>CM053587.1:76140864-76158065 GCA_028646515.1 Pseudochirops corinnae
ATATAATACTTCCATCAGTGAATTTGAGCATGTTAATGATATGCACAATAGGATATCAGAAAAGTGGAATTATAATTAGAAAATATTGTTAAACACTAACTGAAATAATGGTAGCTATCCCAGGAAACAAAATAAGCATGGGTCTAATATCAAGGACTATCTCATCTGACTTGGAACATCATACAATGGAAAGGATACTGATTTTACAGTCAGAGGATGACATCCATTCAAAACTTTGCTCTTTCAGTTACTTCATATATAGCCTTGGGCAAGTCACTTAATATTTCTGGATCTCAGTTTTGTCATTTTTTAAATGAGTTAGTTGAACTAGATGACTTCCCCAGGCCCTTCCAGCTCTAAATTTGTGCTGGGTTAAATGAGTCAAATTACCATTCATCATCACATTCTCTCCCCAAAATCCTCCCCAAAAAGCATTTCATTTCACAATTAGATACAAAAGGTATAAAAGACAGGTTGAGGTAACCATTACCCAAAATTTGGTTATATTAAATTATCAGTCAAGTGTAAATGAGTATCAGACCCTTTCATCTTTTTATTGAGAACTTTGAGTTAAGAGCAAGAGGCCCTGAAGTTCAGGAGGGGTCATCATAGATGGAAGAAAAAAGTACGAACAGGAGTCTGGGAGTTCTGAAAAAAAGTATAAATGACTGATGTCGGATTCTTTACTGTTTCCGTAAAAGGAAAATTAAGTATGGTGAATAACGAAGAAATGTTTTAAACTTCACAATTCTGTGTGTGGTCAGCTTGTCTGCAGCAAAATAGAAATTATAAAAGGAGATTTCTGTCAGTGCACAGCTGTCTATGTGTGTTGTTTAGTGGAAGTGTTTCTTTTGAACTATATGATATACACATTTATACTGCATGAGAAATGGTGGGTAGTCTGTTTGTGTTTTAGTCCAGATGACTTCCTTAGTTTTCATTCCAGGAGAATTCATTAATTGAGGTTCCACTGTTAATTTCAGTATCATTACTGTACAAAGAATCACATATATTTATAGCCTCATTATTATGAATTACCAAACAGTAAGCATTTGAAATTTCAGGATTTTAATGATTTCTAGTATAATATAGCTTTTTGTGTTTTTTGAAATCTAGTAACTATAACAAGAAGTGATGCTTCTGAGGTGTGATAGTCATACTACATGTACTCGTATGTAACCACCATAGGTTCTAGAGCAGGGACTAGCACACTATTGCCTTTTGTTTTTGTATGGTTTTTGTGTTTTTGGTGAGCTAGAATTTGTTGACCTCTGTTCCAGAGGCCAAACTTAGTACAGCTACCAATAAAAGTAACTTTGTAGACTGAGTATGGTAAAGGCCATGGAGTAGCCACTTCTTACTTGGGTTTCTTTCAGATATGAGAAATACTGGTTATATTTTTGCCTCTATGTAAATTAGTTTTTAAAAATTCATAGTAAGGCATTTTAATCATTTTACTGCAGTGAGTTTTTTACTTACCAATCAACAAGCAAATATTAATAGCTACTGTCTGCTAGTCCCTGGAGATGACAGATACGAAGAATGAAACAATCCCAACTCTCAAGGAGCTTACATTCTTATCATAGTAGCACTTTGGGGAAAAATTAGATGACTAAAACTTCATTAATGCAATATGGGAGAATTCCAGATATATTAATCTTTTGTCAAAATTCTGGTAATTTCAACTCCTAGGCCCTAGTCACAAACATGGAAATGAAAATATCCCTCTCACAAGGAAAAGAAATAGCTATGAAAGGCTATGCATTATATTGAAGTACAATCTGCTTCCTATATTAATAAGATGAAAAAGGGATGACTGGGGTGACTTTAGGAACTTACATAGGACCCACATGGATTACGTAAGTTTGATAAGTAACTCAAACTTTTAAACCATTCTGTTAGGACTGAAGCTATTTGGATACAGTACAACAGCATCTGTAAATGGACTATTCTGAGAGAGAGAGAGAGAGTGTGTGTGTGTGTGTGTGTGTGTGTATAAAATACACTGAAATATAGAAAATTTTAAAGCTCCAAGATCCGAAGTTATACCTCTCAGCATTTATAAGACAATGAAAAACTACAACGAATAAACAGCAAAGCTGCTTCACCTTGAATTCTAAAAACATTAAGTATCATGGGTAGGCCTGAATTCTGACAGTGGTAGATGAGGTTTTCTTTTTTCATTGTGCAAGATTTCAGCAAGGGAGAAATGGGATGGAGCAAAAAGATTCAGTCCTAGCCTCAGAGAAGCTAATGATTTCTTTAGGGAATACATATACCAATATTGATAAATATGTTGCCAGTCTCTTGATCTAACCCTGCCTCAGCTTGCTCATTTGTAAAATAAGGATTGGATTACTTGGCCTCACAAATTCCTTTCAGGGAGATCCTATATGGCTTCCAAGAAACATTCTTCCAAATCTTCGTCAGAAAATTTGGATCACATAGCAAATATTTATGGCACCTCTACTGTGTACAGAACAGCATACTGGATCCTGTGGAGGCAACTGGTGTGAGGAAAACAGTTAAACTAGAAGACATGACTCATTGTACTGAAGAAACTTACCATCTAATTGGAGTACACAAATTATTATTGGTTAATAAGTGTGATAAAGATAGCAGCCTTCACTGACTGAATTCTGCACAGAGATAGTGTGACTTTCATCAGTGTACTGGATAGATAAACAAAACGGGATAACTATTTCAAGGAAGCCATAATAAGTTCTGTTGAAGAGTTTGATTGTTGTGGAACTGAATCTTAAAAACTAAAAGTAAATAAATCAATTTTTTTAAAAAGAGTTTGATTTAACAAGATTGGCATTAAATATGACCCATTTCAGACTGAATTCCAGTTCTGTAAAATGAAGATCATAACGAATATATTATGTTTTTATGTGATTGGGATCTGACAGAAATGAGTCATAAACAGTGTTAAACAAGAATACAAAAAGTCCTAGAGCCACTCACATTATCCTTTATAATTGGAGATAGTTCAACGCTTATGTTTCTAAGAATAAGTAACTAAGACAGAACAATCTAGTAAAAGTTTGTTGAAGAATGAGATAAGCATTTGAAGCATATAGTTCAAAAGTAATAGAAGGTATCTTATTTCCTTGTTCTGCATTATTATAGTATACTACATAGTTTGAAATATCATGAACTTAGATGGACCTATATTCAAATATGTGACTATTTGGTCTCTAAGCTTGCTTTCCTATCTATCCAATGAACTTTATGATCTTTTAATTACTTACTTGCAAATAAAGTTTTATATATATATAAAACATTTTGTAAACCTTAGAGCATTATGTATATGTAAGACTGTTATTTATCAAGGATAAATCAAATTTTGATGATGTCCTCATTTTATCAGAAATCCTATCTTCCCCTATTGAATATTAAAGTTTGATGCTTTAACATTTTTATCCATTAACTGATAACTTTAGGAAATACCTGGGTAAGTAAAATAAGCCTTCATCTTTCCTATTCATTGATGACTACTTATTCTGGATAAATTATTTTTTGATAGCTTCTGATTTTTATTGTTGTCATTTTTTAGCATCTGAGATCACATATTATAAATGACAGTTTTTCATAGCATGGAGAATATTTGACAATATAGGTAGAACAAAGATTTTCTCTCTATTTTTAAAAATTGTTTTATAAGAAAATACTGTATTACATTGTTTAATTGTTGAAGAATTCTATAATTTTAAGCGGGAATAAGAGTATTCTGGATTTTTGTAAATTCAGCCCTTGTGTATCATTAACCAAATACAGACAGCTTGCCAGAGAGAACAAAAAAGTTTAAGGAGTCAGAAGTTTTATTGATTTCAAAATAGCTATGTGATACTTTCTTTTGAAATGTTTCTTTTAGGAATGTATTTTATATCCTCCTTCCCTCCTCCCTCATCCCCCACTATTTGTCTATACCTTAGCATTGGGTTTGTAATAGGGATTGTTTTCAGAGGTTTATGTAACTACTTACCCACATACGCTCATTGCAACAGATTGTAGTATAACATTTTAGGATTATGACTACTGGAAATGAGAGTACTTTATTAAAATATGAATACATTTAATGTGAAAATAAATTTTAATTCTCAGAAAACTTTCTATAAATCCAGTTAGGTTCCACTATACTAATGTAATTAAATATTTTCATTTATATTCAGATTTAAATTTTCTTCTTACTCTTCATTAATAGGTAGTATAGATCAGTCAGTGTTAAAAGAATTACCCCCTGAGCTCCTGGCAGAAATTGAATCTACCATGCCACTTTGTGAACGTGTGAAAATGAACAAGCGCAAACGTAGCACAGTTAATGAAAAGCCAAAATATGCTGAAATCAGTTCCGATGAAGACAATGACAGTGAAGATGCTTTTGAATGTAAGTAGCGTACAATTTAATTTCTGCTATACTATTGAGATGTATGCTGTCTTTTCAATTTCCTTTTGTTCTTTTTCTAACCTTCTAATTTGAAAATAATATTAATTGTAATATAATTGTTTAGGACTGCATCAAACCACATTTAAGTGCTCAGGATCAAAAGTGTTAGAGAAGTATATGATGCACTGATAGAGTCAGACTCATGCCACTTTTTAAGTGGAATAAAAAATCTGGTAGAATTGAGTACCATTAGAATTTTTTAAATGCCTTATCATTAGACATAACATGATTCTGAATTTGTAAAACATAAGGCATTTAATTACAAATGGATTAGCCATATGACTGATATCTTTGGGTCTGAAGCTGTTCTTTCCCTTATGACAAGCTGGGATCTAGATTTGTTCCCTTAACTCTTTACTTTCTAGGACAGGATTTTCATCTGCTTAGCCATTCTGGATCTTTTGTTTAATTACACTATTGTGCTTAGTGGTCTGTACATCAGAGTTGTTTTTCTTTACTTTATTCCGTCCGACCAACTTAATTGTATTCTTTCATTTTTATCCTTTTTAAAGAGGTTGTTAAGTGGGGAAGGATGAATGAGAGGTAATTCTGGTATATAGGACTCTTCAAGGGGAAGGCTGGTACAAAGTAATGTTTTAGTCAAATTAATTCCAGCTGGAGGCCACCATGCTAGGTAGGACTGAGAAGGTCAGAGGTCAAACATAGGGTCAAAGAAGTAAGAGAGGGGAGTCCAGAATGAGATCTGAAAAGGGATGTGAGCAAGCATCAAAGACATATTTTACCAAGGTCAGCCCATTCTAATCCCATACCACCTGGAATAATAAAATAATAAGCCAATGAGAAGGGCAAAGCAACATTTGTAAAGGGACTTCTCAGTTATTCAATGAATTGTATCATTTCAATGAAGATTATTATTTTTATCTGAGAAGAAAAGTTAAATACAAGTAAGTATATCAGTAATACAACCTTCAAAACAATTTTCCCTTCTAATGCATAATGCTTTGCACGTAATGGATATTCAGCACATATTAAGTAAGTAGCAACAAGTGCTGTGTATCATGAACCTCTTTTTTCTGCATTATGGACCTTTGTAAGACTAGTATTATAATGGGACAAACTTTACATTTTGATAACACATTAGGAAACGCAGGGTCTAGTCATAAAGAGAAGAAAATAATACCTTTACCTCATCCACCTCCCAACCATATCTTCTTCTTTAACTACACTTAATGTCCATTGTATGTCCACTGATGCAGAAAAATAATTGTGCAGAACTTTGAAAATAGACATGCCTTTGGTATTTGATGTAATACCCTGAGAAAGGGATACTTGATTAGATTTCAGACCATCCCATTCTCACCCTCTGGCAGTTTCTAAGGAACTTAATTATTTGTATTTACACTGCTTAACAAAGTAAAAAGATATGGATTCTCACAGCCCTCATCTTCTACCACCACCTTCTCATCAGAAAATCATGACTAATCATGATTTAAAAGTGGGGTGGGACTTGGGATTGGGTCTGGTCAAGAGGACCCAATAACTGAGTAAGTCATTGCACAACCTAAATTTATGACAAGGGTGAGGTAAATTCATGTGGAAGAGGGCATTAGAAATCCTTAGAGTATGGCAAATTCCTGAAGACATGTTTTGACTACTGAATAAGCAAATTAGGGTCAACATTGAAGACCAACCTAGGTACCAGCTGGATAACCACTTGTTAGTGATGGCATTAAATGCATTCCTATCCAGGTATGGGTTGGATTAGATGGTCTAAGAAATCTCTTCCAGTTCTGAGATGCTGTTTTTATAATTTTTTCAGTGATTAGCTATATATCCAAGCAGTGTATTTGATGATTCTTTCTCAGTAATGTTCTTTTCCAGCCCTCTTGTCTTTTTATAACAATATGTTTTTATACATTAGAGGTTAGTCTAATGGAATGATAAAGTTCATCATTTTAAGCCAGGAATCAGTCTCTAGAAATATGGGCTGGACCACGGGAACAAATAATTATAGAGTGAGTGTTCAAGCACACATTGGGATTCAGTATTTCAGATGAGAACCAAGTTTAAATTGGGAGCACCATTCTCAGATTTGGAATAGGCAGAAAGATCCATGTACTGAACTAAACTAGGTATTGGAGGTTTATTCAAAGACTGAGACTGTGTAGTACCCTCTGCTCTGTTTTAAAACCAGGTCCTTAAAGTAAGCGTTCTGTTGTGGACAAGAGGTCTAATAAGAGCATGCCACTATTCAATGAGGCAAGGTTTTACACAAGCTTATTATTTCACCACAAGACTAGATCATCGAGGGAAATTCTGACACATCTTCAGAGGGCTTTCCTCCTAGCTCTTGCTGGCTATAGAAACGAACTAAATAAATGAATATTTGAAGAGCATCAACAAGTATTATATGTCTTTAGAACTGTAATTTCCAGTCCTAATAGTCTACCAAAAAACTTATGGTTTCATTTGCCTGTTTCTTTTACTAATCAAATGGCTAGATAAAATTTACTAATCAAATAGCTAGATTTCACCAAAGTATTTGAAAGTCTCTCATGTTATCCCTGTGAGAAGACGGAGAAACACAGGCCAGTTGTATAGTACAATTAAGTGGATTTTAAAGTGATTGAATTATCAAAACCAAATTGTAGTCATTCATATGTCAGATTAGAATGAAATCATTAGGCATGAGGATATCAGAGATCTGTGCTTTGCCTTATGAGGTTTAATATTTTTGTTAGTGACTGTTGAAGGCATAAATGACATTCCTAGCAAATTTACACATGATGAAGCTGGAAAAGGGAGTACATAACAAATTAAGTGACAGAATGTGAATCCAAAAGATTTCAGCGTGCTAAAATTGTAGACTGAATCTAATAAAATGAAGTCTAAGAGAGAGAAATATAAAGTCCTACATTTGAATTAAAAATAGAAATCAACTTAAGTACAAGATTGGGAAAGCATAGCATTCTAAGAAAACTCTGATCCAGTGAAATTCAGAGTCAGTTACTCAGGGACATGATGGCAGCCAAAAAAGGCTTGTGTATCTTAGGATTCATTAGGAAAGGAATAGTGTCTAGAATGAGGGAGGTAGCAGTCGTCTTGTATTCTGTGCTGGTCAGACCACATCTGGTGTATTCTTTTCAGTTTTGGTCACCAAATTCTAGGAAGAATATTGGCAAGTTCAAGAGGATTCAGAGGAAACTGGAGGCCAAATTGTACAAGGATCATTTGAAAGAACTAGAGATGTTGAGCCTGTAGAAGAGAAGACTTATGGGGATGTGATTGCTGCTTTCAAGGATTTGAAGAGCTGTTATGTAGAAGAAGGATGGTCCTTATTCTGTTTGGTCTCAGATGGCAGAACAGGTAGCAACGAGTAGAAGTTGCAGAGAGATGGATTCCTCTTGCACGTTAGGAAAAACTTCTTAACTCTTAGCAATATCCAAAAGTGGAATCAGATGACTGAAGGTTCTTCTTCACTAAAAATCACTTTCAACTCAGAGATTCTGTATTCTCTTGATAGGTTACACACATAATGGGTTTGCCATACTGTTTTGCAATTCCTTTCTTCCCTGATTCTGTTTATGTAAGACTTGTAAGTTCTTGTCCCGGTGTTAAATGTAGTTTGATTCGTGAACCATATTTAATTTTGAGGTTTAATGTGATAATTATTACAGGTAACTGAATTCCTTGAACTGAAAGCATGATTTGCTGCTTACCATTTTCTTATTGTGTTTCTTGGAGCAGTGATCACCAAAATGAGGAGATGGCACTGTATGACCCCAAGGGCACTCTGATCAGGCAGTTGGTGGGTGGGAAGATGAGGTGCATCTCACTCTCCAAGTTGGTGCCAGTAGGCTTTGTCTCCTACACAACTACACTTATCCTTTGCCCATTAACCTCCAACACTCCACACCTCACCACATTCATCCAGTGTACAAGCTTCTAACCCACCTGCTCCCACCCTTGTGACAGCCATCAGGGTGATTTTAATCTTACTTGAACCTAAGCACCCATAGGAGGTGCTCTACAGGTACCATTGGGAAAAATCTTCCTCTGCAACATGTCTACCCCAGGATCACCTTGTAGCTGTATCAGGTACCCTTCAGAGATTGGTTATTGGTGAGTAATAGACCCCCTCCTGCCCAGACCTCCCTTTCTTGTTTTGGGTAGGACAGAATGAGTCACAAAAGTGTAAGCAGGTGTGGCATTACATATTTTAATGTATCCTGGTACATTAGCACTTAATAAATCCTATTATCTAATTGATTATTTTGCTCCAAAAGCTCACCCTTCTTAACAAACTAGTGACCTAAGTTCCCATCCTCATGTCATCCTTGACTTCTCTGTCTCTGTCACTTAATATAGCACTTGCCATTATCTTATGATTTCTATATATAACACTTGTCCTGTCCTCTTCTAATTGGTCTTCCTGCTTTGGTTACTCCTCATTCCTGTCTCTTCCACACACTTGCCAACCTGAAGGGTAAATTTGACTGCGTGTCACACACACACACACACACACACACACACACACACACACACACTCTCTCTCTCTCTCTCTCTCTCTCTCTCTCTCTGTCTCTCTCTCTCTGCACCCCCTTCTCCCTCAGTAAACTCCATTGGCTTCCTCTTGACTTGAGAATTAAATATAAACTCAACTGTTTTGCCATATAAAGCCCTTCACAAATGTCTACCCCTACCTTTCCAACCTTATGATATGTTCCTCCCCTTCCCTCTCTCTGTGGTCCAGCCAAACTGACCTCCTTGCTGTTCCTTTCACTTATACAAAAATACAACTAAATTATCCAGACTTGAAGAAGACATTAAGAAATGATACCATTGATTAAATAGAACCATGTAAAGAAAAACGAATGGATTTATGTTGAAATATTTCTGCTGTGTTGAAATCAGAGAAAACTCACTTTTGCTTGTTGTTTTTGCATTGTGTATGGTGTCCCTACACAGATAAACATGACTCCTGGTGAAAAACTGTTACGTTCTTTAACTGTTATGACCTATTATTTTATTGTTGTGTATCATTCCATTTAAAAAATATTTCAAAAAAAAGAAATTTGCTTGTTTGGCTGGGTACATTGGTCAAATTAAGTGAAAAATGAATTACTGACAATTTTTATTTACAAGTTCACCTTATCCCCCTGGACATACATAGGGATTTTTTTTTTTTAATGAAGCATTCAATCACATTGCAAAAAAAAAAAAAAAAAAAGAGTTTTTTTGTATTTCCTCTAAACAGAATATATTTTTAAAGTACTTTTTATTTCACCTGTAATCCTTTTTAACTTTTGTATATTTATAATGTACATAATATATTATTCAACATTTTGTGTGTGTGTGTGTGTGTGTATCCATATATGTCTTATAAAACATCTTAGTGATAAGGATGCGTGATCAAAAAAGTGTGGAGACCTGTATATTGGAAGGCCCTGTTTTATGTAGAACCTTTAAATCTAGAAATACCATGTTAAAGTTATAGATAGTATTTTATACTGTATTTATTCTTTTAGGTAAGAGAATTTTTTTTAAATTTCCTTAAATCACAGTGAAAAATTTTAAAGTAGAAATTTTTGAGTCTTTCAAATAGGCTAAATGATTTGTCATGAAAATTTGCTTTTAGCTTCTCGGAAACGACATAAGAAGGACAAAGATGATGATAAAGCTTGGGAATATGAAGAGCGTGACAGACGAAGCTCTGGAGATCATAGGAGAAGTGGCCATTCTCATGAAGGCAGAAGGAGTTCCGGTGGTGGCCGTTATCGAAATCGCAGCCCATCAGATTCAGACATGGAAGATTATTCTCCTCCTCCCAGCCTTAGTGAGGGTAATCCATAAGCATCAAGGGATTCCTTATGCTACCTGATTTTTACATTAGGGCTAACTTTAAACATAATATTTTAAGTCTTTAATAAGCTAATTTCAAGCATTCTGATAACTTTATCCAAAAGAAAAACTTATGTGTTTAGTTTGTATTGAAATTGTTGCTTTAAATATTTACCTCAAAAAAGTTATGTGGAGTAAAAATGAAATCAATTTAAGTTGTAATTCTTATTAAAAAGTCTCTTATCTTATTTTTAGTTGCTAGAAAAATGAAGAAAAGAGAAAAGCAAAAGAAACGGAAAGCTTATGAACCAAAACTAACACCTGAAGGTAAATTGAATAGTTTTATTATGTTTGTATAGTGTTCAGTTTAAATTATCAACTGTCTGCATAAAAATAATTTTTTAAAAATTTTTCTCCACAATAGAAATGATGGATTCTTCTACTTTTAAGAGATTTACTGCTTCAATAGAGAATATTTTAGAAAATCTTGAAGACATGGATTTTACGGCATTTGGTAATTCATTTTAAGAAATATTCTATATCTGCTGTGTACTCAATACTTCCTGGGTGCTGCAGAGGGATACAGAGAAGAATAAGGTTCCTGGCTTCATGGAGGTGACACACATTTACAGGGGCAAGACTGCTTGTAACAGTGCAAATCAGTATATTATTGTGTGGTTGGTTTTCTGACATAGATGCCAAGGGAGGTCAAAGAATGGTGAGATATGAGTGAAATGAGTGTAATTAAGAAGAAACTTCATAAATTAATTAAGAATTGTTAGGCCTTAGAAAATTGGGAGAGTGGGAAAAATTGGTTGAACAGGATCAGTATAAACATTTGTAGTATGGAATTTTCAAGGGACGGCACACGGTATTTGGGGGACTACAATGGATATATGGGCACAACCGCTTAGAACATTATTTAACAACAGTGCATTTTCTAAGCTACTTCATTGATAGAATGAGACAGAGGAATTATATCACTTCCTGTACTTTCACTTCCAAAAACTATAAAATGATAGATCTAGCACTGTGTTTTCTTTAGAATCAGTTTGATCCAGAGAACTTTTTGCTACACCTTCTGGGATTTCATACACTCATTGTCAGGTCATTTATCTCCACTTTTGTGACCTTTATAAGTATAGTGGTTATCTAGGATCTTCTGAATTTATAACCTTGTTCAGAACAGCATTTAATACTCATTTCTTCACCTAGTATTTTTTATAAAATTAACAGTTTTATTAAACTTTAAAAGCATTAAATATCAAGAACATATTAGCTGTGTTAGTCACTTAACTGATGAATAGCTTTACAGTATGGCTTTGTAATTTTGAAGCATACGTAATTTAAGAGAATTAATCCCCCTTCAATCCCAACACCAAGTTTTACTAGGGCATGGTTGGCAGTACTGAACTTCCACTCTTCAGATAGGACATTGTTTGCAAAATACTAATTTTCCAAATGGGTTTCCTCTTCTAATAAAAATTTTAATTTTCATCATCCTTTTTCAGCCAAGATTTTACCTGAGGGATGAGAAAACTGTTTAAATGATGTTATTATTTAAGAGTGTGTGTGTATATGTGTGTGTGTGTGTGTGTGTGTGTGTGTGTCCCCAAAGATACAGGTGACCAAAACTGAATTGCTCAGTTTAAGATATTTCTTTAAAAATAAATCTAACCATTATGAAATGTTTCTTTCACCTGAACTATTGAATTTTTCTTTTAGGCGATGATGAAGAAATTCCTCAGGAACTGCTATTAGGAAAACATCAGCTTAGTGAATTGGGCAGTGAATCTGCTAAAATTAAAGCAATGGGAATAATGGATAAGGTATTTCTCTAAATAATTCATATGTATGTCTGGTAATAAATGTTTGGAATTAATTTTTTTTAGAGATTCCATATTTACACCTAAAATATGAGTAGATCAGATTTTAATATGTTTATTAATTTCTCAGTTCTTTAGAAAATAGTCATGATCTTAACTATATCTAATTCAAGAATTATGAAGCATCTGTTGCTTGAAAAATAATGTGCTGAACCCTAGGGGAAATAACAAACTGTGGCATGATCCTGGCTTTTAAGGAGCTTTACTGTATGTTGAGGGAAAGGGAAAGTGGGAAAGAGCCCTGATGAGATGCATATATAGATAATTCTGCAATATACTATATCTGACTTCATGAATAAATCAAAATTTTGCCATTCTGTTGCTGTGTTTTTCTGAAAAATTAAGATGCTGAAAAATAAAAGAAATATGACACTGCCAAAAGAATTTTTTTTTATTGCCAAAGTTACAGTAACAAAATGTGTGTTGGACAATTAAGTGAACATTCTTGATCTAAAGCAAGATTATAGTACAGGTAACCCATTAGTCCTTTTTAATCTTTGATTTAATGATTTCATCATATTTAATTGCAAATATTCATGTAAGAGCAGTGAAATAGTATTTCTTTCATTCATAAATCCACTAGGTGTTTCCATTGGTACTTAGTTTTGGTCATTCTGAACCTTGGTGCCAAGAACCTATGGTTAAAGTGGATGTTTTGAGAGCTGTACTGATAATTTAATGTTCTAGTACTTGAGTAATAGATCAGTTAAATGCTATGATACTGACTCCATATAGTAGCACTTATTGGTAGCACTTTAAGGTTTGCATTCCTGTGATTTTGCTAGAAAAATATTTTCTGCGTCTTATCATTTTTATAGCATTTAGTTTGAAAAATGTTTTTTTAATAAAAATTTTAAATGAGCTTATGAATCATACTTTTACTTTTCTAAAACAAACCAGATATTCCTATATATAGAAATGCATGGTTGTTCCTATTGATATTTATATTATAATGAGGGATACATTAATTTCTTTTGTATAAGCAGGTTTTTATTTATAATATCACAGTGGGAAAAATCTAAATCTTAGGTACTTGAGTTTCTTAAAGTTACATAATTATGTGTATTTCTACTTCTAAGTATATTAGAAGATTCTATCAAGAACCTTTCAAATCTTATTCCCAGAACCAGCTAATTTATTCTTTTTAATATGGAAAAAATTATGGGGAAGGGAAATTATGGTTATTCACTTTTAAAACAGGATATTTAAATTAAAAAGTTAACATCATATTTATATTTCTCAGGAATTTCAACTGTAAGAGTTAGCATTTAATAATGCTTTTTTTCTTTTTTGGAAAAAATATATTCTACTGATTTGAAATTTTTATAGAATTTTAGAGCTGCAAAGGACCTTAATGGTCACCACTAAGGAACAAAGAGTTTGAAGACCTTCCCAAAATCCATATATCTAGTTAATTGCAAAGCTAGAACTAGAATCCAGTTTGCTCAAACCATATTCTAGTATTTCCTTTCTATTATATCTCACTGCTTCCTTCCTCCTCTTTTTAGATTATTATTCCTTTATAATAAAACTCTTTTGTCTAACATTATTGATGCAGTATATCAAAGATTTGTGATATCACAGCTGACAACATATCAATAACTTTGTAAATAGTCTCAGTGGTGCTTTAGACACAAAGAGCCTTGTCTGTGGACACAAAAGGTATGGCATTTCAAAGGCAATATTTAAACCCAGGTTTTACTGAATCCCAACTTGAGTACTCAGTCCACTGTGCATCTCTTCCATTTAAATTATTAATTCAATGTAACAATAACTAATAGTCATAATTCTTTTAAACTTGAAAAACCCTTTATGTACCTTATCTTAATGGACCCTCCCAACAGCCTTGTGTGTTAGATCCTGCAGGTATTGTTAGCCCTGCTGAGTTTGAAATGAGGAATCTGATAGATCAGAAAGTTTAATGAGTTGCTCCTAGTCAGGTAGCCAGTAAGTAATGGGTATGTAATTGACCCCTATTTGCTGATTTGCAAGTCTAGTATTCTTCTCATTACACCATGGACTTCCATCACACTGTGACCTTTTATACAAATCATCATTGAATCAATTAACAAATATCTGTTGACTTCCTACAGTATGTTAGATGTTATATTTTTCAAACTCCTTCAGGTTTGGGGGAACATCAAGTATAATTCAGTTTTGTAGCCAATTCCTCTTAACCTACAGGTAGAGGTCTAGAGATTTATCTTTATTTTATTTCTTTCATGCCTTTGTTAGGCTTGGAGGTAGCACTGTGCACAAAAGCACACATACTCATGCCTGGCAGCCAAGTTTGGCAAAAAATGTAACCAAGATGATAATCAGGGTATTTGGGCCTTAGTTTCATCTATAAGTAATTGCCTCGCTTCTCTTAAGTCCCAGTTGATTCATGTAGAAGCTAGTTCAACTAGAAATCTCTGGGTTTGTGGTGTGTTATATGCATCCTCTTAAGAAGTATCACCATTTGTAATTGTTATCCTGATGTACTCACTCATGGGTTTCTGGTGCCACAAAAACTACAAAATCCACAGTGTTGATTCCCTCAGAATCACACTTACATAATAGAAAATTCAAAAAGAAAGAAGATTTGCCTTCTCTCATTGCACCTTAGTGGCTTTCTATTCTCTGGAACCCTAAATAGAAACTTGAAAAGAACAATTTTAGTTAAATAATTGCTTCATATTCATCTCGTTTTCTAGAAACAATATGATAATTTATATTTTCTTTATAGCTTGCAACAGATAAAACAGTAAAAGTTCTAAATATTTTGGAGAAGAATATTCAGGATGGGTCCAAGCTTTCTACATTGCTAAATCATGTAAGTTTAAGATGAATATTGATAATTCTGCTTTTAATTTTGTCAACATTATATTATACTGGTCTTAAGACATGAATATCTTTTATTTTTTGATTGGTTTCTTAAATAAGAATATTTTTTAAACACATATAAAACAAGGTGACTCTAGTAAATGCAGTTTTTCTTTAAATTTTAAGAGCTTTCATTTAAGGTTTTTAAATAGGGGTAAAATACATATGAGTCATCAAACACTTAGGCCTACTGTGCTGTGCTTGGCATAAAATATAAAGAATAAAACAATTCCTACTTAGAATGAGTTTATAGTCTAACAAAGGAGACATGTGTGTTTTTTTAAATAAATATGTATATTCATGTGTGCATATAATCAGTGTGTATATATATGTGTGTGTGTGCATATATACACACATAGATGTATAATAAATTTGATAAGAAGTTAAAGTATTTTGGAGGAAAAAATGGTATATCAGCAAGCACCTTAGCATACCCAGGGTGGCTGCTAACACAGGTTCTTAGTTCTGTTTTTCTAAAGGGAAAGCAACTCAAAATGGGTTAACAATCATACTTTAATCAATCATATGTCATTTACCTAGTTCAGGGGAAAAAGTCAGCACCCTGAACTTCAGAAAATACAAACAGAAGTTACAAGCAGACAAAGAAACAGATCAGCAGACAGGCTTCCAGGTCTCTGACCATTACATCCATACCTAGTCAATTAAGAGAGGGAAACACCAACATCTGGGCTTTTCAAAGGGTGGGGGGGACTCAACAGCTTCCCAGAGTCTTACCTGGTCAAATCACACATCTCTTTCCAAAGTGAGCCCCAAAGCAAAAACTCACATCAGGGTATATATAGCCTTCTCCTGGATCAGATGTCCAGTCACAAAGCAACAAGGCATGGGCATTCCTGAAGCACAAGCCTCTGGCCACAGGCTCCATGTGACCACATTCAGCCTATTAGGGGGCAGAGTATACTTTCAAATCAGGGAACGTTCTCAGAGCCACTTAAGCCTATCAAAGAACCTAGGGGCAGGCAAGATCTTCAGATTCCCATAACAAATGCAACAAACAGCATGAGGACTAAGAGAAGGACATCAAATTTGACATTCATTGGTAACTTTGGAGAGAATAGTTTTGATTAAATGGTGAAATAGGCAGCTAGTCTCAAAGGGTTAAAGAGTGAATGAGAAGAGATGAAGTAGAGGCAACATATAGACAGCTTTTTAGTGGTTTGGTCCAAAAAAGATACAGGTATAGGATGATAGTTTAAGAATATGGTGGAGTGTAGTTATGGTTTCTTAAGTCTTGGGAAGACATGTTTGGATATGCTTGAAGTCAGCAGGGTAAACAATTTGAGCTAATTATCAACTGATTTATAATTGGTTGTTACTTAACATTGCTGCTGACAAATCTTCACTTGTGAATGTTCATTCTAAAATGATTGTTAAGTGTTTTATCAAATACTTTATTCTTTTTCCATATTCAGATAAAATTTTACCATTTGCATCTCAAAATGGCTACACCAAATGATAGTAATTTTATTTATATGCATATCTGTATGTTGTGATTGTTTATAAAATAGTTACACCAAATGGTAGTTAATTTTATGTGTGATGATTATTTGTATAATGAAAAGGAAACTGGTTTTCCTGGGGGCGGAGCCAAGATGGCGGCGTGGCAGCAGCAACATATCGCAGCTCTCACAGCTCTCACATAGCCACCCCAAAATACCCATAAAATAGGACTCTAAACCAATCCTAGAACTCCAAAACGCACACAAAGATACTTCCCACTAAAGTCAGCTCGTCTATGAGGAACCATATCAGCACTGCGAACTGAAACCAACCTGGCCTGAAGCCGCGGCTGTGCCCCCGGGGTGACTGGATGGGAGGAGCCGAGGAGCCTCTCTGGTGAGCGGATTAGCGTCAGCTGTGAGCAGTGCTCAGAACAAGGTCAGTGAGACGTGCGAAATTAGGAGAGTAAAGCAGTGCGGCCAAAAGGCCTCCAGAGCGGAAAAGCAAAAGGCAGAGGTTTTGCACCCGCCTCCGCGTTGCAGCTTCCCGCCTGCGGCCTGCAGACAGCAGGGGGACTAAGGGATTGTTCTGAGGCCAGTGCTCTCGCGTTGAGCGGCCTGGATCCGGATCGCTGTCTTGGGCCTCGGTCTTGGAGTCTTTATTATCCAGTAAGCCGGAAGGAAGTAGGAAGGGTCCCAGCACCTTCCTGAGAGCTACGGCAGCCAGGAGGACCCCAG
>CM053587.1:76158565-76208478 GCA_028646515.1 Pseudochirops corinnae
GTATAATTTTACTTTATTCACCTATCAATGCCAAATTAGGATTTCAAGCTAAAATAAAATGTGTTTTTCTTTAAAATGCTACATTAGAGGTATAAAATAGTAAATATAGTTTTGACCAAAGGCATTTCATGATTATAGATAAATGTGGTTTTAATAAATGCCTGCTTGGTTCTCTAAAAAATTGGTCACTATTTCCCAAAAAGTGAATCATGTTGCAAACACTTGATTGGTGTGTCTTGTTGTTCTGATTTTCTTTACTTGTCTTAGGAGGTTTGAGGATAAAAAAAATTGTAGATATTGTGGCCCTCAGAGGTGGGGAAGATGTCTGAGGTGTGTGTGTGTGTGTGTGTGTGTGTGTGTGTGTGTGTGTGTGTGTGTGTGTATCTTATCTGTCTGTCTGTCTATCTGTCTCTTTCTGTGTGTGTGACATGTAATTCAGCTCTGGTGGAGCAGAATAAGTAGCTGATTGGGCAGTTGAATGACTGGCAAGAAAATGCAGAATGGTTCCCAGGGTCTTCAAACAAGTCCATATATAGGTTATCTGGAATGTTTGGGCATAATAGTGAAAGATTTTTCCTCCATATTTTTTGTAGATATCATCAATGGGAATAACACCATTTTTTGTAGAAAACGTGAGTGAACTCCAGTTGTGTGCCATCAAATTAGTCACTGCAGTAAGTATAATTTCTGTAAATTAGTAGTAGTTGTTTTAATTATATCACTAAGAAAATACTATTAATAAAAATGTCACTAATACTTTGTAGGTTATTATCTGGCAATTTTTTTTTAATCTTCAGTTTTGTTGTATTTCAATAAGTTATCTGCTTTATACATTTAATAGATAGATCTCTTTGGGGTCAGTTTATTATAAGAAGATAATGATCCAGAAAAGCCTTCCTTGAAACTAAAAGAATTCTTAATAAACACAATCACAATGACTCAAGACCATTTAGAGGTGAAATAATCATACTTATTCTATTATTTCCCCTCTCCCCAACAGAATTCATGTTCTCAGAGGGCAGGTACTATTTGGTTTTTTCTTTGTATTTGCATTGCCTGATACAATACCTTCACACAGTAGATACTTACGAAATTCTTTTTGCATTAAAAATAAAAAGAATTACTAATGTGTGGCCAAATTCTCAGGATATCTCCACGTAGGAATTGATCATTTAGGATGTTTAAAATGTTCAGCATTTATGGTGCCTACTAAGTGCCACCACTATACTATATGCACTGTAAATACAAAGAAAGTCAGAAACTGCCTCTGCCCTTGAAGAGCTTACGTTCTAGTGAGGGAGGAGACATGTATAGAGTCAGGTACATATAAGAAACATGCAGAGTAGATGACGTATAGTACTGTTGGAAATTAAAATAAAATCTATGTCATTTTTATTTAGAGCAATCGTTAATCTTTTGGGTTTTGTTTTGTTTTTTAATCTTACGACTGCTAAATAGGTATTCTCAAGGTATGAAAAACATAGGCAGTTGATTTTGGAAGAAATTTTCACTTCACTTGCAAGATTACCAACCAGCAAGAGGAGTCTAAGGAACTTCAGGTAAAATAGAAGTGGTCTGTTATAATGGAGGCCTCAGGAGACCATAACACTATATTATAACTTACCTTTGCTTTCAAAGAAAGTAAAACTAGAGATTAGTATAATAAGGTTATATTCCTATTTTCCTACAGAAAATTATTATTGAAGAGAGTGAACTAAGTGAGAGAGAACATCACTTTCTTGTGCAACAACTTCTTGAGCCTGTTTTCTATGTGTACATAATAGTGTAGCAAGCCCATCAAACACACAGTACATATTTACTGTGAGTTTACTTGTTCTAGAAGTTGCTTAGCCCTAATCCTGGAAGGCAAAAATAAGAACAGCTTGAAAATTCAGAAAGAAAGATTTTGCCTTTATATAGAAACACTTTCTGATAATTAGTGTTTTTCTAAAGTGGAATGGAATTCTGTAGGAAATAGAGTCCTTCTAACTGAAAATCTTCAACTAAATGCTATATGTTTACTTGTGGATGTTGTAGAGAGGATTTGGGGATTTTTTGGGTTTGGTTTTGGGTTTGGTTTTTTGTTTTGCTTAATTTTATTTTTTGCTCAAGTATGAGGCCATTACCCATCTCTGAGATTCTGTGTATCACCTACTTTCTTTTTTTGGTCTATTCTGAGTGACCTGGGAGTCATAAAATCTCTTCCAATACATCACTTCCAACTTTACTTTGAAAGATTGAACATTATAGTCCCAGTAATTGCACAGTTCATGTTCTTCTTGAAAGTTACTTTTGAGAAAACAGAAATTTTAAAGTAGAAAATTTAATAACAATAATAACAGCTAATATTTACATAGTGCTGTAAGATTTACAAAATGCTTTGCAAATTCTTCTCATTCTATCCTCGTGTCATCCATCAGAAGCAGGTTGTCCCCCTTTTACAGTTGAGGAAACTGAGTTTAAGCAAGTAGAGGGTAAGTAACTTGACGTGGGTTACGCAGCCAGTAAGTCTGAGGCCAGAGTTGAACTCAGGCCTTCCTAACTCTAATTCACTATCCATCATGCCATGTAGCTGCCTTTTTAATCTTGAGACAGACTACCTGGTAGCGTAGGAAGAAGAATACCCCTAAGAAACAAAAATTGTGCTGTCATTCATAGACTTAGAAAGGTATAATAGACAGAGAAGAGTAGTGAGGATCAACTTAACTCTTATGTGGTTCTTCTCCTTGTACGTTATTGCTTAATCTGAAATATGTATAAAAGTACTCATTAATTGTTTATTGATTGACATAATTAAGCAGAGTAGCTTGTACAAATCATTTGTTGGCTATACAATTTTTATTCCTTGCCACTATTTGTCATTACAGGATAACAAGGTGGCCTTTTAGAATAAAATGTTTACTTAACCAATGTAATGCCAAAAAAAAAAAGTTAGCTACAAGTAGGTTGGGGTTAGATCAAGAGAAAAGTTTATAATATAGTAAAATAGAATGAATACTGGATTTGGCATCAGAAGGCATAGATTTAATTCCTAGCTGTGCCACTTACTACTTACACAACCTTGGATAAGTCACTTAATCTTTCTAGGCCTCAGTTTCTTCACTTGTAAAATTGAGGAAGTTGGATTAGATTTCAGTATTTCAAACTCAATCTTTTACTTGGGATCAACTATCAATAAACATTTATTAAGCTCCTACTATGTGCCAGGCACTGTGCTAAGCTTGGATCAAATTTAATTTCTACCATTCTGTAACTTGGATCAAATAATTTGCCCTGTCTGGGCCTTAGTTTCCTCATCTATAAAATGAAGGGGTAGACTAGATGATACCAAAGATCCCTAACAACTTGAGAATTTAGTCTATGAAAGGGAGACAAGGGGCAAAAAACAAACAAACCTGGTAAGACGGTGAAGCTGTGTAACTTCCTAAAATTTCATTCACTTTGTGCCTAACAAGAAATTTCAGTGGTCTTTCACCATTGTCTCAAGAACAAAATATAAACTCCCTTGGCATTTAAAGCCATCATAGTTGAACTTCAGTCTGTCTCTTCAGGCTCACTAACTCCCCCAGTCACTTTTATGCTTAAGCCAAATAGCTTATGTGCCTATTATATCACTTGGTTTTTTTTTTTCATTGATTCAGTTTTATTCTCAGTTGTGTGTTCTCTCCCTCCCGCCACCCCCTTTTCTACCCTTTGAGAAATCAACAAAAAAAGTTATTACAAATAGATATTATCAAGCAAAACCAATTACTACCTTAGGTATGTCTAAAAGATAACATGCTTCAGTCTCTATGCTGATGTCATCACTGAGTCCTCTGGAACTGTGGTTGGTTCTATTCTGCTGATCAAAGTTCTTAAATCTTTGAAAGTTGTTTGTCTTTACAGTAATATTATATAAATTTTTCTCCTGGTTCTGTTCACTTGACTTTGAATTAGTTAATGCAAGTCTTCCCAGGTTTTTCTAAAACTTATCCCTTTCAACATTTCTTATTATACAATAGCATTCTGTCACATGCATGTATTATAACTTGTTCAGCCATTCCCCAGTTGATGGGCACCATCCCCCAGCCTCCCCTCCCTATTTCCATTTCTTTGTTCTCTTTAGGGCATAGACCTAATAGCTGGATCAAAGAATATGGACAATTTAATAGCTTTTGGGGCATGATTCTAAAGTGCTTTCCAGAATATTTGAACCAGTTGCTAGTACCACCAAAAGTGGATTAATGTACCTGTGATTACCCACAGCTTCTCCCATATTTGCCATTTTCCCTTTTTTGTCAGCCTTGTCAGTCGTATAGGTGTGAGGTACCTAGGAGTTATTTTAATATTCATTTTTCAAATTATTAATGATTCAGAACATTTTTTGATATGGCTATTGATAGCTTAGATTTTTTTCCTCTGAAAAATGCCTATTAATGTCCTTTAACCATTTATCAAATGGGGAAGTGGCTCTTTTTTCTTGTAAATTTGACTCTGTCCCTATATGTCTTAAAAATGCAATATTTACCAGAGAAACTTGCTGCAAAGATTTTTCTCCCAATTTTCCATTTTTCTTCTCATTTTAACTGCATTGATTTTGTTTGTGCAAGAAAAATTATTATGTAATCAAATTATTCATCTGCCCCTCCATCTCTTGCTTTGTTATAAATTCTTCTTTCCAGACATCTGACACATAATTTCTTCCATGCTCTTCTAATTTCTTTATGATAATCACCCTCTTTGTCTAAATCATTTACTCATTTTGACTTTATCTTGATTTATGGTATAAGATATTAGCCTAAACATAGTTTCTTCTGGACTGCTTTCCAGTTTTCCCAATAACTTTTGTCAAATAGATGGTTTTTGCCTCAATATCTGAGATCTTTGTGTTTACCAAACACTAGGATACTGTACTGCTTTTTTCTATACATTTATAACTATTCTGTTCCATTGATCAACCTCTCTATTTCTTACTCAGTTCAAAATTGTTTTAATGATTATAGCTGTGTAGTATCATTTGAGATATGGTACAGTCAGACCTATTTCCCACATTTTAAAATTAATTCCTTTGATGTTCTTGATCTTTTTGTTCCTTGATGAATTTATATTAAATTAGTCTAGGTTTTGCTGTAATTTGTATTATATTGTTCAGCCTACCCATGAACAGCTAATGATTTTCCAGTTACTTAGATGTCATTTATGTGAAGAGTGTTTTATAATTGTGTTCATAGAATTCCGGTGTGTTTCTTGGTAGGTTGACTTCCAAATATTTTGTACTGTCTATCATCATTTTAAATGGAATCTTTATTTCTGTATCTCCCTGTTGGAATTTGTTGGTAATAATATAGGAATGAATGCTGATGATTTTTATGAGTTTATTTTATGTTATGTAACTGTGATAATTATTTCAGTTAGTTTTCAGTTGACTCTCTAGGATTCTCTAAATTATCATATTATCTGCAACCAAAAAAATCATTTTTTTTCTTTTTTCCATATTTTACTCCTTCAGTTACTTGTTGCTATAAGTTGCTATAGTGCTAAACATTTTTAGCACTACATTGAATACTAATGGTGATCATTGACACTGTGTCCTTACCTCTGATTTTGCAAAGATGACTTTCTAGCTTATCTCCATTACGAATAATGTTTGTTCTTGGGTTTTGATAGAAAAAGGTTCCATTTATTCCTATGTTTTCTAGTGTAGAAATGGATGTTATATTTTGTCCAAAGCTTTTTCTCCATCAGTTGATGAAAGTATATGATTTTTTGTTGCTTTGTTATTAATGTGGTAAATTATGTTTGTGGTTTTCCTGATACTGAACCAGCTCTGCATTCCTAGTGTAACTCCCGCGTGATCATAGTGATCTTTGTGGCATCTTGTTATAGTCTTCTTGCTAATATTTAATTTAAAAGTTTTACAGCAATATTCATTAGGGGTACTTGTATAAAGTTTTCCCTGTTTTGACATTTTCCCACTCTCCCATTTTCCCTTAAGTCCTTTACCTCCCTTTTCCTTTTTATGTGAAATGTATTTTTGTACTCAGCTCTGTGTGTGTGTGTATGTGTGCATGTATCCTTCCTCCTTTACTAGTTCAAATGAGAGTGCAATCCAAGTATCACTGCCTCCACTCCAATCCGTCCTCCTTGTCGTGTAGCATTGTACTTGCACATCTCATTTATGTGAGATGATTTTCTCCTCTCCCTTTACCCATTCTCCCCAGTGTATTCCTCTTTTCCACCCTTTCTATTCATCTTTTAATATCATCAAATGATAACAGAATCATCCCCTGATTCTCTGTCAAAATGGATTTCCTCTGTGATTGATGATGATGACGATGACAGCGATAATGATAATGGTGGTGGCAGTGATAGACATCTTCCCGTATAATAATATAAAGTGTTTTTAGATCCTTATGGTTGCGTGCTCATGTTTATTGTTTTATTCTTCTCTTGACTCCTGTGGACTTACATTAGATTTTCTACTCAGCTTTGGCTCCTTTCATCAAGAATCCTTAAAAGTTCTATTTTTTATTAAAGGTCCATTTATTTTTCTCCTATAAGATGATACTCAGTTTTGCTTCATAAGTTATTCTTGATTGTAAACCTACATCTTTTGCTTTCTGGAATATCATATACCAAGCTTTCTGCTCCTTTACAGTGGTGCCTGCAAAATCTTGTGGATTTTGCCTGTGTTTTTTTCTTTCTGATTATTTGCTAAATTTTTTCCTTTACCTAGAATCTCTAGATTTTGGCTATTAATATTCCTTAGAGTTTTCATTTTGGAGTTTCAGGAAAATACTGGTACGGTTTTTAAATTTCTGCTTCACCCTCTTGTTACAAGAAATCTGGGAAATTTTAAGATGTCTTGAAATATGAAATGTAGATTCTTTTTTTGGTCATGATTTTTATTACCAATGATTTTTTAATTATCTACCCTTGTGTTTTACTAGGTCACTTGTTTTTGCTGTGAAATACCTCACATTTTCTCTTCACATCATTTTTTTAAGTTTATTGACTTTTTAAATAATTCTTCATGTCTTGTAGAGCCACTAACTTCTGTTTAGTGAATTCTAATTTTTTTTTAGGGAGTTTTCTTTAATAAGGTTTTTTGTTTGTTAATTTCTCATTCCAAGCTTTTGATTTTCTTTTCATATCTATCTTCTATGACTCTCACTTGGGTTTTTTGTTTTGTTTTGTTTTTCAAATAATTTTTTAGTTGGTTTTTTTTTTTTTTAATTCTTACTTTAACCCTTCCAGGAATTCTGATTGGATTTGTGTCAAGGCTGCATTTTTCTTTGAGGTTCTGCTTGTAAATATTTTTGAATCATGCATTCTTTTTTCAAGGCTTTTGTCTTGAGCTTGTCACTCTAATCTCTTTATAGTGGTGTTCTTTTAGTTCATTCCTCCAGCCTTTTTCTCAACTTTGAACTTTATTTTTGTGCTGGGTTTTACACAGTTTTGGGATGATTGCCTAACCCAATCAGTCAATAGAAGTTTACTAAACACCTCCTATATGCGGGAAACTGTGCTAAGTGTTGGAGACACACCAAAAAAAGCATAGCCTTCTCTCAAAGAATTCACAGTCTAATGAGGGAAGAGTGGGGCAGGTTACCTGGAACCCCAGGTCATATTGAAGTCTTGCACCCAGGGTGGAAAATTATGCGACAAGGTGAGAATTTCAGAGTTTATTTTGTCTGGTAGAATGATGAGTTTCTACACCTCATCTGGTCAGTAAAAACTAGACCTTCTCTGGAGATCATGCAATGCAGGAAAGTAACCAGGTGGGAAATGATGAGGAAAATTCTCTGAGTACCATTCTTAAATGGTAGAAGATCAGGGTGGAACTCCCACAGCTCAAACTTGTATTCTGCAAGGTTTTAATCCTCCCAAAATGATGTGATCCTGGGCAAAATCTGCTCACTGACCTGGTAAAGTTCTTGATTGATTGATGAAGTTCTGCAAGTTCTTGGTTTGGGTCCTATCAGTTTGTCCCTGGTTAAGAGTTTCCATAGATGACATTCAGCCAGGGTCTGCGGGTACAGAGCAACTGAACTATAGGCTTCCCTTTTGTCTAGGATTCCTGCCCTGGCTGTTCCACTACAAGCTTACACTTGGGTTAGAGAGTAGAAACAAGGGCCCACTCTGCTTCTGGGATCAGAACTACCTAGCTACTGTCGTCTCAAAGAACTTATCCTTGCTCATTACCCAGATAGGGGGCCCACCACCAACTGCTCCTGAGGGACCACTCCTCTCTGCCTTGTGACCCAGAACTAGGTAGCGAGCTAAAGAGCTGCCAAATGACACCTGTTCCTTCCCTCTGTCCTAATTCAGGTATCCCCTATGATCTCTATTGCTTTGGTGCTTCGTGCCCAGTCCTTGGGTGCCAGAATGCTTCTTGCCATACCCCTTTCCAAGAATTTATAGGCCACTGTCTACCTAAACCACTCTGGGATGGAAAAAGGACTCACTGTGTTGTTAGGTTTTTCCCTTGGCTTTCCCAGTAAGAATCCTGTCTGGTGTTGTTTCTAGATGTTTGTGGAAAAGGTTTTGTGGGCAAGCTATACTGTACTTCTTTTACTCTGCCGTCTTGATTCTGCCCTTCACTGTTCCTCATTTGTGACATTCTCACCCTATCATTCTATAGAGTGCATTTACCATTATTTTAAATTATTTTAAAAGTTTCTTGAATTTGTCCTTTTGAAGATTTTTTTATATGCAACTAAAGTATAAAACACTCTAGAAACCTTTTTTACTATATATAGATATATATATATCTATATATAAATATATAGATATATATATATACACACACACACACACTATTTTAAGGAAAGTTAAACAAATTACTTTTGAAATGTTCTTTTTTTTTTTAAACTGGGCTTCCTAATCAAAAAAAATAGATTTAGCATAGATGATCACAAAAATTAGACTTCCATTCCTAGAGCACTTTCATATCTTCATATTTTTTTCTCTGTACCATGTATAAGTTAGTAGTGATTTCCATGCTCCTTTTTTGTGTGTGAGTTTACAGCTAGTGATGACTTTGAATAGAGCTCTGGGCCTAGAGTCAGGAAGACCTGAGTTCAGATAAAGTCTCACACCCTTACAAGTTGTGTGTCCTTGGACAAATCACATCACTTCTATTTGCCTCATTTTCCTCATCTGTAAAATGGAGATAATGATGGCACCTCCCTCCCAGAGTGGTTGTGAGGATGAAATGAAGTATCTGTAAAGTGCTGAGTATAGTGCCTGGCACCTAGTGAGCACTATATCAATGTGAGCTATCGTCAGCATCATTATTACCATTAACTGTGTATGTGACCTTGGGCAAGTCTGAACCTTGACTGATCGGCTTTAGCTTCCTCCTCTGTAAAAATGGAGTTAATAATAGCACCTACCTCACAGGGTTATTGTGATAATCAAGTGAGATAGTATTTGTAGAAAATGCTTAGCGCAGTGCCTGGCACCTAGTAGGCACTAACTATATAAATGCTTATTATTACTATTATTCCTCCCCTTTCCTCTTTTGTTTAAAAGGCAGATTCATATATAATGTCATTCTAATGCTAGTAAAAATGCATAATTTCCTTTCTTTTCACTTTAGCATTAGCTATATGCATAGTACTTTCTTCAGTGCTAATCTTTTTTCTGTCATAAATATGTAGCTATCTGTCAGAAATGTAAATGTCTCTCTTGTACCATAATAATACCTTTGTGTAGTTCTGGTTCGGTTCTGGCTTATTAACCTTTAGCTTAAATATTCTTCTGCCCAACTATTTGGGAAAATCACCTGAAATTCAGATTTCTACCTGGTCTATGCCTCAGCATGCTTATATTCAAAATAGCTGAAAGGATCTATGATCTCATTAATTAATTTCTCCCCTACTTTAAAGATCACAGCCTCCCTGCCCATCCTGTTCAACTCTCATCCATGTCCTATAATAATTTCACTATCCACAAGCTCTTTCTCTGTTTCTCCTGATTTCATGAAGTTACAATTGGAGTACTGGCTGTCCACCAATCCAAAAGATGACCAGCCTTTCTTTATTTATTACCATGTTTCCTTGGTAACATCTTTCATTCCTCTTTATTTTCAAAGCTCCCCATTGGTTAAATGTTGAAACCATCAGAGTCTCATGTTACACTTCTCCATTGACTTCTGTAATATTTGTTTTTAATTCTTCAGATCCTGTTGTATTCCATTTTTCATTGCCATTCAGCAATACTGCTAAAACATTTTTTAAAATGGACATTTGTTTTTATGGGAAGCATGAGATTATAAGGGATTTTTATAATTTGCTAAGGGCAATCCAGCCCATGCTTTTCATCCTATTCAACTCCAGATTTAACTTGTTGTTCATTGGTATTGGCTGTTTTCTATATACATATTGATGAACCTTACTCTATAAATTTCCCGTCCAAATATATGTTATAATTTGGGCAAAAACCATTCTTTATCCATTTGATCCTTTCTGTGTGAATGGTCAAACTCTTTGGAATGGTTACACATCTCTTCCAAAAGGCAATTCAGCATTCAAAAACTGATTGCAATTACCACAATGTCATCACAAACAGGAACATTTGGACGATTTCATTGTCCACAAAAAAACTTCTTAAACTTGGATTACACTGAATCACCTCCATCACAGCAGCAAACACTTTTGGCGACCATATAGCTCCTTGTTTTATGTCTTACTGGATGTTTATGTTTAGAGGTTTGTTGGACAGGATTATTTTTGTTCTTTCAAAGAATCTATTAAATACTTTTGATGGAGGTGATAACCTTGTTAGAAAAGAGACTTTCAAGCGCTGTTTTGTTCTGCCAAATCAGATTTTTTTTTTCATAATCAGTAAGCACAGTGGGATATTGTTTTTCCTACATCTTTCAAACAATCAAGAAATTTTTTACGTATTTATATATATATATATGCATATATATGTATGCTCACATGTATGAAAACTTGTTTATTCCTTATGATACCCTCACTTGAATATGTCCTCCATTCATCAGCATATAACTATGTTGTTGATGTTTTCTTCCATCACTCTTTTTTTGGCATTAAATAAGTTCCAGTATTTTTTCCACACCTTTGGTACTTTCCCTCTTTTTATGAGGACTTGCATATTGATCCCCTTGTGCTTTCGTATTTGTGTGTACTCTGGCATAGATTTCTGTATAGATGTGATCCATTCTTGCTTTTTTCTCCATCTTTGTGATTTTAATACCACACCTGCCTTCCGTATAAGAATATCTAAGACTATGAAATTAAAGTCTAAATGTGGTGGTTTCGCCAACTTTGAAGAAGAGAAGTTTGTTAGAGTAGTCTTTATGGATATTTTACTTTTCTTCTGTTTATTGTACTGCTTTCCTTTATCCTTAAATACCCTTGAAATGACTTTGCTTACTTAGATTTGTTGCCAATCTTACTTTAAACTCATTTTACTAGAAGATGTTCCTCGTAATTATCATTCTTCAAAAGATTTTGCAAACAAGTTTATAACATAAGCTGGGGTAGCCATCTGACACCCCCAATCATTTGTGACCCTCATCTGTTCCTGGTAGCTGTAACCAAGTGGTAGACACGAGGGACAGAAGGTAGGGACAATCACAGAGTTTTTTGACTTTCTATAAATTTGATTTGACTGACTGTTGGGATTTTAAATGTGTAACCTCCAATTGTATAAGCTGAATCATCAGTTTTTATATTCTTTATAGATATAGATATATATAGATATATATATAAAAACATCAGAAGAAAGAAAGACATGGCAGGATACATCACAGGTCATCCTTGAAGAGACAAATAAAAGTGTTGGCAGGAGAGTTTTATTTTATTTCCAGAGTTAATTAGAAATATTATTTTATGGGATGTCTGATTATCTTGTATTAAAATAAGTATTTGTTAAAAAACAGTTCTGCAAGTAATTATACTTAAGAACTAACATTGGTTACTAAGGGTAAAAAGGTAGAAAAATTCTACAAAAATTTGTTAAAACCTTCAAAATTAAATAAACATACACTCTGATGTTCAGTGGCTAACACAAATGTGGGGAAAAGTGACAGCCATAAACATATAGAAAAGACAAATTCAGGAGAAAGAAATTAAAAATACCAGAGACTTGCAAACCACACAAAAGCTTTACATGTTTGTATCATGAGCATTTTGTTGGAGAAAAGATGTGGTAGGAGTTGGCCATGGCAAACACCAAGTAATGGTACAAAAATTTTAAATACATTATATTTTAATAAACAGAGAAAACTTACTTTTTATATTGGAGTTACGTTTGTATCAGCTCTCTGTGTAGTCCGCCCACTGTTTTTTCAGTGCAAAGATCAAAATAAAGGAAAAGCAAAGAGAGAATTGTGATGGGGAAAAGATTTAGAGTACAATTGAAGTAATTCAGTCTTGAACTACATAAATGAGTCGTCCATAGTGAGAAGACTCACTCATAGACATCAGAGATGACATTGACAACAAGAAAAATAATTTTATATGGAATTTTAACTGCTGCAAATCTCTTGCCACACAAGACTGAAGGAGCCAGGGAGCCCAGGAGGCCCCTTAGTCAGCAATTATTTCACTTACTGACACAGAATGAGATGACCATACTACTAGAAAATAAATAGATGAAGCCCTGAACGTTTTTCACCTACGCCATGAATAATTTCTTCCTCTTTGAAGCTTAGGCCACTGACAACTGACTTTGGACATCATCAATATTATAAGAAAACTTTTTTGCACAATATTTGTTAGAAAACTGAAAGTTAATACCTAGAATTTTAGAGTAGGTTTTGCTTTTTTAATTCTCTTAAAAAAAACTGATTCCATATGCCTTGAACTAGTTTCATAGTTTACAGCTCTTCACAGTCAGCCACAGTTTTCAGACTTCCTCTCATGTTATATAGATAATAACTTGTGATACTTTATGTAAAAAAAAAAAAGAAGTAGACTTCACTACTTTGTTAGGGTATGGAAATAAGTTATCATTAAAGTAGATACTCTTTTCTGCTCTGAATGCAACAACTTTGTTTTCATATCCAGTGGGTTCTCCCCATCTTTCTTACCCAAACCATGTCTGTCTTAGGATTTAAAACTGCAAAAACTTTATGATCTTTCTATAATACTTCCTTTATTACTCCCACCTAAGTACTTAATTTATATTTGACTATTGCTGTAAAAAGTCATTTTTTGTATTTGTCATATTTCTTTCATTTTTGTCAAAAGTATTGCTTTATGTCTCACTTCTTACTCAGTTTTTAAACAAGAACTACACATTGTGCTGTCTTTTTTAATTGTCTTCTGCCCCTGCTAGTGCAGAGCCTCTGCACAGTGGATACTCGGTGGATGAAGAAGGCAGTGTGGCTTAATGGAAGAAAGTACACTGGATTTTAAGGAATGAGATGAGGCTTCAGATTCACAAATCTGCCACTTGCCTTGGGCAAGTCACTTTACTTTTCTGGGCCTCAGTTTCCTCATCTCTAAAATGAAAAAGTTGGATTAGTTGGCCTCTGAGGTCTCCTTCACTTCTAATTTAATGGCTGTATGGTTGTTGTTGATTGACTTTAAGAATTTGGGGATCTTTCTTAATATTTTCATGACGCAAACATTCCCCTGTAAAATTAGATTAATAATAGGGTTATTGACGCGGCTAGGTGGTGCAGTGAATACAGCACTGGCCCTGGAGTCAGGAGGACCTGACTTCAAATCCAGCCTCAGACACTTAGCACTTACTAGCCATGTGACCTTGGGCAAGTCACTTAACCCCAATTGCCTTGCCCTCCCCCCTCCAAAAAGAAAAAAAAATGGGATTATCACTAAATGTTTATAATACACTAAAATATTTTATAAATTCAAATTCTAGGATATTCTGCATAATTATGTCTTTATTCTCTGTTCTTAGATTGAATAGTAGTGATATGGATGGTGAGCCTATGTATATTCAGATGGTGACTGCACTGGTTTTGCAACTTATTCAATGCGTAGTACACTTACCATCAGCAGAGAAAGATTCTAATTCAGAAGAGGAATCAAACAAAAAGGTAAGGAATATTTTTAAGTATATTGAATATGTTTTTATGCATATGCCTATGCCTAAATTAAATTCTCACTTAGTGACGTGTTGACATTTGTAAAATAATTTCTCCTTGGTGCTCCTTGAAACAAATATTCACATTAAATGGAATTTAAAGACAGATTTTTTTTTCCCCACAAGAATTTAACTCTAAGATTATCATGGAAATTAGTAGGAACATGATTCAGTCTTATCATTCACAATTTATAGACAATTTACAGAAATACAGGGTATGTCATGAAACAAGCACTTGACTTGGAGTCACTCAGTCAGAAGGCCACAGTTACAGTCCAGATGCAAGTTATTTGGCCTCTCTAAAATAAGTCTGTGTCCTTATCTGTAAAGTGGTAGTGATTATATCTAACCTGTCTACCCGCCTTGCTTTTACAAAACTTTTATAAGGACTTAACGATATAATGTATATCAAAGCATACTGAAAAAGTGTTATACAAATACAAGACATTATTCAAGTGCTATTAATGTTTGAAATCACCTAGTCTATCATTGACCAAGCAGTATTCCATGTTTAATCTCAGTTCCTTTGTAACATCAAGCAAATCATCCTAGACTCTTAGTTATCTGCTGTAATCTTTTTTCTTTTGCCATATATTCTGTAGGTGATTTTTCTTAATGTCTTGTTTAAAGCCCTTTTTGTAATGTTGGCCACAATCTCCTCTTACCCTGACCTTTGGAAAAGTAGATTATTGCTGGTTTTTATATACATGTTCATTCATATTGAATTCATTTGCTGAGTTGCTACTTAATTATTTTTTATTTAGGCTAATGTCTTTCTTTGACACACACACAAAAACTACATTAATTTTATTGTACCAATATTAAAATTAATTTTTATAAGAAATGAGTAATTACTTAAAATGTAATAATATTGCCAAAATTTTTAGGACATAAATGAATTTTTTTTAACACTTATTACAACTAATGCTTTGCTTTAGTGACTATACACATTTAATAATAGTACACTTCTATGACAGTGCTACTTTATAGGTTGTTTTTTCCTATAATCTAAATTATTTGTTCTTCTTTTAGGTGGATCAGGATGTCGTCATTACTAATTCTTATGAGACAGCTATGCGAACAGCACAGAATTTCCTCTCCATCTTCCTTAAAAAGTGAGAGTGTAATCATGTATAACCTATTCAAATTGCTTATCTTTTCAAGGAGGGGAACGGGAGTAGGAAGGAATAGAATTTGGAATTCATTGTTTAAAAAAACATGTTAAAAATTGGTTCTATATGTAATTGGAAAAAATATTAAATTTTTTTAATGGGGGGAAAATGAATATAATTAAAATCCCATAGTATGTTTTTTAATACTTTCAGTATATTGGTCTATGAATAGTTGTAAAACTAGATTCAGATTCTCCTGTTTTCCTTTCATAGAAATTATGATATCATACCTTAATCTTGAAAGTCTATGGAGAAAGAATAAAAGGAATGGAGGAATATGGAGCCCAGGTTAAAAAACTTGAGATGCTAGAGAAAGAGAGCATTTTTTCATTTCAGTTAATTGGATGTAGTGCCTCACAGCACATCATGTATACATTATTAGGAATAAATACAACAAACATAAAGTAGAACAAAATGAGTGAGGGCATTTAGAAGAAAAGGACATCTTTGAGGGTTGTGATGGAGTATTTAAAATAGTCTGTTTAAAGCTATGTTTCATTAAATGGAATATATATTTACCTTTTGCTTGACCAAGGATATCTAAGAAATATGTATCAGTTCTTTTTATGAAAAACCAGTGTTTAAATTCATATCCACTTTTATTACTTGTCTCGAACAGATGTGGGAGTAAGCAAGGTGAAGAAGATTACAGACCACTCTTTGAAAATTTTGTTCAAGATCTCCTTTCTACTGTCAATAAGCCAGAGTGGCCAGCTGCCGAATTATTACTTAGCTTGTTAGGGAGACTCTTGGTAAGAATATAGCATTTAAAGATTATTAGAACACTTCTGGACAGCATAATATAGATGTGTGCTATACATCTTGTCTAAGTTTAAGAAGACAAATATTTTTCTCATATGTGAATAATAGCATCCAGTGCTTTACAAAGTAACTTTTCATAAATCTTCATTTTAACAGTTTTGAAACTTTTGCATAATTATATTAGATAAGATGATCCACTGATTTCAGTTTTAATAGAAATATTTTTTTGTTTCATGATTTGAGAAAATTGGACAGAGGCATCAGTTGACCCTAAGTCTTTAATTTCTCCTTACTTGAATTTTTAAAATTTAGAACATAGTAATGACAAAATGAAAAAAAATTTAAAAAATTTTAAAAAGAAAAAAAAAGAAATATTTCATTTTGAAATGTTTTAGATGAATGAGTGAAAGAGCATTAAATAAACACTGTGTGCAGAGTACTGTATTAAGCACTGAGGATACAAATCGAAAAGCAAGACCACCATCCATGTTCTCCAGAAACTCACCTTCTAAGATGAAGAGACAATATGTATGAAGGTTTCAGCTGCAAGATCCCCATAGTCCATAAGTTGCACCAGCAAAGCAGATAGTAAAGGGTAGTGTCAGTTCCATTAATTAAACGGTATCAGTTTATGCTATTAGACCATTTGACAGTGCTAAGAGCTTTTGTAGAGAGGATTTTCTTTGCCCAGTCTTTAGTAGTTATTACTGCTGAAGAGGTGAGGGCTACTTTGTACGTTGGTGGGTGATATGTACACAAGCATTGCTTCCTTGAATTATGCTGCGAGGGAAAGTCACATTGGAAGCAGTTCCAATGGGCAGTGCTTCTGTTCCCAGAGTTACCTGCCAGTTGTTAATCAGCAACTTGTGTTGGTGACAGAGATGACTGGTCCCTACTCTACAAAGCTTGTCTACTTTGATGATAGCTATGGGGACAAACTTAGAAGCAAGGCCAGTAGTCTGTGGGGTTCTTGGACTTAGGGTCCTGTGCTGTATCCACAAGAGTCTGAGTGAATATAGTAGAAATTTTAAGATATTTATGGAAAAGGTAGCACCAAAAATGTCCTATACTGTTATACTTTTCAGTTTTGAAATATCATGTATGGACAACATGGATAATATGGTAGCTTATGATGCATGTCTTTCATGAGCATAGTCTTCCTTGATAAATCTCTTCATTTTCCTTTTTTATTTTTGCTTTTTTTTTTTAAATTTTCTAACATTTTCAGTTACCTATCAAGTTAAAAAATTAGTTCAGGTAAATGTCTGATATCTTTTGAAATTTTGATCCCATTGATAGATTGATGCAGATTGTACCTCATTCATCTGAGGCAAGGAGTGTTGCCTGACATAGGGCCTCATCTCCAAACTGGCATTACACACAAGAAAGCCATTTGTGGGCCATCCTGAAGAGGCTGGGCAGTGTTTATTTAATGAATTCAGGGAACAGCTAGATGGCACAGTGAACAGAGCACTGGCCCTGGAGTCAGGAGGACCTCAGTTCAGGTCCAGCCTCAGACACTTGACACTTAACTAGCTGTGTGACCTTGGGCAACTCACTTAACCCCAGTTGCCTTGCCTTTCACCCTCCAAAAAAAATGAATTCAGTAAGGGGAATACCTATCAGAAAATTGTCATATTCGCGCTTATTTTTAAGACCACATTTCGACTTTTAAAATATGAAATATTAAAAGGTTTAGAGTCATAGCTGTTAACTTATTTGAAACTACTTGCTAAATAGAAGCAGCATGGGTGTAATAGTAGCACCTAGAGTCAGCAGTGACCAGGGTTTGAATTGCATTTCCATCTAACTTTGTAACTGTGAATATGGCATTTAATGTCTCTTTCTACTGGTTTCCATCTGTAATATGGGGCTAGTAATACTTGTACTGGTTGTGAAGATGGAATTAAACAGTTGATACAAGGTGCTCTGCAACTCTTAAAACACTATATAAATTTCAACTATGAACTGAAGAGTATGGTAATATCATGATCTTAAGTTTTCTTAATAATTAGAACTCAAGTAGGCAGCAAAGTATTTAACTACAGAGTTATTGTCTCTCTTACTGCTTCTGCCGCTAATTGTGCAACTTTGCCCAAGTTACTTAACCTTTCCTTTCAGTCAGTTTCCATATCCATAAGGTCTTTTTCAGCCCTGACATTCTAACAGTTCCTTTTAGAATTGTATGAGTAATAGTTTGTTTTTTGAAGATGTCTATTTTTAAAAAAACAGACTCATCCTACAAGTTTATGCTTGCACATGAAAATGCACCCCTCTCACCTAGATTATTGCAATATCCTTCTGTTTGACCTTCTTGTTTAAAGTCTCTCTCTGCTGCAGTCTGTCATACACACTATGGCCAAAGTTATTTTCCTTAAGCTTAAAACTGGCCATGGCACTCCTCTACCAGTCAACTTCTACTTGAGCCTATTGCCTCTAGGATAAAATACATACTTCTCGGTCAGCTCTTTAAAGACTTCAAAACCTGGCCCCTGCCTATTTTCCCATCCTCATTAACATTACTCACCTTCCTCATAGTTTATGATTCAGCAAAAGGGACTACCCAAAGTTTTTAGATTCTATAAATTAGTTTAACATTGTGTCTGTAACAATATGTTGTTACAAAGAGATAAGAAGTTTGTAAAATCCATTGATATGATGATATTTTGGCCAAAATGTCTATAAATAAAATGAAATCCTACTTAATTTTGGTGTTTAGGTTCATCAGTTCAGCAATAAGTCAACAGAGATGGCTTTAAGAGTGGCATCTCTTGATTATCTTGGAACAGTAGCTGCACGATTGCGAAAAGATGCTGTTACAAGCAAAATGGATCAAGGATCTATTGCCCGAATTTTAAAACAGGTATCACACTATATAAATAAAATTGTAGAAAAGATAGGAAGCTTTCTTTACCCTAGAATATGGTTCATTGTAGCATTTTCATAAATGCTATTGTTAATAAGTAACAATTTGTTTTTCTTATAAAAGACTTTTTCTTATGAAGGACTAATTTTAGGAAGTAATTTGAATGCTTAATGGTTTTTCAGGGTTACAAAGAGAAAATTAAAACCAACTGATGGTTTGAAATGAAAGTTTCAGTATGTGGATTTCACTTCATACTTGGTCCTGGCTCTGTACCCTACATAGGGGCAGCTCAAGTAGTAATGTCAAAAAACACTTAAATCTAAGAACAGGACTCTGGAGATCTCTCATGGTAGAATCTCATGTTCTCTAGATCGTATTAACTGCTTTACTTGAAATTATAGTTGTTGTCCCACCATGGAATAAAATGTCTATAATAGAAATCTGAAATCATATCCTTTTTATTCTTCAGAATTTTACATTTTATGTAGTTCCCAAAATATAGGCAGCATATAGTACCGTAAAATACAGTATACATGTACCCATATTGTGGTATTTGGAGCATCATTCTTTAAGCTGACCGGACAGATTGGAACTAAGACTGAAGAAAAAAGGGTTATTTCTCTTCTTTCTGCATGTGGTTAGAAAGTGGAATGGGAAATTACTGCTTCTGTCAAGAAATATGTTATTTTGAAAGTTTTTATACTAAGTACCTATCTAAAGAATAAATTCTTTTGCAAAAAAAGTACTCCAAATAAAGAATAAAGCCTAAAAGTAAGAATATTTTAAGTGGGTTTTTTTTCACATTTCAAATTCCTATGAGTTTTGTTTTTGTTTCTGTATTTAAATAGTGTCTCATCCTTAGGATCTAACAGCTTAATTCTTCATTCAATTAGATATTTTCTTATCATGAATTAAAATCTTATAAGTACTTATTCACTATACTGCAGGTTACAGGAGGGGAAGATGAAATTCAGCAATTGCAAAAGGCATTACTAGATTACTTGGATGAAAACACTGAGACTGATCCTTCATTGGTGGTAGGTTTCCTTCCATTCTCTGTTTTGACTGTGTCAAATATATTTTGGTAGAGCCTTACAGAGAGCTAAAAAGTTGTGTCTTGTACAAGATACTAAGGATGTTTGAAATCTTTTTCTTTAGAGAGAATAAAGGATTGACTTTATCTTGAAATACATTAAAAATGATTATTAGTAGATAGCCATCAACTATTTTGCAATAATGATTTGAATTGCATATAAAAATAATATTCTAATTAACGATAGTAAAGTACACTGGAGTATCACTATAAACCTTATACCTGTGGTCCCTAATTTGAGAAATTCTTATAGTTTGGACTTCCTAAATTCAGATAAACCTGTTTTATGCTAAATCCTGCTCTTTAATAAAGTTTTATAATAAAACTGATCACCAAAAAAAGTTTATGATAATTTCAAAAGACTATACAGTTACTTAGTGCTGTCAGAAGTGGATTGTTAGGAGATCCATCTGCTACCATTTTTTTTTCTTAAAAATATTTGGAAAGCAGATACTAAAAAGCTTTTTTCCTAGTTTCTTTATAACATAAATTTTATTATAGTTTTGAACCCTCACAGAATTAGTCCGATGTTCTTAAGTATATCACAGCATCATTTTGTTTGCTATACAGCTTATTGTACAGTCATACAATATAGTTGTACAGTTGCCACTATAATACCTAGATGTAATTTTAGGTACCAGACATAAGAGTGGAGGATGCTTCTTAAAGAAAATGTTAGGGGACGGCTAGGTGGCGCAGTGAATAGAACACCAGCTGGACCTGAGTTCAGATCCGGCCTCAGACACTTAACACTTACTATCCATATAACCTTGGGCAAGTCACTTAACCTCAGTTATCCAGCCTTTCCCCCTCCAAAAAGCAAATAAAAAAAGAAAATGTTATTAAGTATTTTCCTTTCAAATGTAACTTCAGGCAAGTCTTAACTTACTTCCTCCTACTATCGCAGATTGTGCTAATTGCTGCTATTTAATGTCATGAATTAATGTCAGGGGTGGAAGATAGTATGAGTACTTAAAACTATTTTACTCATTAGTGCTACATTCTTAGTGAAGGGGGAAAAACACTCAAAACACCAAAGACACATTTTTTTAAACTTTCATTGTTTAATTCCAAATGCTTTAGGTTGTCCTAAAGTAAATAATCATGCAAGGAATTATCTTGATTGTGTATGTCACTGTTCTTATTTGAGCACTCAGTACTGTATCCTATATTTTATTTGAAATACTGTGTGGGTCAGGTAAGTGTAATGGAAAGAGGCCTGGACTTGAAATGTTTGGTTTTCTGAAGCAGAATCTTTGCTACTTTTCTAGCTATGTGAACTTGGGCAATTTACTTAACATTTCTGGATCTGGGTTTCCTCATCTGTAAAGTGAGAGGTTAAAAAAAAATGATTTTAAGGTAGGAACCTTAAAATTTTGCTCCTGATTTCTTTGGATCTATTTCATGAAGTCATATATCAGCAAAAAAAAAGGTCCCTTTTTTCCTCAACAATCATGAAAGTACTCTCTCATTAAAGGCCTTTGGTCTATTCTAGTTTTCTCCAAACCTTCACATTCCCATAAACATTGAATTTTACATGAACGTGAAGTTAGATTTGGCATTTTTTTAAAGTTATCAATAACAATGCAATAACATATGCATAACAATGATTAATAAATCAGTATTCTAAATTATAACATTAATAGCTCTGTTAATCTCAAATCTATGTATCTTCTCCCTAGTTTTCTCGTAAGTTTTACATAGCTCAGTGGTTTCGAGACACAACTTTGGAGACAGAAAAGGCAATGAAATCACAGAAGGATGAAGACTCCTCAGAAGGGACACATCATTCAAAGGAGGTCGAAACAACTGGTCAAATCATGCATCGAGCTGAAGGTCGGAAAAAATTTCTTCGAAGCATTATTAAAACTACACCTTCTCAGTTCAGTACATTAAAGTAAGTTCTTCAAGAGAAATATTCACATATATGCATAATCACATTTGAATTTTATTTTCCTCCTTAAAAACATTTTTGTGAAAAAAAATTTTTAATGACTTCTTACAGGATGAATTCTGATACTGTGGACTATGAAGATGCTTGCTTGATTGTAAGATACTTGGCCTCTATGAGGCCGTTTGCCCAGAGCTTCGATATTTATTTGACACAGGTAAATGTAAAAATGTTTTGTGCAGTGAAATAGAGTTGTTTTATTGATCCCGACCTGGAGTGGTGTGTACAACAATATACATTCTTGAGCACAGTTATTTAATAAGCCATGATAAATCCTACAGATTTTTGTCTTTGTATTAATTCTTTTATTTACTTTTTTCCATGCCTGCTTTTTCTGAATATAAATTTTACCAATGCATAATGAGGCATTATCAAACAGATTGTGGCATTAGAAAGTCACAGTATATGTGAAACTTTAGGTTTTACTTCCCAGCCATGTGTTTATTTTGAAAAATCATTTAAAACTTGTTCTGTACTTAAATCTGAGCAAGAGAGAGACCACATCTAGAAATGTGCATGATTTTATCATTCTTGGAGAACAGTTTAGAAGAGTAGTTTCAGAAATCATATTTTGGGCCACTTTTATATGAAAGGTGACATGTAACTCACTTTTACGATTTCACTTGTACCGATAATCTTAATAAAAGTCAATTGGACAAAGGGATCAGTGGATTTGTATATCCTTGGAATTGTAACATAGTGAAAGCTGTATTAAATTGAAGATTGCCAGGACAGTAGGAATGCCTGAAATTTTATATGCACTGCCTTTTGCTATTTGAATTAGGTCAGCAGGCACTATCCTACTTTATGAAACTTATCAAAATGAAAGGAAATGGTTATATTTCTAAGTGTTTATTTTAATTTTTGTCATATGTTCTTTCACTATTCTTTTACATTTTGTGTATTCTTCCACTTTATAGAATTCATTAGGATTTCTACTTTTCTTACCAGATTCTACGCGTACTTGGTGAAAATGCAATAGCTGTTCGAACAAAAGCCATGAAGTGTTTATCTGAGGTTGTTGCTGTAGACCCCAGCATTTTAGCAAGGGTAAAACAAACCAAAAAGCAAAAATGAGAAATTGTTTGTATTTGTGTTTTTCTCTCCATACTTATTAATTCCACCTGTGAACAACATATAATTTGCTTTTTTTCTTTAGTTGGATATGCAGCGAGGTGTCCATGGAAGATTAATGGATAATTCCACTAGCGTCCGTGAAGCAGCAGTAGAATTATTAGGTCGGTTTGTGCTCTGTCGACCTCAGCTTGCTGAACAGTATTATGACATGCTGATTGAACGAATATTGGTAGGTTTGTTTTGTGCTATAACTAATTTTCATTATATTGCCCTATTTCTTAAGACAAACTTTTTTTTTTTTCAGGCCTCCTTGATTTGTGTAATTGAGATGCTAAGTTGTTACCCTTATGGCTTTAATATATGAGGCTTTGCCTATATATCTAAAATGTGTTTTTAATAAAAATTCAAGAATTGAACATATAAATAAGAGTTTTGTAAAGAAATTGATAGTGTACCAAGCACATCATTGCTACCAAGCTGGAAACACTTTGACTATAATAAGCCTGTTGACAGACTATACCAGGTGTCCCAAAATTCTTGTATTTTTAAGCAAAAAAGTTGAAAGAGCCAATATGCTTCTATTTAAAGAGGCTTATCGCTAGCTTGGCCACAGGGTGGGGTATTCTTTGGCAAAAAAAACCCACTTACTAAGTTGTAGAAAGATTGCAGTCTATAGTAGAAGGAATATCCACACTGACAAAATGAAATTATTGAAGAATGCATTATTCTGTATATTTTGCTAATTGTTTTATAGTTACCTCATTATAAACAACTTCCTGAGGAAGGATAGGGTCATTTTAAGATGACTTTTTAAATCAAGATCAAGTGACAGTTCAAAGATGGAATTTAGGATTTCTAGTCATACTTATAAGTAAAAGTTTGTTTCTTAATTTTGATACCTTCTGAGTTACTGCTTCTTTTTCAGAATTTTATTTATAATTAATAAAAACAGTGTTAAAAGCCAAAAGTTTGTTGCAATGAGAAAATATAGGATGAGCAAGAATTCTAGAAAATCAGCAAACATCTCTATGTACAAAAAAGGCTAGAATTTGCGGATTGTGTGTGAAACTGTGAATTACTAACATATAGTAATTTCAGCACAGTAGTACTATCATTGCCATGCTTGTCTATATATTAATACTTGTTTGCTTTTTTTGGTTGTTATCCTTGTTTTATGAAAATAACCAAATTAAAGAAAATAGTAATAGATAAGTGAATAAGTAAATGAAAACTAGTGTAATACAGTGAAAAATAACACTATATTTAATAGAGCCCACAGCACATAAATTGAAAATCTGACTTTGCAAAGTTACCTATATGACCATACATATGTCACTTAAGCTTTCTTGGGCTCAATTCCTTCAGGTGTAAGATGAGACAGGAGTAAGGGTGACAGATGTCAGATAAATGACTTTTGAGGTCCCTTTTCCAGCTCTTATTTAGGAAACTGAAATATCTGAATGACATCCTTGATATGTTTTGATAGTCTGTGCCCCTGAACTCAGATTAAATTATATTCCATATTGTGACTGTTATATTGTTCATGTATTGCAGTCGTTTCTTTTACTGCCTTTAGAATGAAATAGGAATGTCGTATCTTAGTCTATAATATTCTATTCTAATTGGACATAGTATTTATAGTTCAAGCAAAATAACTGAGAATAGACCATTTTATTAGTTATTCCTTTCTACGAGTGGAAGGGAGAATCAGATTCATTATTTTTGTAGCGCTGTTTAGAAGAGAACTATCTATAGTAGTCAAATGTTCTAAATCTTTCATCATATGTATAGTGATACATAATTAAGCACACCATTTCTACTGCCATTGAGAACAGTGTGATAAAGTAGTTTCAGTGTCAGTGATACTTCCACTTTTGAAATAATAAGTAACAGTTTCTGGCTGAAAGAATATTTACTGAGTCACCTGTTTTTTCATCCATGAAAATGGGAAAAATTGTGCTTGTTTGCAAAGCATGAAAAACCACTACTTGAAATGCCATCCAAATGAGATTTGAGAGAATGAGAAGAGAAAAATATATTGTACAAATATGGGATAAAGGATAACTTTATATGTATGATCTGGTATAAAAGTATCTTTAAGGGTCACAGTAAATGTGAATGTGTAAAGACTGTCACATGGGAATTTTATCAGTTATCAGCACCTTGCTGTAGAATAGTGTATCCAGTTCTGGTTTTCAGATAGTACTACTTTCAGCTCTTGGACATTGTTGTTGTCCTTTGGTTGTATCCAATTCTCCCTGATCCCATTTGGGGTTTTCTTGGCAAAGATTCCGGAATGGTTTGTCATTTTCTTCCCCAGCTCCTTTTACAAATAAGGAAACTGAGGCCAACAGGCTTATGTGACTTGCCCAGGTTCACTCAGCTAGTAAGAATCTGTGGCCAAATTTGAACTGCAGAAGATGAGTTCCCCTGACTCCTGACCCAGCACCCTTATTCACTTTGCCATCTAGTTGCCCTCTTGGATATTACTTTCCTATAAAAAACCATGAATATCATGTAAAATAATTATTTCATATTTAATTAATACTTAATAAATAATAGAGCTGTATTCAAAATAATTACTTCAATTACTAGGTCATTTTGAAGAAAATGTGTAAGAAAAATATTGAAATATTCAAACTGTTTTAATGATCAGAATAACTCCCATGTTCACTTATTTATCTAAGAAACCAAGAACTCGTCTCACATGACAATTTTTTCATTAGTAATTTTGCCATGTGTTGGTTGTTTTATCATTTTATTGTCATATTTCATTATCTAATACATCATGTCGTGATTTTTCTGACTCAAGAATGGCATCATTTTCTTTTCCAGGATACTGGTATCAGTGTCAGGAAAAGAGTAATAAAGATTCTGAGAGACATATGTATTGAACAACCAACATTTCCCAAAATCACAGAGATGTGTGTGAAAATGATCCGCAGAGTAAATGATGAAGAAGGCATTAAGGTAGGATGAAAAGTCAAAAACGGTTTGTTGTCTTAAGTTAAATAGTTGTCACATCTGAATATGCATAATTTATATGAAAACCTCAAATGTGAATCATCACACTGTATTTTATATTTGCTATTCTTTTATTATACCTAACATTTAGATAGCACTTACCATGTACCAGACACTATACTAAGCACTTCACAAATATTAATCTTCTTTGATCGTTACAACCCCAGGAGAGGTAGGTGCTATCATTATCCCCATTGTATAGATGAGGAAACTCAGGCAAGCAGGGGTTAAGAGACTTACCCATGGTCACACAGCTAGTAAGTATCTAAAGTTTCATTTGAACTCAAATTGTTCTGATCATAGACCCAGAATTCTCTCCACTGGTTCACCAAGTTAACCCTAATAATAGTTGATACTAGCTTTTTAGAATAGCAGTTTAAAATTTTCAGAGTGCTTTACATATCTTTTTTTCATTTCTAGTCACTAACCAAAAAAAAGAAGACATTCAGAATAAAACACAAACATACTATTTCAGATGAGGGAATTAATTCTTTTTTTTTTATTAACTTTTATTTATTTTTAGTTTGCATCATTGATTTCCACAAGATTTTGAGTTGCAAATTTTCTCCCCATCTTTCCCCTACTCACCCCACCAAAACAGCGATCCCACTGTATACCCCCTCCCCCAATTTGCTCTCTCCTATATCCTCCGCCATCACTCCTCTGACTTTCTGGTAGAGCAAGATGGATCTCCCTGTCCCAGTGCCTATATATCTTATTTCCCAGTTGCATGTAAATAATAATAATAATATATATTTGTGTGTATATATTTTTTTAACATGATTTTAGAACTTTAAATTCTAGATTCTTTCCCTTCCTTCCTTGTCGCCCACCCCCACAAGAGGGAATTAATTCTTTACCTTCACTACCTTTGAGAGCTCAAATTACTGGAGTTATTCTCCAATTACTCTTATGAGATGAATAGTGGTAACATTTTGACTTAAAGTGATAGCAATTTGGTTTTCAGTGTTGGGGGGTTTTTTTTGCTTTATTCTGAGAGAGTTTTGTTTCTAAAAATATCAAAATTAATAAATATGTGCAACTTTGTATTTTTACAGTTAACAAATTAGTCATCCTTAAAGGGTGATCTCTTGGGGCATTTTCCAAAATGCTGAGATCAAAATACGTTAACTTTTTCCAACTACAATGTAACTTTTTTATATATGTAAAAATTTAAACAAATTATCTTTCTCCATAATGCATAAAGCTTTTGAGGTTAAGAACACTGAAGAAATTAATTTGAATCATAGGTTTAATTTGTAGATAAAAGTCTTAGCTAATGAATGTATCTAGCATTCAGGTAACTGGCTAAAACATAATGCATAATTATTCATAATTGCAAAATTCTCCCAAAAGAAATGAAAGAGGCCTTTTACATCAGTTCATCCTTTATCTTTGGATTCACTTTCCTAAAAGTGATTATTTAAAATATTGATAACCAGGAATCCTCAATTTGCCACCAGCTTGCTGGTTAACCTTGGACAAGTAACATTGTTCTTTTCTTATCAGTGAAATGTAGATTATTTCTAGATAAGAAATTAAATCTTTCAAAGAGAGAATTATTTTATTCTCTCATATATTTTTAAAGACTTTGAAAAGGACTGTCTACCTATGTCTTCATTCTGTTAGTGGACAGTGGACATTTCAGTCTTTTTACCTAAAAAATTGTATTTGGGAGGAAAAATGTATTAATGCCTTGGGATTAATAATTAACAACTCTAGCCGTTGCATTTCTTCCAACAGCTATGACTATATCATAGTACGGCTGTGTAACTTAATACTTGTAAATACCCAAACATAAAATGTTCTTTTCTTTAATCATAAAAATACTGGCCTTTTTTTTAATAATCTGTAATGTTCATAATTTATGATAAAACTTTCTTTCACTCTTTGCTGATACAATTCAAAGTAATTGTAACTTTTAGAACAATGAAAATCAATTCTTCCTTGTTTATTTTTATTATTAGAAACATTGCTCATTACAAAAACATAACTGAAAAATGACCAACATGTTAATTTAATTCTTGGGCCAGTGTGAAAATTCATGTAGAAAACCTTCTGATTTTTTTCCTTTGATTCCACATTATTCATGTTGGTTTGAATTAGAATTTAATATTAGGAATTTTGAAATATGTGAGTTGTTTGCTTAGTCATTTTGGAATTTTTCTGTATTCTAGAAATTAGTAAATGAAACATTCCAGAAACTCTGGTTTACTCCAACTCCTCATCATGACAAAGAAGCAATGACCAGGAAGATTTTAAACATCACCGATGTGGTAAGAATGGGAGTTAGAACAAGGACTTGATTCCTGTGTGTACAGTGTCACTTGGGATTATATGATTATTATTTTACCACTCCTAGACTGCAGGGCAGTAAACATGGGATGGGGATATAGGTCCTCCATTTGCTGCCTCTGCAAATCCTTCTGTCAGAATTATAGAAGGTATTAATAGGAAAGAATCATGGGAGCTTGGTTTTTGACCCTCACAAACCCCCTCTCCACCCTGGACTTTCCTGAAGAAAACCAAAGTCCTGACAGTGTTGACACCTGCCCCATTGCTCTACTTCCCTCAGCCCCCTAAAACTTGATAAGGAATAAAACAGAGTTTGAGATGTTGAAGCAAAGGTGACAAGTCATATAAACCACATTATCTCCCATTAGGAAGTATTTCTGATATCCTTTAGTTTGTTCTGTACATAAACAAGGTGTGATTTAGCATACACCTGAAAAGTGATGACACTGTACTTTTTTTGAAGACTCAGTGGAGGGGGATACCACAGTCTCCTGAGGCAGGGTTTTCCTCTTTTTGGATAGCTCTAATTGTTTATTTAAAAAAAACGAAACAGTTTTCCTTACATAAATTGTACATTTGTGTCTCTGTAACTTCCAAACACTGTTCCCAATTCTGCCCTCTAGGCTCATGCAGAACATGTCAAATCCTTCTTCCATATAACAGTTATTCAGATACTTGGAAACATCTATCATTTGTACTCCTACATCCTATCTTCAGGCTGAATATCCCTAATTGCCGTAACTAATCCTCCTGTGGTATGATCTTAGGACCCTTAACCACCCTAGTTTCCCTTATCTGAACGTTTTCCACCTTTACATCCTTCCTAAAGTGTGACACTCAGTATAGCATACAGTATCCCAGGACTGAGGACAACAAGACTTCATCCTCCCTAGTTCTGGACACATCACTCCCTGAATGGAGTCTAAGCTCATATGAGCTTTCTTGGCTGTTCTGTCACAGAGTTGGCACTTGTTGACTTTGAAATCCTCTAAAACCACCTGATTTTTTTCAAATGAACTATTTCCTAGCCAGGCCTTTCCCCACTCATCTCTTAGACTTTATGTTAATCTCTATTCCATGTTATCATATTGGTTAGGCCAAGCATTCTAAGCTCTCTTTTTTTGGCTTTTTGGAGGGCAGTTAGGGTTAAATGACTTGCCCAAAGTCACACAGCTAGTAAGTGTGTCAAGTGTCTGAGGCCTAATTTGAACTCAGGCCCTCCTGACTCCAGGGCCGGTGCTTTATTCACTGCATCACCTAGCCACCCCTCTCAAAGAACTTTTTAGAGCCTGTCATGCAGTATGTTAACTACCTCTGAAAACCTTGTGTCCTCTGCAGAATTGTTGACTTTTACTGTCTGCAGAGCTAAGCACAGAATCATGGAGCACTCAGAACTGACATCAAACCTTTAATGACTAGTCTTGAGTTAACCATTTAACCCGTTCCAGATTGCCCTGACCACACCATAGTCCATAGGCTTTGTTGGTTCTTTTACTAAAAATCTGGAGAAACTTCACCTGTAGCATTGCGCTGTAGGAATGCTGTCAGAAATAAGACTATTCTGGCATGACTTACCTTTTGTAGAAGCCATGCTTTTTGTGATCCCCACTTCCTTTTGTTAGATGTTTACCAAAGTCAAGCTTACTGGCCTGTAGTTGTCAGACTCCATTCTAGGCCTTTGTGGTGGTGGAGTCCAGGAGTTGAAATACTATTTGCCCTTCTACAATCCTTATATTAACTCTCCCATTTTCCAAGATCATTGGAAGATTGCTGGATCAGCAGTCACCCATACAGGATCTTTCAGTAGCATCAGATAAGAACAAGTAGGGGCCCTGTCACCATCTCCCGATTTCTCTTGGGTTTCAGCTCCCTATGAGTCGTTTTATCGTTTCCATTCAAACCCATGAGACATTTACCTAGCTAGAGAAAACAGAAACACAATAGGAATAGAGCAGTTGTCTATTTGTCTTGTTGTCCATCGGCCCTTTGTGGCAGCTCTGTCCATTCTTTGATTGTCCTTTCTTTTCCAGTCTGGGCTTAAGAAAAAAAAATCTTTATGGTGTCCTCGGCTTTTCTTGCCCCACCCTCACCCCCTCAGTTCATTCTGCGCTTTGGCACAGCTGCCATTATTCTGATGTGCCACAGTTTTATCTTTTTTCTCCCTTATCTGACCCTGTTTCTGTTGTTACTGTATGTCTTCCTTACATCTACCTTGATTGATAGATTCCCTGAGCATCCACATCAGTCTCCTTAGACAACTCTCCCTTTTCCTCATCAGAATTCCTTCTTTTTGAGTTTATAGATACAACTTTGGACAAAAAACTTTATGTGTTTGTATGAATTTCAATTTGTGTAATTTAACGGACAATATGGCGTACTTATATAGAGTCGTAAATTTGCCCAAATTCTTTGAATCACATTCAGATTTAGATCACTAGCAAATTTTGCACATGTCTTTGCTCCTTAGATTTGCCTGAAAAGTCTTAAAAGTCAAGTGTGTATAAGAAAGATAAATAGCAAAGTGAGAGTTAGGCTTTTAGACACTAGGTTAATCAGGTTATTGATTAAAATTTAAGTAATATCTCATTTTAATGCTTTATATTAATTTTTACATTGACATCTGTAACAGCAAGCATCCTAGCATACCCAGGATGGCTGCTAGCACAGATTCTTTGATCTGCTTTTCTAAAGGATATCAACTCAAAAAGGGTTAACAATCTTACTTTAATCAATCAAACATATACCATTTACCTAGTTCAGGGGAAAAAGTCAGCACCCTGAACTTCAGAGAATGCAAACAGAAGTTACAAGCAGACAAAAAATACAGAGAAAATAACACAATTCAGCAGACAAGGCTTCTAGCTGTCTGACCATTACATCCATATCTAGATAGTCACGAGAGAGAGAAGCACCAACATCTGGGTTTTCAAAGCTGGAGGCTCAACAGCTACCCAGAGTCTCATCTGGCCAAATCACACAACTCTTCCCAAAGTGAGCCCCAAAGCAAAACCTCCTCTCAGGGTATATACAGCCTTCCTCAGGGTTAAAGAACATCACAACCCTCATGACCCACTTGACCACAAAGTAACAAAAGTTGTGCCTTCCTGAAAAACAAGCCTCCATCAAAGTCCGCTTTGCCTGCGGGGTCTGCTGTAGCCTTCAGCAAACTCTTCCTACCACAGGCTCCATGTGACCACTTTAGCCTATTAGGAGACAGAGTTTATTTTCAAATTAGGATGGGTCCTAAAGATCAGTGTAGGCTTATTAAGTGGGTAGGGAAGATCTTCAAATTTCTGTTACCATTACATCTCCCAGGATTCTCATATTATTTGGAATAATATTTAATTATTTATAATTAGATTAATTGAAATAATTTGGAATTTATTCAGAATAATACTTAAGGCCACTATCATCAAATTATTTAGCCCAATAAGAGGGAGAATGTGTGTGTGTGTGTGTGTGTGTGTCTTTGCATAGATTTGACTTTTAAAAAATCATTTTATAATTCTGAAAATCAAAAATAGCAAATAAGTACAAATCTGTTTTTAATTATATTCTTCTTTAGAAGTGCACGTTTTGTGACCCTGTAAACATTTTTTTTCCTCTAAGGTTGCAGCTTGTAGAGATACTGGATATGACTGGTTTGAACAGCTTCTTCAAAATGTGAGTATAACTTTGACTTTTGATTATTAGTATTTGAAAAAAAATACTTCTATGAAACATAAAAATCTAAAATAATGAATAATATATATTTTTCATCTTAACATTTGATAAAATCCTCACCATTGCCCATTTTTGAAAACTGCTATTTTTGTGTTTTTAAGATTAATTTAAATAAGATCATTTAAAATAAATGTAGCCAACAAAAACTCAGGCCAAAGTGTATGAGATACCAGCCATTCTTTCAAAAAAAGGTAACAAAAGGAAAACTCTGTAAAATGACTTCTTAAACCTTTTATTTTGTTAGGCATATATCATAGTTACATAAATAAACAGAAAAGTAGCACAGTGGTGGGGATCCTGTGACCTCAAGGCCTCAGGTTCCCCACCCCTGCTCTATCAGAAGGTGAAGTCTGAAAAAACTTCTTATATAATCAGGAATTGAGTTTGGTATATCATAAGAGAGCTGTGATGGTTTGGTGGATAAAGAGCCAGCTCCAAAGTCAGAACCATGCCTATACACAATCCCTGCCTCTAATACATGCTGCCTGTGTGACCCTGGGCCAGTAGCCTCATACTTCTCAGCCACAGGCTGCCCTCTCATTACACCAACTACAAAGCGGATGCCAGTCCCTACACCATCCGTTACTTCATCGAGTCTGTCTCCCAAGGTATTGATGTCTTTAGTTTGGATAACACTGTAGCAGGATCACCTCCTCCCAAAGCCCCAGTAATCAGTGGGTTTCAATATACTTTATAAATAGCATTCCTGAGCCAGATGCTGACAAACATGCTTGTATTTCCTGATTCTGCCAGCTCTGGCTAGCTGATTGAAAAGCACAGTGTCTATTTTCAAAGGGAATAGAGAAAGAATTATCTCTTCAGGACATTCCGTATACCAATGAATTTATAGGTCTAGTCCCCCCAAAAAAAAGGCAAAATGATAATTCTTTCATATCCACAATAAAATGTTTATAAGATCTCTGACCCTCACACTGTGTGTTAGCCTTTTTTTTCTCAGCTACATTATTGCAGTGACATCACCTAGGGCATCATGAATAAGGCTGCCACCAATAGTTTTGTCAATTTAACTGTTCTCATCTCTTTGCTGTGCTAGTACCATCAGTTGAGACATTGAGATCTCCTGAGTATCACCTATAGCATCATATATGACTTTTAGAGACACTTATCTAGTCAATACTAATCTGCTAACTTCTGTTGCAACATTACTCCTTTGTTTAAATCTGTAAGTCAGCAGCAGTAACTTGGCATCCACTATGACCAAATAATAGTAGCAGTAGACATGAAATAGGAGCTATATGGAGTTCCTGCCTTAAAGGGATTTATAATTTAATAAGAAAAAATGGAAAACTCATTTTTATAAAAATAAGCAATAGATAACAAGCGCATAATCACAAACACAAGTGATGTAAATGTAATCAGTCCCAGCAATTGTATGTCTGTACACATAAATACTGAAAATTAACTAGGGAGTTGAAAAGGGTAAATGGTGATGATGTGTGGAATAGGAGTTACTGAGATAATTAAATTGGCTGGAACCTGGAAAATGAAACACTTTTTCTAATTCCATACTAACACATATGGAGCTCTCACTACTCAACCCAGATTAAAACATTTCCAGTTTTTACTGCCATCCCATCTTAGTATGGGCACTTTGAAGCCAAGTGGTATCATTGTTAGTTTTCATAAAGCATGTAAATCCCTCTGTTTATGACACTGCAAATAGAATTTTGTAAAGAAAACCTTGTGACTTTAATGGGCATATTATCTCAGACCAACAGTGCCCATATGAATGTAATAAAGGTAGCAAAAATAAACACAGTGAACAAATGTAAGAAATATGAATAATAAATTGTTACATGAAATATATTTACAAAGGAATACCTTGCTATTGGGACAAGAATAGGAAAAGGTTATTAGATAGTCTATATTTAGGTTCTCAGGGCTTTCTAGAAAAGGTAAGGTTTTATTTAGTAGCTGCTCAAATGAAGGCAAGAAAAGAGTGTTAAGTTGGGGGGCAAGGGAGGGGCTAGGGACTGGAAGGGTAATTTACATTTACATGATTCGCTTTGATTAGAGGTTCAGACATGAGAATGAATAAATCAAGTCCTTCAAATGGAAAGGACTATGTCATTTTTCCTCTTTATATCTCCAACACTTAGCACGTAGCAATCACTTAATAATGGTTGCATAAATTGAAAGATTTACATTTGTATAGAAAGAAAATGGATATATTTTTTCAAAAATATCCTTTTATCATCATTTCTATTTTAGGCTCATCTATTTAGCTTAATTGTCTAATGATTATAAACTAAGTTATCTGTAGCTTAATACAATCCGTTTCGCACACAGAGAGCCCATTTATAATTTCTCAAGTGTTTCTTAAAGCCCTGAAAAAAAGGTTACCAAATTTATTTTCCTACCAAATACTTAGTATTCCCGCTAGACTTATGATTCTATGAATATAAAATTGGAGTTGAGGGCATTTCAAATGTAGTCAAATTTGATAGGAAAGAAATAGATAACAGTATACTTTTATAAAAGATTATAGACTGGGTTGAATTGACATTGCATTTTTTCTTTAAATCCAGACTACCACTTTTCAGAGGAGAGGGTAAAATATCTCCACTTTTTTCCACGCCATTCTCCCTCTGAAGTACAGGGTGAAGTCTTCTTGATGCAGGAGAGGGAATGAGTACAGGGGTATAATGGGAACCTCTCTAGTTCCCATTTTTTTCCTCCTTCCCTCAAGACTAGGATCCCTAATAAAAGTAAACTGTTACTGCTTTCTTCTATATTTTAAGTTCCTGTCGTCAGACGCTGTTTGAATATATTTGGAAAGATCTAGTTTCTCAGAATATATTCTAGATGTTTTCTGTGCATTTTAAAAAATTCTCTGTATCAATTTGCCTTCTTTCAAGCCTTTTCTAAATGAAGGCAAACTTCATACTAACTGTTTTTTTAAAAAAAACCACACACACAAACTAGATTCTTTCAAGATGTGATTTGACCTTGGCTTGTATTCCTGCTATAACTCACTACTTCAGTTATTTACTTACCTAGCCCAAGCACCTTTACCATAGTTGTGTCACCCTCTTCCCCTTTTCTTCTTAAAGATTATGTTGGAATTTCTTTTTAGAATGTGGTATTTTTATATACACTGTTAAGTTATTGGATACATTTGATTGCACTGTAGAATTTTTATTTAAGGGCACAAGCCATTGTGTTTATATCATTGCATGTTCAGTAACTTTACTGGAATTTTTTTCTTTTTCTGATAAAGCTTTTGAAGTCAGAAGAGGATGCTTCATATAAACCTGTAAAGAAAGCTTGTACTCAGCTTGTCGATAACTTAGTTGAGCATATCCTTAAATATGAGGAATCTCTAGCTGGTAAGTCACACATTTTATATATTCATTATATAATATTTGTATAAAATATATATACATAACTATACATAGTCATACATAAGCATATATATAAAATAGGGTACTTGACAGTGTTCTGTATTCATTTTCCTCTCTGCATAGCCAGTGAATCAACAAGTATTAAGCATTCTTCCACTTCTAAATAACAAGATTCAGATTTTTTCCTGTCATTAAAATGTAGTATAGGTTTTTTTCATCTACATCCTTTTGATGTTGAAATCCAAATTATACTTGATGGGATTGTTAATGTTGAATAAACCTCTTAAAGTTGTTGAGTAAGGTCACAATTCAGTTGTTTTGGTTGTATCCGACTCTTCATGACCCCATTTGGAGTTTTCTTGGCAGACATACTCGAATGGTTTGCTCTTTCCTTCTTTAGCTCATTTTGCAGGTGAGGAACTGAGGCAAATATGGTTAAGTGACTTGCCTAGGGTCACACAACTAGTAAGTGTCTGAGGCTGGATTTGAACTCAGGAAGATAAGTCTTCCTACTCCAAGCCCAACACAGTGCCACCTAGCTATTAAGGTTATGAATCTTACTCTAAATCACGATAGGATCTAGTATCTAGAGTAATAAATGAAGCTAAGTCCAAAGGCCATTTTTTGCTTAATTAATAGGAATACCTTGAAATTTTTTAAAGCTCCATTTTAGAATTTTTAATAGGCAGGTGAATTCTAGTTCTTTTAAATCTTTTTTTTTGGTAACTTAATGAAAAGAAACTGATTTCACAAGTTTAAAACAAACTTGTTGTTTAGTTCCGTGAGGGTTTTTAAACTGTTGTGTATTTGATTTTTGACCTTGAAAATTGTTTCTAAAACTCAGTTAGTGGTCAAAATACCATAAGAAATTAAAATCCCATCTTCTGTAAGAACACACATCATCTCATTTTTTTGCCAGTTCTCAAATTTGAAATGTAGCATTAACATATAAATACATGATTTTAATTTATCTAATATGGCAGTATTAATATAGATAATCCAAAACTTATATGACTTTATATTTCCTGAACAGTCAGCAATAAATCATTCTCCAGAAGAAATGGATGCATCCCTTGACAGAGATGCCGTTTATGACACATCTCAGTTAATTTAGAGTAATACTTTACCCGCTTTATTCACCTCTATCTTTTTCTTTTATCTTTCCCACATTTCTTCTATTCCTTTTTTTCCTCTCTCTTTCTACTCTATTTATCCCTACCTTTGACAGTCAAGGGTATTACTTTTGTTTTTAGGACTAAAAAGATTATTGATTCCTATTCTAAAAATTCACCTTGACCCATGTAATGCAGTTTGTTCCCCAAAAGGAAACTTCCTCTTTTAACCCTGATGCTCTTCGGCCTGTCACTACTCTTTTAGCCATCTTTATCTTATCCCCCATTTTGTGTTATTACCTCTGCTTTCTGTGTCCTTTTAGCTTGGCCCCATCCAGAAGGGCAGGGGAACCCTATCTCATCTAAAATATACATCTCCCACAGTGCACAGTGTGTTGCACACTTTAGATGCCTAATAATTGTTACTTGCATTGAAATAGATTCTCTCCAACCACAGCTAAACACCTTTCCTGGCTTAATTTTCCTCATCTTACTTCTGTCACTGAAATCACCCAGCTCAGCCTTTCACACCACTAAACATCCCACCCCCACCCCCCTCCCACCTTTGGGAACAAAAGCCTTCTCTATTATCCTCACTTACCCAAAGTTACCTTATTTTCCCCCAAGGGAAATGTAAAGCAGTTTAGATTGTGTTCTGTACAATTTCCACTGTGTTTTCATTTTAATTTTTTTTTTCCAGATTCTGACAATAAGGGAGTGAATTCTGGTCGATTGGTAGCTTGCATAACCACTTTGTTCTTATTCAGCAAAATCAGACCCCAGCTAATGGTCAAACATGCCATGACCATGCAACCATACCTTACCACTAAATGTAGCGTAAGTATCAGAAAAGTGCCTTTCTTAAGTAAAAGATGGAAGATTTGAAATTTATAATTCACATAATAAGGGGGAAATATCAACCAGAGTTTCACTAATAGGTCACAGACATTGAACATGAAGAAAATACACTGTGTGTCCTTTATACATCCTTAGGGTAACATTCAGGTTTTAGTTTTTCATTAGTCTGTGTTCCAGGGTATATTTGTAAATGGAACAAAACATTTATTATAGTATGTGTAATATTTTGTGTGTACATTTCCATAAAAACAGAAGCTTAGACCTAAAATTATTTAATGTATTTAGATGTGTAGGATAGATTTAAGTAGCCTATTTAAGAGCTAAATTTTAAAATCACAGCACACAATGCATATGTCATTCATTATTACTATTTTGTGTTTTCCTGTGAATAAGGAAATTATTTGTCCTGATTTCTGTATACTTAATGTCCACCTCTGGTGATAGAAGTTTGCCAATACCCTCAGTTAACAGTTTGTCCTGAGTATTTTTCTAGGTGAAAAAACTCAGGACGTGGCAGGAAAAAAGAAGCGAGAAGGTAGATAAGGATAAGGAAAATCTGTGATACCTTAACTCCATTTTTACAGAGTCATTAAGTATATCCATAAATGACTAGTTTGTCATTAGGTATTTTGTAGCTGACATACAGAAGCCATTGATTGGATTGAAAAGAAAGACAGTGAGGCATAGTGAAGAGAGCACTGGGGGAGGAGAGGCTGAAGAGCTTCAGTTCAGGACAAGATGCCCCCACAGGCCAGAGTTGTGACTTCTGGCAGGTCACTGCATCTCTCAGAACTTAGTTTTTTCCTTGATATAATAAGGATAAGAATGCTTGTCCTGGCTACCTTAGAATGTTATTGTGAGAATTCAATGAGGTGATGTGCATGAAAGCTCACTGACAAGTGTTTTTTAAAAAGGTGTTTATGATTCTCCTGTAGATGGCTCATTTATTTCTAGGCCTTTTTTCTCCCATTCTTTTCTTTAAGGGAAAAAAAATAACACTTTCCACCTTGCTGACTTTGTTTAGTCCTTGGGAAGAAAGAAATGAGTTGTGTGGCCTCACCTTTTTGAAAAGTTATCTCTGCCTGATGTCTTCAGTTCTTTAGCACTTCCCAGCCCCTTGCAGTTAAGCTTTTGCTCTGTCTCTACCAGAACTACTCCCTAAAGGTTACCAAATGAACCTCATCTCTGAGTCTAAGAACCTTCTCTCAGTTCTCATCCATTTTGACTTCTCTGCTGACCTTACTCACTTCCTTTACACTCTTGTTCACCCCATACCTTGCGGCTGCTATGACAGCACACACTGCTGATTTTCCTCTTACTTGTCCAATTCACTTCATTGTCTTCATTTTCTCAGCTCCTTAAGAGAGGTGTTACTTGACATTCTATTCTTGACCTATCTTCCTGTGACCTCTTTCTCGATACACCCTCTTCGCAGTCTCATCCATTCCCACTACTTCAATTCTGAGTTCTATACATATGACTCCCAGATCTCCATGTCTAATGTAGCACATTCCTTTCCATCCTTGAGCTTCAGGCTTGAATCTGTAACTGTCTAATAGTATGCCAAATTGATATCCCTCGGGTACTTCAAATTTAATGTGTCCAAAGTAGAACTTAGTATCTTTCCTGTATATGTACTCTGTTGCTTGCTGTATCACATATAAATTTTTGTAGTCACTCAGTCCTCACACTTGGTGTGGTCTTTCATGCTTTATTCTCTCTCACTTTCCACATAGAAAATATATACAGAGTATTACTGATCCTATCTACTTAGTATTTTTTATATCTGTCCTTTGATTTCCTTTCTATCACTACTACCCCTATAGATTTTACTGTGACAACCTCCTAATTGACCTCCTCCAAGACTGTCTCTCCCCATTCTAATTCATTCTTTCTCACTACTGAAAAATCAGTCCATGGTCATCATGTCACTTCTTTGCTCAAAACTTTTCAGAGTTTCCCTCTACTACTCAAATACTGGATCTGCAGTCAATATAGATTATCACCTCTTCATGCCTTTCCACTACGTCCTTCTTATTCATGTCCTTCCATGAATTCATAAGGGGGGTCCACCAGATGTGATGGCAGCCTTCTTCACTTTCTCCTTACATTTCAGAGATACTAGTGGAGCATCCTTCAGTGGTACCCTGTCGTTTGCTGTGTCACGTACAAATTCTTTAATCTGACATTTAAGGTCTCTTTTTGATCAGGGTTGAACTTCCACTTGGTTACAGCCTTCTTTTTCCTACTAGGCATATTATGCTGTGATCACATCAGTCTGCTTGATGCCCTTCCCAATAGTTCAGCACTTTCTTAACTCTCTACTTTTACCCTTTTTTGCTTATGCCTGAAATGTTCCTCTCTTACTCCCTCGTCCATGGCTGTTGAAACTTACTTATGCATCAGGGCTGAACTTAGATGCTGCCTTTTCCATTTCTTGTTCCATAGTCTTCTGCATTTTAATTATTGTATAGTTATGTATTTTTTTTATGTGTAACATTCTCCTTGTTAGACTATAATCTCTGCGAGGACACTGGTCATGTCTAGATAGATACATAGATCATATTAGTTGCAGCTTGCCTGGTGTTTAACCCAGCATTTTGTACATATTAGGCAATAAATGGCAATTCAGTAAATGAATCATAATATCAGTTGGAATCTTAATAAACATAGTGAATATATAATGAATGCCTCTTGGTTGTTAAGAAGTGAGGTTCCTTGACTAAGCAAAATAAGAAAGGGCAAAATATTTTCAAAAATACTCCTTTGGAAACTGTAGAACTCCTGTTTCCAGGATCATCTTCATTCTTATCCATTATCTCTCTAAAAGGAGTTATAACCCACCAATTTGAGAAGTATTTGGCTTAAAAGAATAGTCATTTTTAAATTATATTTTCTTACATTTCTGCCACTTGTTAATTTAGAGAAGTGGGACTTAAAATTATTTTATTCATTCACTGAATAAATTCTTATTTTTATGTGTAGTGATAAATTACTTTTTCCTATTGAATATTATATTTGATTTAGATTTAAAGCACTTAGTTTAAATAATAGAACTTTTGAGCTATAAGGGACCTTAAAGATCATGTAGTTTTAGTCTTCTCATTTTAAAGATGAGTAAACATTTTAAAGATGAGACCCAGAAAAATGAAATATCTTTTCCAAGGTCACACCACAAGTTAGTGAGAAATAAGAAACTAGAACCCAAGTCTTTTGACTTCTGGACAAGCATTTTTCCCACCCTACCACACTACTTTGCTATACTCTTGGAAAGACAAGAAATGGGTTGATTTTTCATATTAGAGTTGGCATAATTCTTTCACCTTACCTACCCTTCACACACACATACAAACACAAATCTAATTCTTCCCAGAGTTTGAATAATCACAAAATTTTAATCCTTCTTAATTTTGGCCTTACAGACACAAAATGATTTCATGGTCATTTGCAATGTTGCAAAAATCTTAGAATTAGTAGTGCCATTGATGGAACACCCAAGTGAAACCTTCCTTGCCACTATTGAGGAAGATCTAATGAAACTCATCATCAAATATGGCATGACAGTAAGTATTCTCTTATGTTTATATTTAGGTAATACATAATTAACTGGTGATAATTGTTTAAATATTATAATTTTTTTAATTGGCCACTTGGATTTTTAAAGAACGTGAACATTTTTTTGGCTTTTCATTTTGCACTTATAATATATCTAAATGGTTACATTTTTCTACATCTTTTTAGGTGGTGCAACATTGTGTGAGCTGTCTTGGAGCAGTTGTAAATAAAGTCACACAAAATTATAAATTTGTGTGGGCTTGTTTTAACAGATACTATGGTAAGTTAAACATAAAGACATAAATTTGACATATTGCATTTACTCTGTGGTTTTAACCCAGACCCCATACTATGTCTGTACCAAGGAATAAGGTGGGAGGATATGGTAATCTTTCACGATGACAGACTTAAATGTCAGGTGTGTACTGTCAGAATATTCTCCCTTCCCCAAACCCATTAAATTAATTGAAAACTTGAATTGACTCACTTTTTGCTTTGTTTCCCCAGCAGCTAATAGCATACATAGTACTTTGCACAAAGTAGGCACTTTCCAGATGTTGCTGAAATGAATTAATAAATCTTTGTTCTAAGATCTTGGAAGTTATTTACATTTTCAGCCCATTTTTTATGGACTTTGATAAATTCAGTGCCTGCTCTGTATTGTAAAACTTCTCATATTATTTTTCCTAATTTTACATCTTTCATGAGTCATCCTCAGAGTTATTCTAATCCTTCAAGACCCCTAGTGGATATATTGCCTTTTTTTTTTTAAAGGATAGAAATGTATTTCCCTATGAAATGGAATCACCATTAAAAAATGAACAGGTAGTCAGGTACAAAAGTAAATTGGCCCTAATATTTGCGTGAATGTGTTCTTGATGAGATTATTATTTACTCACTGTCATTTTTAGAAAAATTTTATGTAATAATTAACACACTAATTCAGTAATATGATGGTGAGTATAATTAAGTGAAGGATCTCTTCATTAGGTGCACTTTCAAAATTAAAAATTCAGCATCAAGAAGACTCAAACAGCACCGTACTTACCACAAATAAACCAGCACTACTTAGATCCCTTTTCACTGTTGGAGCATTGTGTCGCCATTTTGATTTTGATCAAGAAGACTTCAAAGGCAGCAGTAAGGTAACATTCTCTAATTTACTTAATTCGTTATTTAAAAATTTTTATCTGTGAAAGCAATAAATGATAATATTGAAAAGTGAGTCAGTCTGTATCAAATTGTCTTTTGTCTACTAAAATGTGTAAAATTGTGAATGATACTGATTTATGTTTTACTAAATTTTACTTATTAAAATTCTAAATCAGTTTAATTCAGAGAGGCAGGTTTCACATTTTTAAAGTGAAAGCTATCTGAAAATGGAACAGGTATCTCTAGATAGTGATTATGAGATGTATTTAAGCAAAATCTGGATTATCAATTCAAAAAGTTGTTATAGAAAAGGGATTCTTACGTCCAAGAGGAATTAGAATAGATTACTTCAAGGATTCTAAGTATTCATTAAGGTTGAAAAATAGAATCTGTATACCAAAGACCATTCCATCAGTTCCTTTTTTTTTCTCCCTTTTTATTTGACTAGGTTAACATAAAGGATAAAGTACTTGAACTCCTGATGTATTTTACAAAACATTCAGATGAGGAAGTACAAACTAAAGCCATTATTGGTCTAGGTAAGATAGTATTTTAAACTTTATTTTTATTATGGGTTTGGGGATTAAGGCTGGCTAACCTCAGTATTATTATTATAATTGCATGCTCTTCACTTGTTTTTTATCTTACTTACATCAAATATAATTAGTGAGTTTTTGAATGCTTTGATTCAAAGTGTTATTCTCTTGAATGTGTTGGTAATAGCAGCATGGTCTGGTGTATGGAATACTGGATTGGGTGTGTGTGCTCTGTTCTTAGCTTTCCCAGTGACTTCCTGGGTGACCTTGAGCAAGTCTCTTTAACTTCTTTGTACATCAGTTTCCTCATCAGTAAAATGAAGTTAACAATATCTATCCCCCATCTGCCTCATGTGGGTGTTATGACAATGGATTAGTTTATAAAGCACTCAGCAGAGAAAGAAGGTATTTAAGTAGCAAGGACTCAATCCTGGTTTTATTTCCTTGACTTACTCTTACAAATTCATTACATGTTCCTGCCTCTTGAATAAAGGGTAGTTTACATACAGGATAAAAACATAGTAATAAGCACAAAATTAATCATATATTTGCCCCCTTGTTTATATAACTACCGTAATTCAAATTTTACAAATTTAAGACACTTCTCATATCCCTACCCTAGGAGCATTATGTGATTGGCATGTGTGTTTATTCTAGCTTGGATCTTGTAGAGTTGTCTTTAGCTGTGCACTGTTGAGGATAGTCCAGTTTATCAAGGTTGGTCATCATATGTACGATGTGTCTGTGATTGTGTACAGGTTTTGCCTGGTTCTGCTCTTCTCACTCCAGCTTGGATCTTTCAGTGTCTGGGGTACCTGAAAATGCTTAGCTAAAAGCTCAAGGAGGAGGAAAAAATGAACAGTGTAGCTATGAAAGGGTCTAAGTTAACATTTAAAAGGCACTCGGAAGTTGTCTTAAAAGTGGACAGACCTATTCATAATGCTAAATCACCCTTGATTTTGACACAAACAGTTCTTTAATTTAGTTGAAAGAAAACTCTATGCCTTTTTTTTCTGAGGGCTTGCTTATAAGAGAAAAACTCATCAAAGTTTATAGTTATATTTGTTGGAATGTTTCGAAGTTGTATGTTGTCATCTTTATTATTGATTTTTTGACCAAGACCTTACCTATCTTACATTGTCAGAGACTTCAGTAGTAGGAAAAAGTTTTATTGGTGTTTTTTTAATGGCTTTATCTAACTAGGGATGCAATTTTACTCAATACTAGCTTCAAGCCATTTAAATATAAATGCATAATATAATAGGAAGGTTATATAGTAGAGAGGCACTAGTAATAAAACCAGAAATTAAAATATTCAAAGAATTGAGAGATAATTATTTTAACTTAAAGAAATGGTACTATCTAGGAAATAGTTCAAAGACTGGCAGTTAAAAGATATTCTTCCCTAGTTCTTAGATATGCTGTGTGACCTTGAGCAAGTTATTTGATTTCTCCATGCTTTGGTTTCAATATTACAAAGTAGCAATGACATTACGGGTTTTCACGTGCTACTTAGAAAACACTTAAAGACTTTTAAATAAAAATAAAATTTTATTGGGTAATAAGTCAATATTATGTCAATACTTTAAGAATCTGATTTTGTAGATGTGTAGGTACTCCTATCAACTCAGATTGCTCTGCCTTAGTAAATGATCTTTAGGCGTTACCCTGGCCAAAAAAGTCTATCCTCCTACAGTGTAATGAACTTGTAATGAACCCATCTGAGACGATATACACTGACTTTTTCCACTGGGCCTGTACTTGAAGCCTTTCTAACTTGGTAGTCCCCCTGTGACTGGTGCTACCCTCCTGTAAGCAATCAGAGCTTGGAATCACTTTATACCACATAGTTAAACATTAGAATAATACATTGGTAGAGGATGTTTGAAAACACAAATAATAATATCACTTGAAATATCTGTTGTTGCATTAGTAAAATCAGGGTTGTTGGTTCAGCATTGCAACTGCAATAAGAAATCACTTAAGGAGAAATAAGAGTAAAATCGCTACTTTGGGTTTCAGTTAATTTTAGCATTTTGGTTGAAGACACTGATAGAAAAACTTACACAAGCCATTTTATTATACCAGGCAGTTATAACTCAACTTAAAAAAAATAACGCATATATAGTGCCTTTTACTAGGGATCTGAAAATGTTTAAAGACATGACCTCTTAAATCCTGAAAGCATCCCTGTGAGGTAGGTAGGTGGTAAATATTATTGTCCCCATTTTACAGATGGAGAATTGAGGCACAGAGAGATTAAGTGACTCACCCTTGGTCACACAACAAGTCAGTGGTGGAGCCAGGAATAGAACCCAAGACTCCTGACTCCCAATCCACTCCCCTAGCCACTAGGCCCTGCTCCCTCCTCAAGTTTTCCTCTTGTGTGAAATTCTCCTTTGAAATGCAATTTCTTGTTTTTAAAACCTGGGGAAAGAAGTTCCTGCTCTAAAACTTCTCTAGGTAAGGCTACCTGCATACTCTTAAAGTCATTCTAAGTATTTTTTTTTTTCTGCACTAAGGAAATTATATCTTTTACCAAAATTTTCATTATATTTTGAAACAGTTTACCTATAATTTGAAGTGACTGCATCAAAAAAAATTTTCTCCATTTCCCTAGGATTTGCATTTATTCAGCATCCAAGTCTAATGTTTGAGCAAGAGGTAAAGAATCTGTATAACAGCATTCTAGCTGATAAGAACAGCTCAGTAAATTTAAAAATCCAAGTCTTAAAAAATCTCCAAACCTACCTGCAAGAAGAAGATACGCGTATGCAACAAGCAGATAAAGACTGTAAGTGAATGCTGTTTCAGATTATTTTTTTAAACATTTAGTGTACCTTTATGGGGGAAATAATGGGGGGAAAAGGTAAAATTCATTTTTTACTTTTAGTGATTGTTATCAAGCCATATTTTTCTGGAGCCCATGCTACTAGCTGGTTAAATAGTCCTGAATATTACTGACTTGCTAAAAGAGCATTCATAAACTATTACATCATTTTGGTGGAATGCTAACACCATCCAGAATGAGTTTGCTTTGGAGCTAAATAGCAATCTGAAAGAAGGCAGAGGAAGAAGAACTGATTTTAAGATTAATTCATGGACTTTTCTTAATTCAAAAGGATAGAGGTGGCATTCTTATGGTATAATAATATTTTCTTTCCTTTTTGAATAGGAAGGCAGGAGTATCACTGTATTTTATTTTTTCTTCATTTCCTTTAAGTATTTTTAAGTATGGTAAAATGCTTAGAAATGTTTAAAGTTCAAATAAATGTACAATCTTACTAGGGAGAGAGGGGGGATCAAGAATTGGGAAAGAAAAAAACAGTGCTCATTAGCACTGCATACACTCATAAATTTCTCCCTGTGGGCTCTCATTTTTTATAGAATCCATTCATATGTCCATACCTCCGTTGCCTTGCCATTGCTGTAGACCTGTTAAAACGTAACTTGAACAGATCGTGCTTTTCTTTCCATCCATTACATGTTCAGTTGCTGTTTTCTGATAGATTTGGGGAGATACCTGATTTCTTGATTAGATTTAGCTCACTATTCTCACTGTCAACTCATTCACAAACTGTCTTTTGAAGGTCTTCACTTCTGAAGGTGACTATTCTCTGTTTTACCTTGAGTCTTACTGCCCTGTTTTAAGGACTAACTTTGTGAGCTTACCATTTTAAGGTTCTGTGATTCTGAACAGAGACTTAAGACGGAACAAGAGAATGTATCCAACAGAAGGGTATTTTCAGTAAAACTTTACTCAATGTTTCCTTAATTTCCTAGGGAAGAAAGTAGCAAAACAGGAAGATCTGAAAGAAATGGGTGATGTGTCCTCAGGGATGAGTAGCTCCATCATGCAGCTTTACCTCAAACAAGTTCTTGAGGCTTTCTTTCATACCCAGTCAAGTGTGCGCCACTTTGCCCTAAATGTCATTGCATTAACCCTCAACCAGGGACTCATTCATCCAGTTCAGGTAAGCAGGGTGAATTCTTTTTGCCATTGAACCCATTTATAGTATGCATTGATAAAGTTGTGTTTGTTCTTCAAATGGGTGTTATGTTTGCCTTTTTTATCTCAGGATCTTGTAGTGTTTGAGAAATTCTTCCAAAATGAAATTTCAATAAAATATGTAAGGAATTTTCCATTTTACTGGAAACATGAGAGAGAAAGAGTGTGTGTATACTGGCAGCTAGGTAGCACAGTGCATAGAGTGCACAACTTGGAGTCCAGAAGACCTGAGTTCACATTAATAACAATAAATCCGAGCTAATCTATTAACATATTCGGACCAACAGTATATATTTTTGAGGTAATTAACTAGGTTACGTATGTAATCTATAGAGCACAAGTCAATGACTGATTCAGGGTTGAATCTGTGGCCTAAAGAGAATTCACACTAAGTCATAACTAATTTAGGTAAATCAGAATTATTTTGAATTAGGCATTCAGAACCTTCACCTTGTTTGCCATTACTTGCTAGATTTATATAATACTTTTACTCAAAACTTAATTGTCCTATCAAAAATTTCAGAATGTTTTAATCAGCTTGAGAAAAGATACTTTTCTAATCCACTAGTATCTTTTCACACTTAGATTCTTACTGTAATGCCAAGAGCAATTTCAGAAATCCATGGTGACTCTATTATATGAGTGATTTTGGCTAATAGAATTATAGCAGATCTAAATCCTCAAAAGAAAATACTTGAATTATACCATACTGATCTAATTAAGTCTAGCTTTACTTTGAAATTTGGTTATACAAAAGGAAAGTCAGTGGCAAGCAGGACTTCTATCTTCTGTACCAACTCATTCCTAATCTCTAGCATTTAAAGGAAAAAGGAACAATGAAATGGGGCCTCCCATTTGAGCATCCCACGTGCCTTTCATCTCATGTTGTACTTGCCCTGTGTTGAGAAGAAGAGTGACACCTTCCACTCAGAAATAAACATTCTCACAACTGGTCACATCCTACGTACACATGTCAGTGATTCTGCACCCCTGTAGATTGCCATCAAAACCCCATTCCCCATCCACCTACCACCTAATTAATTCCTTATCCTCCTCTCCCTCAACCCTCCCACCCCAAAGACCAAACCAAATACCTCCAACCCCCTCCACTCTTCCAGTGTGACCTCTGGAATGCCTCTGCTATAGACAACAAATTTCCCTTCATCCTAAATCCTTTTCTTTCCTACTTCTTCCATTTTCTAACAGTCAAAACAACCTGACCTTCCCTCCCCATCCCCAATAGAACAGCCTCACAGGCCATCCTTTTGGCACTACATGTACTCATTCTCCATGACTCACTTATCTGGAGAGTGGAGTTGAAATACTTCTTGATTCCCATTACCACTTCCAGGTTCTGCCCTTTCCTCCATCACTCTTACTTTGATGTTCATGAAGTTTGTATTTATCACCCAGTCTAAATCCTGGTAGCTATTGTCACTCCACTTCCTTCCTCATTGTATTCAGTGCCTGGCTCAGAATTTTCTTTCCTGCCCTCTTAATTGAGGATTTCACCATATATGTTGATTCTCCCTCAAATATCCTAACCACTCTGTTCCTTAACCTCCTCACCTCCCATGACCCCTGCCCCAATTCAGCCATACACAAAGATGGTCATACTCATGATCTTGCAATCACACACAAATCTACCACCTCCACATTCAGGAATTCCAAAATCCTTTTGTCCAGCCACAATCTGTTGCCTTTCCACCTCTCCCTCGGCCTTCCGTTACATAATCTTACTCTTCCTCCACACTGTCACCTCCAGTCCCTCAACTCCTCAGTTCTCTCCCAAACCATCTCCCCTGAACTAGCTACTCTTCCCTTTTTTCTACATTTTGACCCCTCTATATTGTCCTCTGGTCCCCTCATCATATCACTAATTGCATTCTGCCAAGCCTCAGCCCTGAATGACTCCCACCATTTGCCACCTTTGCTTCTACATGTACTACTGAACAAAGGTAGAGAATAACCATTCTGAGCTAGGTCTGCTACAGATTTATATTATACAACTTCAACTAGTCCCTGACTGCTGACAAATAATCCTACTCTGCTTCCTTTATCAACTTACTCTCTCACTTTCTACAGCAGCTCTTCTAAACCTTTCTATACCTCCTCAAACCTCCCATGGCTCTGCTTCCCCCCATTCTCTCAGCTGAGAGCTCTGTCTGATATTTTACAGAAGAAATTGAGGCCATTTGTCATAAGCTTCCTCTTCTCTTCATCACCTCCCATAACTCAGGTGCCTTTTGCCACTATCTTTGCCTTCATCTCTCTCACATGAAAGGAGCAAATACCTTTACCTGCATAAGCAATCTCCTTAAAACATGCCCATGTCTCCTGTACCCCAAAAAAAACCTCACTTGATCCTTCCATCATTGCTATAGACCAATATGTCTCTTTTGCACTTCCTGACTAATCTTCTTTGAAAGGCCTTCTACAATAGGCACATACACTTTTTCTCTTTTTTGCCTCTTACTTTTTTCTTAACCCTTTGCAGTCCAGCTCCCAGTTTCATCATTCTACTGAAATGCTTCTCTCCAAAGTTCCCAGTGATTTCTTTTTTTTGCCAAATCCAGAGGCTATTTCTCAGTCCTAATTCTTCTCCACTTGTCTGCAGCTTTCGACACTGTTGATCACCCTCTTTTCCTTGAAACTCCCTTCCCTCTTGGTTTTCAGGACACCACTTTCTCTTGGTTCTCCTGAATATCAGACTGCTCCTTATCTAGGTCACACCTGCTAAGGTGGATAGGTGTCCCACAGGGTTCCATCTTGAGACCTCCTCTCTTCTTCTCCTTTACTACTTCACTTGGTGATCTCATCTGCTTCCTGTGGATTTAATTACCATCACTGTGCAGATGATTTTCAAATTTAACTATCTTGCACTAATCTTTCCGCTGTCTTCCAGTCTCACAAGTTCAGTGGCCTTTCAGACACCTTAAACTCTACATGTCCAAAATAACTCATTACCTTTCCTTCCAAGCCCTTCTTCCCTATTCACTACAGTGGGCAACTCCATCCTCCCATTCCCTCAGACTCAAAACCTACGTATCATCCTCAACTATTTATTTGCTCCATCAATTTCACCTTCACGGCACTTTTCAGATACAAACCCTTTTCTCTGATACTAACCCCGCCTTTATATGTGCCCTCATCATTTCCTGTTTAGACTGTTGTGATAACATCGTGACATATGTGCCTGTGTCAACCCTCTTCCCATTCCAACCCATCCTCCACTCCACTGCCAAAGTGACTTTCCTAAAATGCAGAGCTCACCATGTGTAACAACAAGCACCCTA
>CM053587.1:76208978-76237156 GCA_028646515.1 Pseudochirops corinnae
TCTTAGTGCACATAGACTTTTAAGGCTATGTACATAATGTTTTAAAGAGAGCTAATAAAGAATTTAAGAGAGATTAGAAAGTTAGTAGTAACCTTTATTTTGACTGTACCTTCCTACTCTCATTGCATGCAAAGGAATACTTGTAATGTGAGGATTAACACACAGTCAAAGCTTAGCTTCTTATTCCTTTAAAAGTATTTGAATAAGAGTTTTCTGTCACTATTTCTTTATCCTTACCTATCAGAGAATCCACAAAGGTTCTTTAAATGTTGTTTTAACATCAGAAGTAATAAAATACCTTGAGACACATTTGCAAACTCAATTAAAGGACTTGAATTGTCTGGTAAACATTTCATCACAGCATTTATGTCGTCTTCTTCATCTGAATCTGAATCAGAGTCTTCATTCTAGTGCCTTCCCTCATTATTTCCTATTTATCGTGTATAGAGCTTACTTTTACATGTTTGCTTCTTATCCCTCCCATTAGATTGCAAGCTCCTTAAAGAGAGAGACTTTTTGTCTCTTTTTGTATCCTCAGCACTTAGCAAAATCCCTGGCACGTGGCACGTAGTGGACACTTAATAAATGTTTGCTTACTAACCAACTGAACAATGCTATTGCATTACAGTGTTGGTTAGGGAAACCATATGCAAAAAATATACCTGTGGAACACATTCATGTAACAGCATTTCATCTTAGTAATTTTTTTTTTGCATAACTAGTTTACCCTTTCAAATGGCTAAAACTTTTTCTTTTTCGTTTTTTCTTTTCTGATTTTTTTTTTTGAGTAGGGAGGGCAGGGCAATTGGTGTTAAGTGACTTGCCCAAGGTCACATGGCTAGTAAGTGTTAAGTGTCTGAGGCCAGATTTAAACTCAGATCTTCCTGACTCCCAGGCTGGTGTTCTATTCACTGTGCCACCTACTCACCCCTAGAACATTTTATTTTTATTATTCATTTTTAATTGAAGTATGTCTAGAGCATGTTGTATACTTCTGCCTCTTTAAATATAATTAAACAGAAAATATAATCCTTTCTTAATGATCTGAGGTCCATAATTATGAATTGTATTCTACTAAATGATATGAAAGCATATAGAATGAGTTACTTGCCTTTGTACTTATGAATCTAGGCTGCTTTTGTATCTAGTATATATGTGTGTATGTAAATATAAAAGTATTATATACATGTTTATATATATGTAATAAACATACATAAGATAAAAAATATATAAATAACAAATGAATATACACAAATATATGTGACCTATAAATTACATTCTTCATTGCTTTATTATTTCCTGATTCAGCGTATCTTCCTTTGAATATAGTCCTTCTTTGTCAGCACAGAGACCAAATCACCAGTCTTGGTGGAATTATGTGATTAAAATAACAGATTTATCCCAGGGCCTCTCTTATGGAATAAAGTGCATGGGAGGTTTTTTTTCTTTTAGTAGCTATTTAATCATCTTGGGAGTACTGTTATGGTTTGGGTTGCCAAAAGCTTGACCTTCAGATAATTGGAGCATTATTGTGTATAATTGATTTACTGGGTTTTACACATGTACACATAAAAAAAATTTTCTGTTTCCAAGATTGTTGATGAACACAAAGCTTTGAGGACCCCCCCCCCCGATTTACAGTTGTTAAAAACTTTAGGTGTTGAATTAAGGGGGTGGTGGATGAGAAGAAAATGGTAAGAGTGTGAAAGAATAGGTCTACATTATAAGTTTTCTTTCTGAAATCATTGCTTGTAGAACTTGTGTATGCTTTGGGGGAGGAGTTCCATATTGCCTTCTTTCTTACTGCAACCTCAGACTGATTATAACCAGTGTGTTCTTTAGACACTGAACCCTCATTATAATACTCTTTGCTTTAAAATAAATTTTTAAAGTTTATTTAAATTTAAATTTTTAAAATAAACAAAATTTCCCTTGATATGTTCCTTCCTTTCCACATTATGAACCCTGAGCATTGTCTTGAAGCTTTTGATATGAATTACATGTAAGATTATATAGGATTACCTAATGTATAAGTGTGAATCATTATTTATTATATTTTAATGTCTAGAGCATTTTTTATACCCAGTAAAATACTTTTAATGAGAAGCACCATGACATAGTAGTTAGAGAGCCATCCTTTGGGTCAGGAAGACCTAGATTCATGACCTTCAAGTCACAAAACCTTGATGCCACAAGCACTCTCGAAACTCCAAGTTACAGAAGCAATAGTATGCTTCAGTAGAGCTAGTTTCCACCAAATAGGAGATGCCAATACTGATAAAATTACAGTTCAGATCCCTTTCTTTCCCAAAAAATTATATTAAGATGTTAAATGTGCACATATTTAAAATTGAACTTTGTGTCAGTTCATCTAACATTTTAAAGTACTAAATAAGACCATAGTATAACTTTCCTTTCAGATGCTTAACTTTATTTAATGTCTTTAGAAATTAAATATTTCTCTGCTATGTATGTATAGGGAAAGTATATGGAAGTCCCTTCTGTAAGATCTCTTCATACTTAGTAAGTGGTCTAATCACTTCAGAACCCTACCTAAACCCATAAGAAGAGAACGATTTCCTTTTTAGGTATCCAAAACTCAAATTTACTAATCTCTCATTGGGACTTATAACGTGGCATAATTAATGCTAAACTTTAATAAATTGTGTTTTTCAAACTTGATTGAAGAAATAACCATTTGAAATGTATACAGCAAAAATATAATGCCTAGTCATGTTTGAAGTTTTATGAAGGTAACTTCCTAACTCCAATGAAATTTCAAAATTGCTCCATAATCTGTTCTTTGCCTGTGGTCTGATACTTTCTTCTATAGACTACACCTGAGAGAAAACTAATACTTTATGAAAGAGGTCTGAATCCTTGGATAAATTCTAGTTACCAAAGCATTTTTTGACCATGAGGAACTTATCTGGCTATATTCGTGTAAATTAATTTGTCAAAATAATTCTTTAAATTTTCCTAAGATATTATCTTAACCAAGTTTCAGGTAGTTTGCAATATGTCAATGACTTAAATACCCTTTATTTCATTTCTAGTGTGTGCCATATTTAATTGCTATGGGCACAGACCCTGAACCTGCCATGCGGAATAAAGCTGACCAGCAGCTTGTGGAAATAGACAAAAAATATGCTGGATTCATTCACGTATGTACTTGGAATATGTATAATTTAAATTTAATTTGTTTTTCCTTGATTTTACTTTTGAGTACCCCACAATATCAATCACCTCCTTGAATTCATTAAAAATTTTTCAATGTGTCTTTAATATTTATTTTTTCTAAATGTGTGACTGTTTAATCTGTGTGTACCAAGTTTATTTCTAGAGCAAAGTTCTAACTTAAAATAAATTATTAAAATGGGGTGAGATTTATCAGTATGATACAAAAGGAAGAATTAGATAGGGAAATCAAGAGATCTCAGTTCTAGTTCAAGCTTTTGCCTCTATCAATTAGGTGTATAATCTTAAAACTAATCATAACCTCTCTGGAACTGAATTTTAAAGCTTCTTCTACCTCCAGAATTGTATAACTTATATTGTGTGTTTTTAGCAAAAACACTTCTATAAATTTTTCTGTGGAAATCTTATATTTGTTTTTTAAAAACATTTACTATGGTCAGTACTGTTAGGTCATTTGCATCTTAAAACCTTAATTTTCTCAACCTCTTGAAATTATTACTTGGATTTCAGAATTATATGAGCCTTAATAATGATAAATAATTTCAAATAACAGTTTCTAAATACTAATACTACATACATGCATTCATTCAGCAGCATTTTAAGCACCTACTTTGTGCAAGATACTATACTCAACCCCCAAATAAAAAGATAAGTAGAACAAGATTCCTGTCTTCATAGAACTTAAAATCTAACAAAGCAACGGGATTTCTACATATTCACCAATGCAAAATATATTGTAATAAATATATAATAACTAGTGCAGAATGATTGTTATTCAGTAAGTTTGGCAAATGAATACTTCGGGGTTATGTACATCCATTCCTAAAATCATTCTCCTGAACAAAATAATTTTTTTAAAATGTTGTATGCAAGGATTATCAGACTGAGAAACTGATATTTGAAAGAACACATGGTTTCTTAGAATTTTTAATTTCTCATTTTAATATGAAGGCTATGTATTATAGTAGAAAGAGCGTTGAATCAGAAATCAAGAGTTGTAAGTTTTATTTCTTCTAACTAACTAGCTCTTTGTGAGTTTCATCAAATTTGTTGACCTTGCTAGGCCTAAACTCTAAAATTAGGATAAAATTTTATATGAAAAAAGTCACTTAACACTCTAAAATAGTGTAATCCCTTCCTAAAATACTATGATCTAATTTTCAATTGTTTTATAATTGGAAGTAGTCTTTGGATTTAAAAAAATTGGATATTAGATAAAATAGTTTTCAATTAAAACAGAGAACTACAAGTTGACATTTTCCAAAATTCTCTTGTAAAATGCTCTTACTATTAAAATAAGGATCAGATGATGAAGTAAGACTCAAAATGTACTTCAGGATATAGTGCCCTTTTATTTTTGTTTTCCTTTTTTTAATTACATTGATAAAAATGATGATTTTATGATTTCAGATGAAAGCTGTGGCTGGTATGAAGATGTCTTACCAAGTTCAACAAGCAATCAACACATCTCCAAAAGATGCCGTAAGGGGTTTCCGACAAGATGAATCCTCTAGTGCTTTGTGTTCACATCTTTACTCCATGATCCGAGGAAATCGCCAACACAGACGAGCCTTTCTGATTGCTTTACTCAATCTCTTTGATGACACAGCAGTAAGCATGAAAAACTTTTTCTTAATTAAATGTTGTGCAATGTTACATTTTACCTCCTGGCATATAATGAAAATATTTAATGTCTACTTCTTTAATTTTTCTAAATATTTGCAGATTAAAAGATTACCCTGAAAAGGGACATGATTCAATAAATTAAAAGTATGAAATGTTATTGTAACTAAAGTGTAGTTTATCTGAGGATATAATGTTTACCAATGAATTTTTTAATAATCACTATTTATTAGAGTGGGGATTCCTTTTTTGGTATGATTGTAATTAGATGACTGCATAGGTCCCTTCAACTCTGAAATTCTGTGATATTTAAATTTGATAGAGACAGATTGAAGGGGAAATGAAAATGCCCAGTTGCAGTGCAGATGCAGGAACTAAAAGAAGGAAGGCGAACTGGGATGTTGTGGGACCAGGCAATGAGAAGGTTTAGGGACATCAGCAGCTTGGATGCTGGGGAAAAAAAGGCAGGAGACTAAAGGGAGAAAGACTGGTGAGACCCTGTGGGTCTGCTGAGGATTCCCGGGTGCTGTTTCTGTGCTCATTCCCTTTGCTCATCCCCTTCCACAGGAAGGCAGACTGTCCTTAGAAGAGAAACTGTGTGACAGGGAAAAAAAACTATGAACCCAACTCATAGGTGGTGCCAGGGTGGAAGGAAAAGTTCCTTTTTTATTTAGATGAGAAGACCATGCACGAGGCAGCATTGATATCTGGTTTTGCACTTCATTTTGAGAATATGAATACCCAGACTGCTAAATATTTTGCCTTTTTTTAATTTACAGAAAACAGAAGTGAATATGCTTTTGTATATAGCAGACAATCTAGCCTGTTTCCCTTACCAGACACAGGAAGAACCATTGTTTATAATGCATCATATAGATATTACACTCTCCGTTTCTGGCAGTAACCTCCTACAGTCATTTAAGGAGGTAAGTTACACATGGTAATCCTTAATGCATCTATTAAAATAAAATCATGATATTTTCACTCTTTTGCTTCTCAGTGTTTATTTTTATTTCTTTGACAGATACATAAACTCTTAAGTCAACACAAAATCCTTGGCAGTCTTTGAATGGGAGAAAGTTAGCAAAATTCTACTTCTTTGTAGGAAAGTAAAAAAAAAACTCAACTTTGTGATTTTTTTTAAAAAAAAACATCCCACTTCCTTATTTCTCTTACTTTAAGCACTGACCTTGGGTGTTCTAAAAGTTTTTTGTACATACAGTAAAATCATCATTCACCACTATCTAAAACTTATCTGTTGATACTAGCACTATTTTAGAGTCCTGTTAATGTGTAATGTATGTTCTTTTTCGTCTTGTATAGTTTAATTGTGAAAATGCCTGCTTTTGAACTGAGAATAAAATTTGACATTGAATAAATACTAATGGTATTTTCTCCTTGAGTAAAACTTTAGTTTATGCAAATTTTTAATTCACCAAATTTCTAAGTAAGGAAGAACTAGCTTTAAAGAATGCTCCAAATCCTTTGACCATATTTTATAGTATATGTGCTCCCTTGTTCATTTGCTAATACATGTATTTGTAGATTCATTTTCCCCAACCTTCATCTCCTCCCAGGTTTTAATTCAGTAAAATTGTGTTGTGTTTCTGCCTTCTTTTTTAGCTTAGGCCAGTCTAATTATATAAGCCTGATAACTTCATCAGGATCTTATCAGAGTTGTATGTTATCCTATTGTGGGATACTTGAAAAAGGGATTAAAATTAGGTGACTTTGCTGCCCAGTTAAGCTTCCCTTAATTATTATAATTACATAGTTTTCAGATGAGCCAATTTCATCTTTCTTTTAGTCTATGGTGAAAGACAAGAGGAAAGAGAAGAAACCTTCACCAAACCGGGAAAGTGCATCTGGAAGTGATAGTGAAGAAGAGGTTTCCAAACCTCGAAAGTCTCGTAAACGAGTTGACTCTGATTCAGATTCAGATGAAGAAGATGACATAAATGCTGTGATGAAATGTTTACCAGACAATTCAAGTCCTTTAATTGAGTTTGCAAATGTGTCCCAGGGTATTTTATTACTTCTGATGTTAAAACAACATTTAAAGAACCTTTGTGGATTCTCTGATAGGTAAGGATAAAGAAATAGTGACAGAAAACTCTTATTCAAATAGTTTTAAAGGAAGAAGAAGCTAAGCTTTGACTGTGTATTAATCCTCACATTACAAGTATTCCTTTGCATGCAATGAGAGTAGGAAGGTACAGTCAAAATAAAGGTTACTACTAACTTTCTAATCTCTCTTAAATTCTTTATTAGCTCTCTTTAAAACATTATGTACATAGCCTTAAAAGTCTATGTGCACTAAGAATATTTATAGACTTCCTCCAAGCTAACTTCATATAAATCCCATTGGTCTTCACTTTCTATAAATTTTGGACTCTCTTCTGAGACAGAGTTAGAAAATGTGCAAATTCTTATAAATCAGAGGAATATCAGTACTCCTTGAAGGGTAAGCGGTTTTCCATTTCTACTTTCTCTGTTTTCCTGGTTCTTCCTTACTCTGTCTGAAAGGAGGAAGGTGTGTTTTTCATCTATTCTACAAGATCAATACTGGTCATTATAATTACTCAAAGTTCTGTTTCCTCATAGTGTTTTTTTTTTAGCTTAATTATTGTTGCATTATGTAGATTTTTCTCCTAGTTCTGCTCATTTCAGTCTGCTTCAGTTCATATAAGTCTTTCCATTTTTCTTAATTTGTTATATTTGTCATTTCTTATAGTACAAAATACTATGTCATTATATTCAAGCCCCAAAGACTACTTCCTCTTCTCTACTGCATCATTCACATGACCATCATGATTTCATAAATGACCCTGTTCTTTAAATAGAATGAGATGTTGTTAATATCTTCTTTAGTTCTTTGAGAATACAGTGCAATGTAATACACAGGCTTTGGGGAAATAAATTCATGCCTTTTTACAGATGATGTTTCTAGATAATAAGTTTTATTTTCTTAGCCCATCCTAATTTCTGAAATGTGTAAGGTGGCTTCTTAGAGAATGTTTTTTATTTGAAAAGTCTCTTGGAAGCAAGTTATTTTAAACCCCTAGATATCTTATAAAATGTATTTAATTCATATGCTCCTCCAACAAGCACCTTTCATTTTATTGAAGTTCAAACTGAGTTTATTGCAGATGGGTAAGTTAAATGTTAGTACTTCAGATTTTAAAAATCAAATGTTGGGTTTTTGTTTTCTGAAAACAGTAAAATTCAGAAGTATTCTCCATCTGAATCTGCAAAAGTATATGATAAAGCGATAAACCGGAAAACAGGCATCCATTTTCATCCTAAACAAACCTTAGACTTCCTGCGGAGTGATATGTCTAATTCCAAAATTACAGAAGATGTGAAGAGGAGTATAGTCAAACAATATCTAGATGTGAGTAACAAAACTGCAAAACACATTCCTTTTTATACAAATATTGTGCATAATATTGTATGTTGTTAGTGAAATTACTTTTTTTGAAACATTAGTATAAAACATAGTGACTTGTACATGAAATCTTTATTTGTACATTAAGAGTTGAAAATAAAGTACCTCTTTTAAAGGACTACTTTAAAATATTTCTGTGTAATATTTTAGTTCTTTTATCTCTTAAATGAGCCCTAATGGTTAACTTTCTTTTTTTTTTCCAACACTTTAATTTATTTATTTACTTTTAGTTTACAAGATTCAATTCCACAATCCCCTGAGTTTCAGATTTTTCTCCCTTCTCTTCCCCCCCCACCCATCGTGGCGTGCAATCATGTATAGGATCTGCAAATACTTTCACATTGTACAATAGTTTGGTTATATAGAAGGGTTGTAACCAATGAGTGATAACTGGGAAAAAAAAGCAAAACCAAACATGAAAAAGAACGATAGCATGTTTTGCTTCAGTCTCCATTTAAACTATAGTCTTTCCAGATCTTTCTCTGAGTTTAGATATCTCCTTTCATCCTGAGGCTTGTAGAGTTGTCTTTTAGCTGTGCATTGTTGAGGATAGTCCAGTTTATCAAGGTTGGTCATCACATATACGATGTGTCTGTGATTGTGTACAAGTTTTTCCTGGTTCTGCTTTTCTCACTTAGCATTAATTTGTATAAGCCTCTCCAGGTAATTATGAAGTCCATCTCCTTCCCATTTTCTTATAGCACAATAGTATTCCCTAATGGTTAACTTTCAACTTAAAATCACCCTTTGTAATGTAACTTTCTTTATATAAAACAAGAAATAAATATGAAACCAGTTAAAAAATAGTGAATTCTTATTTAAACAAGGATGCCTTATGCATTGTTTTTCAAATACTCTCCAGAGATATAATGTTCATTTCTTTCAGAGCATTTTAACTATGTTTATTTTAGAAAACTTATTTTAAAAAATCATTCTCCCAACAATGTTCTATCTGTCTTTTGGGTGGTAAAAATGTGGTATCAGATGAAGAAGGAGAGAGGCTCCCAGAGTTGACTTGAATTGGTAGTTACACTGTGGTATGGCCATGGTGTCTTAATCACATACCACTACTTAGCCAGTACTAGACACTTAGTGTTTTGAAGTACTTATTCTGACTGAAGTTGTGATATATGCTTATTTTTTTATAGTTCAAGCTCCTCATGGAACATTTGGATCCTGATGAAGAAGAAGAAGAAGGGGAGGTGTCAGCTAGCACAAATGCCCGGAACAAAGCAATTACCTCACTGCTTGGAGGAGGCAGCCCTAAAAATAATGCAGCTGAGACAGAAGATGATGAAAGTGATGGGGAGGATAGAGGAGGAGGCACTTCAGGGGTGAGGCGGAGGAGGAGTCAACGTATTTCGCAGCGTATTACGTAAAATGATTTTTATGTGCTTATACATGTCAGTCTATTATACTAAATGTACACAAAGTAATGTAATCCACAAGGGAAAGCATTTTGTAGATAGATATTCTCTACTTAACCATTTATACATCCTTTTGTAGAAAGTTTAATAGAAAAGACAATAAAAAAGAAAAAAACAGAAAATAAGACTTACCCAGTTATAAAGGGTTATTAATTTTCCTTTGGAATGTATTGTATGTGTTATCCTTTTTATTGTTGCCAGGTTTTTATGTAGCTTTATGGTTTATGTGTATATATATATATATTTTATATATCAATAAGAGTAAAGACGGGTACAAATTAAAAGTATGTGGTTTTACAAATGTTAACCCCTTGGCGCTGGCGGTCACGGTGCGTCTCATTGCCGGCAATGGAAGTGTGCTGGGAAATCCCAACTCCCGGCGTCAAGGGATTAAAAGCAATAAAAGCAATAATTTCCCTCAAGTTCTTTGTGTAACACTTGGTCTTTTTTCCCCCCCAATGTTTTAGTCATTGAGAAGGTCAAAACGAAATTCAGACTCCACAGAGTCGGCAGCACAGATGAGTGAAAGTGTTGACGTCATGGATGTCATCGCTATTTGCTGTCCAAAGTACAAAGACCGACCACAGATTGCGAGAGTAGTGCAGAAAACCAGCAGTGGCTTCAGTGTTCAGTGGATGGCAGGCTCCTACAGCGGCTCCTGGACTGAGGCGAAACGCCGCGATGGGCGCAAACTGGTGCCTTGGGTAGACACTATTAAAGAGTCAGACATTATTTACAAAAAAATTGCTCTAACGAGTGCTAATAAGCTGACTAATAAAGTTGTTCAGACTTTACGATCGCTGTATGCCGCCAAGGATGGGACTTCCAGCTAATGAATTTGTACATGCAGCCAAATTACAGGAATTTTAAAGGAAAGGCAGAGAAACTTGAAATATCAACATTCTGGCAAAAAAAAAAAAAAATCAGTTTTATGAAGAGTAAGAATGGAACCTGGGACGCAGGAAAAAAGAAGGAAATGTTTGGTAAACATTTTTGTGGGAGCTTCCTTCGCTGTTGTGCAGCAGAAACTTCTCAGTTCATTTTTACTCCCACTGTATTATAGTTTAACAAAAATTGTTTATATCTTGAAAAAAAACTTTCTGTTTAATAAAATAAACAAGTGAATGTTGGAAATTAGTCTGTTAATGTTCTTAATAAAGTGTTCTTGGAGTTTAACCTAGCAGCGGATGGCTTTCTTTAGCTTAGCCCAGTTTCCAGGGAAGCATTGTTTTTTCCAGGCTGTAAAATGGCAGAATCCCCTGGATATATAATTTATTCTGTTGAAAAAAAAAAAAGCATGCAGTATCTATGACCTATCTGCAGGAGGAGTTTTTGTAAATGTAGATTTTGATGTATTAGGTCACCCTGAAATAATACAAGAAAAGGGATCCCCAGGCAATCTGGTGGAACGAATACTGCAATAAATTTTTTTACTTCTCTTTGTTACTTGTCTGTTTCCATTTGAATTTCTTATTGTAAAGATATGTTTAAATCCATTTATATTATTTTGCAGTCTTTTATGTAAAATTTACTATTATCAGTGGTTTTCAAAGCAAGACATAAAATATTGTTTATACAGTTTGTATAGGCTGACTGACTTCTGAATAATTGGTATCTTTATTTTTCTCCCATAAAAGGGTGTATACACAGTTAACTCCAGGGTTTTATTGTATCCTGCGATCTTTAGTATTAACTATATATGATTTAGCACTGTGCCAAACACATTTTCAAGAGTACATTTTGATATAAAAAGAAACTATAGTTTATTCCTTGTATGCTTCAATTTCTTTCTAATGATGTCAAAATGATAATTTTGATAGTTTAAACTTTGGGAAAACTTAGCAATCTCTCTATTTTGGGTAACCAGCATTTCTCTTGGTTAAAATTGTAGAGGTTTATTTCAGAAGTAATCTGAGGATTGAGATGGGTATGAAATTTGGTAATTATACTACTTTTTTCACAAATGATTTTTAATGCTATTTGTATATTACAATATTTTTTACTAATTGAGATGTTTTTTTTTTTATTTTCTACTTTAAAGTTGTATCATAAATCTTTTAGGAGCACTTATCTGTATCCATATATGTCAACACAGACTTCTTCTGTCTAGCTGGGAAAAACAGAAGTGCTTGATGGGTTGATTTCAGTAGTGACCCAAGTGGCAAGAGCTGCTAATGTTTGAAAATCTGTGGGGAAAGAGCAATTTTTACAAAAAAACTAACTGACATTTCAAGTTTGATTCCCTAAAATAGGTGCACTTACAAATAAATAAACCTGATTTTTAAAACACATTTAACTTGTTGAAGGCTCGGTTTTAAGAAACCAGCGAACAAAATTCTATTATTCAGTTTGTGAGGAATAGCAATATTATTGCAAAACACTTTTTTTTTGTACAAACCTATTAAACTGAAATGATAACTCAGGATTTAATTCCTATGTGGAATTCTTTGTTGAACATTTTCTCAAAGGAAATGTTTTGCTTCCTTAATTGTACATGTTGTTGTCTCTTCCATTTTGTAATAGCTTGTTTTGGGGCAAAGCTAGATTTTTTTTTTTTTTTTTTGTCTTTAGTATATATTTGAAGTGCTCTGTGGAGAACAGAGGTTAGGAAATGGGCACTTGGAATGGTGTTTTAGAAGAAAGTTGCTGCAGTTCTGCCAGTTGCGTACTGGCTAATTGTGACCTTTATTCTCAGTATTGTTTTCACAATCGTACCAAACTTCAGCCATTCGTCATGACCGTGACTTCCAGGCAATGTTGTCCTTCACACAAGTTCGAGGTATAGAGAAAATAATTAGCTTTGCATAAGGCTTCCACTGAGAATTTTACTCTTGAAAGTTAAGAATTCATGAAATAGTGTAATATTTAAGCATTAGAAATTGAATATAATTGTCTAATTGTAAAACTCAGAAAATTTTAGACCTCAAAATTTCCTTAAAATACTTGAAAAACCCCTTAAACAAGTGAAAAACTGAAGATTCAGTCTTAATTGTGGAACCTTATTTGTTAGGTTACCATGTTATATTCACGTAACATGGAATTTACTAGGTATGACATAATCTTGTAACAACACCATCCCAGTATATCCTTGGACTGTTTCATTGATTGAGATGGTTTATCAGATTCATATTTTAGCATTCTGATTTTAATCTCTCTGCTTTATTGTTCCTATAACAAAACATTTTATAAGTGAAAGTGCATTTACAAAAGAGACAATACATGAGAATGTATTTAAAAGGAACAATATGCTTGGCAAAAAAAAGATCTTTTTCTTTAAAAAAAAAAAATCTTGAGATTCCAGTAAAAGGTACTATACCTTATTCTGCCTATTTGTTTGAGATGGCAACAGGTCTATCATGCAATATGTCATGGCTGATGTTCAAAGTCTATCTCATAGCGACAGGTAAGTAAAGAATTATTATTAATATGTTTTGTGAACATATAAAATATAAAAACTTACTGTTTTTTAAACATAGCAACACTCCAGCTTGTAAATTAAATTCTTACTGTTTCCAGGTGTATTCTGTTGGTATTTTTTGTCATCTCACAGATCACTTTACTATTTTGTAACCAAAAGCAATCCTAAAAATTGTTCTCTTACCCAGAACCATTGTTACAGTAACATAGGTGCTACTGATTAGGATTTTAAAGAAAAAGGCTCTATAAGAAAACATAAAACCCACCAGAGCATTCACTTGAAATGGTAATAAATTAAACTACAAGTAAAAACATTGCCAACTTGATTGTTACTGGACAAAAACATAATCATCTTGGTTCTTTGTTTCTGAAAGTTTTTGACATTTTTTTGCTATTTGACATGTCCCTTAGTTAACCTCTCTTTTTTTCATCAGCCATAATAGATTGATTGTGTTAATTTGGATTATATGAAAATTTAAGAAATAAAATTATTGATACCTAGATTATCATTGATATTATAATTTTTATCCTGTTGATCCATTTTCATCATATAATAGAAACATAAAATAGATTACTGAAGTGGTTGTCATAATAAAACATTTAATTTCCACGGTTACTAGACTTGGTATGGGTAATATTCACCTAATTCCCCAAACTGAAACTATAATACAACAGACATTGACTAGCACTTCAAATTGGAATCAGCTTGTTATGTATGTAGCCTCTTCATTTTTTGAATGAGTAATTTCACTGCATACACTACACATTTCACTGCATCTTAAAAGCCCAGTACGAAGGAAAGCAATTGATCTTAAATAAGTGGAACATTAGCTTGAGAATGTAGCTTAACATTATTCTCTGAATTAATTACAAATATGCATAATGTTAATATTAGATCCTTTTCATGTGAGACAAATATTGCTTCCTATATTAACTAAAATTGTTCACCCAAAAAGAACTCTTCAAATGAGAATGATAAACAGGTTCACAAATGAAATTCAGTTCTAATTTAAAAGTTAGTCTTAGGTTTAAAACATCAGAAAAACTTCTAGTTTTAAAGTATTTGAGTAGCTTGGTTTTAAATTTGCATAACACTTTAACCTTAAGGTTTTTGGCAAAATGAAATCGAGCATAATCTAACCAAAAAGATGCCCTGCATTTGCAGTCAGAAGTTCTAGATTGGAGTTCCAGCTCTGCTACTTTTACTGCCTAGATGACCTTGGGAAGATCACTTAACTTTGCTGGTTTTCATTTTCCCCATCTGTAAAGTGAGGGAGTTGGCTAAGTGATTTCCAGATTCCCTTCTAGCTCTATTATAAAACCTATGGTCCTAGTCCTTTACCTCATCTGCAGCCAGCACCATTACTAAGATGGGCAAGAGATCAATTTGGTATGATTATGAATCAGTTACATGGACTAAAATGGTATGAAGCACGCTCTAATATTAATGAATGGCAATATTTAACTTTCTTTCCTGGTTAAGTTGTCAAGCAGATTCAAAAAAAGTAATTTAACATAAAAACTACAGAACATTACTGAAATTCAGACTCCCTCTTGGGATTTGTTTGATAAGATTTTCTACCTTTAACAACTTGTTAATGCCTTCATTCCTAGGATATGTGACTTAATATAGAATATGTATTTATCACTTTGGGACAATTGTAGGTCTGGGTAGGATAACAAGACTTGGTCCCTAGCTACAGGATTTTTACAGTCTAATTGGGAAGGTAAGCTGTCCATGATTAAGGTAATTTTTACCACAAGATGTCCTGTAAGGCAAAGGCTTTGAATGTGAGGGTACATTTGGATTTTAATCCTGGATAGATCATTCAAGGTTTTTTGATAGGGGAGTGAAATCATGACAGCAATGTCTTAGAATTCATAATATGCATGTGGTTGGTAAAATTTAGTGAAAAGAGAAAAAACTAGAAGCAATTTGGCCAATAAGGTTAGTGCAGTAAACTAAGGGGTTAGATGATGGTGGTTACAATAAGAGAGGAAAGAATGGCTCCAAGAGACATTTCAAAGGAAGAATTGACCTACTGGGAGTAAGGTCAGTCTAGATTTTGAGCCTAGATATTTGGGAGAAATGGTAAAGATGAACTAAAGAGATCAAGACCAGTTGGGAGTGCATATTTGAGTTGTGCATTTGAGGAGACACTGGAACATCCGTGTCCAGCAGCTAGTTGGAGATAAAGGAATGGAATAAAAATTTATATGCCCCCAGTTAACTGAATCATGTAAGTTCTCCAACTTTTTGTCTGTATGGGTCACCACCACCACCCTTATGAAGTTCATTTGAGAAACAGCATAGCATCATGATTAGAAAGCTTATCTCAGAGTCTTCTCTGACACGTTTCTGTCTGTAACTCTGGACAAGTCATTTAACCTCTTGGGCCCCATGCTACTTTCTAAGATTATTCATTGCAAATGGGTTGATCTTCATTGATTGAGGTTACTCACCAGCAAATCCCTGTACCAGTGAATTCACAGATGTGGACATACCATTCCCAATCCCTGTGCCAAAATTTTAAAATGACAGTAATAATAATCTTTATGAGTCTAAATTATTTTACTTTCAAGTATTCCTTAAAACAAGCGAACAATAGGCTAGGCCATCATTTTGTTGTTGTACATAGAAATTTAAATTTACAGTCATATTACTTGTTTTAATGGAGTTTTACCTGTATATACTTGAGGCAGAGACAGAACCAGCATTTGGACCCAGGTCCTCCAATTACAGATTCAGGGCTCTTTCCACTACACCACACTGCCTCATGGTAGAATGTAGAAACTCCATTGTACCCAGCTTCCAAAATAGCACATCAACCTCCTTTAAAAAAGACAATTATTTTCCAAGAATCTTGGCTATAGGTAGGCATGATTCTTTAGTTATTGGCCAAAACTGATTTAGTTTCAATTAATTTCTGCCATTAATTATGTGCTGAATAAAAGACACCTTTAGAGGTATCCTCTTAGGTGCTAGAGGAAAAGGAAGATTTCAGTCATAAAATTTGAATAAATATCCAGTCTATAGAGTTTTAAATTCTAATTGTAAAGTTTATAGCTGAACTGTCTGGCTATAAGTCAAATCAAATTTTTTTTAAAAACTTATTAAGCCTGTGTCAGGCAGACCTCTAATTTTATAGATGAGGAAGCTGAAACCCAGAGAGGGTGAAGGACTTGCCCAGGGTTAGAGCTTCCAACCGTCTTAATCAAGCCCTTTTATTGACTCTACAACACAGTTTGTTTTCTTTGTTATCTTTATAAGGTTATAGCCTGAGCTCAAGTTCTGCCTCCAACACTTAGTAGCCATGTGACCCTGGGTAAACTATTTGATATTTCTTAGCCTTAGTTTCCTTATCTGTAAAATGGAGATAAACACCACCCGTCTCATGGGTTTGTTATGAGAAGTAGATGTGTATATATGTAAATGATCCTCTTATCTGAGAAAATCTTTGCTCTAGAGTAGATTCAAGGTGAGATGGTTACCTAATTCACTTCAATACTGTGTGAAGCACTTTAAGATAATTTTTTTTTTTTGGTATCAAATGCATTGGTTCTTTTATGATGGAATTAGTCAAATCTTTTGTGTAAATTTTAAATCCTGTTCTAGCTTTTTTTAGCTTTACCTGAGCTTCTTGACTTCTGTATATGTGCATAAGGAATGAAAGTCATTATTAGCCTAATTGAAACACAACTAAGAAAATTAATCTGAAGGAATGATACTACAACACCAAACTGTGTTTGGATTATCCATTATTTGGGATTATTTGTACTACTACTCCCTTCCATTAATGTGGGTAAGTAAAACAATTAACTACACCCCAAATCTGCAAAACTAGGCTCTGAGCTCCTAACTCTAACAATCTATTACTAAAATATTGGGTATATCTAGTCTTCAAAAGCTGTTATCATAACTAAAGGTGGGTTACAGTTTCTCAAGTCTCCAATGTAATGTAAGATCCATGTAATATCCCTACTGATGTTACCCTTTGGATTTTTCTAGTGCTTTTGAAAAGAGAAATATTAATACCTCCCAGTTATATAATTTCCCACTTATTCTCCAAATGATTTTACATAGTCTACTTGTGAACCCAAGGGTCTCAGCTTATGTGAATATTTGAAACAACAGACTTATTGATCAATCTCTCTTCTCTCCATGACATTATTACAGCTTACTTACTTTGGTGTTTATCGTCTCTTAAAGTGTGTTCTGGCCTTGAGTGCTGGGGAGGCTTGACGGCACAGTTTGCGTAAAAAGGATTTGAGGGTATTGGTAGAATGGAAGTCCAATATAGGTCAGTGTGATATGGCAGCCAGAAAAGCTAACGTATTCTTAGGCTGCATTGAGAGGCGTTAGTCCAGAACTAGGGAGGGTATGCTCTGCCTGGTCATACCATATCTAAAGCATTGTGTTTAGTCCTGAATAACATTTTATGAAAGACATTGATAAGATAGAGATTGACAAGAAGAGACTAAGATGACATTGGGCCTGAGGATCATTCCATGTAATAATAGCTGACGTCGATCTGGTTTGGTAAGAATTGTTTACAAAGTATTATATGTACATGCTGGTTTAGTCTACACAACAACCCTGTGAGATATGTGCTATTTTTTTATTTCCATTTTAAAGATAAGGTAACTCAAGCTAAAAGAGATTGATGTCTTGGTGAGTGTCACAATGCTAGCAAGTGGCTGGGGCAGGATTCAAACCCAGGTCATTCTGACTCCAAATCCAGCATTCTTCTATCCATTATGCTACACAAATGAGGATTGATTGAAAGAAATGGGCATGTTTAGCCTAGTACAGAGAAGAATCCAACCAGCTATGACGGCAGTCTTTGAATATTTGAAGCCTGTTGTATAAAAGGAATTAGACTTGTTCTGCTTCTTCTGATTCTTCCTCTGACACCAGTGAGTGAAAGATGTAGAAGGCCAGGTTCAGGTTAAATGTAAGGGGAAACATTTGACAAATTAGAGGTATCCAAAAGTAAAATAGACTAGGTTCAATCTCACACTGCATTTAGCACAGAATTTTAGAATTGGGGACGTTCCCACCAAATCCTGCCTATTTATTTTAAAAAACTAAGCTGGTGTTTGGCAATTTTTCATAGCATTTGTTCATTGCCAGTGAGATAAAATTGTTCAATGAGGCTTGATTCATATGTATGATTACTGTCCAAATGATCTCATTGGTCAAAAAGTAATTTCCCCTGACTTAATTCTCAGGGCTCTTCTCATAGGACCATACAATACAGAACTCAAAGCTACATTTAGAGATCATCAGTTCAATGCCTTTATCTTGCCTTGTTTTCATCCTGACCTCAAACTTCTGAGAACAGTGGTGGGCCTGGGCTTTTACCTGGCACTGTTTTCAGACATGATATTTTCCTCAAATAGGATGTTGAAGTGTGTGCTATTGATTTCTGAAATCCATGCTTTGGAATTATGTACAGAAGCAGCAGACATAGCAGATAAGTCATGTTGCAGAAACCAAATCAAGAGATCACAAGCAATGGCTCCAGATTTAGTGGGAGGATTTTTTCCCAGAGATTCTGTGCATCAATCATTTGCAGTTTTCAGGATTTCTTCTCCAGTTCTGGTTACACCAAGAATAGAAGATGCTAAGTAAGCATGGATCCATCCAGCAGTTGGTAGGTGTGCAAAGAAGGAATCCAACAACTAGGTAAGTACCAGCCTGACTTAGTTTTCTTTGCCGTGGGCAAATCAGGACAAGTGCAACCAAGAAATTCATATTTCTTGCATAGGGTGATATGTTTTTAAAATATGCATAAATTATGGTTTGATCAATTGAATCAATATAAACTAGGAGAGCTCAATAGTTCAAGGAATCTGGCCAGGAATCCATTTATAAAGAAAAGAATCTGTAAAGTAGATAATCCCTAATTTATTCTTTATGTAAATTTGTTCTTTGTATTTTCGTATTTGTTCTTCATATAAATTTGTTCTATTATTATATAAGGTTCTTTGTTTAAAGAAGAGAGGGGAAGAAGCATAGATAATAAGGAGAATGGTTCATGTATGTGGGTGTGAGTATAATTCATATTACCCTTGTTCTGAACTTAATGTACTGTTTAAATATTATTCATAAAAACAATTGTGTCAGAATAATGCATTTATATTAGAAAGACTCTCTTTCTCTATTCACACAGAACTGTGATATTTTTACCTTAGCTTAATCTTCTGTCAGAAGTTCCCCTTTTCTTACCAGAAATGGTATGTATACCTTCTCTCCATTCAGGTGAGAAAGAAGAATACTCTTCACATAGTAAAGTATTGCTACCATTTATTAAATTTGTATGTGTGTACATTATTCATAGTATAGCAGGTGAGTCATAATAAGCTGAATTTTATTATAAGAAGAAGGTAAATATATCTCTGTGAGGCAACCTAGACATAGGTTGTCTATATATGCATATCTGCAATACCTTACCACCTAGTGACCTTGCCCTTCCAAATCCCTTGTAACAGAAATTATGTATATTTTTAAAAATGGAAAACCCTATGTGGTATCATGGAAAGAACATTAGACTGGGTTCCAGGAAGCTTCATTTCTAGTTCCTGGTCTTCCAGTACCTGGGTATGCAAATCATCTCAGGAAAGTCACTCCTTCCTCTGGACATCAGCTCTTTCATCTGTATAATTCTAGGCCTGAACAAGATGATTTCTAAGATCACATAATCCAGCTGTAATCTTCTCTGATCTTTATGCAGTATCCCTACTGGATACCTTGAAACTCAATCCATTGTTATTGCTAGCTGGGAAGTCAGGAAACTCAGATCCTCTTTTCCAGATTCTTTCATAGAGAAATCACATAACTTTTTTATACTTCATTGGGCTTATTAATCAATGGAGCAGAGCTACTATGAGAAGGATGCAAAGCTGTCTATCTTCTGGTACAGAATTTACCTTTTCAGGCCATAAGAAGCCTCATCTAGATTCAATCTGCTCCATTTTCAGAAAATTGAATAATACCATCCATATTTACAAAGCAGATTAAATGTGACTGTCTTACTGGAAAAGGCTTTATCGTATGCATCTTGAAGAGGCTCCATCAGAGCATCTAAAGAAAGTACTGCCAACTAAATCATTGGTGATCAAAATTCTGATTTTCCTACAACTTTTCAGTAATTTATCACTGTAAAATGAGGAACCCAATAATCTTAATGTCCACTACACCCTTGGTTTGGTACAGAAGAAGTTTGTATGTGAGCCAACATGTGGTATGTCTGTAATGTTGTCACTAGCCAAGTTGACCTAAAACATTGCCCTTCATTAACACGGAAAGATTTTCAGGGCACAAACATAGGAAATAAGACTTTCTCTTAATGCTTGTGACTTTCAGAATAGATTTAAGAGTCACAAAATAGGAAAGTACCCTCACAAATATTGGGTTCAACCCATACCTGAAAAAGAATCTTCTGTGTAATATCCAGAACCCCTGGTCATCTGCTCTTTGCTTGAAAATTTTCCACGAAGAGGAACCAATTCTACTTTTGGAAAGCTGTCATTGTTAAGAAGATTTTCCAGATTGTCCAGTCCTTAGTAAAACTGTGAACTGACAAAGGCAGAGGAGTAAATTACCTCTCGTTGTGGAAATTATGTCTCTTAATGCAACCTAGGATAGCATCAACCTTTTTGACTAGTTGACAGTTTTACTTACACTGAGACTGCAGTCCACTTAGACCCTTAGATCTTTTTTTGTGCATGAGAAGTATTATCTAGCCACTACTCCCCCATTCTCTGTTGAACTTGACATTCATCCCTACTAAATTTTACTTTATTCAATTCCACTCATCATTCTATCCTGTCAGTTTTTCTAGATCTTTTGGACCTGAAATCCTGTTATTGAATCTGTTAGCTGTCCTCCATACTTTAGGTCATCTACAATGACTTATCACTTTATCCAAGTTCTTGAGAAAAAAATTTGAACAGCAGAGAATCAAGAATTGATCTCTGGGGAAACTACACAAGAGCTCTCTCTCCTTTTGAGGGATCTTCATCATTCAAGCAGTTTCAAATCTACCTGACCCTACTATCGTCTACACCACGTCTTCCCATGTTACCCACATGGATAGTATATGCATCTTTATCAAGTGCTGTGTTGAAATGTAAGTATGTCACCTTACCTACAAGAAGCAAGATTTGTCTGCTATGACCTGTTCTTAGTGAAACCATGTTGGTTTGGTGGAATCCCATTTTCTATCTCATTAATATCATGTTTATCATCATTAACATCATATTATAGAAGTTTCCCAGGAATATACTCACTGATATGCAGCTTAAAGATACTGCATTCTTCTCTGTTTTGAAAATAAGGCAAGCTTTTACCCTGTGGCTCATGTACCAGGTGTATGTCTCAGCACCAGATGAATTTCAGCTGTCCTGTGTCTCCCCTAGTGTTTGCACTCCCATTGTTTAGAGATGGCATGCCCTGCTCTTACTAAAACTGCCTGTTTATTTGGCACTAGCACTTCTGATACCTGTTAATCAGCAAGCATGTATTAGGTGGCATGTATTTCCCAGTTATTGTGTTATGTGTAGCGAATAAAACAATCTCTACTCTCAAGCAACTAATATTTGATTAGAGGACACAACAAAAACATACATATAAGTATGTGTGCATTAAAGGCAGAAGTAAACATAAGGATAACAAATGCAGAGTAGTTATTAGGGAAGACATTTTGGTTTTGGAGAATCAAGAAAGGTTCCATATGTGAGGAACAGAGCTAAGGCCACGCTCCAGGGCCTCTCAAGGTCACCAGTAGTGGTTTAGCATTTATCAGTTATTTCAGTCCTCCAGAATATAGTTCTCCTGGCTTGGTGACTTTTAAATGTTGAGTTCGGGTAGATGGTACCTGAATTTTCTCTTCATTTGGGTTTCCAAACCCTACAAACTATCTTTCATTGTAACCTTTCCGATGCAAGGGTAATTATCCCTGAAAGAGGACATAGAAGGAAATTAAGGGATGAGTAATTCAGCATTCTCAGCTTCACTGTCATCCCATCCCCCTGTTCTTTCTTTCATGACCCTTTTGCCCTTATTTCTTTTTTAAAATGTCTTTGCCATTCTTAGCATTCTTTATCAACTACTATTCAAGCATTCTAGTCTTTAGGATTCTTAACTCAGTTCTTACAGGAATCTTCTGTATCTCTTCTTAGGTATTTTTCCTCTCTGCATCTTCCATACATAACCTTTTAAAATCTGAGTCGTTGATGACATCTCTGCATGCACAGCTAATCCAGTCCAACCAGCACCTATTAGCCACCTACAGCAAGGATCAGCGTCAGTTCTGGGGGGTGCAAAGACAAAAAATATTGCTTATCTTCAAAATCACATTATGCTAGAGGAAATAGAATGTATAAACAAATAAATAGGTATACATGGGCACATACACAAGATAATTTAAGGAACAGCTAAAGGAGACCAAGAAACTCTTCACAGAAGAATTGATCCCTGAAATAAGTCTTAAAGGAAACCAGGAATTCTGAGAGGCAGAGATGAGAATGGAGTGCATTCAAGGCATGGGAGACAGTCTGTGTAAAATCTTTGAAGAAGGAGATTGAATGCAAAGTTTGGGGAAGAGCAAATTGGTCAATGTGACTGGAACACAGAATAAGAAAAGGAAAACAATGTAAAATAACCCTGGGAAGTTATGCTGGAGCCTAATTATGAAAGCCTTTAAATGCCAAACCTTGGAGTTTTTTATCCTAGAAGAAACAGGAACTGAGGGTTTGTGAGGGTTTGGAAGTGGCATGGTCATACTGGTTTTGTGAGGATTATTTTGGATTGAAAAGAAGAGGAACTTCAAGGCCAACTTCCAATTAAATGACTGTTATAATAATTCAAGCCAGAGGTGATCAGGTCCTTAAAGGATTGGTGGGTTTGTGAAGAAGAAGGGAGATCCGCAAGAGACATTGTGGAAGGAAAATAAACAGGACTTGGCAACTAGATGGATATGAGAGGTAAGGGAGAGGGAAGAAGGATAGCAACATTGTGAGCTCAGGGTATTGGGAGGATAGCGGTTCCCTCAATGAGAAATACTGAAGTTTGGAGGAAAGGTAGCTTTAGGGGAGAAGGTAGTGAGTTCCATTGTGGTCACATTAAGTTTGGTACATCTTCAGAGCATGCAACTGGAGATGTCCAAAAGACAATTGGTGATGTGACGAGCTCAGGAGAGCCATAAGAGTTGAATCTAAAGATCTGGCTTGAATTATTGAAATATCTACATAGAGGCAATAAGATACCATGCAGTCAAGAGAAGAGAGCCCAGGAAAAGGCCCAAGGGCCACCTACACATGGAAAGACACAGATCTGAATCTGGAACCTAGAAAGCAAACACAAGTACAGGTCACAGAATCACAAACATAGAATCCCCACGAGGAGTGTATCCAGGATCTCCTTTATAAGAGTATAAAGGATAGAAGGAAGTCCAGAATATTTTATGAGTCTTTCTAGATTTCATTCTCAAGAGCACAGAAAGTGAGTAGCTCCCTGGTACCCTAGCAAAGCAACTTCTCTGGCTCCTGCTGGTTATCTTGGAGATCTTAACTCTGCAGCAATGTCTTATCTCTGTTGCTACACTAGCAGAGTTCAGTTGCTTGCAATTGGTCACAAATGTTTCCAGAAGGAATAAGTTGCTAAATGTTAGAGCTAAGTGGGACCTTGAATGGCATCTAACCTCATTCCTTTCTCTCACCTTGTTCTTACAGATCAGGAAAAAGGCCTGAGGAGCATAATATACCATTGTGTTCATATAAAAGTCATGTCTAACAACCTTCTTAATGGATAAGGAAACTGAGTCCTGAAGAGGTTAAGTGACTTGCCCAAAGTCACAAAGTGTAAAGTGGTAGATCTGGGATTCAAACCCAAATCCTCCAATTCTAGATCTGGTGTTCTCCTTCCCCTATACTATTTGTGCAGACTTACAGGTAGCAAGGCAGAGCAGTGGATAGAGTGCTGGGCCTGAAGTCAGAAAGACTCATCTTTGTGAGTTCAAATCCAGCCTCAGACACTTACTGGCTCTGTGACCCTGGGCAAGTCATGTAACTGTTTGCCTCAGTTCCTCATCTCTAAAATGAGCTGGAGAAGGAACTAGCAAACCACTCCAGTATCTTTGCCAAGAAAACTGCAAATGGGGTCACGAAGAGTCAGACAAGACTGAAACAATTGAGCAACCAAAAATAAGAGAGATCCATAACAAATGCAAGTGAAAGCTTCATTCAAAGCTTTTTTATTAAAAAGTTCTAAATTTAAAATATGACTAACTTATTTGGGGCAGAGAGTACAAATATTGACCTACCAGCACTGAGAACTGAGGCAGTTATGGAAAGAGTTAAAAGTGTAGGCAGTCAAGATGTTCTTGATGAGCTGACCCAGGCTGGCTCCTCCACACTTTTCAAGGAGAGGGGAGAGAGAATACAGCTATCGGCACAAGCCAACTTTCCTTTCTACCACCTGCTGCTGTCCTGAAAGGACTGAACCTCTTGTACATGAGGTTCAAGAGCAATTGGTGAATATCTGCTTCAGTAAGAAGCAGGAAGAATGACCAGAAGAAACAACTGATAGACGAGGCAAAGCCAGATAGAGACGAGAGCGTAGGCAGAACCGAGAAGAAAAAAGTAGCCATCTGAACCCAGCCAGGACCTTCAGGGCAGCGAGAAATCCGAATCTGAGAACCCAGACGATTTTACTTTCAATTTCTGGATTTTGCCGTGTCTACAAAGAAGGTGGGGTTTTTGAGCTGGTTGGCCTAGCTAGGAGCCATGGGCACCTAGCCAATAATTGATGTTTTTATATATTTGACTTTTTTTTCCCTTTTCTTATTGTTAATTTCAAATTGTATATGGTTATACCATGCTTTTGTGAGTAAATTCCATTTAAATGCATGAAGAATGGGAATTTTGTCATAAAATTCTGGTTGAACAATCCACATTAATCCTTTAGACTGAGGGAGTATTTTTTTAAGTTTATTTATTTTTCGTTTTCACCATTCACTTCCATAAGTTTTAAATTTTCTCCCCCTCCCATCACTCTCCCCTCCCCAAGACAGTGTACAATCTGATATAGACTCTACATATACATTCCTATTAAACATTTTCACATTAGTCATATTGTATAGATCAGTTATAGTGAATGGGAGGAATTCATTATAATGAATGAGAAAGAAAAAAACAAAACAAAAAGAAAATAGTCTGCTTTACTCTGAATTCAGACTCCATAGTTCTCTCTGGATGTGGCTGGCATTTTCCATCGTGAGTCCCTTAGAATTGTTTTAGATCCATGCATTGCTGAGAAGGGCTAAGTCTATCAAAGTCAGTCTTCGCACATTTTGGCTGTTACTGTATACAATGTTCTTCTGTTTCTGCTCACTTCACTCAGCATCAGTTCATATGAATCAGAAGGGAGCATTTTTATCCCATTGAGAGAGAGCTAGGGAGAGAAGAAGCCATCTCTCAAAGTTCCAAAGAGAGTTTGGCATTATCCCAGAGTGCTATCTGGTGTTGGGTAGAGCCCATAACTGTTGATATGTGACTCAAAACTCTTGGTTCTTACTACTAAACAAGATCATGTGACTTTATTAGCAATAATACCCTTTTACGGGTAAGCTAAAAAAAATTCACTTTTTGTGTTTTTTAACTCAAAAGTTATTTTTAACTACTTCTGAGACCCTTTTTTATAAGCTTGGTTTTAAACTTTATAGAAGTGTTTCTTTTACAATAAATTATTTTGAAAATCCTATTTGAAGTTTTCCCTTTCACTTGACATCATAAAATGTCAGCCATGCCTTTACATATAAGGTATAGAAACATCGTGAATCTTTTTTGACTATTTCCAAATGGGTTTTTCTTCATTTAAATTCTGATCTTTTTTCTTCACTGTTTCCTAAGATTCAAAGGCCCTCTACAGAATGAAAGAATTTTCTCCTAACATTGTTTCCTTATTCTTTGGACCACAATTAGGACATTTTACTAAGCTAGACCTAGATTGCCCACTGCACTATTCACACATGGCAAAGGTAACCCTGAAGGAATAAGGAAGAGCCAGGTGTGTAACCAGTGGTATCTGAAGGTAATAGTCTATCTCAGTACTTTCTGCTGCCTAATTACCTAGTAAGTGGATTTTTTTTGACCCTTTCTATACCTATTACTTCAAAATCTAATACTTCTTTAACTGGTTTGTGGCTAATCACTTAAGATTTAGGAAACAGCATAAATTCTAGTGGCACCCAATGAAATAGGAAGTTTATTTATTCAGGTAATTTTTTTTCTAGAATTTTCTTGTTTAATATTCCTTAATATTTGAATCCTGTTTTCTAGTGAGACTTGACAAGTGGGGAACATCAGCTGAAAAGCATCATACATACCTTTGGGAGGTTTTTTTGTTTTGTTTTTTGTTATATGTGAATGTTGAATAAAATAAAAAAAAAATTAAGAAGTTGGGCAGACCCTTCAAGTTAACTGGAGATACACCAATGCCTATGCTTAGGTTGTGGCAAAACCAAGGCTGTAAATGCATTCTATTGGACACTATTATAAAAAGACCCTTGATGGGACAAGGACACTGCATAAGATTTTCCTGACCAGAAGCAGTTCAAAATAAAAAGAAAAAAAAGAGCCTTCCTATATGGGGAATTAATTCCCCCAAATGTTATTGTTCTACCGTCACCACCCCCTAGAATTTACTTTTAATTTATTTTGTATTTTCTTTTCTGTGTACATATTGCCCCCCTCTCCTAGAATGCAAGCACCTTGAGAGCAAGTACTTTCTTTCCTTTTTGTCTTTGTATCCTTAGCATCTAGAAAAGTGCTCGGCTTGACAAGGGTATATTTAAATTGAATTACACTCAAATTTCACCATAAAAGAAAAAGAAAAACACTACAATATCGTTCAGCTAATCAGCAAAGGGTAAGTATTATCTTATTATAATCTCTAGGTTGTTAAAAGCATTTCTCTAACTCTTTCTAATTATCATACTATGATTTCTGGCTCCTTTCATTCACTCAGTAGGGAGGGTCATTGTGTCATTTGTCAGTATTAACTTGTTCCCTTTTTTTTTTTGTCTATAGCTTACAGGGAAATTAGGAAACTGGGCCATACAGGTTCTCTCTCAGGGTTCCCTCTCAGTCATCCAGTGCAACAGGACTTCTAATTGTAATCCTTGCTCTCACTTTTCCTGAAACTCTGGATATTGTAGGTAAGGTTTTGGCTAACTTTCCTCCCACTGTTTTATTTTGTTTTTATTTTGCTTGTTCTCTGACAAACAAATAAATGGGTTGCATAGAGAGTTAAATTCTGATTTACCAAAGGAATGTTTTAAGCCGTCTAACCCACTGCCCCCAGAAAACTTGGTTTCATGTACCCTGATAGATCCTTTTCATGGACCTCAAACAGCAAGGTCTATTTAAAGATAGATAGATCCTTAGTGGTACTTCATACTTACTGAGCACCCAAACTGGTACCTGCACATGTTTTTCCTTTAGGAAGAAGTTTTGAGCAATCATCCTTCAATCAGCTTTGTCAAGAGACTTGAATTCCAAAAACGACATCTATGGATTCCATGTTGGTTCTGGATGATTCATGTAATCCAAGGCTCAGGATCTCCATCTATCAAATGGAAATTATTTCAGGATAATTTGTCCAGTTTGCAAATAAGTGTTTGTGAACAATTAAGCAACACATTAAATGCTTGCTATGTGGAAGCCACTGTGCCTAGTTTGTATGAACCAGAGATTCCCAAACTTCTTTGGCCTCTTTTAAAAAAAAAGTTACTCAGCACCCACTGGAAATCTTTCTTTAAACCTTCAATTTTTTAAAATTTGCATCATTTCAAAAAATATAATTTTTTTAAATGATGCATCTTAAATTTAACAATTTATTGTAAATTTGTGGGGTTTTTCCTGCATTGAAATTTTGATGAATGGGAGAGAGAGGGAGGAGGAGAGCGCAGCCAGAGCGCCCCCACCAGAGGCCTCCAATAAACATGAAGAATGCCTTAAAGCTAGGGATGAGCTGAAGAAGGACTTTCAAAACCAAATAA
>CM053587.1:76245011-76273886 GCA_028646515.1 Pseudochirops corinnae
ACCTTATTTTGTTTCCTGCAAGGTTTTTGAAAATAAAACCATAATAAAAACTGTCTTCTGAAATATATAAAATCTTTTAAACTGTTTACAAATGAGAATAGGTAATTTCATATAACATTCCTATTAAATAAACAGTATAGCTCTCTTTGTCTGTTATCACAAAACAAATCAGAATTTAATTTCAGAAGGTCCAAAAAATACTTCCAATATTGGATAGAGAGGTATACAATATTTCCAATCTGTTATTTGTTATTGCTTTTTGCTTTTCTCAGGACCATGGTGATGACCTCCTATTAAAAGCTGAAAAAGATTATCGCCAGAAGGTGTCTGGCGTCCTTCAGCGAATCCTTCTGCTCTTCCGGGCAGCTCGTTGCTCCTTTCCCACAGCTCAATGGTATATCTTAAAATTGAGGTGGGCAAGAAAAGTGATGCAAAAGGTAATGTCACTGTCATCCTTGACCCTGCTGTTTGTCTCCACCATTCTGACTGATAGAATTTTCTCACCATCTTATTCCCTCTTTATGGCTGTCTATTATTTTTACACTGAAGTGAAGCAGGGGTTTGGCTCAGTGTCTCATTATGTGGAGTCATTCTTTTCTGTTGGATTTCTGGTCTTGTGAAATAGTCATTCATGATGCTTGCTTGCTTGCTCACCATATGGAGGCTAGATTTGCAGCTCCCTGATGAATATATAAAATCTTTTAAACTGTTTACAAATGAGAATAGGTAATTTCATATAACATTCCTATTAAATAAACAGTATAGCTCTCTTTGTCTGTTATCACAAAACAAATCAGAATTTAATTTCAGAAGGTCCAAAAAATACTTCCAATATTGGATAGAGAGGTATACAATATTTCTTTGTCATTTTTATTAGTGTCCCCAGCGCTTAGCACAAAGCAATATCGACAGGCTCCTTATAAATGTCCAGTTTAATGTGAGGCTGTGCTAGAAATAGGAATATCATTGGTGAAAGAGGAGCCCAAAATATCCCCCCTTTCCTTTGTTTCTGAGTGAAATGACTGAGGGTCAGTCAGCTTTTTCTGTCCCACTTTCACACATGTATGAAGCAGTATCAAACAGTTTAAAATAAGTTATAAAATCACTTGACCGTTTTGCCCATGTTGCAAAGCAGGACAGGGATGGACTTTGTTAATTTTTCTCAAAAATTTATATGACCAACAATAAGCTTATGTGAAATTTTTTAGGTCATAGGCTAATATGTATAAGAACAATTACTGATCTGTCTAGGACTATTAAAAAATAACCAGACCTGGTAATTAGGACTTAGATCTGTGCCTTCATTTGTCATCTGGAGATGTGTTCTACAAATGTAGTTCTTCCCTACATCTTGTAGGTTTAGCATGTTGGCCAGTTTCCTGAGATGTAAAAAGGCCTTGCCCAGGGGCCTGTGGCTGGGAGTGTCAAACAGGGCTTGAACCACACATATTAGGTTGCCCCCAATAAACCATAGTGACAAACTGTAAGTAGAAAATGATATTGATTTCATTGAGAAATCAGGCCTAGAGATCAGAAAGCTTTACAAGTTTCAGCCTTCTCAATTTTCCTTTAAAGAAAGCAGTGGATAAATATTTTCCTTGTGTTAGAGATGCTGAAAAAAATATAAGAGAAGTTAAGTAATTTACTTAGTTTTTTTTCTCTCTAAATATATATGTGAGCTTCAGAATGATTTAAATGATAAAGCCCTTTTTAAAAGTATAATTGATTCTAGAAAGATTTTAAGTATATGGCAAAATTTTATCATAGTCTCATTTTCTTTTCTTTTTGATTAAATCAAGTGTTTGTGTAGTTTCAGAGCTACTTCATTTTGAGAGTTACTTCATTTTGTTCACCTCTTATGTGCCTGTGGTCTCCCATGTGTCTGTTACGATGCAAGTAACCCAAAATTGGACATTCTGTGGTATCCTATCATGCAACCTATTCTGAGCTGCACCCCCGCCACATCCTTTTATGAAGAAACCCATATGAAAATGGGTATGAGCCTTGAGCCTCACTGACATGGACCTTAACCAATCAACTTTTACCCCATTCCCCACTCCCCTCCAGCCCTATAAAAAACACTGCTCCCTCCCTGAATGGTGTGATTCTGCCTGAGTGGGAAAGGCACCTCGCTAGCAAACTCAACAAAGCTTGCTTTGTTTTACAAATTTCTGGTCCAGTTACCTTGTTATTCCTGTTCCCCCCATATTTGTCTAAACCCACAATGGTTCTTGTGAAATCTAATGCACTAGTGATTTCTAAATTCCTATAAAATTAATTTTTTTCCTCATTTTTTTCTCTTCAGATTCGAATTAAAGGCTCTCTTCCTTTACTGAGTCCTTTCCCAGAATCTTTGCTTCATTATTGTAAAGTTGGTATGGCATTCTATCGGCCTGGAGCCCCTGAAGACCAAAAGCTTGATGAAGTTTCTTGTAAAGCGATAGGTTTGTAGCAATATGAATTTAATGATTTATAATTTGATTTGGACCTAAAGAAGAACTGCATGTGATAAAGGATTTTCTCAGGTTAAAAACAAATAAACTTCTTAAAAATAATAGAATAGAGCATCTTTTGTATGTCAAAATATTTGTACATGTATTTTTATGTTTCAGATTTTGTAACATGAATTTATATTGCCAGCACTCAAAAATATTTAAAAATTTGGTTACTATTTTTATGTTAGAACTTTAAATTTGTAATTTCAGCTCTCAAGAGAGTATACATATTTTGGGACCACAGTTTCTATACTTTGGGTTTTACACTATTAAGTAGTGGTTGTGATTGTGGTTTGAATAACATGGTTTATGCTTTAGGTGACACTTAAATGAATTTATAGAACTTTCAGTCAGAGGGGACCTTCATTTGGAAAGGCTCAACCCTTTCATTTTGTAAATGAGGAAACTGATTCTAACCATTAATTTTGTACTTTTTTTTAATAATTGGATTTTTTCATTGTCTTTCATACTTTTTATAGTGTGTCCTTAGAGGAAGCAGTCTTAGGAGAGATGGCAAAAAGTGCTAGGTTTTGGAAATATGGCTCCCTTTGATTCCAGAACTCTACAAATTAGAAACTGAAGGTTGTTTGTTTTTTTTCCCCTTCTTGCTTTCCCCTGATTCTTTCAGTTGCTTGAATCTTTCAGAAAAACAAGAACAGGAATGAGGTGATAGCTAGAGGTGTTAAAAATGGGGCCTACCAACTCCTCAGTGCAACCCAAACCAGCTTAAAATGTAATTAGGAAACATTTAACAAAAATAAATAAAAATACAATTAAGTAGATAACATCACATGTAAACTAAGTCAGTATGCCTGCAGTGATCCTTATGAATGGTTTGGTGACCCCTATTTCTATCTGAGTTTGACACTCTTGGTCTGAACTCCTCTGCCATCCTTGGTAATGACCTTGGTCCCTTCCTTCTCCTGGAAAGTGCTCAGCTTTGCCACTGAGGGGCTGTGTAGCATCAGGAACGTCCTGAACTGCACTTGGCTCATCTTTGGAGGACGTGGGCTAGGTGGAGTCTAAGGTATGTTCCACTTGCCAAATTTTAAAATTCCTCATTGTCAGGTAGATACTTTTAAGCCTAATAAATATGGTAGAAGAATTCATTATTTCTTTAGAGACAGTTTTGGAAACTGTTCCCACTTGCTGTCCCTCTACCTCCCAAGAAAGCACACTTACAGATCAAGTAGAAAAGGTTACTCATTGGAAAATGAGGTTATTTTAGGTGGAGGTAGGCAGTAAATCTTTTTTTAATTTTGAGTGTATAGAGGCTATATGTAGTACTATATTTTAGTAAGTATATTTATGTAATATACACCTAAGAGGCAAGGGCAGCTAGATGGTACAGTGGGTAGAGCACTGGGCTTGGGATCAGGAGGACTTGTCTTCATGAGTTCAAATATGACCTTAGACACTTTGTAACTGTGTGACCCTGGGCAAGTCTCTCAACCCTGTTTGCCTCAGTTCCTCATCTATAAAATGATCTGGAGAAGAAAATGGCAGAACATGAAATGGGGTCATGAGGAGTCAGATGTGACTGAAATGACTCAATAGCAAGAACAACAAAAAGAGACAGCATGATGTAGTGAACAGAGAGCTGGTCCTCAGAGTCAGGAAGAAGGAGGTTTAAGATTTGTTTCTGGTGTACTATCTGTGTGACCCTGAGCAAAGGCATCTTGTGGTTCTTCATGCAGTTCTCTATGACTGTAAGTTACAGAATGTTGATCTGCATTGGTGCTGGGAATTCCTTATCTGGTGAGGTCACCATACCTTATCTGGTGATCTAAAAGATATTTACATAATGTGTGTATTTTTACAGGGTGTCTCAAAAGTCTTAGCACACTTTAAGGCTTTGGTAGCTTAAAATTCCACTAAGACTTTTGGAACATTCTGTATATCTCTTTAAAATAGAAAGATAAGAACATATGTTGACAAATATTTTTCAGTTCCTTAACTATTTTTGATTCAGGCTGTTTCAGAGAACTCTGTGCTCTGTGTTGGATGCTTCATGTCCGGGAAAAATTGTCATACAGTTGTAGACAATATGAGATAGCAAGAGAAAATGTGGAAAAGAAAAAGGTATTTATATTCATAGTAAAAATAATAGTGGTGATAACTGAATTCATCAGATTATTTTGTGAAATTACTTTAAATGGTCTTAATCTTATTTTAAAATTATTTTTACTGAATTGAGAAAAATATTTCCAGAATTATTTCCTCTCTATTAATTTCTCTCTAGGATATGGAATTGGAGTTTGATTCTTGTATGGTAGAGCACTGTCTCAGTGCACTGGAATGGGCATGTAGAATGTTACCTTTCTCTAGGTTTATGAATATTGAAGAACTTGTGCAGGATATAATTTTGAGTCTTATTGGAGAACTACCACCCACCAGAAAGGTAAAACTTTCAGCTCATTGGGTGCTGTACCTTTATAAGACTTTGACTTTATTGTTACTTTTTTGCCTGATAAACTAAGATAAGTTTATTTTTGCATAGGTAGCAGAAATTTTGGTGAAAGCATTTCCCAGTTCTGAAGATATAAGAGTACCTTTAAGAGATAAATATAATTCTCTTAATCAGAGACTCAGACATTGTACTGTGAAAGGTAATGTGATTCTTGATTTTGATATTAAATACATAAATTCCTGAGGAATATGATTTTTAAGTATTTATAATCTATAGACAATATCTCCTGTTTAGCAGAGATGGAGAAAACAAGAAGCTAGAAAAACCTGTACATTTTAGGGAGGGGCTAATTATATTGTTCTCATTTCCCTTAGTTTATCTCCCTAAGAATGTTCTCTCTGAAGACTTAAATCCAATATAGGTTAGTGGAAAAAAATGCTAAATTTGGAGTCAAAGGACAGCATTTTAACTCTTGGCTCTGTCATTTACTAGTTGTGTGAGTGCTGAAGAGTCACTTAGCTGCTCTGGGCTTCACTTTCCTTATGTATAAAATGAAGTGGTTGGATTAGGTGACACCTGTGGGTATGATTTTCTGAATGAATCCTGTACAGATCAGGTGATCATGTAGAAATTGAAAAAGAATTAGAAGATACCATGTGTTCTTCACTATTACCAATTGTCTGAGTCTGGTAATTTAATCATTGCAGCATTGTCACATTATTTTTTTTATCAAGAAGCTTGAGCTGTCTTTAGTCTGAGAAGCATTTTGTTAAAAAATCATTTGTTCTTATTAGAAGTTTATAAGTAATTATTATTTACATGTAGAATCTACTGAATATCCAGACCATATGAATAGATATGTTAATATACTTCCATATGTTTTTAGAAATGTCTAGAGATAGTTTCTGTGATTTCTGTTCTGTATATTCTCTTGAAGTATTTATACTTATAGTCTGAAACTAATTCCTTGTTTCTTTTATTAGCTTCTAGACTTTTTTTCTCTTGTTCTTTTCTACTCAGTTGGAATGGAAAACAGGAATTCTCTAACATCTAATTATCATCTATGTTGTTCAGTGAATTAAAAATACCGGGCACTGTACTAGGTGTTGGGATACAAATAAAACATTTTAAGAATGTATTATTGTTGTTTATTTTTATATCAAAGTTATTGTATTAATGCTGTTTGTTTTTTATATCAGTCATTTTGGGATATAGCCCTTGTACCTTTTTGTACCTCCTCCTTCTCAAGTCCTCCAGAACTCCCCAATACCTTTCTTTTTCCCTCAGTGATCCTTTCTTTATAACAAAAAAGTCACTATGCAAAATTGCAAATCCAAGACAGTGATGGAGTCCCACAGCTGATGTTGCATTTTATATTCATAGTCCCCACCTATCCTGTGAAAGGAGTGAGGAACATTTCTTTATTCGTTTTCTAAATCAAGATTAGTCTTTGTAATTACACAGTATTTGTCTTTGTTTTAGTGGTGTTCTCATGTGGTCGTGTATATTGTTTTCCTTGTGTTTAGTTCTACACATCAATTTATATGTCTTTCCATGTTTTTCTGAATTTCTTGTAGTTATTTTTTCGTATAATAATATTCCTTTACCTTCATACACTACAGCTGGCTCAGCCATTGTTTAATCATTGGGTACCTACTTTGTTTTCCATTTTTTGCTAACGTGCAAAGTTCTCTAATTGACATTTTGGCGTGCGTAAGACATTCCCCTTAGGCTGTCTGGAGAGTAAGCTGAGAGGTTGCATTTGCCAAGCAAGTCAGACTCACCCACCATGATCACTGTCTCTCCTTGGACCCTGATGGAGACAGCCTAATACCTTGAATCCAAGAATTTGGGAATAGCCATGTCCCCTAAACCACTAGACCTGTTTCCATTTTGAGAAGGGAAATCATTATGAAGAAGGAGCTTACCATTCTCATCACCACTAGCAACAATTGCTGATCAGCTCTCTAGGCACAGATAGAGTCTCCTAAGACCACAAGCTTTGCTTTCAGCACAGCCCCACGTCTGGGCATGTGACTCAGGTAGAGAAAGGTCCAGTTCCCTTCACCACCTGCCAACTATGCCATACTTAGAGGACAGACAAGGTAGCCTAGCTGAAGCATCATGAACCCTGAGGGAGAGACAGAAGCCAGCATTTGCTAGACAGGTGAAACCACCCCTAGTACCATCTTCCTCACCATTTTCCTTATACCCCACTGGAGAAAGCCCAGGACCCTAAGCCCAAGAACTTCGGGAATAATAATGCTTCTAGCCCAGAATCCACAGCCATCATCCTGAAATGCAGGTCCACTCATGTCACCCCCTGCTCAGTAACTCCAGTGGCTTTGTGTTGCCTCAAGGAGCAAATGCAAAAGACTTTCTTTGGTACTCATAGTCCCTCCTACCTTTCCAGTGAGAAGATTAAGATTAGTCTGGTATCATTTATTTATTCATCCTATTTACAATGAATTGATTTTGTCCTCTAACTACTTTTGTCTAGTAATTTCTTAAGTTGTGGTTCTTTGTCTCTGAACTTGGTTCAGAGATTTAGCTGGCCTATAAGGCCTCAAGGAATTTAACTGACCTTGGAGAATGTATGTGAACACAAGGGGAGTTTGGGCCTGATATCTTTGCTCCACCAAGATACCCTTCAAGGATATCTGGTTTGCTGTCCAAAAGTCTGGGCTGCTATCTTGTACCTGGGCTCAAACAATGAGCACGTCTTAGTCTTATGAGAGAAGAATGGGAGGGAGTGTTGCTAGCCCATATTACCAAACTTCAAATCAATCATGTTGTTCCTTGCACCCTGGCTCTGTAGCCAATCATGTTGTCCTCAACCATATGATGTTACCTACCCTGTTCTGCTCTTTGTTTTGTACTCTCCAAAACTATAAAAGAGCAACTCTCCCTTGGCTCTGGCCTTTGGCGTAAATGGAGGCAAGCCATTGACCCATTTATGGACAGGTAGCACTCCCCTGCTGATAAATGTTATCTTGTCAGGAGATTGGCCTCAGCTTACCTTTTTGTTAAGTTTAAATTGCAGCACCAAGTCTTCTTATACCTTACTCCTCAATATGTACTCTTTGATCCAGTGACAGTGGGTTCCTGGCTTTTCTATAAACCAGACATTCCATCTTTCAGGTTCAGGCATTTCCCTGGCTATTCCCCCATCCCCAGAATGCTCCCTCACCTCTGCCCTCTTCCTCCTCCACTCTGACCACTGACCCCCTTGTCTTCCTTTAAGTCCCAACTAAAATCCTACCTTCTATAGGAAGCCTTCTCAAACCCTTCTAAATTCAAGTGCCTTCTCTCTTCTAATTATTTCCTATTTATCCTGGATATAGTTTGCTTTGTATATATTTGTGTGTTGTCTCCCTCTACTAGGTTATAAGCTCCTTGAAGGCAGGGACTACCTTTTGCCTCTTTTTGTATCTAGAGTGCTTTGTATAGTGCCTGGCACAGAGTAGCAGGTGCTTAATAAATGTTAATTGAATGAATGAATAAATAAATCATCTTGAGAAGCAACCCCTGTGGAGAAGTAGCCTGGCAACTGCTCCTGCTGGAGCTACAGCCACAGCTAACGGAGACGTAGGAAAGAAAGTTCTTGTTGCTAAATCCTTTACTTAGCACTGGCAAATTGTTGAACATTCTAAGCCGATTTGATTTTTGTCTGTGGCAGTGATAGTAAAGAAGAGGCAACAATTTGCTGCTCTACCCTAAGGATCATGGAATCTTTCCATCTGATATATCACTGAAATCTTCCTTATTTGTTGTCTCTGTTAAAATGTGAGCTCTCTGAGAGCTGAATCTGTCACATTTTTCCATTTGTATGCCCAGCACTTAGCATTATACTGCTTCTTTCCGGTAAGGGACTCTCCATTGACTTTTCTTATTTAATTACACATTGTTTTCTAGAGTAATTGAGCTACTCCCCAACCCCACCAACAGCGTATTAGTGTGTCTGTCTTAGCACAGTCCCTCCTTTGAAAGAAAAAACATTCACTCTTTCTGTGTTTGTCACTTTGAGGAGTCTGTGAGCCTCAGTTAAGTCTCAGTTCTTTTTGCATTTTCTCTTATTGTTAATGATTTCATATAGTTGATAGTTTGCACTGTTCCTCTTGAAAATGATTTGCTCAGGCGGCTAGGTGGCGCAGTGAATAGAGCACCAGCCCTGGAGTCAGGAGGACTTGAGTTCAAATGTGACCTCAGACATGTAACACTTACTAGCCTTGTGACCTTGGGCAAGTCACTTAATCCCAATTACCCTCCAAAAAGCAAAAAAAAAAAAATGATTTGTTCGTATCTTTTGGCTGCTTCTCATTTATTTTTAAAAGTTGTCCATGCATAGCATTTTTATCTTTGGTTAAACCAGATCCACACAAATTGTGAACTTCTTTGGGATGCAGATAGTTTAAACAAGACAGGCTGATGATGGTTGGTTGCTTCTGGTCATATGGCAGCCATCTGAAATCCTTTGGCCGGCTGCAAGAGGGCCACCAGCTATATGTTGTGCAGGCCTGGGTTTAACTAAACTAATCTTATCTTTTTTAATCTCCCTTTAAATAGCTTCTTTTCTGGTCTTTTTATACTTTTTAGTGTTTACTAGACCTCCTCTGTTCTCTGTGTCTTTCCTTAAAATGTGGATTACAAACTAAACATTACTTTGTAATCCTTCTATACCACTTTACTTTTAATAATTTGTCCTCAGATGGAGCTAGAAAGTCATAGAAATCTGTTCCCTTCTCTTCTTTCTGCCACTAAAATTGCTGTCTTATCCTCCTAAACTTCTGTTTTTTGAATGTAACATTAAATTCTCTTTGATTATTCTTTCTGTCTTAGGACCACAAACTGAGGAAATGATGTCTGTTATCATGCATTCTATTTACAAAGTGAGGGTGAAAGCTCTGAAACGAGTAAGGAGGAATATAGGCCCTTTTGAAATGAATATCTGGGAACCACCTGAAGAAGAAATGGTAGATAAGATTCATACTTATGACCGGTTTTCACTTGGGATGGGTTTGAGCACAAGCACTCCTACTGAAGTAGGAAATTCCCAGGCTCATAGTGATACAGAGACTGCAGATACTTTCTCAGAAGTTTTGTCATCTGAAAAAAAAAGAGAGTAAGTAAATTCTGATCAAAGCTATGGTGGAGCTCACTTAATATCACTTTTTTTTGGGGAAAAATGTCCCCATTGTCTGTAGACCTCTCTGTGTAAATATACCAATCTTGGCTGGAAAATAACTTGCTATTACTTTTTTCTCGTATTTTTCCTTCAGAATTCAGACTGGTGCCTTTCCTATACCTTTTTGGAAAAGTTTTGAGGGAGGAACTTACTGTACTGCTTCCTGTTGCTCTGCTTTCATAGCATTCATTTTAAAATTATTTTGTGATCTTTCTTTCCTTTTACATTGTCATAATCATTTTGCACATTGTTTCCTTGCCTCTGTTTACTTCACTTTGTATCAGTTCATGTAAATATTTCCATTTATCTCTGTATTCACCATATTTGTTGTTCCTTATAGCGTAGCAATACTTCATTATATTCTTGTATCACAATTTATTTGGCCTCAATTTGTACCTCAAATGATGGGCAACTACTTTGTTTCCTGTTATTTGCTACCACAAAAAGTGCTGCTATATTTTGGTGTATATGGAGCCTTTCTTTTTATTATTGACCAATATGCCTAGCAATAGAATCTCTGGGTCAAAGAATTTGAACATTTTAGCCATTTTGCTTGCATAACTCCAGATTATTTTCCAGAATAGTTATACTAATTCATAGCTATACTAACAGTGCATTAGTGTATCTGTCTTCACAGCCCTTCCAATGTTGACTATTCCTTTATTTTGTCATCTTTATGAGTTTGCTGGGGATGAGGTAAAACCTCAGAGTTGTTTTAGTTTTCATTTCTCTTATTATAAGAGGTTTGGGACATTTTAATGGTTTTTAATAGTTCAAAATTCTTTTGAGAATTATTCATATCCTTTACCATTTATTAGGGAATGACTTTTGGGCTTATCTGTTTCTGTTAGTTGTCTATATATTATAGATACCAAACCCTTTCTAGATGCATTTGTTTATGCAAAAGCTTTTCAGTTTCATTTAATCAAAATTATGTATTTTGTTTTTCACACTTGCCTCATAGAAATACTGTTACAGAGTTCGTGTTTGTTTAGGAATTCATCTCTATAGTTGTGAGAAAATATATGATCTGCTTTTCAGCTTTTTTTTTTAATGGTATAGACTTTAAATTCACATATCAGTTTCAATTTATTGTGGAAAATAACAGATAAAGGAGTATTTCTTGGTGAAACGCTCTTCAGTCAGTCATTTATTAAGCATCTGCTATGTGACTGGCATTGTGCTAAGCCCTGGGTATGCAAAGAAAATCTGCTCTCAGAGAGCTCACAGTCTCAATTTTGGAAGATAGCATGAAAACAGCTGTGTACAATATGAAAACAAATGTATACAGTATAAATTGGAGATAATCAATAAAGGGAAGGCACCAGAATTAAGGTGGAATCAGGAAAGGTTTTGTGTAGAAAGTTCAGTTTTAGCTGGGACTTAAAGGAAGCCAGTGAAGTCAGGCAGCAGAAATGAGGAGGGAGAGCATTTCATGCATGAAGAGTAGCCAGTGAAAATTCTCAGATTTGAAAGATGAAATGAGTAGTTCAGGGAATAGTAAGGATCACTATGTAACTGGATTGAAGAGTATGTGTGTAAGGAGGAAGGCATAAGGTGTAGGAAGACTGGAAAGTTAGGAGGAACTAGGTTCTGAAGGGCTTTGAAAACTGAACTGAAGATTTTATATTTGATTCTAATAGGGAGTCACTGGAGTTTATTGAGTGTGTATGGGGAAGTTTGATATAGTTGAACTTAACACTTTAGAAAAATTACTTTGTTGCCTAAATGGAGGATGGCTTGGAGTGGAGAGAGACTTGTAGGCAGATCATTCCAAGGCTATTGCACACCAATCCCAGGTCTGAATGGATGAGGGCCTGCACTAGGTTGGTGGTAGTATCAAAGGAGAGAAGCGGGCATAATCAAGAAATATTTCAGAGATAAAATTGATAGGGCTTGGCATCAGATTAGATATGGAGAGAGAAAGAGAAAGAGTGAGAAAGTGAGGAGTGGAATCTAATGCCTAAGTTGTGAACCTGGGGGGCTGGGAAGATAGTGATATCCTCAGTAGCAGTAGGGAATTTAGGAAGAAGGTAGTGCTTTGGGAAAAAATAATGAATTCAATTTTGTATGTGTCAAATTTAAGATGTTCTAATCTTACTGGGATTTAAGATTTCCCTCGCCCATTAATAGGCCTCATGGTGCAGCCCTTTAAGGGAAGCTTGCTTAGGGGAGGCTTGTTTGTAGGAAGACTTTCACACCTTTTGCTAATTTCTCATTAGGCACTGAGTTGTAATGCCTTCTGACTCTGAGAATTGTATATGTACTCTGAGTTGGTATTTTGCTTTGGGGGCTTGCTTATGAGAAGGATCTTATGATTCCCTGGTCAAGATTCTGAATGGTCCTATGTTCAGAGTTCCTTGACTGCTCAGATGTAAAGGCTCTCTCGATCCAGGGATGTATGTAAAGTGTATAGTTGATTCAGGCAATCAGAGCCCTGTCTGTTGGTCTTTATTTTTCTGCTTGTATTTTCTTTATATTTTCTCTGAAGGTCAGGTTGCTGACTTTTCCCCTGTACTAGTTAATGTAATTAAAAAAGATTGTTGACTCCTTAAATAGCTATCCTTCCTAGTAAAGCAGATCTAAAATCTGTGCTAGCAGCCCTCTTTGATATGTCAGTGGGTTGCCACTACAGATATCTGTGGGACATTCTGTTTGATATGTGCAGTAGACAGTTGGAGATGGGAGTCTGGAGGTTGGGAGAGAAGTTTATAGGTTCCCAAAGTGAATGAATGATACCACCCTCTGGGGGGTGCTGGAATGATCCAGGGGGGTAGTATTTTTTTTAAATGATATAAATTTAAAAAAAAAAACCATTGAAGGGTTAAAGAAAGTATATTTCCAGGGGGGCAGCATTATTTTTACATGATATAATTTTTTTTTAAATACCGTTAAAGGGTTAGAGAAAGTAGATTTCCAGGGAGGGATTGAATAAATTTTTTTTAAAGGGAGCAGTAGGATGAATAAGTTTGGGAACCTCAATTTAGATCTGAGAAACATCTGTATAGAGGTGATAATTGAATCCATAGGAGCTGATGAGATCACAAAGTAAAATAATATAGGGGGAGAATAAAAGAGAACTTAGGACAAAACACTATGGGACGGCCATGATTATCAGGTGAGACTAGGATGAAGATCTAGTAAAGGAAACTGGGAAGTCATAGTTAGACCAGGAGGAGTAGAGCTGGGACAGAGCAGTTTCACAGAAACCAAGATGCAGAACATGACTGACAGTGTTAAAGGTTACAGAGGGATTAAAAAGAATGAGGAGGAGAAAAGGCTGTTAGAGTTGGAGAAAGCATTTCAGCTCCCATTGGAGAGAGCTGTTCCCATTGAATAAGGTTGGAAGCCAGACTTCAGAGAAAGGCAGCAGAAGCCCTTATTTTAGATGACTTTTTCAAGGACTCTAACCACATAAAGGAGTAGAGAGATTAAACAATAACCAGTGGGGATGGATGGGTGGATGGATGAATTAAGTAAGGAGTTTTTGCAAATGGGCAATGGTGGGCATGTTTGTAGGCAGTTGGGAAGCAGTCAATAGGTAGGAAGAGACTGAAGATTAGAGAGAAAGCAGAGATGATAGAAGGAGAGAATGGGATGGCACTGGGTCACTTGTGCATATAGTGGCAGAAGGCATCTGAGTAAATGATGAGGGAGGAGAACAGGGAGCTCTCAGTAAATGGCCTCGGTTTCTTCAGTGTAATATGGGGCAAGTTTCTCAGCCAAGAGAGTGGAGGGAGGGGAACCATGAAAGGTTTAAAAAAGGAATAAAATATTTTGGAAAAGCACTGTGGCAAGTCGGATAGTCAGGGAGGTGTAAAAGGATTGCCTCATTTTTTTTTTCCTGGTAGATTTTATGCATTCTTACATAATTTTAATTTCACTTCACAGATTTCTCCCTTTGATATCTTTTATGTATTGCATTTCAGAGATTCATCAGTGGGGTCCCCAGTGGGATTATCATCAATACCCTGTCCTGTTCCCCATTCCCACCTCTTCCCTTTTATAGATGGGGATTTAAGGCCCAAAGAAATTAATTGACCTGTTTATGGGAGAAGCCTTTGTCAGTAATGAAGGATTAGTTAGAATTAAATTTTTTTTAATATTTTGTTATAGGAATACCCAGAATCATGCAGAATTCACATTGATTAGTAAGTACGGCAATAAGAAGAAAAAGTTCAAATCGGAAGAATGTCCTGAAAGGAAAGGTGATTATGAAAATTTACCAAGAGAAAATACAGTTCCTATAGTAGGTGTTTGGGAATTTGAACGTGATGATGATGAATATATTAAATTCCTTGATCTATTCTTGAGTTATGTACTTGAAAAAGACCTGGTTGGTTCTAATAATCCTGGTATTCCTTTTCTAAGTAGCTTTTCATCCCATCTTAAGGAACATGAACTTAATTCTTTGCTTTTTGATGTTCACACAACATTAAAACGTCGTCAGGGCAAACCCACAAGCCAGAATGTGTTCAGAGCTGGCTCCTGCTACGTTATTATTCCTGAGTCTTGTGAATCTGAAAAATCATCTACTTTGAATAGTGAAAACTTCAAAAATTTGGGAAATCAAACATCATCACCTTCAATATTAGTTGTTCAAGGGCCAAGACCTCTTATACAAAACTCTTCGAATGAAGTAATTAAAAGCACTGGAAAGAGAGGCTTGTTTGGTTTAAAAGAAAAATCAATGTATAGAATCAAAGATGACAATAGAGAGATACCTATATCCCACAGATTACCAAAACAAAAACAAAAACTTCCACAAAACTTTAAGACTACAAAATTCACTTTCAAAGCAGTTCAGAGGAATGACATTATTCCTCATGAAGAACTTTCTCCAGAACTAAAGAACAAATTTGGCAGCATAGCAAAACTATTGGAATGGATGATAAGATGGTCTGATAGAAGATTGCTCTGTGAGTCCACTAGACCTGAATCATCCTGCCAGTACAGCCCTGTCATACGGGTGAGGACCTCAGCGGCTGCCATTCTCACATCCCTATGGCTTTTAGAACAGTCACACTTTGTTCAGCAAACAAGTCGTGTAATCTGTGAGGTAAGAAAATAGTTGACTTTTTTTTTTTCCAAGTGAATGTGATTTAACATTTATTATGTGCTCACTATGTTCCAGGTGTTGGAAATAGATGAAAAAAAATTAGTTCCTCCCCTTTGGTAGTTTACAATTTAATCAGGAGTTATGATAGATAGGCACATAAATATGATATGGATAGAATTTAATGATGATGATGATGATGATGATGATAGCCAACATCCCATTAAGCTTTTCAAAGTGCTTTACATGTAATATTATGTTGATTTCGTCTTCAAGAACAGCCCTGTGGTGTCAACCTTTTGTATAAGGAAACTGATGCTTGCAAAGGCTGAATAACTTGTCCAGAGTCACACAGCTAGTGTCAGAAGTTGATTTAAATTTGGTCTTCCTGACTCCAATGTCAGTACTTTATTTACTGAACCATCTACGTGACAAATGAGAGGTGCACAGTGTACTCTAAGGTACTTTGGAGAGACATACTGATTTTGGCAGGGGAGGGAAAGGGAAGAGGTGTAAGGTCACAGGGAAGGATCCAGAAAGATTTAATGAAGTAGATAACACCTGAGCTAGCCCTGGGAGAATAGAAGGGGTTTACAACAGAAAAAATGAAGAGGGAGTGTGTTCTGAAGAGGCAGTCTATGTGAGTGTACGGAGTTGGAAGAGAGAGTACATGAAGACTTTGGTAGATAGTCATTAGTCCATAATTATTGTAGAGTGAGCGCATAAAGGAGATCAATGTAAAAAAGCCTTGGAAGATGGATTGGATACAGTGTTTAGAGGCTTCAAATGCAAAACTAAAAAAAACTTTTATTTTCTCCTGAGTCATTGAGGATATACAGATGGTGTTTGAACTGAGGAGTGACTTGGGAATCCCTTTGTATTAAGAAGATTATTTTGGCAGTAGAGTACAGCACAGATTAGAGTAGGGAAAGACTGGAGATAAAATGAGCCTATGAGGGTGAGCTAAGATTTATGCCAATCCAGATGAGAGTCCTTGATGACTATATGAATAGAGAGAAAGGAGATAGACTCCAGAGTATTTGGTTTTTTGCTGGGATTTGGCAACAGATTGGATATGGGTAGGAAAGAAAAGAATCAAAGAGTTTTGAGCCCTAGTGTCTAATGGGCTTGGTAACATGATAGAATTAGGTGGGGAGTTTGTTAGGAGGAACAGGTTTGGAAGAGAGGACATGAGGGGTTGAGTTTTAAATATGTTACACTTAAGGTGCCCAGAACAGGATGAGCTGTGTCTATATATTCTGTCTTCAAGATCACTGTTTTATTGGAATAGAATACATGTTTTACTTTAATTTTACTGCTTTTTGCTTCTCTTCTCTCTAGATTGTCTTTCCCTTCTGTGTTTTTGTATATTTAATAAATTGTTGTCTCTTTTGTTTCTTTAGTGAGTTTGCCATTTTAGATTTCAGTTTTTTATTTTGCTAATTGTTTCTGCTTTGCAGGCCATAAATTCTAGTCTTAGAACTAGAACCAGTGTGTTCTAGTTCCACATTATCAAAATCCACAAGGTTCTTTGTCTCATCAAGTGTCGAAGAATTTGAGTTTTTTTTCTTTTTTAATAGTATTTTATTCATTCAACAAATATTTATTAAGGGCCTGCGGTGTGCCAGGCACTGTGCTGAGCGCCGGATTCCTGAATTTGTTTAATAGATCTGAAGGCCATATTTCCTTCTGTTAATATTTTCCCTCTTGGTTTATCTGCTCGAGGACTTTTGAGGTTTTTCCTCCTGAGAGCTTTGGTAATTTCAATCTTTTACTCTACCCTTATTTTTGCCTGTTCCTCACTTTCTGATGGTAGATTTTAAAGTATCTCAGCCTCTTCCCATGCTAGGCTGTTAACAGCTCACCAGCTCACATGTCTGTCCTGAGTGACTTTTTTGTTGTTGTTCATTTGTTCATTCATGTCTGGCTCTATGTGACCCCATGGACTCTGTCCTTGGTGTTTTCTTGGCAAAGATACTGGAGTGGTTTATCATTTTCTTCCTTGATGTGTCCCTATTTTACAGATCAGGAACTGAAGTAAATAGGAGTTAAGTAAGTTGTCAAGAGTAACACAACAAATAAGTGTCTGAGACTGGATTTGAACTCACATCTTCCTGACTCCAGGTCTGGTGCTCTATCCACTGTGTCACCTAGTTGCCCCAGTGACTTTTGGTGAAATAGAACTGACCCCCGCTGGATGCTGGGCTCTTTCCTTCAGATTTGGTGGATTGCCATGCTGTTCCTTCTACATGATGTCCTGCCCTGTTCCCTCTGTTTCTCAATTCTGTCACCTAGCAATACATACCACTGCCATGTTGGTGCTGTTGCAGCCTGGCTTGATTACTGTTGTTTGTGGTTTAGTTCACCATGGCTCAAAGAGGAGAAGTAGGGTGGTGTTCAGGATATGGCTCCTCCACTCTACTGAAGGGATCTTTTTTTTTTTTGGAGGGGGGAAGGCAAGGCAGTTGGGGTTAATTGATTTGCCCAAGGTCACACAGCTAGTAAGCATCAAGTGTCTGGGGTCAGATTTGAACTCGGGTTCTCCAGGGCCAGTGCTGTATTCACTGCACCACCTAGCTGCCCCCTGAAAGGATCTTTTGCAACACAGACCCATGCCATAGTACTAGCTATGGAGGCCCTAGCAAACTTTTTGCAGTTTGGAGCTTGGATCTCTGTGGCACTAGAAAGAAGCATGTAAGCCTGGGGTGTAGGGTTGTATTTTTTTGTTGCAAGGCTGTGACAGTAGTCCGTAGTGCAGTCTCATTGCTTGTAGTGTGGGGGACCGATGGAGGAGGATGTGTTTTTAGTTAGCTCAAATTAGGCATTAATTCATAGCGCTTTTTATCCTTTTTTTTTTAACCTTTTTTTGAGTTTCTGGTGTACTAGATTAGGGAGATAGCTGAAGTTGCTTTATCCTTGGAGCATAATATCTGTTTGGGAGAGGTTTGAAAGGTTATGGGAGGATTAAAGAAAATATCAAATCCTCCATCTTTTGATCATGTGAACTGAAGTTCTAGAATGAGATTGTGAGATTGGCGCTCAAGAGAGAGATGGGGGCTGGATTAGGTGGTCATTTGTCTAATGCTTATACAAGAAGCCATGGAAGTAGATGCGTTTTCTAAGAGTGATTAGAGGAAGAGAAGAGGAATTAGCATCCATTGTAGACACATGCAGTTAAGGGGTTGGAGTCCATTTAAATAAAGCTTTTATATGCCAGACACTACGTTACAAAGAGAGATGAAACAGTTCCTGTTCTTAAGACTCTTATTATCCATAAGTACACAATATAAAAGTAATTATTGGCTTGGGTAAGAAGCTGTAGTGCAGACCAGTTATGATGAAGAGCAGCAGAATCATGTAGGGAGAGCAGTTAAAAAACTTTATTACTATCTAAAAGGGGAGGAGGAGAAAAAATGCCAAGATTCAGTAGTTTCAGTAAGCAGCCCCCATTGCTCTTAACTGAAGGTAGCACACAGTGAATTGTATATATGTATGTGTGCGTGTGTGTATATATATATATATATATATATATATTACATATGCATACACACATCCTGAATATTACATATGCATACACACATCCTGAGAAATTGGGACCATACCAGTCATACTTGCTTTTACCAGTTCACAAAAGCATTAATAATAAGGGGTATCATCATAACCATCTTTAAGAAGGTAACCCTTGACCTGAGCCTTAAGTGCTTTTGAAACCCTAAAATATTTTATAAATATCACTTATTGTTGATGATGTTGTTACTGTTATTAATACCTAGCAAAGAATACTGAGGACAATCAGGTAGTAGAAGAACCAGGATTGACTAATATCATGGAATCTGAGAGCAGAAAATGTTAAGGAGGATGGAGTGGTAAGTCAGTTAATGAGCAAATATTTATTAACCACTTATTATGTGCCAGATACTGTGGATACAAAAGCAGAAATGAAATAGTCCTTGCCTTCCAGCAGTTTACATTCTATTAGAGAAAAAATGTACATGTATAAATATATATAAAATATATACATGGTAATTTTGGGGAAGTAAGGAGGCAATTAGTAGCTGACATCAGAGAAGGTCTCATAGAAGGTGGCATTGGAAACGAGCTTTATAGGAAACTAGGGATTCTAAGAGGCAAAAGTGATGGGGAATGTATTCTAGGCGTAGAAGAAAGCATCTTCAAAGTCATGGGAATAAGAGGGATGCAAGATGCCAAGAACAGGAAGAAGAGTAATTTGCTTGCACCATATGGTGCATGAAAAGGAATAGTGGGTAATAAGATTGGAAAGATAGGTTCAAGCCAGTTGAGAAATTACAAACAAAGGAGTTTTTATTTGATCCTGCATGTTTGAGGGAACCACTGCAACTGTTTGAACATGGTAATGCTATAGTCAGACCCGTGCTTTAGAAAAATAACTCCAGCCATTAGAGTTGAGAAGAGACTAGAGGCAGAGAGAACCATTAGGCTGTTGAGAGGTGATGAAGGCCTGGATTAGTATGGTGACTGGAGTAGAGAGAAGCAGATGAATGCAAGAGCTGTAATGAAGAGAAATTGGACAAAACTTGGCAGTGAATTAGATACATGGTTAGGGAGAGTGAGGAGTTGAAAATGACTCTGAGGTTGTGAATCCATCAAGGATAGTGATGCCCTTGACAAAAATTGGGAAGATCTGGGAAAGGGGTGGGTTTGGGGTGAAAGATAATAAGTTCTAAAATGATCAGTGGGCAGTTGGTGATTCCCCACTGGAGCTTAGGAGAGATTTGTAAGACTGGATATATTAGACCTGGAAATCATCTCCATAGACACGATGATAATTATAACCATGGGAACTGAGGAGTTAAGCATTATGGATGATGTAGAGAAAAAGCAGAAGAGGGCTTTTTGTTCTGAGCAAAAGTGTTAAATGCTACAAAAAGATCAAGGATGAAGACTGAAAACTACTAGATATGCCATTTATAAAGTTATTAATGACATTGGAGAGAGTAGTTTTAGTAGGATGGGAGGGAAAGAGGCCAGATTACTGGAAGTTTTAGTGCACTGCAAACTCAATATGAGTAACAGTGTGATGTGGTAGCTAAAAATGCTAATGTGATCTTGGGCTACATCAAGACAAACATTGCTTCCAGGAATAGGGAGGTGACATATTCCTACTATTATATTCTGCCCTATTCTGCCCAGAATTCCTATGGAGTATTTTGTTCAGTTCTCAGCCTAGTTTAAGAGGTATATTGATAAGCTTGAGAGTATCCACAAAAGGATGTGAGCTGTGACTTGTGAGGATTGATTGGAGTTACTGGTATGTTTAACCAGAAGAAGAGAAGACTCAAGGGAGAGTGACACCTATTTTCAAGTATTTGAAGAGCTGTTGGATAGAAGACGGATGAGATTTGTTTTGTTTGATCCCAGAGGATAGAATCAAGAGCAATGGGTGGAAATTTCAAAGGGGTATATTTAGACTCAATAGGAGAAAAAAACTTCCTAACAATGAAAGCTGTCTGAAAATAGAATGGGCTGCCTGAAGAGTTTGGTAGGTTCTCCCTTCTTGGATTATCTTCAATCAAAATATGAAGACCACTGCCTGGTGTGTTAGAATGAGAATTCTTTTATATATATAGGTTGGCCCAAATGACTGCTGAGGACTATTTTTCTCTCAAATTCTGTGATTCTGTGGAGGTGCAGTTAAGCTTGAGAATTGTTGAGGTGGAAATGGTGGTAGGACAAAGAAGGACAAAGGATTTAAGGTTAGAGAGTAATTTATACTTCCCATGGTTATAATTATCATCATGTCTATGCAGATGATTTCCAGGTCTAATATATCCAACCCTACAAATCTCTCCTAAGCTCCAGTGGGAAATCACTAGCTGCCTACTGAACATTTTAGAACTTACTATCTTTCACCCAAAACCCAGCCTTTTCCCTTGAGCTAACCATCAACCTATGGAGTCAAGACTGTGAAGGCAGAAGGGAAATTAGGCCAATATAAGACTTGGGAAGTTGGGATGGATGGAGGGGCTAGAGGTCATGATGAGGACAAAGAAAGGTGGTATGTATTTGTCTCACAGGGTGACTGTGGGCAGTTTGGGCTTGGTTTTTGGGTCCTGTGGTTAGGGTCCCTAGGGGTTATAGCAAGCTGAAATGTAGTGCCAATGTTAGACTCATGGTCAAATAGGAAGAGAGGTCCAAAAAGCAGTAGAGTTTTCAGAAAATATTGATGTTCATCCATTAACTGTGTGAATAAAGGCTTACTTTTGTCAAGAGCACCACGTTCATTGTGGCCTGTATGGTGAAGGTCTCTTCCACTGTAAACTATTAGTTTTTGTATCTGTCTTTGAACTTCTGGGGCACTTTATCTAGTTCTTATGCACTTACCAAAGTCTGATATGCAATATATTTAATTATCTAAGGTCTTTTTTTCTCCTCCTAGATTATAAGGACCTTGAGATCAGGGATGTCATTTTGTTTACTTATTTTTGTTCTCCCTTCCTCTTGCAGTGCCTAATGGAGCTCCTTATATAGTGAGTGCTGAATAAATGTTCTTTGGATGAATTAACAAAAACAAAAAAAATTGGAAATTTAGTCTTCTCTTGGTTCATTCTAAACCTAGTGGATTTAGGTAGTTAGTGACACAATAGCACTGTATCTTATTGCTGCTTGTTTTTTGTGAAGCTTTAAATTTAACAGTTTGATTCCAGAAATATTTAAGGACCTTCTCTGTACAGTGTCCTCTGCTATTTGGTTAGTATTAACTTTTGTAGAGCATACTAGATAAATACTATTAACTCCATATTATATGTTGTTAATTCTCATGAGATATGCACACTTTTGAATAAATGCAGAATATGATTAAACAATGAGCCAATGTGGTACAGTGTCCAGAGTGTTGAATTTGGAGTGAGGAAGTAATGGGTTCCCATCCTGCTTCTAACACATAAAATTTTGTGACCATGTACAACTAACAACTGTATTCACATGGATAGAGGATGCTGTCGAGGGAGTCCCCATTTGGGTCATCCATTTGGAACAAATCAGAGCTTTGAAATATCTCTGTACTTAAGATTAAATAAAATAAAGGATACAATAATAAACATTACAAATATTTTGTTTTAGGTTCCAGAGAACCATTATTCTGTGCCTTCTGTGTTCTTACCTGAAACTAAACACAATATTGAGAAAGAAAGCAGTATAGATACTGGCTGTCCAGCATCAGTGCCAACTCCAAATGAAATTCAGGAAGTCCATAATAATGATGTACCTTACCACAACTTTTCAGAGTAAGTTTTTAATTAGAACTTCCTTTCAGTAGTGTGAGTATGTGGGGAGGACTTCTGGACTTGAGGCTAGAGTATTAAATGATTGATTTTTGCATGACTTTTAACTATAATAGTACGTAGTGAGGATCTCTTAACAATTTCTTTTAAAATGATGGAAAAATAATTTATTTTTTCTGTTGTTTTTGCTTAAATCTTTCTAAGAAGGTGGCTATTTGTATTATTAAATTTTTTACATGTAACCTGTCAGATTACATAAAAAACTATAAGTAACTGGTTTTTAACAAAACTTTGTGAAAGTAATTGAAGTTCTTTTAGTCATTTCAATAAGTAGGAAGTTCATTAAGGAATGACAGAGAAGACTCCTTTTTGAAAGGGTCTGTTAGATAAGTTAGAGTTCTTCTCATCTTTTGAGTATGGGTCTTTTCATGATTATCTAACAAGATCTTTTCTTCCTTTAAAAAATAACACTGACTAAGCTGTTTGGAAAAAAGTACTTTTATCAAAAGCCATATTTTGGTCTCTAAGACTAGTTTGTCATTTTTTTCAGACATATTTCTATAAATAGAATAACAACTCAGTCGAAAGATCCTGAAATTAAAGAACTCATTGAGGAGAGCATTTCTTTTACTCATGTTACTGATAAAGAATTTACAGATTTTGATGAAGATAATATCCTAGAAGAAATGGAAACATTCACACAAGAGGAAATAAAAGAGCCAGACTATGGAGGTAAGTTCATTTAGTAGATAACTTATTAATTTGATGTTAATTTTAAGTCAATATTGTAGTTACTGTGTTTACTTTAGAGTTGTCTAAAACTATAATTTTGGGAATATTTTGATTATTATTAAAGAGTTTTTGTTTATTAGCTTGGAGGCAGGTATATTATTGCCTAAAATATCTTAGCTACTTGCAGTATTTTTTCCTGTTGTACCAATACAATGTCCCTTAGGCTATTTGTATGGAAAAACTGCTGTATCTTAAGATTTTGTGATCCAGTTGACCAGGATACTTTGATTTGAAACTCATAGAGCTTTAAGAATCCAGAGAATTACTAAACCAGTGACTAAAGACTCATGAGTGCCCACTTCAAGCACATATATTAAATTTGGAACTATATGGAGAAGATTAGCATGGTCACTTGTACGGGGATGACATGCAAATTCATGAAGCTTTCCATATTTTAACCAGGAGAACAGCAACATTGTAAAGATAGTTAACTTTGAAATGACTCTGGTCAACACAATGACCAACCAGCATTTCAAAGGTCTCATGATGAAATATGCTACCCACCTCCAAATAGAGAGCTGATAGACTCAGAGTGCAGATGAAAGCAGACCTTTTCTTTCTTTTTCTTTTTGAACATGGCTAATTTGGAAATATGTTTTATTTAATTATAGACATTTGTAATGGGTTTTGTTTTTCTTTCCTTCTCAATGAGGAAAGGAGGGAATTTGAAACTGAAAAAAAGAATTTGTCTTTTTACCTTAAAAAAAGTGAAAAAAATAAAAATCATGGCAAGTGCATAAGAAACACTTGATGGTGACACAAGAAGAAAGAAATAAAGATGTGGTCCATAGTTTTTAATGACTACAGTATTTCACTTCAGTTTAATAAGCATTCATTAAACCATTTACTGTTGGTGGGTGTATGATATGTGCTAAGCTCTGAATGTGAGATAAACAATTTAGATAAAAATGTCCATGAGCTCCATGAAGCTTACAAAACATAGTAGGGGGGTTATGACACATATAAATAACTGTAATATGAAATAGGATATAACTGAATCAGAGAAGTGCATGTAGAATGTTACATAAAGTCCCAGAGGGAGAATGATTATTAATGATGGGGCAGTTGAGGAAAGATTAATCGAGAAGGTAACTGATATTTGAGGTGATGGGGTGTCAAAAGATAGGTAGGCATTGAGGTATTGGAGAGGGCATTCTAGCTATAAAGAAACAGTGTAAACAAAGGCATGCAGATTGAAAAGTGTGAGGCATGTACAGGAGACAGCATATATAGACACTGATTGGATCAGAGCATATATGGAAATAATATGAGATCTTAATGAGAGGCATTGTTGCATGAAGGACTTTGAATGTCCCTCTCTAATAGAGAGTGATCTGTCCTGAGTGTTAATTTTCTCCTATACTATTGTAACCTAATAAACATTAAAGTAGACTGCTCACATAGACAGATCGAAATTTTCATCTGCCTTTAAGTCAGAAGTATACAGAAAAGTACAGAAGTATGAACCAGTATATGTTTATTTGGATAGAGTTCTGAATGTCTGAACTTGACTTGGTAGGCATTAGAGAGTCTTTGAAGGATTCAGTTCAATAGTCAATTAAATTAAGGTTTAAGGACCTACTATGCATCAAGCACTGTGCTGTATGCTGAGTTTTGTATAAGAGGTTGGTGTGCATATTATTATTTACTTGTTTTGGTTATGACTGACTTTTCTTGACTTCATTGGAGCAAAGATACTGGCATGGTTTGTGATATCCTTCTCCAGCTCATTTGACAGATAAGGAAACTGAGGTAAACAGGGTTAAGCAACTTGCTTAGAGTCCACACAGCTAGTCTGAGGCCTAATTTGAACTCAGGTCTTCCTGATTCCAGGCCCGGCACTCTGTTCACTGCTTTACCTAGTTGTCTGGCTCATGCACATAAGCTATGCTTGAAGAAGATATTCTTGGCAGCAGTGTGGATATATGCATATGTACGTATGTGTGTGTGTGTGTGTGTGTGTGTGTGTGTATGTACACTCACATATATGTATATATATATATATATATATATATATATATATGAACATATACACATACACACATACATAATTATGTGTATTTTTGGGGAAGGGTAGTATAGAGTGAGAATAAAGGGTAGGAGGTTATTACAATGGCCTAGTTAGGTTGCTAAAAAGGATCTGATCGAGGATGTGACAGTGGTGACAGTTGTGGTCTCACATCTGGGGTAAATGATCATCTGGAGCCTGAGGATTCAGATAAACACTCCTTTTAATCAAAACATCCAGTGATCTCCAGATAAAAGTTAATTTACAGGGCAATAAAAAAACCAGTCCAAGAATGTTAAAAGCAGGTTAAAAAGCTCTGACAAAGAGGTTCTCTAAGGTCTCAGAAGCTCTTTTGCTGAAGTCTTAAAATTTACATTTTCTTTATCCAAAGGGTCGATAGCTGGGTTACCTCATCTTTCCCAGGTCTGCTCCTTTGCATCTTGGATCACAACAACAGTTGAGATCGTGAGAGTATGGGAGTAAATTCAAATTCCCCTAGTGTTCTCTGTACAACAAATGGGAATGGCAAAGAGGGAACAGACACAAAAGATATTGCTGAGGTAAAATCAGTACAACTTGGTAACATTTATTGTAGCACAAAGATCACAAACATGGGAGACCAGGTAAATGATGGTATAATTTAGCTGGCAGAATGATTGAAATCAGGAGGAGGAGCAAGTTTTTAGGGAAAGATAATTAAGAAAAAAAATTTCTCTCAAATATGTTGAATTTAATGTGCCATTTGGACATGTGAGTGTCCTGTAGGATAGTGCAGATGCTCTGTGGACAGTTCAGGAGAGAGTTCAAGTAGTTTGGTGGTCATCTATATAGAGGTGATAGTTGAAGCTGTGGGAATGAATGAGATCTCCTCAAAACAGCATATCCATTTGAAAAGAAGAGGACCAAGTCAGAAGATGGGGGGGATCATTGGAAGAGGAATAAGAGCCATCAAAGAACAGTGATTAGAGAGGTAGGAGAACTCAAAAGGCAAAGGAAGAAAGAATATCCAGAATGAGAAAGTGTTCAATAGTGTCACAAAGGACAATTTCAAGATGGAAGACTAAGTACTTTTTCTTATCCTCATGTCCTCTCAAATATTTCCAAAATAGGAATTTTTGGAAGAGATAAAAACACTTTTAGCTGTCTCCAAGGTCTAAAACCCCAAGAACTCTAAAGAGGTAAAAACTCAATAAATTATTATCAGAGAAGGCTAATATCTAACCTACAACATGCTTAATCAGCATCCCCTCTTCCATCAGCCGTCATGTTCTAGCAGGACTTCATAAGCTGACCCACTGGCTTGCAACAAAACTCAGCTCTATCCTACCCTGAGTCTTGTGCACAAGAAAACCAAAAAGGAGAAGCTTTCTGTTGCTGGGGCAGCAGCATGGTAATGTTTTGTGCTACAGCTAGAGAACTGAGGAACAGAAGAAACTGGGATAGGACACCAGCATCTGTGGCACTCTACCAGGTCTGAGGAAAAGGGGACTGGTATCTAATGGGGCCAAGTTCTGTCTCACAAGAAGTCATTTGGGTCAGAGATCAAGGCCAGTGAATTCTTCAGTATGGGAGAAGACTGAAATGAGTTTAAGGTCTGTTCCTTGGGGGGTCACCATCATCCGAAGAAAAGGAATCAGAAAGAGGAATAGGGGAATATAAGTGAAAAAGACTGAAATTATCCAAGATCCCAGGAGGAAGAAAGCTCAGTTAAAGATGTTGAACATAAGTAGATAAACCCATAGGGGAAATATTAATAACAGAAGGGATTATGACCTCTAGATTGGCCAAAAAAGTTCAGATATCTGTGAATAAATATTACAACACAAAGGTCATTTGATGAAGTGGAGGACCTGCTTTTCCATCTGAAGATGGAAAAACATCAGGATGTTCACAAATGGTTTAAAAGAAAAATAAAAATTGTGAAAGCAGAATTTATAGTCTGCATAGCAGAAATAATTGACAGAATAAACAAAAAACTTGAATTCACCATGGTAAACTTCACCGAAGAAACAAAAGACAAAATAAATGATTGGGAATAAAAATATACAGAAGTGAAGGATAATCTTGAAAAAGAGAAACAAAGACCTATAAGATTAAAACACGATCTTTATATAATCAGAACCTAACAATTTCTATGACAGGTTGCATAGAGATAGCTTAAGGATAAGAAGACTCCCAGAAAAACAAGACAGGTCAAAAAAAAATAAACTTGAACATAATAATTCCAGAAGTAATCCAATAAAAATGCTTTTGATTTCTGAACACAGAAAACAGAGTGCCATTCCAAAGAATCCATGGATAACTTTCAAGAAAACCAAAATCAAAAGCTACGCTTCAAACTCCAGCATGTATAGTGGTTAAATTTAACAATTGCATTGACAGCAAATTTTGCAAGGGACCAGGAGAAAGACCTTCAAATATAAAGTTAAGGAAATTCAAATAACAAAAGACTTTTCTGTAACTACTAGAAACCCCACGGTGGGATGGAATAATGTTTTCCTAAAGTAACATACCCTGCAAACCTGAGTATAATCATTAATGAAAAAAAAGTTATGTTCGGTGAGAAAGAAATATTTGGAGCACTCCCAATAAAGAAAACCAGACCTAAACAACATGTTTGCTTTTCACAAACAGAGCAGACAATAGAAATATAAGAAGGTGGTGGTGGTTTGTTGTTGTCCGTCATTCTTGAAGAGGACCAAAATGACATCATTTTGTTAAAGTCAAGTTTCCTTGTGTCTGACTGTGACTGATCAGATCAATACAAGCTTGGAATGCTCTGCCACAGGTCAGGCACAAATAGTCTGTGTGAACATTTGGGGTGAATTCTCCAATTTTGTACATCCTACATTTCCTTTGAGCTGTTTTAATTCTGCATTGCTCATATAGCACAGCACCTTCTCTGATGTGGGCACACCATGCTGAGCAGTCCTATGCCAGTGTCTCCCATGTCAAACAATAAATTCCAGAGTTCTTGAGAGAGACCTTGAGAGTGTCCTTGTATCACTTCTTCTGACTACCATGTAAATGCTTACCTGGTGTGGGTTCTCCATGAAACAATCTTTTTGGCACATGTATGTTTTGCATTTAAACAGTGTGGCCAGCGCATTGGAGTTGCGTTCTCTGAAGTAGAGTTTGAATGCTTGGCAGTTTACCTTGAGTTAGAACCTCAGTGACTGGTACCTTATCCTACCAGGCGATCTTCAGAATCTTCCTAAGACAATTCAAATAGAAGTGTTTCAGTTTGCTGGAATGGCACCAGTACACTGTCCAGGTTTCACAGGCATACAACAATGAGGTCAGCATAACAGCTCTGTAGACCTTCAGTTTGATAGTCAGTCTAATACCTCTTCTCTCCCATACTTTCCTTTGGAGCCTCCCAAATACTGACCTTGCTCTGGCAATTTGTGTGTCAACCTCATTATCGATGTGTACATCCCTAGAAAGTACACTACTGGGGGGGCGGAGCCAAGATGGCGGCGTAGCAGCAGCAACATATCGCAGCTCTCACATACCCACCCCAAAATACCCATGGAATAGGACTCTGGACCAACCTAGAACTTCAAATCGCACACAAAGATACTTCCCACTAAAGTCAGCTCGGCTACGAGGAACCATATCAGCACTGCGAACCGAAACCAGCCTGGCCTGAAGCCTCGACTGTGCC
>CM053587.1:76274386-76289692 GCA_028646515.1 Pseudochirops corinnae
AAGTACTATAACATTCTTAACAACATGAAGCCTATTTAAACGTCTAGTAACATAGTAATATAATAAGTATACAATCATACCTGTGGCCCGGCTTTTGAACATGATTTATGGCCTGAGGAGGAATCTTTAAAAAAGAATCCCATGACCATGATTTTTGAGTACAATTGAAAGAAAGTTTTTGAAAAACAGGTACCACCAATGATTCATGATTTACTGTCCTATTTCCGTCAGCTGATGTTGAAATGAGATGATGCTGAAGAGTATATATGCCATTTAGACTGTCAGAGACCATCTTAAGTAAGTTGAAACAGCCTAAAAGGGTATCTGAGAATAACTGATCTTGCTGCTGCTGAATGAACATCAACTTCAGTGTTTGCGATGTCAGCTTTACCAAATGCCCCACTTCCTGTCTGTATCTCAGATCCCAGTACTGAACAGATAAACACTGATGAAAAAGTTGAAAGACACAGTGCAGCCATGCATTATGCTTTATGGTCTTATTTAAAAAAAGATTCTGTTTAGGAGAAGGACATTTTACAAACTGAAGAACGTAGAGAAAATGAGTAATACAGATGACTGTGTAATTTAACATTAATTTTTTGTGTTCCACATTTTTTGAAATTCCAATATTCCAGGCTGCAAGGAGATTTTTCTGGACAGAATGTAGTTCTGTTATGATATCATCTTTTTCCTTAGTATCATCTTTTGCATGAATAGTATCAAACATGGATGCAAATTCTAATCTTCCTTCTTCAAACAAAGAATCACTTTTCTGATTCCAAAAAGGGAAAAAATTGTTGGGAAATTGTTTACTATTATTACTTTCTTCTATTTCATGACCCTGAAATGAGAAAAAAAACATCTGAATATCAAACACCTCAGAGTAATGATGCAATAGACATCATCAGGGTCCCCCAATTCTCTTTTCTTACAAGCAAGAAAGGCTATATTTCTTGATACAGTTCTGAAATCAATACAGACTATTACTGTTCACAGTAAATAAACTGTGAGGTCAAGTACCTGCAAATCTGTCATTTTCTCTGTCAATTCCCCTATTTCTTCCTCTGCCTGCAAGAATCTGGGGATGGCAGAGGCAACTGAACTTTGGTTTCCTTGATGCTTTAACAGACTAGACCGGAGCGAATCCAATGATCGCAATCTCAGGTTTTTTCCTTTAGGCTACAAAATGGAACAGTACAAGACTTTACAAACTCATACTTTCATCACTTTTTCCATAACAGAAACATGTTAGTATACAAAAACAAATGGTATTATTTATCATTTTAATTTTTATAATAATGCAATGTAAATATGTTTTATATTATCTATAAAAATCATACCTGAGATATCAGCCCTTGATGTATTTTCTCAAGCGTTTGGGTTGATTCAAGTAGAAATGATTTCATAAGTACAGATGGAGTTAGATTATCAAAAAATCGAAGTAACGTAACCATATATCCATCAGAGACAATTAGGTAGGGCAATCTTGAGTGTGTTTTTACAGAAAATCTCTGTCTCATCAGGTCATTATCAGAGGCTGATGAATCAAGGGAATAAGTTGAATCTTGAGGTACAAATTGCTGTGATCTAGTAAATAAACCCCAAAATTAAAAAAAAAAGATTAGAAGGGGTAAATTTATAGGAAAATAATAAAATGTTTCCATTTTATATTGTTTTCCATGAAAAAAAGCCAAAAAAAGGTAGCAGATATAAAAAGTGACAGTATAAAAAGATAAAAGAGCAAGAATGAAATGCAAAAATAATTTTTTTTTCTTTTAGGAAAAATGTAAAAATGTATTTTGGATTAAACAGTTTATGCTGTAAATGGTTTTTTTTGCCTCCTAGTAATATATTTAAAATAGAAGAGAAATCTAATTAGATTTTTAAGGTCTTAGTTTATATATCTTATTTTCATATCTTTCACGGAACCTAGTACAGTATCTTGTACATAGGTTCTCAAGAAAGGTTCATTAAATTTGATGAAGTGGAGTTTGATGAAGTGGGCATTTGCATTCTGTTGATAAAGTGTAAAAAAATAAGAAATCAGTAATAAGGTAAGGTGTGTAGAAATGGTGGTGGAAAATTTTTTTATCTGTTTCCAAGTGAAACTCGGTATTTCTATAATTTAACAAAAATACTTTTAAAAAGCAAATGGTTGTATAAATTAATTTCTAAAGCACCTGAAATGTACTGAAGCATGTGGTCTTCTAAGAAAATGGCTTGGGGCAAAAAGTAAAGGAATGTTCAGTGGAAAGGATAATAAGTAGTGGAATAATTCCTACACCCCATCTACAAAGAGTCCCTCTAGCTACTGCCCCCCTAATATTCTTAACATCAGCTCTTTTGAGTACTAGGGTTGGAGTTGTGGGAAAGAGAACAACACAGAAAGGAGGTACTATACCATGATATGCATTTCACTGAGATCTCCATGCTAAAAATTTAATATGACAGAGACCAACTGAACCAACTTAATAGAAGTAGACAAAATGTCTTTGCAAACATTCAAGAAAATTCCATAAATTTAAATGACTGTAATAATAACTACATTTATATGGAAAGTCACAAAAGTATAGCTCCTAGCTATTTAGTATCCTTTTCAGTATGTTCTTACCTTGTAAGATTGCTACACGGGTAAAAAAAAATCCTTTATATTTTGTTTTAGAAACACTCCCAATATAAATATTTTAAATGACAATAAAAATTGAGAATCACTGATTCGCTTATAAATTATAAATCACCTGTGACTTAATACATAAGTGAAAAAATAATTTCAGTGTAGCACACAAATACCTCCCAAAACTTGCTCTATGCCTAGTAAGTGACATTCTCTAATAAACAAATTCAAAGTTATAAATCTAAAACAGTGACTAGATTAGTCAGTTAATTTTATAGGATCACTTTAAATTCTACATTAAAATTAATAAGAGGTGAGGGCGGCTAGGAGCGCAGTGAATAAAGCACCGGCCCTGGAGTCAGGAGGACCTGAGTTCAAATCCAGTCTCAGACACTTAACACAAAAACTAGCCGTGTGACCTTGGGCAAGTCATTTAACCCCAACTGCCTTCCAAAAAGCAAAAAATTAAATTAAATTAATAAGAGGTGAGATTAATATTAGAAATAAATGTATGTTTCATACATTCCTACTTCAAAAGTTTAGGATCATATGATTAATCAATAAACGTTTCTCACTATTTTAAAAAAACTAACCCAAACTTGTAGGACAAATGCAAAAACTCACACCATATTAATTCTGAATTAAAAGTTTTTAAAGAGTTAAACCTTTATAAGAAATGCAACATGTCACTACTAACTTTATATTTTTCTGATGCTATTAAGACATGTAAATAATATACTTACAGGGCCACAATGTCAATTTTTCACCAGGGTAAAGCCATAATAAGAAATAGGAGAGAACTATAAATAAGAAACAGATATTGAAATGACAGACACAAAAGAAAGACAATGTGAAAGATGAAATTATATTAAAAAAACCTACACAAGTAACAGGAAGGAAGATACCATCACAAATTAAAACAACTCAAAAGTATATCTCACTTATATCTTATTATGCTATCTCACCTATATGTTATTAGTGGATGAAGAGGAATAAATTCTGCTGGTCCAAATTCTATAGAGCAACCAAAGGTGATCAAAGTCAGCAATTCACCCAAACAGCTCAAGAGAACCAAAGAGCCACGTTTTAATACACAGGCCAGAAAAAGGCTATCATGAGTCCAGCTGATATCACCCACCCAATAGGACCTAGAAAAAAAAAAGTACAACACATTCACAAAACTCTTCATCAATAAAAAGACTGCATTTTCAAAAATCCAGGGTTTTCTCAAATGTCTTCTAAGTTCCAAAGGCACAAATTTAATGGCACTGGAACAGTGTAGAGTTAGCTATAACTATAATACTGACTCTATGTATTTTATTTGTTGAGGAGTATTTTAATTCATGTTCTCAAAAAAATCTTTCTTCTGTACATTCCACCAAACACATTCATTTGGATAACAAGATCTGCTTTTAAAATGCAAATACCCACCCACTAGAGGTATAAGTCTACTGGGCACTCACACACAACCGTAAATTGCTTTCATCAGATTAGCAACCTCCAACTATACAGCAGGGATCACTAATCATTCTAGAAGCATATATCCCCTAAAAAGAGATTCCTTCTCCAGTGGGAAAATCTCTTCACAACTAGTTAGTATCACCTCTTTCTCAGATTCATTATAGATACCACCCTACTGTTCCCATCCCCAAAGGAATGATCCCCTCTCCAAAGGCTAGGGACTTCTAAATCATACAATACTCAGCTGAGAACACTAGCATTCAGGGAATGGGAATTTTGATTGTGAAAGAAATTTTTAAAAAGTTATTTTAAAAGAGGGCAAATTTGGGTGAAGAATTGATAAAGCCGTATAGTCAAAGATGCATTTGAGGTGCCTAATGGATGGCAAGGAAGGGTAATGGGGGAGGGGGAGAGGAGGAGGATGGTCCAGAGAGAGTCCTCCTAGCAGTTTTGCCTAAAGGCAAGGTAGGGAAGAGGGGGAAGGGTAGATGGAGTGGAATAAGCATTTACTATGTACCTGGCACTGTGCTAAGCACTTTACAAATATTCTCTTACTTAATCTTATAACACTGCTAATATTATCCCCATTTTATAGTTACAAAAACTAAGGCTGACTGAGGTTAAGTGACTTACTCAGAGGTCACTAAGTATTTGAGACCAGATTTGAACTGTGCTTCTTTTGGCATAAATGCCAGTTTGTCAATTTTATGTTAACATACAAGTAAGACTGAAAAATTATAATCCCAGCCACTGCGAAGTCTTCCTATTAGTCCTGTTCTGCTTCTCTACTTTATATGAGTTTTCTCATCATACCTCAACTCCTCCTCTCTAAGAAGGAATAAAAGGGAAAAATAAAGAGATGAGAAAAAAAGAGAAAACTTTATATACAATTCCCCTCTCTAATACCTCCCTCTCCCACTTCTGATAATGACTGATTCATAGACTTTACTATCCAAAACTTCCAGAATATATCACCCATAAACAACAATGGATATAAACCAGATCCTTGACATCTGTAAAATTCCAAGACTTCTAAAAATTGCTCTGTAATAACTTCTTTAAAAGTAAAATTATTTTGGCATTCTTTAAAAGAGATCTTACCTAATGAGTCTGGACGGAACCACAGGATTCTTATTGCTACAACCTTTAAGACTACCACAGACAGTAACAAAATTCAGTATGTTTATAAATAGAATTTGTGTGGCCTAGAAACAAACAAAGAAAAAAAACACAAAGAAATAAACTTGGGATTATTTTGTAACCTGTAAGAATCTTTACTAATAAATTTTTATTTTAGATCAAAATACTAAAAATAATACTTATATTAAAATACTAGACTCAATTCTACCAATCCTATATATACTAAGTCCTATTAAACTTAAGAAACTTCCTGTCATATAATGGAAACGCAGGACTACAGAAATTGGGCAGATAGCTATAGCAGGGTATGGCAAAGCAAAATTTTAGCACAAAGTCAGGTTTTACCAGTTCATAAAACTGGTCATAGCTTTTGATCTTGAAATCCCATTATCAGAAACAATACCAATTATATACTTTGTAGAATTAAATGAAATGATAATGAAATTTATATAGGGAAAAAAAAAGTAGGAAAACTAGATTTAAAAAAAGTCTGAGGAAGACTTACCATCACTGACTTTAAAAGATAAAAGAACTACCATTAAAACTATCTGCTAGATCCTATACACGATTGCACGCCACCATGGGGGGGGGGGAGGAAGGGAGGGGAGAAAATCTGAAACTCAAGTGATTGTGGAACTGAATCTTGTAAATAAAAAGTAAATGAGCAAATATAAAAAAAAAAACTATCTGCTACTAGGTGAAAAAAAAAGTCTAGCATACCCCCTTATAAGACTAAATGCCATACTCACTAAAAGCTATCAATAACTCAAGAAATTATGTCCAAGGAACTGGATAACAATGTAAAGAAAAATAAAATAAGACCCACATTCATACCACAACAAACTCCAGCTAGATAAATGAAAGTTTTTTTAAATAAAAATTTTAGAAGAAAAAAGAGTATTATGTAATTCCAAATGTGGAAAATACATTATCACTCAAATAAGTAAGAGAAATAATTATGGATAAGGCTGACGAAATAACTTTTTTCAAACTGTTCAATGAAGAACAGAACAATAAAAACAAGGTAAGAAAAGTAACATGTGGTGGGAAATTTTTTTCAGCAATCATATCATAAAAAGCTTGATATCGAGAATCTGTAAGCTATTGCTATCAGACCAAAAGGGCATTAACACCCAGTCTCCAATGAACAAATGAGAGGCAATTCACAAAAGAAGAAATAAAAACTTGCAATCACGTTCAAACTCATGTGTGTTACATCTTTCTGTAGTCATGTACGATTCTGCACAACTGCATTTGGGGTTTTCTTCACAGAAAAACAGGAGTGGATTGCCATTTCCTTCTCCAGCTCATCTCACAGATGAGGAACTGAGACAAACAGGGTTAAGTGACTTGCCCAGGGTCACACAGCTAGCAAATATCTGAAACCATATTTGAATTAAGTGACTCCAAGCCCAGCATTCTACCCCCTGTGCCACCTAACTACCTCATAGATAAGTTTTAAGATGCAAATTTAGAGGCAGCTAGGTGGTACAGTGAATAGAGCACTGGCCCTGAAGTCAGGAAACCTGAGTTCAAATCCAGCCTCAGATACCTGATACTCAACTAGCTGTGTGACCTTGGACAAGGCACTTAACCCCCATTGCCTTGCCTTACCCCCTCCAAAAAACACAAATTTAAAGAGCAGCTAAGGTATACCTATCCAACTGATAAAAGTAAAAAAAAATGCTTAAACTTTATGCAAATGGCACTGAGAGAAAACAGATAAACTCACATACTTCCAGTGACAATGCAAATTGGCATAATATTGTTGAAGAATAACAAGTTTTGGGACAGCAGATGTCAGTGTCAGCAACTGTACCAACCAATAGGTTTTTAGTGACACTAGAAAGAGCAATTTCCTTAGAGGGGTACATGAGAAGGGCAACACATGAGCAAGGGATTGAAGTATAAGAAGGTAATAGGGAAGTAGAGGTAAAAATAGAATGTACTTCCTAAAAGTTTAGCAATGAAGGAGAAGAAAGATGAAGCATCAAGTTTAGGGGATAGTAGGTTCAAGTGAAACCTATTTTTAGGTAAGGGGAATTTGAGCATGTTAGTAAACCAATGAGAGTCAGTAAAGAGGGAGAGAAATGGAATAACTGAAGAAACAAGGTTCTAGAGGAATCAGGAAAAGGTGAGATTAAGAGCACAAATGAAAGAGTTAAACCTGTCAGTCAGTTAGTCAGAAAGTATTTACCAAATATTCACTAAGGGCCAGGTACTATGTAAATGCTAGGAATACAAAGAGAGGCCAAAAACAGTCCCTGCACTCAAGGATCTCACAGTTTTAATGGGGGAGACAGCATGCAAACTATGTACAAATAAGATACATACAAGATAAACTGGGGAACAGCCACAGGCAGAAGGCATGAAGATTAAGGAGGTCCCAGAAAGGCTTCTTGCAAAAGGTGGGACTTTAGCTGAGACTTGAGAGAAGCCAAGGACAAAGCAGGAGGGAGACGAGGAGGGAGTGACTTCAGACATGGAGGACAGCCAAGGGAAATACTTAGTTGGGAGAGTATCTTGTTTGAAAAACAAGGAGTCTGGTGGCAGGGTATGTGGAGGGGAGTATGGTAGGTAGGCAAGAAAAGATAGGAAGGGGCCAAGTTATGAAAGGCTGACAGAAAATTCTGTAATTTATTCTGAAGGTAATAGGGGGTCACTGGAGTTTACTGAATAGAGAGGTAGCAGGGTCAGATCTAAGCTTTTGAGCTGTCAATTTGACAGCCAAGTGGAGTACAGACTGGAGTGGGGAGACTTGAGGCAGGAAGGCCCACCAGCAGGCTATTTCAATAGTCCAGAGGTGAAATGATGAGAGCCTGCACCACAGAGGTGGCAGTGTCAGAGGCTTATGAGCCTTGGCTACATGAAGCCTTTCCTAATCAGCCTAACTGCTTGCTAGTGTCCTTCCTATCAAAATCACCTTCTAAGAATTTTGTTTATATTTTCTATCTACCTACATTTATACATGTTGTCTTTCCTCTTAGAATGTAAGAGGGTAGAAATTTTTGTCTACACAATGCCTAGCATGTGGAAGGCACTAATTAAATGCTAGTTGAAGCTTTGTCCCAAAGAAGATATGTAAGTAGGTAACTGTCCCCACACCTTTGGGTAAAGGAGGGAGGCTTCCCTGGGTGCTGAACATTGCATGTAATGTCAGATTTTTTTCAATGTATCAATTAGTTTTGCTGAATTTTTTTTCTATTTTTTTATTTGTTATTTAAGGGATGGTTCTCTGGAAGTGAGAAGAAGAAGAACAGAAGGGGAAATATAGGTGATGAAAAACCAAAGATACAAATTTAAAAATTAAGAGTTTGTTAATTGATTGATTGATAAGTGGGTCTTTACAAATCCTTTTGACCTTCAACTTAAGTCTTGATAAAGTTTTAGAACAGAGTTTTTTAATTTTTTTGGTGTCACGGATGCCCTTTGGCAATCTGGTGAAGCTTATGGCACTCTTCTTTGAATGTTTATAAATGTATAAAAGAAAAGGAAAATACAGAGAATTACAGAGGAAATCAATTGCAAAAAAATAGATACCCAAAATTGTAAAAACACAAATCCCCAGACTCTACCTTAAGAACCCTTGTTTTAAAGTCACCTGGACACCTGAGGCTGACCACAAGTTCAACCACAGACTTAGATACAATGTGAGATACAATGGAAAGAGCACTAACTCTCTAGTCAGAGGATCTGAATTCACATCCTGTCTGTGACACTTATTATCTGCATGACCCTGGGCAAGTCACTTCACCTCTTGGGGCAAGTCACTTCACCTCTTGGGTCTCAGTTTCTTCAGCTATTAAATAGAGCAGATGGCCTCTGAAATCCCTTCCTCGTCTCAATCTGATTCTATGATGCTAGTGCACTTAAGGTTCCACTCTAGTCCAATCCCCAATTAAAGGACCCCTAGGCAGGCAGGAGAGTCCCACAAACCCAGGAGGGGGTTTATGATCTGCTTCTGAAGGGGGCTTCAGGACTGCTTCAGATCTCAGAGCTTTGAGATCTGAACCCACTGCTTATACACAAAAAGTAGTAAGAAGTCTTGAAGGAATCCTAGGTCATTTGTTGGTGTTTTTCAATCCTTCAGTTGTGGCCAACTTTACATGACCTCATGGACTTTTGTCCATGGGGTTTTCTTGGCAAAGATATGAGAGCAATGTGCCTCTTCCTTCTTCAGTGTGTCCCCATTTTACAAATAAGGAATTGAGGCAAATGGGTTAAGTGACTTGCCCAGGGTCACACTGTTAGTAGGTGTCTGTGGCTGGATGTGAACTCAGATCTTCCTGACTCCAGGTCTGGTGCTCTATCCTCTGCATCATCTAGCTGCCCCATCCTAGACCAAAGCTTTGGATATAATTACCCAAGCAATTGCTAGAGTACTAGTAATACTAATACTAGTAATAACTACTACTAGTTGCTAAAGTGATAAAAGTAATATTTATTTTAGAGACTCACTATTAAGGCAATAAAATATCTAGAGAATTAAATTATATATTCAAAGGAACTTCTAAGATGATTTCAAGTCAGCCTTTTTACAGATTCCACTTAGCTGGAGAGATTAGTTCTACTGACCTTTGGATCTTTCTGATTAAGAGCTACTGCCAGAGTAAGGCCATCCCTTGAAAATGCTATAATGAGGGCTCCTCTTGATTTTACCAATTCACATTTGGGAACCAAGGTAGACAGAAAACATTCTTGATGTGCCCAATGGACCTGGCATGACAATGAACTGTAAAAACAAAATAATGGAATCAACAAATTCATCATATACTGCTAATTTTAAAAAAAGTAATTAAAATTTAACATAGCTGAAATAACAGGTATATACATTTATTGATTTCTACTTTTGAAGACCATCTTCAAGATACCTCAAAATTTCATCTGGGGCAGAACAGAACAGCCATGAGTTAAATAACAGCAACCTAAGTGTTTTATTAATAGCCCAAACCTACCTGTTCTGATGGGCCTAGATTTCCTAATAATCAGAGATGAGGGACTGGCAATCCATACTGGTTCTACTACTTACAGGATGTGTTAACTTGAAGAAAATAATTTCACTCATCTCTATATGAGTTCCATCATTTGCAAAATAGTAGTAATATCTGTACTACCTACACTACAAGGTTGTTGTAAGGAGAGTGCTTGGTAAAACTTAAAAGTTTTAAGTGAGTTAATATTATTCTATCGTGTCCATACAAAAGTTAATAAACATTTTGATGAGAAATAAAAAATAGAAAAATTTATGTGTACAAATAGGCTACATTTCTTTTTAACTTCCAGTTTATTTTTTAACTTCTTCCAAATTATGTGTTTCTACAGTTTTAACATAAATCAGGTTCCCACTATGTCACGATTAACAACTTTGCCAGTTTCAAGAAAATAAGCAATACAAAAAAGGACAAAGACTTCATGGGTCCCAAATTTTTAAACATCAACCTCAAGGAATGAAATAAAACTCTTTTTTGTTTTGTTTTTTCTTATCCTGGAAAGTACAAAGAACAGTCCATGGATGTTTATATATTTTACTTTTTGTTTATTATTTTACATGTGGGTTAAAAGAACTTAAACAGAGGGGTACATAAATAGGGTTTAGGTTTTTTTTGTTTATTATTAAAAGTTGTTCTCACCTAATAGATCGAGATACATTTTCATGCCATCGAAGTGCCAAAAATGTTAACATCAAATATTCCCCAGAATAAAAGGTAAATGAACATAAGCAGCAATCACCAAGCAACTGACAAAACAAAACAAACAAAAAATCCCTTTACTTTAGAAAAAGATTTAATAAGTTAACATCATTGTAAACTAATTTGAAAGCCAAAACTAAAAACACCTCTCATATCCAACTGGCAGTATAGTACAAATTTTAAAAATCATATCCTTTAATTCAATGACTCCACTATTAAAATACAGTCTAAGAACATTATAAAAGCCTAACTATGAAAATATTTATAATTGTATTACTTATAATAGCAAAAACCTAGAAACAACTCACTGTCCATCAGTAAAAGAATGACATACCACAGACACTGAACATTAGAATGTAATTTAGAATGACAAGTACAAGATATATAAAGAAATATGGAAAGACTTCTGAAATAATGGAAAGGAAAAAAAGGAGAATGAGGAACAAGGGGATTCACAGGTGTGGAATACTACATATATAACGTCAGACTTTTTTAATATATTGATTAGTTTTGTACAATTGTTTTTTATTTTTAAATTCTTTCTCAAAATGGTGGCTCTCTAGAAAGGAGGTACACTAGGAAGATATTTTTAAAATCAATAAAATTTTACTTTTTTTAAAGCATCAGCACACACTTTTTTATATAAAAGCCTTAGATTCAAACAACACAATTTAAAAATATTCCAAACTCAATGCGAGTTACTTCTTATCAGTTTTAATCTCATTAATTCTATATTGTTGCATATGTAACATATCAGAAATATCAGAAAAAAATCTATTACAAATCTAAACCATATTCTTTTCAATATTTAAAGAACTGTGGACAAGAAATGTTGAAAATTTTTCATACGACTAATGAGTTATTCTTACAATTACCATCCCAATATATAGCTGGAATTCTATATATCTTGCTAAAATACATCACATGATCAACTTTTTTCCTCTATTTCAAATCACATAATACTTGCCTAATTTCAAATTTACCTCATTTCTTATAAAAACAGCATCTACTACAGCTTCTTTATCTTCAGGAGAAGGCAAAATGATTGATTTTTCAGGTTTGATTTGTGCCCACTGACCCAACATTGAAGAGTTTTTGGAATATATAATATTCTCAGACTCCAAACACTCCCACAACAAGACGCATCCAGAAGGTATGGTAAGTAGAACTCTTTTTCCATCTCCTGATACGTAAATATACAGTCTCAGAGAACATTCTGGAGAGGGGGGGGGAGAAATAACCATTCATCAGAAGGCCGAAATTCCTAGATCTATAAAATGTTTTTTTTTTTTAATTTACCAATTTTTCTGCCCTACCAATTAGAAATTTCTAATACATTAACTTTATAAATTAAAAAGAAAAAACACTCAAAACACAGAAAACATGTGCAAAAGAAGAAAATAGTGTTAATAAGGATGAATTGATATTAAGCACAAAAATGTTAGGTACACCAGAGACAAGTGTCACCAAAAACAATGAAAAAAGATTTCAATTAGGATTTTTATACTTCCCCCTTCTATTCTTTGATAAATACAGACAATTAAGAGATTCCTACCTAAAGCTGCTGTTATCACTGTCTTAGACTCTTCAGTTGCAGATACAGTTTTCAAGCAGTCTTGATCTTTGTTCCAAAGAAAAATTTCACCAGTGTTAAGTAACCCAGCTAGCCAAGCATCTGTTTCCAAAAAGAAAAGTATTCATTCTAAACTACTGTTATTAAAATAGCTGGAAACATTCTGACATTCACTTCAATTATGAATTACTACAAACTGAAATTCATTTTTCTATGGATTTCATTAGTATAGGAAATTCCCAACAAGGAAACTCTACCAGTGCAGATCGGTAGTTACTCTGCAATTTGTAGTATTAAAGAATTGTCTGAGAAACTGAGAAGTTAAATGACTTCACCAAACTCAAACAGTCATTAAGTGTCAGAGGTAGGGCTTTAACCAGGTCTTCCTGGCTCAAGACCAGTGCTCTATCCATGCAACTACTACTTCCAAAATCAATTTAATTTAGGCTTTTAAAAATATCAGTAATACTTAACCATTACTAGAAGTTGTTAAAACGACAACATTTTTCAGCAAAAGCTGTAGACGAGGGATTTTCTTCTTTGTCTTTCCAGACAGCAAATTAATTTCATTTATATACTTGTCACCCAAAAGGAAAACAGCTTCCTTTTCCTACAGAAAAAGAAACATTGAAAACACTGAGGTACAGAATTATCCCTTCACTTATTCTAACTATAGTAGCAACAATAAAAAGGGGAGACAAGAAAAGACAAGATGAAATCCAGTTTGAGAACGATTTTATATTTTAGTCAGAAATCATATAATGGGCATACACAGCAATAAGTGAAAGCTAAGAATTTTCCACTGCTTCTAAGTATCTTTGCTATGTAAGTACTAAGTACCTTTTCCAACATCTTATCTGCTAGTTCATAACTCTCTAATAGTTTCTTTAAAAATTTCATGCAGTTTGGGGTTTTGTACTGCAAAGGTATACTACACAGTTAAAATCTACATAACACTTTAAGGTATGGAAACCACTTTACATATATTATCTCATTTAAGCCTCACAACAATCCTGTGAGGTAGGTACTATGATCATTCCCACTTTGGAGATGAGGAAATTGAGGCTCAGGTAGGTTAGAGGATTTGACCAGGGCCATACAGCTTTGTTAAGTGTCAAAAGCAAGATTCTACCCCTTCTAAGAATAATTCTTTTAAACAAATGAAGTACTAAATTTCAGTTAGAGATTACTGGAAATAAAGATGCAATTGTTTTTACCTAAATTAACACATCCCCTGAGGTCTGTTCATGGACACCTTGGGCAACCAAGAAGTCCAGATTAAGAACTTTTGTACTATGCCATATTATAGATACGTTTAATATTAATAATTAATATTTTAATTAATAATTAATAAATTAATTAATAATTAATGAATCTATTAATTCTTTGCTAGAGAAGGAAATGGCAAACCACTCCAGTATCTTTCCCAAGAAAAACCCAAAAGGAGTCACGAAGAGACAGATGTGCCTGAAATGACTGAACAGTAACAACAACATTAAGTCTCTGGTCAGTCACAGCAAATTTATTCAGAATTATGTAACTGTCATGGAAGAGGTCTTGCACAAGGTTCAAAAAGAAAAGTTCTCCAGCTCACTCCTCTTTGTTGAGTATATTGGGCTGACTGAATAAGAGTTGCCACAATGAAATCCATGATTATTCAAAAGATATCAATCTAACAATTCATACAAATATGAATTTGTAACTATATACATGAAGAATGTCTATTGTCCAGACTATGATATGCAGCTGAATGTCCAGTCTATCAAATTAGTATATTTGTCTATCTGAGACAAACACTGCCAGTGAACAACAAGATAACCTCATAATTAAATAGGGAGGGGGGGTGGAGCCAAGATGGTGGCGTAGGAGCAGCAAGGGACTGCAGCATGCACACAGCCACCTCAAATACCCATAAAATATGACTCTAAACAAATTTTAGGGCTCTAAAACGCACACAAATACACCTTCCGCTAAAGGCAGCTCGGCTGGAAGGGACCATCTCAGCACTGGGAGCCGAAACCAGCCCAGCCTGAAACCTCAGCGTAGCCCTGGGACCAGGCGAGCTGAGCCGCAGCTGGAGCTTCAGGAGAGTGGAGTAGCAGCAGCTGTGGCAGTTTCTAGAATTATCAAGCCATAAAAAACAAGGACTAAGTGAAAGGTCAGTGGAACTCAGCTAAACTTGGGGAAGAAAAGCGGGTCCGGCCAAACTGCCTCCAGGGCAAGGAAGTGGCAGAAGCGGTGGCCCTCCAGCCGCCTCCACGTAGCTGCTTCAGAGCTCCCTGCCTGCAGACTGCAGAGGGGCCAAGAGATCATTCAGAGGCCAAGTGCTCTTGCACTGAGCAGCCTGGATCCAGATTGTGGTCTTGGGTGGTAGTCCTGGGGTACGTTTTCAGTGAGCCAAAGCTGGTGGGGGCTGCAAAAAAATGACAGCCCCCTAATAGCTCGGGCAGCTGGGAAAACTCCAGCAATTTGGGACAGAGCTTTCCCCTCTGAAAGTAGAGTTCCACAGAGCTAAAAAATCATTGACTAGCCATCATGAGCAGGCAAAGGAAACAAAGTAAGAACAGCAATCAAACTCCAGAATCCTTTTTTGGGGACAAGAAGGATCAAAGCATGGAACCAGAGGAAGACAACACAGTCAGAAATCTCGCACCAAAAGCTTCCAAGAAACATGAAGACTGCCTAAAAGCCATAGATCAGCTCAAGATGGATTTTGAAAACCAAATGAGAGAAGTAGAGGAAAAATTGGGAAGAGAAATAAGAATGATGCAAGAAAAGCATGAAAAGAGAGTCAACAACCTGACTGAAGAAATTAACACCTTAAAAAA
>CM053587.1:76290192-76305773 GCA_028646515.1 Pseudochirops corinnae
TCTTTGTTGGTATTTTATAACTATGTTCATATAGTTCCTGGTTTTGTCTTGTCAGGTAACACGATTCACTTAAAAATTTTTTTTGGTGGTTCTTTCCATTTACATTGTTGTAGTCATCGCAGGTATTTTTTTTTTTGAGGGGGGGGGGTCTGATTGTTTCACTTTCTGTGAGGTCAGATAGATTTTCCCATGCTTCTTTGTATTCATCAGATTTCTCGTTTCTTACAGTACAGTAATATCAATTACATTTATGTACCACAATTTATTAAGCCATTTTCCAATCTGTGGACATTGATTTTGATTCCAGTTCTTTGCTATCACAAAAAGTGTTGCTTTAAATATTTTGGCCTTTATGGGGACTTTCTTCTTACCAGTGGATTTCTTGGTTTATGACCCCCAGTATTAGGATTTCTGAGTCACAGTGAATGGACATTTTAATGAGTTTATTTGCATAACTCCAAATCGCTTTCCAAAATGGTTGTACCATTTCATACCTCCATCAATAATATATTAATATGCTTCTCTTCCCCCAACTCATCCAACATTGGTTCTACCAATCTTTTGTCATCTTTCCTTAAATCCTTTTCTAATCAACCTCAACTCATTCTGTTATCCTTTCATTCTATTCCATTCTATGGTACTTTGGTATACTGTTTTATTATATTTCAGTATTCTAAGGATCAACTATTTCATCTTTTTGTGCATGTATGCTCTCCAAAGCAAATTAAGTCTTTCTGCATGTTGCTAAGTGGTCTTTGAGTTGCTGTGGCAGAAAAATCCATTGTTTTGTGACCGATCTTTTCATTAACTTTTTTGAACTTGCCTGGGCTGTCATCTAGTTCTCTGATACAGTTCCAAAACAAGATCTATACTTGAAACTTTTCTTCTGTTAGCATTAAAGTCTTTAAAACCCAGGGTCATCTCTATACCATCATAGTAGGACTTAAATAGAGGATATTATCTTATTAATATTCTTAAAACTTTTTGATTTCTTAGATATGTTTATATTTCCAACTATACTGTAAACTTATCCCTTACACTAACACCTAATTTAATATTTATTGCCTGACTGAGTGAAAAAGAAGCAAGGACATGACTCAGACTATTGACTATTCTAAGGGATTGTGACTATTCCTTTTACTTAGACTTTTTACTGTTAAATAATTAAACATTTTTTTTTTCCTGTATCCTAGTTGCAGCAGATCAACTTCATGAATCTAATGCAAATAGTAGGATCATCATTTGCCGGCCTTCCCAATATACAGCTTACACAGCAGTCTCAAAATTTGCATTTGGAGGGAAACCAAATTTCAGGCCCAACAAGAGGCAGTGGTGATGTTGAGTTCACAGGTACAAATCTTAAGAAAGATTTCCTACTTGGATGCATTGGAGAAAATTCCAGACAGTTTGAAAAGAACAGACCTCATCATGAAGGAATTGTCCAGCCTGATCAGAACAAAATTGGAAATAATCAGGTACCTTATATAATGCAGAACATAAAGGATTTTGTGCTTTCTAAGGGTTTTCTTTTTTTGGTTATTTGATTAAATTACCATTCTCTAGTAGTTAATGTTCCCTTCACTTTAAAAAAATCGCCATGTTACATACCATATTTAAATTAAGAAATTCTGAAATGCTTTCTACAAGTATAAACTGTCTCTTTTTTTCTCTTTCAGAATATTCCATCCTTTTGTGTTCCTTCAGGTCACTTAGATGGCCAGTCTAATAATGGAAAAGTAACTCAAAGATCTCAAGGCTTGCCCATTACTCCAGGTTCTCCAACTTATGCTGCAAACAATCACTTCCATTTGTTGTCCACCACACCCACCATTCACAAGAGTCCTGTACTTATTCCATCTGTAAAAACTTTAAATCCTGCCAGTGGTTTTCCTTTGCTAAAGATTCAAATGAAGCATGAATTCAAACCTCTCTCTGTCTATCCAGTAAGAACTCCACAAGTTACAGTCAGACCCCCTCCAGAGCCAAAAGAGGCCTGGGATTCATCCAATCCTGGAAAAAACCTTCCTTCAACAGCACAGGGCATCATTCCAACATCCCATTTGAATCTGAATCAATATGATGTGGAAACTTTGCAAAAAGCCCTTGAGCAGAAGAGATGGGCAGAAATAAGAACCACAGAAACCCCTAAGCATCTCAACTTAGATCAGTATGTTGAACAAGAAGCCTTGACACCTCAACATGACTCTTCAGTGAAAAAAGAAGAAAAAATATTTGATGTGAAACCAGAGCCCTTTGAGATATCTAATCAGAATTTTCTTGGTGTTCCATTATTACACCTGCAACTTAATCCTACTACTAGATTTTCACCAGCTTTGAGAGCATCAGTTTCAACTCCCTCAATCCCTAGTAGACCTAAAGAAAAAGAAAGAGACTCAAAAGAAGTCTTGTATCCAAGTATAAAATTACTTCATACTTGCTTATCCCCAGAACTCAAGGTAATGGATTTTAACAATTTAATTTAATAGCAGAGTAGTATAAATATATGATTCCTTCAATCAAAATGTTTTTGAACTTCCTATTTTAGTAACTTGATTTCTTATAGAAAAGGTACTACCAACTAGTACATTTAAACTAGTAATTTGAGATGCCATATTATAGTAAAAGGAGCACTGGATTTGGAGGCAGAGGTTTTGGGTTTAGATCCTAACTCTTTTACTGTTTCTATGGGCACATTTCATCATACCTCTGAGCCTCAGTTTTCTCATCTATAAAATAAGAGGTTTGGACTAGAGGACTCTCAAAGTCCTTCTTAGCATTAAATCCTATAGAGGAGATTTTAAAGATTATTTATTTATGACTTTTTAAAAAAATTTTGAGTTCCAAATTCTTTCCTTCCCTCTCACCCCTCCATCACCTATTGAGAGGGCAAGCAATATGATATTGGTTATACATGTGAAATCAGGCAAAACACATTTCAATATTAGTTATGTTGCAGAAAAGTAAAAAAAATTAATAAAGTAGAAAAAATTATGCTTCAGTTTATACTCAAGAATTCTTCAGTTCTCTATAGATTAGATATTTAAAAGGTCTCATGTAGTCAAGTAATAGGGAAAGCTGGCTGCCTCACTAAGATTTGAGAGCAAGAAGGAGATGGGAGTAGTTGTATTGGGCAGTTGTATGCAGGAGAGGGAGCGGTACATGCATTTCCCTTACCGTTAGGGAGTCAAAGATCAGGGGCTTTTCACAGTGCTGTGAGACCTGGGCTGTCTTCTCTGAGGAGGTGGCATCTCCTTCTCCCATAATGACTGTAGCTGAACAGATTGGACTGTCCACTATTTCCTGTTTCCCTCCTGCTTAACTGGTTTAGAGAAGAGAAATCCTAGTTATTGCTCAGTGGCTCTAGCACTCCTAAAATCTAGATCTACTGTTTAAATACCAAATCATCTTGAGAGCTTCTTGGTTGTGAATTTTAATTTAATTAGAACTCATTCTTTTTGTGATAACAGTATTTTAATTGGGGTTGGATTTTAAAAAAATTTTACCTTTAACTGCATAATTTCTTCTCTCTTTCACAGTGCCAAAAACCAAAGCTCATTCCACTTGAAAATCTCATTGCATTTAAACAAAGCCAGCAGAAACAGTCACTTTATTTATTGGAACATATGAAACCTGGGAATATCCGCCTTTTAAAGGCCAAAATAGATCCAAAAAAGGAAAATAAAAAAAGGTAAGTTTTAAAGTAAAATTTTGTGAAAATAAGTTAGAAAATTCATTATTAATTTTGATGATAATATGGAATCTTAGAGCTGAAATAAATTTTAAAGTCAATTATGGTATAGTGAAAAAAATAATAGATTCCCAAGTTTGAATCCTAGCTGTTCCACTTAATAGCTTTGTGTCCTCATATAAGTCATTACCTCTTTGAGCCTCAATTTCTTTCCTCTCAAATATAACTAATAATACACTGCTGACCTCATGAGGTGGTTATTAGGATCAAATAGAAGAATATTTGTAAATACTATTTGGGGAGGCAACATGGTCAAAATATCTGGGTTCAGGCCCTGTCACTAACACTTAATATTGTGACCCCAGGAAACTCATTTAACCTCTCATAGCTACAGTTTTCCTCATCCAATGAGAAAACAATATACTTCCTACATCATAGTTTGTTGTTAGAAAAGTGCTTTGTAAACTTTAAAGCACAGCTTACGTTTGAGTTGTTATTATTTATTCCAACCTTCCTCTCAGTGCAAGAATTACTGCTACAGTTTTCCTAAATTCTAGTTAATTGTTAGAGCTAGGAATAAAAATCACATCTCTTAACTCTCCATCTGATGCTTTACCCCATAACCTCTTCCTGTGTTTAAAGTTGTCTTCCGAAATGTGATGTAATTAATTTAATTCAGACTTATTTAAATATATTCCATAAGCTTCAAGGATCGTGCATTTTGCTCATAAAAAATAAAAGTGCATTTGTTTGATCTCTTTATTTCTTCTTTAGTGGGTAGAATTAAGTTAAGGCAAATTCTGTAATTTTTTTATTTATTTCCTTAAATCTTTCCTAATTACATTAAACATTTTTAATATTCATTTTTTAAAATTGTCAAGTTTCATATTCTTTCTCTCCCCTCCTTCCTTGAGAAGGCAAGCAGTATGATATAAATTATACATGTTTACATGGGAAATCATTCAGACTGTATTTCCCCATGTTGCAAAAGAAATCACACAAAACCAAGAAAAATAAAGTAAAAAATGCAAGCTTCAGTCTGTACTCAGAGTTCATTTGTTCTGTCTCTGGAGGTGGATAGCATTTTTCATCATGGGTCCTTTGGAATAATCATCTTGGGTCATTGTCTTGATCAGAGTGGCTGAGTCTTTCATAGCTGATAATCATTAGAATATTGCTGTTACTGTGTACAGTGTTCTCCTGGTTCTGCTCACTTCACTTTGCTTCAGTTTATATAAGACTTTCAGATTTTTTCTGTGACCATCCTGTTTGTCATTTCTTATAGCACGATAGTATTCCACCACAACCATATATCACACCTTGTTCAGCCATTCCCCAGTTGGTGGGCTTCCCCTCAGGTGATAGGGAGCTGCAGGAATTATTGAGAAAGGCAGGCAGGTAGGCACCAGACATTCCTCAGTGTTTACTCCGTACCCAGACACTGACCTGAGTACTGGGGATACAAATAACAACAGAAAGAAAGACAGTCCTTTCCTGTAAGGAATTTAAATTCTGATGGGGGAAGACAACACACCAAGTGGATCTTAGAACAGGAGTTTGGAATGGGAGGAAGATGCCCATGCAGGGGCATGGCATTGAATTCTAAAATTAAACAGAACCACGGGTGGAATAGAAGTTCATTTACCGCTACCTTCTCTAAAAGAGAGACCCAAGGGAGGAGCTCACCAGTCAGAAAAGGGGTTTGGCATGGTGGAGTGCTGTTTCATGGTGGGATTGCTGCAGAGACAGAGGAATGTTCCTGGGTGAGGAGGCCCCAGGGCTCTGAGGGAAGTTTGGAGTGAGAGCAGCTAAGACACAGAGCGGGAGAATCACATGGACCAGCTCCCTTTATCTTCGAGTTTGGCTCAAGGCTCTGATCTTGGTTTTTTGTTTTTTTTTCCCTTTCTACACTTTTTCAACTGGTGACTTCATTTTAGGAAAATCACTTTGGCAGCTAAATGGGATGAGTTGGAATGGAGAGAGACTTGATGTAGGGAAACTATTTGGAATGCACTTGCAATAGTGGAGAATGCTGAGGTCCTGAAGTAGAGACAGTGGCTGTGTCAGTGGACAGTAAAGGAAGAATTCAAGGGATGTTAGTGGAGCTAGAAATGATAAGGCTTGATAATTGATTAAATAGATGGAGAGTAAAAAGTTAAAATTACACCAAGAAGTTGTGTGCAGGGGTGACTAGAAGGATATTGAAGCCCATAACAGAAATAGTGAAATTTGGAAGAGGGACATGAATTTTGGAAAAAGATCATGAAGTGATATGTGCTAAGTTTCAGATGCCCCTGGGACATCCAGTTCAAAATGCTTAGTATGTAGTTGCTGCAAGACTAGAGCTCAGAAGAGAAACCAGAGACCACCTGTTCTCAAGTTGCCTGTGATAGATCTTCATCTGGGTCACTTCTGGTAACTGGGGGTGTCAGCCCCCCAGCATTGTGTCTTGGACCCTCTTCTTCATTTTATCGTACTGCATTTAGTGATCTCATCAGTGCCCATGAATTCAATTATCATCTTTATTGAGGTGATTCTCAGATCTGCTTGTCCAGCCTTAACCTCTTTCCTGTGTAAAGTATAAGGAGAGGACAGTTCCAAAGGGTACAGAGGCAAATAAGTTGGGTAGTGTTGGCACTGCTGTTAAATTCAATATATACTTTTCCTTTTAAATGTAAATGTCCACATTTGTTGTTGTTTGGCAAGTTTATAAAAGAAGAGAAAAAGTGTTTTGTAAACTGTAAAGCACTACTTAAACCTAAGATTATGTTACTACTTATATTTTCCCTCAGATGTCCTTAAGAGTGTTCATTTGCTAGTTTCTTGTTTCTTCTAATTAATTTAAATTTTACACTTTTTTTTAAAACAGAGAAAGAAGACGGGCTAAGAAAGACCTTCAAGAAAAGAGTTCAGAGAAACAAGAGAAAAAATGTGTAACATTCCGATCAGAGGATTCTATTATTAATCCAGATGATTTAGAAGTATTTGTGAAACAAGAGGTAGAGGAAAGCCTCTTTCAGACTTTGTTAATTCACATGTACATGGAATTCTATGCTTTTTATTATTTGGATTACAAAGATTATCAATTAACAAACTCTCCAGTACATTAGTATAGTAAGGCTCATGTTATAAAATGAATATTGCCTAGAAATAGGTTTTTTTTTTTAAAGTATTTCAAGCTGGACAGAAGGGATTTAGAAGATAATAGCCTCAAAATTTCTCATGTTCAGATCAAACAGGGTCTATGTATAATACGGACATAATTAAAATATGCCACTTAAAAATATCTCTAAACCTAAATCATTCCTAAAATATATGTACCAATGTACTGACTTATTAGTGAATTGAAAATACTACGTTTTACTGTCTGGGTAACAAACTTCATGGCAATGGATAATAACTTTACACAATATGATACCTAAATAATGTTAAATACTGAAGATGATAAGCCACATTTTACACTAACCAAACATTCATTTTGGAGTTTATTTAGGATCAGCAAGAACAACCTATTCCTCAGCCTACTGATTCTTTTGTAATTCCTTTGGGTATGTATCTTTGTGATTTCTAAATAAGTTATATCTAACTTAAAGACTAGATAATCTTTTTGAGGGATAAGTTTATATAATCACAAGAGGTAGATTAACTAGGTTTTTCACATTATCATCTGCAATAAGAAGATAAATTTCCACATATGTAAATGTGCTTATATCTAATGAAAGTCTCCCCTAGCGAATTATCAGGCTCTGGATTGAAGGCAGTGACATGGGTAAGTGGGTAGGATCTCATACACACTAATAAAATATTCAGATAAGCAAATTTATAGAGTTTCTGTATAGGTTACAATATAGGAGTTGGTTCAGAAAAGAAAACACACTATCTATGGTCAGAAAATTAGTTAAGTTGGGCCTAACTATAGGCATTTTGTGAGTCTTAAGATTAAGATGTTTAATCTTCTTTTCTCCTCTAAATATGTTATTGTTTGAGGAGTTTATCTATTCTCAAGCGACTTCAGTATGTCTCTGGTGACTTATACATCTGTGTCTCCCATTCTGTTTATCACAGCTCCAGCCTTTCTCCTGCAATTCCATACTGAACATTTACATTTTAAAGTCCTCGTGTCATTCAGAATTCTCCCCAAACTTCCTACTAAGATTTTCTTTGTTATCTAAACTAGAAATCTTCAGTCCTTTGGCCTGTCTTTCTGTGACCTCTGAATCTACCCTTGACTGCACAAAGGTTCAGACAGACCATACCAATTCTTACGTCTGTGGCTTTTGGTTGTTAATTTATCTGAAATGTTCTCTCTGTTTCCCGTCCAAGCTTTCTCATCCTTTCTGGTCCGGCTCACATCTCATTTTCCCACTTTGTCCATGAAGTCTTTTTTGACTAGCGCTGCTGTCATCAGTCTTGTCTTCTCTGAGATGTTAAACAGTGTAATTGTTAATTATCTATTATCTACTTTATTGTTCTATTTACTAATTGTTTTCTTTTCTTGTTTTCAAACTTGATTACCGTCATCCTGAGTGCAAGACCCCTATTTTTCCCCCCAAAGACTTCTCATTGTGTTCTGTATGTAGTAGGCACTGAATAAGTTGATTAGTTGATTATAATTCACTTGGGTTTTTCCTTATATTTAAGAATCTCTAGAAGAGGACATCACTACTGCAGCTGGATTACATTATATGGCTTCTATAAAAAAGAAGGTGGTAGAAAATCAAGATGCAAGTACAAACACAGACCCAGGTAAAACACCACCCTGGCCCTTTACTTGGTTGTTTTGTTGTTGCCTAGGTTGGCTGAAAGGTACCTGGATTTTGAGTTGGAACGTCTGGGTTTGAATCCCAGCTCCCAAACTTCACTAGCTCTTTGACTTTAGGAAAGTCACTTTCCCTCCATAAAAACTTAGTTTTCTGATCTATAAGAAGGAGATAATAATACTTGAACCACCTGTTTTATAAAGTGCTGTGAGGAAAGGCCTTTGTAAATCTGAAAGGGCTCTGTAAATGAATTTTATTGCTACTATGTTTATGCTACTAAAATACTTCCTCTTTTAGCATCTCTGTAAGGGATAAGGCATTTGTTTAGGCTTTCTATTTAAGGTGGTTTTAAAAGAGGTTCTTAATTATTCTGGTGTAGATTATCTATGACCAGTTTTTGGTTCCAGATTAGCTTCTTCTCCTTTCTGTCAGAGCCAGCTGGTTTGTACATTAGTATAAACACAATTTAATATAAACTTAGGTAAAACAATAGAGAAAGGTATACCTCTCTTATTTTCATGCATTATATAGTATATTCCAAGCCAAACATAGATTATGTTTTTATTTTGGATTTTCTGCACCAATTTCTTTTATTAACATAGAAAATTTGTTAGGTAGGCATTAAGAGTACTAAGGCCACAGATAATAAAGTCAAGTTGGAGGTGGGTCTGTACAAGCATAATATGGGAAGTATCTGTGATAACAGCATTTATATAACACTTTAAGATTTGCAGAATACTTTATAAATATCTCATTTGATCTTTACAACAGCCCTGGGAGATAGGTTGCTATCATTAAGCCCATTTCACAGATGGGGAAACTGAGGCAAAAGTGCTTAAATGATTTACCTAGAGTCACACAGCTAGTAAGTTTGGTTGGATTTGGACCCAGGTCCTCTTGACTCCAAGTCCAGCTCCCAGTTTGTTAATTCTTGATGATGGAGTTTGTGTGTGAAGAAACTCTCAGAAGTCCATTAAATACCCAGACTAATTTCCAGGGAAAAAAAAGTTTTTTATTCCTGTAAGCTGGTCCAATATATAAGTAATGTATCTGAAGTTCTCATATTTTAAAATTGCAATTTACATTTTTTTAAAATTTACTTTTCTTCAACAAACCTTTCATAACTTTGAAAAGGCTCTGTATTAGTTGCTGAGAATACAAAAAAAGTGAAACATTCCTTGCCCTCAAGACATTACATTGGGAGGATGCATTTTATACACAGAAATATATTCCAAGATAATTTGAGTAGGGTTAGTAGATTAATAACAGATGCCGTTACTAAGTAGTAAGCAATTCCATTTTAAAATGCATTTAAGTACATAACTGATTTGGAGTATTTTTTTTCTTCATTAAGTTCCTGATTCACTCCAAAAATAAGGAAGCTAATTTATTTTCAGAAATAATTAATTAATTTTAATTTCAACATTCACTTCCATAAGATTTTGAGATCTAAATTTTCTTCCGCCTCCTTCCCCAAGGCGGCATGCAGTCTGATATAGGCTCTACATATACATTTATATTAAACATATTTTCACATTAGTCATGTTGTAAAGAAGAATTAGAACCAATGGGAGGATCTACAAGAAAGAAGAAACAAAACAAAAAAAAAAGAGAGAGCAAATGGTATGCTTCCATTTGCATTCAGACTCCAAAGTTCTTTCTCTGGATGTGGAGATAACATTTTCTATCATGAGTCTTTTGGAATTGTCTTAAATCCTTGCATTGCTGAGAAGAGCTAAGTCTGTCAAAGTTAGTCATCGCACAATGTGGCTGTTACTGTGTACAGTGTTCTGAGTCTGCTCACTTCACCCAACATCCATTCATATAAGTCCTTCCACGGTTTTCTGAAGTCTGCCTGCTTATCATTTTCTTATAGCACAATAGTGTTCCATTACATTCATATACCACAACTTGTTCAGCCATTCCCCAGTTGATGGGCATCCCCTCAATTTCCAGTTACTTGCTATTACAAAAGGAGCTGCTATAAATATTTTTGTGCATGTGTGTCCTTTTCACATTTGTATGATTTCTTTGTGGTACAGACCTTGAAGTGGTATTACTGGATCAAAGGTTATGCAGTTTTAGAAGCCCTTTGGGCATAGTTCCAAATTGCTCTCTAGAATGGTTGGATCAGTTCATAACTCTACCAACAGTGCATTAATGTTTCAATTTTCCCACATTTTCTCCAACATTTATCATTTTCCTGTTTTGTCTTGTTAGCCAATCTGGGAAGCTAATTTTAAAAATCATTTTTTGATAGGATCAAATTCAACAAATCATTTCTGCCCCATGAGGGTATAGGTTTTTTTTTTTCCTTTTGGTAAATTCATGTTACCTTTAAAAGATCTGTCAACTTAGTAACAAAACAACAGTTTCTTAATTAAAAAATAGTTAAGTTGGTGTCATGCAGATAGATCCAATATCAGTGAGGTTTTTCTTTTGATTTTTAGCTTACCATTATGTATCATATTAATATAATTTTTAAAAAATGTTACCATGTTTAGAGGATTCAAGTGGAAAGTGTTAAAAATGACAATGATGTCATACTAAAAACTGAATTCCTACCAAATAAAATTGTAACAGTGGGTCAAAATCCATCGCAGATAATCCATGTCTGGCAACCATATATTGTACATACTGGTATGTAGACACTGTGTCTTAAGAGGCAGACATTTTATAATCATTTTACATGTGGATAAAAAGTAGATAATTTTTAAAAGATGCTTTTTGTTAACATTTTTGAAGCTCCATTTTACATTATTGGCACTTTTTTTCTTTCCCTGGAGTCATGTTTTTTGTTCAGACTAATTTAAAAAGAAATTTTTAGACATTATATTATTCTACAAAATTTACTTTGAAATAGAATTTTACTTGTATTTGAACCACTATCCTTATTTTTCAAATTATGTGTTTCTGAGTTGCTTGCTACTACTGCCTTCAGAAAGTTTATGTTTTAGGTCTGCTTTCTGAAATTTTTACTTCTTTTGGACTAATTCTTATTTTCTTGATTTCACTCACCTCTAGTACAAGAATATTTGAGTGTCCCTCAGATGTTGGCTCCAGATGTTTATTTAAATCTCAGATTTCCCTCTGAAACATCAGAAACACCTTTGACATCTGATCCTACATCTAATGTGGTTTGTATTTACTTAAAATGTTTGTAATATATTGACATGTTGCATAATACATCATAATGCATTGTATTGATGAGTGCTAAACATTTTTATTATCTCAATGGTTTTGGAGAAATACTTTTAGAGAATCTAGCCCTAATTAATCTAGGTTTGTCATTTTTTTAAAAAGTAGAAACTAAGTCTTGCCCTCCAACTAGGTTGCAAACTGAGACCATTTGTCCTCTTCTACTTCAGCAAGGCTTGGTAATTCTGGATACATAGCAGGTTCATATCAGCTTGCTATGGACTGGTTCAGTTCATATCTCTGCAGTGATGATGCCTATGTTAGATATATAGCCTCTTCAATTAGCTGTTTATATGTTGTATCCCCTAGAGGAATATAAGCTTGTTGAAGGCAAGAGACTCTTTTTAAAAATTAAAAACTTTTTAAAATCACCAAGCTTTTTTTTCTCCTTCCTCCCTTCTCTCACCCCCATTGGGGAAAAAAAGAGAAGTAAAACTCTTGTAACATATGCATAGTGAAGCAAATGTATTTCTGTGTTGCAGGGTTAAAAATGTCTGTCCTATTCTTCATCTTGAAGTCATACCTTCTCTTTCAGGAGGCATGTAGCATGTTTCACCATTGGTCCTCTGGAATTCTAGTTGGTCATTTCATTGATGAGTTCTTAACCCTTTCAAAGTTACTCATTTTTACAGTGTGGTTGTTGTATAAGTTGTTCTCCTGGCACTGCTCACTTTTACTCTGCCTCACTTTGTACAAATCATACCAGATTTTTCCCAAAACTGTCCATTTTGTCAATTCTTACTTCATAGTAATCGTATTTGTTTTTATAGCTCTCAAGGCTAGTCCAGTGTCTTGCATGTGAAAACTTTTCAATAAATATGTTTGTTGAATCTAATTATGCTTATAACATATTTGGTCCCACATAGAAAACTGTATATTTAATTCTTTAATTTTTTGGCATGCTTTACCTCAGATTGGACACAATTATATAAATGTCATTGACGTTGAAGCTACTGATCTTCTTCAGGAATTGCCTGTTAGAGAAGAGGCTACCGATGATATTGTTAACAAACAGGAAGGTGATAACATGGAAATTCCATCTTCTGCAGATCTGCACTACATGGCAGCTTCTGTTACTAATGTAATTCCTCCTGACCAGTTTATGAATAAAGGTAATAGCCTTCCTTTTACTTTTTTAATGCAGTGAAAGATTTTGAAGAGAAAAAAAAAGTTAATGCTGTTTTGCTTTCCCTATTTTCATCTCTCTTCAAAGATCCTTCATCTGAATTTCTTTCTCTTAGAGTCCCTCTTGTACCTTTGGATTTTAAAAATTTTAATGTATAAATACCATCTTATTTTCTTTATTTTACCTGACAGAGAATTTCCAGATCTCTTCCTATTCTTATACTCTCAGAGATGAACATTTTTTTCCTCATCAAGGAACTACAGATTTTGTGATAGAAGAATCAGGGGTCAGAGGTAGAAAAATGAAGAGCCAAGTTAAATTCATAATTTCTGTTCAGAATGAAGAGGGAGAAAGGCTATGGAGGAAGTGATAAGGCCACCTATAAATTAGTCATATGGTATAAACCAATAGTAAGGTCAGATCATTTCATGTTTATTCTTTAAAAGGAGATAAAATCGAGAAAGGAATTTTGACTAAGTAGGTGGGGTGGGGAGAAATTATTGTAATTAAATAAAATTCACTGACACTGTAACCAGTACTTAATGTACTGATGTTAGTAAACTGTATAATCTGATAGTAAGTAGGTGAATTTGTTTATATAAATCATTACCAAGGGGTAAAATTCTATACATCAGTCCAGGAGGGATGGGAAAGCTCAAGAAAAAAATTCTGAAAATCCAAAAAGGAACAGTTTTGATGAGGAAGAAAAACGGGAGTTGTCTGAAGTGACCAGTGTCACACAGGGAACTTCCTTTACAACTTAGACTCAAAAAAGATACATACAGAAGATAGAAGCAAATACTGGTAAGGAAGGATGAGTGTAAAAAGCATGGCAGGGTCTTACAAGAATAAATTTAGGGGTGCTAAAGTTCAGTATGAGCCGAGTCTGGCAAGGGAAGTCAAGGACAACAAAGGTTTGGATTGGAGTTATTAAAGTTATTTTAGAGTACTCATTTGAAAGATTTGGGTGAAAAGGCAGATCAAAGAAAGTCTAGGACTGCTGAGCAGGATGGTTGTAATAATGACAATGGACAACAGAAAGAAGGTAGAACTGTTCAACTCTATCATACTTCTGAATTCTCTGAGGAGATTTTTGTATTGGAAAAAAGAGCAAAAATATCTGATCTGAAATTGATGCTCAAGATAAAATAGGGAGACAGTAAGATACTTGTCTTTCAGGAGCTCAAGTCATTAGACTCAGATGAATGACATCATCAAGTACTCAGAACTGGCAGATGTGATTGCTAAGCCACTGTCAGTAATATTTAAAAGATATTACAGAATGGAAGGGCTGGTAAACATATGTGCACAGCATGCAAGTGTTTGGATATATTCTCGAAGGCTTGTTACCACCCAACCTAGATTTTTGTTTGTTTGTTTTTGAGAGAAGCTAGTAGGTAATTCCTTATCCAATTTACCTTTTGATATTTGTCTTGATTCTTGTATTTCTTTTTCAAAGTTCTTGCTCAGTTCTTGTCCTTTCATCAGAATTACTTGGAATACCTTTATTCTATGAGAAGTACGTTTTTTCCCCGTAGGATTGTAGTCAGCTTTTACAGGGTAAATTATTCTTGTTGTTTATACCTGCTATGTTTTGATTTTGGAATATAGACAGTGCTCGCTTTGTGTAAATTTGCATTATTGTAAATTTGACTCCCCAGTGAGCTACAGGCAGTACCCTACACTGGCCTTGGCTGTGGTTCCTAGCAAGTGGCAACAAGAACACTGGTGCAGCCTCTTACTAGGGGTCCTCAACTCCAGGAACTAAAGCCATTCCAGCTGTGGGGGTCCCAGGCACTGACACACTCTGGCTGTGGAGCTGCAGAGCCATAGGGCTTGGGACCACGTGGAGTCCTTCAAGGGGAGAGGGAGATGTGCAGAACAGTCCACTTATGCTAAGTAAGAACTGATTGTATAGTAGTCCAAGATCACCATTTGTTTAAAGTACATGTTGCCACATATTACGGGATCTTGATTGTAGTTCCTTGGTATTTGAATTGTTTCTTTCTGAGTGCTTGTAGTAGTTTTCTGTAATTTGGGAGCTTCTGGCTATCACATTCCAAGGAGTTTTCTCTTTTTTTTTCTAGGAAATCAGTGGATTCTTTCTGTCTTTACTTTATCTAGGTCTAATAAGTTTCTGGACACTTTCCATTTTGATTCCTTGAAATATAGTATTCAGGCTTTTATTTTTTTTTTAACCACGGTTTTCATAGAGTCCAATGATTCTTACTGTGTTTCTTCTTGACCTGTTTTCTAAGTCATCAGTTTTTGATATGAGATATGTTATATTTTGTTTCAGTCTTTTGATTTTATTCTAATATTTCTTGTTGACTGAAGGAGCCATTGATTTCTGTTTGGTCTAGTTTTAAGGGAGTCCATTTCTTGGGTAAGTTTTAGTAATTTTTATTCTAAGCTATTTATTCTTAAAATTCTTTACAGAGTGTTTTTTTTTTTCATTTTAAAATTTCTTCTAGGTATTCCTGTAGTTCTAGTAGAAAATCATTTTTTGAGTCTCTATTGCAGTTGTTAGGGAGTTCCTCACTCTAGATTTGCAGTAGTTTTTGATACTTCATAGTTGTTTTCTTTAATTTACTCCAATCTTTAGCTTTAGTTTCTGACTTGGAACTTTGTACCAGGACCAGACTCTACCCCTTTCTTTGTTTTTCTTCTTCTTTTTTTTTTTTTAATTTTATTATCGTTTGCATCATTCATTTCCACAAGATTTTGAGTTACATATTTTCTCCCCCTCTTTCCCCCCCCCACCCCAAAACAGCCATCCCAGTGTGTCCCCCCTCCCCCAGTCTATTCT
>CM053587.1:76306273-76322689 GCA_028646515.1 Pseudochirops corinnae
TTGCTGTTTTTGGGGGGGTGGGTAGGCGAAAGACGGGAAGAAAATTTGTAACTCCAAATCTTCTGGAAATCAATGATGTAAACTAAAAATAAACAAAAGTTAATTTAAAAAAAAAAAAGAATGATAAACCAGCTCAATAGATACTCTCAGGTGAGAGGTCATCTAGTAAGGACCAGAGGAAGAAAAGAGGTGGGTTATTGGTTTTCCCATATAGTAAAAGCAATATCCTAAATACTCCATACAAATTAGGCTAGTTTTTCTTTAAAAGGTATTGAGAAGGGAACCAAGATATGGAGTAGCAGGAAGCAGTACAGCAAGGAGCTCCCTGCCCTCCACCAATATTCCTCCAAACATATCTAGAAAATGCATCAGACCAATCCCAGTGGAGAAATCCAAGAAAAAGTCATAGTAACTTGTTTTTCCAGCCCAGGTTGACAAGTCTCTGTACACTGGGGACAGGGCCAAGTGCAGGACACTAGTGGATCACTTGAGTACCCACAGAGTATGTGCCAGGACAAGAAGAGGTCCCAGACCCATCCTGGGGCATCCTGATGGAGACAAGTGTCGCCTGGCAGCTTTGTAGCCCATTACTCAGTTTAAAGTTGCAGATCCAGAGAAGACTGACTGGCAACCACACTGCACCCTCACCCCAGTAAGTCTCAGGTCATAAGAGGTATACCAAGAGAGGAGCAAGTTCAAAACTCTGGCAGCAGCAGTGTGACCACAGGAGCAGAGCAGCCTGAGGCCTGTAGAAGAGTAATCAGGGCAGGAATCCCAGACCAAATGAGAGCCTGCAATCCTCTCACTGAACCAGTAAAACTTCCCAGTTGGCTGATCATGGCTGAGTCCAGGAGCAATCTATTGTTGCTCGGGCCCAAACTAATGTTAGAAACTTGGAGAACTCAAACCAAGAATCAACAGTTAGGCATGGTACTGAATTAGAACCACTTTCAGACTGCTGGAAGTTTGCAGATGCTGAGCCTGAGCTGTCCCTGAGATCTTTGAATGGCACAGCACTCAGTACTCCCAAGAAAGCAGCAAAAGGACCAGCCAGCCCTTTCCTACAGAAGTACACAGAGGTCAGCCCTAATGTCAATTCCAGAGTAAAGAAAGAAGGCTGGAGGAATGAGCAAACAAACAAAAAAAGAATCCCACCATAAAAAGCTATTACAGTGACAAGAACACTCAAGACAAACCCAAGGGAAAAAAAAAAAGAATGGCTGCAAAACATCTAAAAACAAAACCTGAAAGAAAATAGCTTGGACATAAATTCAAATAGAATTTCTGGAAAAGATGGAAAGATGTTTTGTTTTAGAGTTTAAAATGTTTTTGTCAATGAAATGAGAGTACTAGAAAGAAAAATGGAAAAGAAATGAGAGCTATAGAAGAAAGAACTGAAAAAGAAATACAGAGCCTGAAGGGGGAGTGGAAGGAACAAGCATTTATTAATCACTTAGTGTGTTCCAGGCACTTTGCTAAGAAATATGGAAATGTTTTCTGGTTTGAGCCTCACAAAAACCCTGGGAGGTAAGTGCAATTATCGTATCCATTTTACAGTTGAGGAAACTGAGGCAGAAAAATGTAAGTGACTTGTTCAGAGTCCAACAGCTAGTAAGCATCTGAGTCTGGGTTTAAACACAGGTCGTTCTAACTCCAGCCTGATACAAAAGATACATAACCTTGTCCAAGAAGCTCACTGAAAATTAGAAAGGACCTAATGGAAGCCAATGACACCTGGACACAACAAGAAATATTAAAGCGTTAACATTAAAATATTAAAACAGTCAAAAATCTGAAAAAATAGAAGAAAATGTAAGGTACCATAGCAAATATAACTGGTCTGAACAATAGATCAAGGAGAAGATAATTTTAGAATCATAAGACTGACTGAATGTCATGACCAAAACGAGAACCTAAGACATCATATTTAAAAAGAAAACTGCTTATATCTCAGGACCAAATGGTTAAGTGGAAATAGAAGGAATCCACTAGTCATTTCCTGAAACTGAGCAAAACTGATTCTAATCCTGCAGGGAGTGCAGTGGTGAATGGACTTTTAATGAAACAGAGGACTTCAAGCATTTTAGATGAAAAGAATAGAACTGTATAGAAACTTTGGAGTTAAAGGGCATGTTAAGAGAAACAGTAAAAAAAAAATATGAATGAACAATGACAAAGGACTAAACAAGAATAAACTTCTTGCTTTCTAACATGGGGAGAAGATGCATTCATCCCATCCCCACCCCCATTCCCCATGAACCATATCATTAGTAGTTATAGAGTATAATTAGATAGAAGCCTTGGGAGTAGTTCTGTTAAGTCTTGCTCATTTTAAAAGAAGGATAGAAAGATAATTTTAAAAGGAATGTACTTAGAGGGGGAAGAGGGAAGAGTTTAGGAAAAATTATATGATTATGACCTGCAAGTAGACATCTATTCAAACTAAGAGGAGGAGATTGGGGAGAACATCTGACACCTGAACTTCATTCTCATCTGAACTGGTCAAAGGAGAGAAGAATATGCATGAGTGCACACACCACACACACACACACACACACACACACACACTCAGTTGGATACATAAAATATTTAACTAACTAGGAAAAGGAGGAATTAGACATTAAATAAAAGGAGGGATCAGTATTAAGCAAATTAAAAAAAACCCTAAGGATGTATGAAAATAGCTCTTTTTGAGGTAACAAAGTATGGGAGTCTGAGTAGGCACCCATCATAAATGGTTGGAGAAGTTAGGTTACATAAATGTGGTGAAAACTATTTTGTTGTAAGAAATAATAAGGATGTTTTTTTTTAAAAACACAAGATTTATATGAATTGATATAGAAAGAAGTGAACAGAACCAGGAGAACAATTCATACAAAGAGAACAAAATGGTAAAGCTTAGTTAAGAAGACGGTATCTAAATGGGATTTGGATTTCTAGACCATGGCTTAAAAATTGGAATACGGGCATTTGGTAAGAGATGGTTTGCCTAACAAAAGCTAGTAACAGTGAATTTGCCTAGAGTCTAAAATTCAATTTAAGACACTTTACACTAGTTGGACTAGAAGGAGGAATTAAGGGGAGGGGAGAAAACTTTATGTGTATATCCATCATATCCACATGTATTTTATTCTATTCTCTCTCTCTCCCTGTGTGTGTGTCCCTCTCCCTCCTCCGCCCCTCTCCCTCCCCTTCACCCTCTCCATCCCTCTCCCCCTCCCTTTCCCCCTCCCACTCTCCATCCCTCTCCCCTTCCCACTCCCTTTCTTCCTCTCCCTCTTCTCTTTTTCCCTCTCCCTCTTTTTCTCCCTCTCCCTCTCTCCCCCACCCCCACTCTCTTCTTGTCTCTCTTCTCCTCTCTCTCTCACTAAATATACAGTAATTTGTTCCATTACTTATTCTTTGCTTGGTAATTGTACTTGTGTCCCTTTCTTATGTTTGCTGTTTGGGATGTTGGTAAATTGAATAACCTGATCATATCTTCTTGGTTTTTCTTTTCTTTTTGCAGGAATGTGTTATGTCACTTTTTTTGTTGAATGTTCATTTTTTTTTTAAATTGATGATTAGTCTCAGGTTTTCTGGGTATGCCATTTTGGTTTGCTCCTTGAGTTCCATTGCTTTCAAAATGTTATTCAGTTCCCTCTTTCAATTTCTTATGACTGAAATAATCTTGTGTAATTTAAAATTTCTTACCTCCATGTGTGAATTGCTTGCAGAATTGGTTGCTTGTCATTGAAATTGTTCATTTTAATCATTTATATATCTTGGAGTTTGAAGCACGGGGGTTTGGTTTGGTTTTTGTTTTCTTTTGTTTGACTTGGCTTTTTTTTTTCTGGAGACAATCTGTGAATTCTGTTGATTAGAGTTTAATTTTCTACATCACATATACTAAATCATTTCTTTTGCCTTATTTCCTGCAGTATGGACTTGAGAAATTTGGTGTTTTGTTTTGTTTTGTTTTAATTTTGGGGGTTTTTCTGGGAGACATATGATTCTTATACCTCATTTTCATGATTACTTGCTTGAGCTTATATAGAGTTTATATGTCCTTTTAATGTTGTTTTTTGCTTATTTTCTATCAGATTTTCCCTCTTTCTGTATTATTATGTTCCAAATTTGTTCATCTTTCTTTTGCTTCTTTAGCGAGACTTTCCATTATAGATTTCATTTTTTCCTAAACTGTTGATTGGTTTGGTTTTATTTTTAAATCCTTCCTTGAGAGTTTTAAGTTCTGACCTACATTCATTCCTAATTTTTTATTTTGTGGTCTTCATTTTTCTTTTGGACCATTTTAAAGATTCTTACTATTATCCTGTGCTATCTTGGGAGGTCATGTGATTCTGTGTTTCATCAACTATTGGCTCACTTTCCTTTGTCTTGCAATATTTAATGAGAGTTTTGTATTCTTCTTGAAGATTTACCCTTCATCCTTCCTTCTGGTTTTAAGATAATCTCTATTAATTTATATGCTGTTGCTCTGAACTTTTACTGTGAGTTTTTCCTCATAATATCTTTGGCATTTCAGCTTTTTAGAGAAATTTCCCAGGAACTCACTTTCTGGCTCTTCCTTTGTTGTGGGTACAGTTCCAAAGTCAATATCCTCTTAGTCTGATAGCAGGACAAAATGAGGTACTCACCAGTTGATAAACATTTAAAAAAGGAGGTTTACCTTGCCTTAAAACAGCTGGAATATGCAAGAAAGATATAGCAGCACCTAGCATCTCTGAATGAACCCCACTTCCTTGTCTCTATCTGGAAATTCGTCGGGTCAATAAGTTATCCTGCTATGATGGTTTGTATGGTTTTAGGCCCCCACCAAATATGAGAAGTCCAGGCTACATGCAGGTGAGACTTATTATGTTCCTAGATGATCATGCAGTTGCATCAGGGAAACTAAGGCCAATCAGGCTCTTTGTCTTTCAGGTAAAATCTCCCCATATTGTGGATGAGAAGAAAGGAGTTGTGTTCCAGAAATGCTGGTCTTATCACATACCACTCCTTGGTGACAAGGCCCTAAGGATCTTCTAGAGCAGTAGTTCTCAACCTGTGGGTTGTGCCCCCTTTGGGGGTCAAATGACCCTTTCACAGGGGTCACAGGAGTCACCTAAGACCATCAGAAAACACATATTTCCAATGGTCTTAGAAATCGAGACACCACTCCTCTGTCTCCAGGTGGGTCCGCCCACATGCAGATACGCCCACATGTGAGTATTAAAGGGTTGCGGCATTGGGAAGGTTGAGAATCACTATTCTAGAGGATTTTCCATCATTTAAATCATTTAATATTTTATTTTGTCTTCTATTTGCATGTAAAAACAATTTTTAACATTCATTTTTTTTGTTTTGAATTTTAAATTCCTCTTTTTCCCACTTATTGGGAAGGCAAGAATTTGATGCAGTCATACAAAATACTTCATCTGAAAATTGCTTGTTTATATCCTTTGACCATTAATCAATGGTCCATGTTATTCATGTTATGAAAGAAAACACAAACCAAAAAAAAGCAAGAAAAACAAAGTTTAAAAAGTATGCTTTGATATGCATTCCTATCAGTTCCTTCTCTGGCGATAGATAGCATTTTTCATCATAAGTCCTTCAGGATTGTCTTGGATTATTGTATGGCTGAGAAGAGCTGTGTCATCATACAATATTGCTGTCACTATGTTCTCTTGGATATGCTCATTCTACTTTGCATCAGTTCTGTAAGTCTTTACAGGTCTTTCTGAAAGAATCTTGCTCATCATTTCTTATAGCATAATAGTATTCCATCACATACTACAACTTATTCAGCCTTTCCCCAATTGATGGACAGCCCTTCACAGTTTTATAGCCTTTTGGACATAGTTCCAAATTGCTATACAGAATGGTTGAATCAGTTCACTACTCCACCAACAGTGCATGAGTGTCTCAGTTTTCCCATATCCCCTCCAACATTTATTATTTTCCTTTTCTGTCACATTAGCCCATCTGATAAGTGTGGGGTGGTACATGAGAGCTGTTTTTATTCCTCTGATAAATAGTGATTTTGAGCGTCTAGATAGCTTTGTTTACTTTATCTGAAAACTGCTTGTTTATATCCTTTGACCATTAATCAATTGTTAAATAGTGCTTATTTTTATAAATTTGACTCAGTTATCAATATGTTTGAGAAATGAGGCCTTTATCAGAGAAACTTACATTAAAAATGTTTTTCCTTCACAGGTGAATATTGGGTATTTCCCTCCATCTTCTTTCCTCCCATTTATCCTATCCTCACTCCCTTTGTTCACCCTGACCATTCTCAACGGTGTTTTGCTTCTAACTCTCACCTCCCCCTAGTCTGCCCTCCCTTCTATCAACTCCACCCCCACTTCTTTTATCTTCTTCCTCTCTACTTTCATGTAGGGCAAGATAGATTTCTATACCAAACTGACCATGTATGTTATTCCGTCTTTGAGCCAGTTCCAATGAGAGTAAGTTTCACATGCTTTTCCCCACCTCCTTAATATTCCCCTCCATTGTAAAAGTTCTTTTGTGCCTCTTTTATTTGAGATAATTTACCCCATTCTACCTCTTCCTTTTCCCTTCTCCCAGTATATTCCTCTTTCTAACTCCCTAATTTTATTTAACTCACCCCCATGCCCTTTGTCTATATATACTCCTTTAACTGCCCTAAGAATGAGAAAGTTCTTATGAGTTACAAGTATGTTCCCATGTAGGAATGTAAACAGCTTAACCTTATTGAAACCCTTATAATTTTTCTTTCCTCTTGATTTCTTTATGCTTCTCTTGAGTCTTATATTTGAAAATCATATTTTCTATTCACCTCTGGTCTTTTCATCAGGAATGCTTTAAAGTCCGATATTTCCTTGAATATCCACTTTTTCTTCCAAAGGATTATACTCAGTTTTGCTGGGTAGGTAAATCTTTGTTGAATTCCTAGCTCTTTTACCCTTTGAGCCTTTAACGTAGAAACTACTAAATCTTGTGTTGTGCTGATGGTGACTCCACAACATTTGAATTATTTCTTTCTGGCTTCTTGTAATGTTTTCTCCTTGACCTGGGAGCTCTGATACAATTTGGCTATAATATTCATGGGAGTTTTCATTTTTGGATCTCTTTCAGGAGGTGATTAGTGAATTTTTTCCATTTCTATTTTATCCTCTAATTCTAGAATAGCATGACAGTTTTCCTTGATAATTCATTGAAAGATGATGTATAGGCTCTTTTTTTATCATGGCTTTCATTTAATCTAATAATTCTCAAGTAATCTCTCCTCAATCTATTTTCCAAGTCAGTTTATTTTCCAATGAGATATTTCATATTTTCTTTTTTTTTCATTCTTTTGATTTTGTTTTATTGTTTGTTGACATCTCATGGAGTCATTAGTTCTCACTTGACCATTCTAATTTTTAAGGAATTGTTTTCTTCAGTCAGCTTTTCCATTTGATCAATTCTGCTTTTTAAGGAGTTCTACAGTGAAATTTTTTATATCTTTTTCCATTTGGCCACTTTTGCTTTTTAAGGCATCCTTTTCTTCACTGGGTATTTGTGCCTTTTTTAACCATTTAGCTTACTCTGTTTTTAAGGTGTTATTTTCTCCAGTATTTTTGTGCCTACTTTACCAAGATGTTTACTCTTTTTTTTTCATGATTTCCTTGCATCACTGCCCTCTCTTTTCCCATTTTTTTCTTCTGCCTCTCTTATATTATTTTTAAAATGCTTTTTGAGTTCTGCCAGGAATTCTTTTGGGGCCTAAGACCAATTTACATTTTTTCTTTGAGATTGGAGACATAGCAATTTTGACTTTGTTGTCTTCTGAGTTTGTGTTTTGATCTTCCGTGCCACCATAGTAACTTTCTATGGTCAGTACCTTTTTTGTTGTTGTTGTTTGCTCATCTTCCCAAACTATGTCTTAACTTTTAAATCTGTGTTAATTGGGCTCTGCTTTCAGAGCAGTGTCTTAAGCTTCTGGTTTTTTGTCCAGCTGTTTTCAGAGCTAATTCTGGGGACCTCTAAGTTTTTGGTTCTTCCAAGATGATATGATCTGAGGAGAGATGTGCTTACTACTCTTCTGGCCTGTGTTCTGGTCTGTGAGTGACCACAAGCAATCTTCTGCACTGGAACAGGGACCAGGATCCCTGCTCCCCTGCAATCACAAAGTCTGGTCTTCTAGTGCTCTTCCTCACCCTGAGACTATGACCCAGGACTTTTACCTGGCTCCAAGTATGGGCAGTGCAACAGAGTCCTGCCCCAGTGGACAGTCCACTCCTGTGGACTGAGAGTTCTGGATGCTGCCACTGCCACCTCTGATTCAGTCACCTCCCAGGTCTGCTGCTGGTTTCCTGGATCATAGCCTACAACAGCAAAGCCTGCACTGGTCTGTGCTCTACTCTCACCCCTGTATGATAGACCTTCCCTGCTGACCTTCTAGGCTGTCTTGGGCTGGAAAATTGTTCCACCCAATCCTTTTGTGGGTTCTACTGCTCCAGAATTATTTCTGAGGCATTTTTTTAAAATGGCATTTTGAGGCATCTTTAAAACCATAAAAGTCGTTTGGAGAGGAATTTGGAAAAGCTCAGGTGAGTCCCTGCCTTTTCTCTGCTGTCTTGGCTATGCCCAGCCTCAATTTTCTATCGTTTAAAGGGTTATATGGTGGAAAGTCCTCCTATCATGAGTAGTACTAAGGGAAGGAAAAGTAGAAAAGGTGAAAAAACAAACAAAACAAAATTAAAATAATGAGAACAAAAGTAAAAAATTGTAGGACTTTTCTTCTTTCTTTGGAAGGACTAAGTCACAAGTCTATGGCATGGACGAGGCCAAATCTTCTCAGTTCATGGCATATATCCTAATGCAAATTGGTGACAACAAGCCAGAGCAGTACCAAAAACAACTCAGTTATAGTACAGAGGATGATGGTTCCAGTATAGCCATAGATTTCTTCTCTTGAAGTAAGATGGTATCAGAAAGCAAGAGCAGCCCCAGGAACATCAGAGTCAGGATGGGGACACTTCCAGTACAGTCAGAAATTCTTTATCACTCATCAAAGTCATTTATTGTAAAGTGAATACTAGGTCATGAGCCTCTCATGAAACTTATCCCAGGATCTAAATAGATACAGAACTGTACCACCATACTATCAGTATTCCCTGGCCCATCTGCCAAAACCTCTGCCATCCTTAGAGATACATCAAGGGAATTATACAAAATCTTTTCCCCTTTTAAATACATAACAATTTCATCTCCCCCATTATACTAGAAAGCAAGATGTCTCCCAGCAAAAACACCCCATACTTCCCCCTGTCCCTTTCTGGGAAGGACTTCCCTGAACCATCCAAGAAGAAAGTCTACTAATTGAGGGTGACCTGAGCTGCTTCTCCAGAGTGTAAGGAGCCCTCTGAGGAGGCAAGGACCTTGAGGCCAAGACAACTCTGTGCTGGGGAAGGGTTGGAGAGGATCAGCCAGAACCCCCTCCAAAAACAGTATGTGCTCATCAGGTAAGTCTTTATGGAAATGAGACCCAAGTTGCCACTGGTTAAGAGGTATCCCCTTTCCAGGATAGCACTGATTTTTTTACAGACATGTATCTATCTCCTGTTACCAGGTTAGTGGCTGCCAAAGTCCAATTGTACATACAACTATAGCCAATAAAGCCATCAGTTAACCGGGCAGAATGGTATTCCTTAGGAGCCAGGTCCTTGTAGGTGGGAGTTCACTGGGCCAGCAGAAGAGACAGGGTTCCAAGGTCTGGACTAGAGGCCTCAGTCTCCTGCCTAGTCACTACCTGATTATGAAGGGCACAAACACAAGAGAAACCCAGGCAAAGGTGATTTCTAATTTACCATTGCCATTTCTGAGTAGTGTTTGACTCTTACTGGGCTCTAAATGCTATTGAAGATAGAATAAAGAAAGGGTCATATAATCACCCTTTGTCCAGATTTGCCTATTATGGGTTGGGGGGATGTGAGATGATCCCATTAGGATACCCATGTGGGGAATGTGGGTTCTCAAAAACCTAAAGAGTCCAAAAAGTGTCTGGGATTCCTTCTTAGAACAGTAGCTTATTGCAGATTGTTTGGAATCCTCTGGGTTTTGCCCTACCCACTTTATTCCCCAAAATTTGACTGATCAGGCTGAACCTTGTATTTTCTTAGGGTTAATTTCCCATCTGATCTAAGGTGTTCACCACTGTGTTCACCATCTTGCCCAATCAATATTATGTTATCAACATAGTGGTATACATCTGTACCCCGAGGTGGGAGGCCTCTTTCAGATCTCAGCTCACCATAATATGACAGTAGAAAGAAGAGTTCAAGTTACTCTGAGGAAGGATGTGAAGTTATATTGAATTCTATTCCAGATTAAAGGAAACCAATCCTGACAAGACTTAGCCACATAAATAGAGAAAGCCTGGGTAAATTTTATCACTCCCATACCATTCACCTTTAGCTACCTGGTCTACAGTATTAAGAGGATTAGGAACAGCAGTAGAGACAAGCATGATGACTTTGTTCAGCTCCCACTAGTGCACTGGAAGCTGTCAGCTGCCTTCCTTGCAGATAACATAGAGTTGTTGAAAAGGTATCTGGTATAACAAAGTACTTCAGCTTCCTCCATCTCTCTTTCACCATTGAGGAAATGTCTTCCACTCTGCTGGGGTGTCCAATTTGTTTGGTATTAACTACATGAAAGGGTTCAGGTAGCTCTAAAGATTTCCACTGGGTCTTACCCACAGTGACATGAATAGAGGTTGCTGAAAGTGTCCAAATAGATACCTGTGCTCATAATACTCTTTCCCTCTATGGACTCTGGCTTCCCCCAGGTGATCCAAATGAGGCAGAGATTTTTGCAGTGGTGGGGAATCTGCGGCCCCAAGGACCCTGCTTTAGAGGATTACTCAGGTTTGGAATTTTTCTATAGGGTTTTACTAGCCCCTCCACGGGTTGAACATTTTCTGCTTTCTTATCAACCTCCTGTTCCAGGAGCCACCCCCAAAGCCCCTTACTGAGCTCAGGGCAGCAGTTGGGTCTGACTGTCCTCCCTGCCTCATTGCCAAAGTGCCCTTTGTGTGCACAACAGCATTTGCTCCAGCCACAGCCATTCTGACCTCCAATTCAGATTTCACTGGTCCATCAGTCACTCCACACCAATGTGGTTGTGTGGTTATAGCTAAAGCCACTCACCAAATCTGAGAGACCCAGATGCCACTTTTTATGGAACTGGAGCTATTTATTCTCCTAGATAATCAGGAAAGGTAAGGCCAAACAGGTTCATGTTGTGGGTGGGAGGAAAGAAGTTGCCTTCCAGAAATGCGAGTCCTATCATATCCTCCTTTGTGCTTATCCTTGTCATTCAGACGTGTCTGACTATCTCCATTGGTTTTCTTTGCAAAGATGCTGGAGTGCCATTTTTGTCATTCCCTTCTCCAATGTGTCCCCATTTTACAGATGAGTAACTGAGGAGAACAGAGGGTAAGTGACTTGGCCAGGCTCACACAGCTAGTAAGTGTCTTTGGTCAGATTTCAACTCAGGGCTTCCTGACTCCAGCCCAGGCTTCCAGGCTGCCACTGCCTCAGTTTCTTCACATGGAGGCATAAAAGGGTTACCAACCTGTGTCCCTGCCCTCAATAGCCTGGGGCATAGGCAGAGAGGACATGACTAGTCTAGTCAGTTTTTAGTCTCCTTTCCTTCAAGACAAACTAGACGACCACCCCAAATCCCCATTTGGTTTTCCTTTGCTTTTTTTTTGTTCATTTTTTTTCAGTCATGTGCAGTTCTTTATGACTCCATTTGGGGTTTTTTGGCAAAGATACTGGCATGGTTTGCCATTTCATTCTCCAGCTCATTTTACAGATGAGGAAACTAAGGCAAACAGGGGTAAGTGACTTGCCCAGGGTCACACAGCTAGTCAGTGTCTGAGGCAGCATTTGAACTCATGAAGATGAGTCTTCATGACTCCAGGCCCAGTATTCTGTGCACTATGGCGCCACCTAGCTGCTCTAGCTGTCTTTATTATTTGCCTGGTCTAAATCAACATCTACTGCATTTTGCTACAAGGATTGGAGAAAGAACAAGGTAGATGTTCTAGGGGAGAGTCTTGGCAAGCTTAATGGTTCCTAAAGTTACACCCCACAAAGAAGGCAGGATATTTTCAACCTCACTTCTTCTTCCTTAGTTAACATGGCTACATATGGGTACAAGTGGTAGATTCCCTCAGAACACCTGCGGGGGGGGGGGGGGGACCGAATCCCAAGACAGACCTCAGGCACAGGGCCAGCAATTAGCCTGGGTCCCTGCTACAGATAAGGAGCTTGTTGTCATTGACCTCCTTGAGGAATATGCCTAGGATTGGAATCTGTGTCAAAGGGCATAGATATCTTAGAAACTTTCTTTCTGTAATTTTAAATTGCTTTCCAGAATGATCGAACCAATTCATAGATCTATCAATAGTATGCTTTTTGTCCATCTTTACACAGCCCTCTCCAATATTCCCATCTTTTGTCCTCTTGCCAATTTGCAAGGTGAGAAGTTGTTTTGGTTTATATTTCTTGTATTTCTTGTTTATATTTGATGTCACTGAAATTACATTTCATTCGATACTTTTAAGCTCTAGGATTTTAATGGGTTGAAATAAATAATGAGATTAATTGTCGTATATGTTTAACAGACAGTGCACAATATAGGATCCTTCCCAAAAATCTAAAAGTTTTTTTTTTTATTTATAGCAGAAGTACACTGTAATAAAGGAAATCTTGCCACAAATATCAGAAATTTACTAGAATCACAAAGGAAGTATTTACCAAACGAGACCCATTAGTCTCATTTGGTGAAAGAAATAGGGTATCCTTTCAAGTCTCATGACTTTTCAGTTTTCTGTTTCCAATTAGAATCATAAGACTAAATTAAAATTGCATCTTTTCAAATATAGACTCAACTTTAAATTCAAGAAATTATAAATCAGTATTCTATTAGCTGAATAATGTGGCTTAGATATTCTATGTAATGTGATCTTTTTTAACCAAAAATTAAAAACCATTATGTGCAAATAAGTATTTTCCTGTGAAATCTTTTTAACAACATTTTATTTCCCCTCAATTACACATAAAAACAATTTTAACATTCATTTAAAAAAATTCCTTTGAGTTTCAAATTCTATCCCTCTCTACCTCTCCTCCCACTCCCTGAGACTATAAGCAATCTGATACAGGTTATATATGTGCAATCATGTAAAACATTTCCAAATTAGTCATTTTGTGAAAGAAAACAAACTAAAAAAAAGAAAGAAAAAGTGAAAAATAGTATGCTTCAGTCTATATTCAGATACCATCAGTTCTTTCTCTGGATGTAGATAGCATTTTTTCATCACAAGTCTTTGGAATTGTCTTGGATCATTGTGTTGCTGAGAATAGCTAAGTCACAGTTGTTCAATACTGCTGTCACTGCATATGTTATCCTGGTTCTGCTCATTTCACTCTGCATCAGTTCACGTAAATCCAGGTTTTTCTAAAATCTTCTTGCTTGTCATCTCTTATAGCACAATAAAAATTACATTATAATCACATACCACAGCTTATTCATCCATTCCCCAATTGATAGGCATCCCCACAATTTCCAATTTGTAGCTACTACAAAAAAAAGCTGCTATAAATATTTTTGTTTACATATATTTCCTTTCCCCTTTTAAAAAAATGTCTTTGGGATACATACCCAGTATTGGTATCACTGGAGCAAAGGGTATGCCCAGTTTTATAGCCCTTTGGGCATTGTTGCAAATTGCTCTACAGAATGGTTGGATCAGTTCACAACTCCACCAGCAATGCATAAGTGTTCCAATTTTCCCCATCTTCAACATTTATCATTTTCCTTTTTTGTCATATTAGCCAATCTGGTAGGTGTGAGGAGGTACTTCAGAGTTGTTTGAATTTGCATTTCTTTAATCAATAGTGATATAGAGCATTTTTTTCATATGACTATATATAGCTTTGATTTCTTCACTGAAAACTGCCTGTTCATATCCTTTGACCATTTATCAGTTGAGGAATGCTCTTTACAAATTTGACTCAATTATCTAAATATTTGAGAAATGAGACCTTTATCAGAAACAATTGCTATAAAAATTCTTTCTCAGCTTTCTGCTTCCTTCTGATGTTGGTTTCACTGGTTTTGTTTGTGTAAAACCTTTCTGATTTAATATAATCAAAATTATCCCTTTTACATTTAATACTGCTCTCTATCTCTTAAGAGTTTGGCCCTAAATTCTTCCCTTATCTATAAATATGACAGGTAAACTATTCCTTGCTCTCCTAATTTGCTTATGGTATCACCCTTTGTATCTAAATCATGTACCCATTTTGATCTTATCTTGGTATATGGTGTGAGATGTTGGTCTATGACAAGGCCACAAAAATCACTTTTCTTTATTGATTCCCTTGACATTCTTGACATTTTGTTTTTATTTTTTCTAGCTCTATAAAATAATTTTTGGTAGCTTTGTATGCCACTGAATAAGTATATTAAATTAGGCAGGATGGTCATTTTTTGTATTCTATTCTCTCAGCATATCTATAAGCAATTAATATTGTTCTGATTATTTAGATTTGACTTTATTTGTGTGAAGTGTTTTGGAATTTTGTTCATATTGTTCCTGGTTTTATCGTGGCAGGTAGACCCCCAAGTATTTTATATTGTTTACAGTTATTTTAAATGGCATTCCCCTTTCTATCTCTTGTTGCTGGACTTTCTTCATTGGTAATGTGTAGAAATGCTGATAATTTATATGGGTTGATTTTATATCCTGTAAGTTTGCTAAAGTTGTTAATTATTTCAACTAGTTTTTAATTGATTCTCTAATATTATGGGTTGTTTTTTTTTTTTTTTTTTGTAAAATCAGCTTCTAATTTTATTAGTTCAATGGTTTTCTTAGAATTTTAACGTCTCCTTTGATTTTTAGAATTTCCAATTTGGTATTTAATTGGGGAGTTTTAATTTGTTCTTTTTCTAGTCTTCATAGTTGCATGCCCAATTAATTAATGGTTTTTTCTCTATTTTATTGATATAAGCATTTAGAGACAAATTTTTCCCTAAGTACTGCTTTGGCTACATTCCATTAATTTTAGAATGTGGTCTCATTGTTACATTCCCATTAATGAAATTATTGATTGTTCCTATGATTTGTTCTTTGACCCATTTATTCTTTAGTATTAATTATATTATTTCCAATTAATCTTTATCTTTCCACTGCCCTTTATTGAATATAATTTGTGTTGCAGTATAAGCTGAAAAGGATGCATTTAATATTTTTGTTGTTCTGCATTAGTTGTGAGGGTTTTATGCCCTAATATGTGGTCAATTTTTGTGTAGATGCCATGTACCACTGAGAAAAAAGTATATTCCTTTCTATTCCCATTCAGTTTTCTCTAGAGATCTATCATATTTCATTTTTCTAATATTCTATTCACCTCTTTACCTTCTAGTTTAATTTTTTTTGGTCAGATGTATCTAATTTTGAGAGAGGAAAGTTGAGGTCCTTTACCAGTACAGTTTTACTGTCTATTTCCTCCTATAACTTATTTAACTTCTCTTTTAAAAATTTGGATGCGATAACATTTAATACATATATATATATATTTAGTATTGATTAAGTATTCATTGTCTGTGGTTACTTCTGGCATATAGTTTCCTTCCTTTGACTATGGTTTCTTTCCTTATCTCTTTTAATTAGATCAATTTTTGCATTTGCTTTGTCTGAGATCATTATTTTTATGCCTGCTTTTTTTTTTTTACTTCAGCTAAAGCATAACAGAATCTGCTCCAGACTCTTACCTTTACACTGTGTGTATCTCTGTGCTTCAAATGTATTTCCTCTTTGTTTGTTTGTTTTGGAGGGAGGAAGACAAGGCACTTGGGGTTAAGTGACTTGCCCAAGTCACAAAACTAGTAAGTGTTGTGTCTGAGGTCACATTTGAACTCAGGTCCTCCTTACTCCAGGGCTGGTGCTTTATTCACTGTGCCACCTAGCCACCCTTCTTGTTCTATTTTTTAACCAGTACAGAATTTTTTTGATAATTTCTGGCTTATACTGTGGTTAGAGATCTAAAAGTGCTATCTTCCTTCATTCCTACCTTTTAAAATTATTTTCCTTGATATTATATGTCTTTTGTTCCTCTAAATTAATATTTTTTGCAATTTTGCCTGCCTCTGTAAAATAATTCGTTAGGTAGTTTGCAATTTGGTAGCACTAAAAATATAAATTAACCTTGGTAGTATTGTCATTTTTGCATGTTGGCATAGCCTAGCCATGAGCAGTGAATATTATTTAAGTTGTCTAAAAGAGAACTTTTATCATTGTATTTATGCAGATATTGACTGTGCCTCGGTAGATTGGCTTCCCGATATTTTAAGTAGGTTGCAGTAATCTTAAATGGGATGTCTTTTTTC
>CM053587.1:76323189-76362097 GCA_028646515.1 Pseudochirops corinnae
GAGCTGACTATAGTGGGAAGTATCTGTGTGCGTTTTTGAAGTTCTAGGTTGGTCCAGAGTCCTATTCCATGGGTATTTGGGGGTGGCTATGTGAGAGCTGCGATATATTGCTGCTGCTACGCCGCCATCTTGGCTCCGCCCCCCTATACCACTTTTATTTAACACAATATTGAAAATTCTAGCAATTGCAGCAAAACAGGAAAAAAGACACTGTAGGAATTAACACTGGAAACAAAGAGGTAAAAATACCATTATGTGTAGATGATTTAATGGTATAACCAGAAAATATACTGCCTTGACCAAAAAATTACTTTAGCAAGGTCACAGGATATGAAATTAATTCACAGACATCATTTACATTCTTATTTAAAGAGAAAGACCAAGAAAATATCATTAAAAAGCAACCCTATAGGCAGTAACAGCAAAAAACAATGCTTACTTTTATAGTTAACCAAAAATGAAATACACACGGTTTGTTTATCTCATGGATAACTGAGGTGGGACAAGAAATTTTAGCATATGTTAATGGGGGAAAAAAAAGCTAGATTTGATTATTAGTAATATAACAATATTAACTGTAAACAATAATTATATGCTCCTCCCATTCTCATATATAAAAAGTCAGTATAATTTAGAAAAAGAAACTCTGATCAGGGCAGGCTTTTTTCATCTTTTAAATTTTAAGGAAAAGTTGCTGTAGGAATGTGAAATTTATCTGTAAATTATACTAGAAAGTGTAGTAAACTACAAATCTAATAATACATAGAGTAAAACCAACTAAAATGAACAAAATGATAGAAGATCTAAACAAATGAAAGAATATCTAATCCTCAGGAGTGAGTTAATACAGCAAAGATGGTAACATTCCCAAAATTAATTTAAATATTTAATGAATCCCAATCAAAATACAAAGAGGTTTTTTCACAGAGCTAAATAAAATCATAAAAAAAATAACAAATTAAGTAGAATATTAAAGGGCGCACTGAAACGAGAAAAAGGCCGATAAAAGTATTCTTACACTTGAAGACTCTGAAACATACTGCAAAGTTATTATCATCAAAACTATCTACTAAATGGGCAAAAAAAGCACTAGATCAAAGGAAGAGATCATGAGATCCCAGACCTCCAATCACATACATATGTACAAAAGATCACTAATTGGTTTTTTAAAAAGCCATTATTAAACAAATTTATGAGAAAACTTATTAATTTAGGGGGTAAATGGTTTAGGTCAACATTATATACAATATATAGTGAGTTATATACTTTAATAAATTCCTGTTAATCACAAATTCAAACAAAATCTTTAAAAAGGATAGAAGAAAATGGAGTAATGCATTTATCTCAATTTGGGAGGGGAAATTATTTTTTTGGTACTGAAATAATAGAATACTTATTCGGAACAAGATAGATATGCTTGCTTTTTGTAGCAGGCCTATGGCTTCATGAGTGTAGGGAGTTCTTGGCAAGGAAACACCCTGTATCACTGATGTTCTGGTAGCATCTGTTCTGTAAAAGTCTCCTCTAGATTTTTCTGGAGCACTGAGAGACAAATGACTCGCTTAGGGTCATACAGACAATGTGTCAGAGGTAGGAACTGAACAAAGGTCTTCCTAGCCTAGAAATACCTAATATTACTTTTTTCAATTACCTTGCAATGTTTCCAGCAGCAGAAACAATAGCACTCTGTGAAACAGAAGCAACTCTGGATATTCCTTTTCCATCTTGGCCCAAATCATAAACCTGTAATTAAATAATTATGTTCAAATAATTCCCTTTCCAAAGAAAAATGGGCACACAAAAGCATGTATATGTATTTCTTCAAACTTATCCTAAGCTTATTTGATCTATTTTTCATGCAAGAATGGAAAAAGAAAGGACAAGGTTAGTAGCTACATTAAAGGAATTTTAAGAAACAGTTTGGGAATATCTTTCTAAAGAGTAAACAGCTCAAGAAATTCATGAATATTCTAATGAGGATCCAATCACTTCTACTAAGAAGAATTTTTCTTTTATTTTCTCTTAAATGTTAGACAGATACTTTTAGTTACCTGTATCACACCTCTTTCTGAGCGAGTATATAAGATATTCCTGGAATTGTCGATTGCAATCTGTAAAATGGGATCTAAGTTTGAAGAAAAATAAAAACAAAACTGAAGACAAGCCATTTAAAACAAGCTAAGTTTGCTGCACCTAACCTCTTGACCTCAGAGACTTCTTCTCAATACTGTCTAGCAAAGATTTCAAGCTACTTAAAGGAGAGATTTGCCAAGGAAGGTTTTTGCTGAGGTGTAAACTGATAAAATAAATGGAAAATATTTTGGAAAAAATTTAAAGCCTCGCATAAATAAAGATAAGGTATTATGTGTACTGAGCTTAGGATGACCTGTGTTTTTCTTTTTCATCCATTTCTTTTCCATGAAGACAGTCAAAAATTTCCATAAATATATTGATTTATTTCACAGAAATGAGTTTCATTTAGTTAACAAGGAGGTATCACATATTTCATGAAAAGTTCAGTTCTAAATCAATTTTCCCCAACAAGTCTTTCTAGACAATACAAAATATAAATTCAATTTTTCACCAGTAATCACAAGTATTTATTTAAATCAGTATATAGTTTAATCTTTTAGCAACTAATTCTGGCCTGTCTACATAGCTTTTAGTGTCCCCAGCAGCTATATCCATGGTATCTCTGTGTAAAGAATTTCCACAATACTAGCGGCCATATGTTAGTAAAATCAATGTAAAATAATAGTTTTTCTCACAAGGATAAAAATTTGCCAATAAAACATCAATTTAAGTCTTTGACTTTAATAGTTTCTTACCATCTTCTGAGAATGTGAATTGCAACAAAGACGGAACAAGGAAAGAAAGTGAACTCTTTGAGTGGTTTATCTTTCTGCACCTCTGGCTAAACCAGCCAGCTTCTGCCTGGAGAAATACAAAACACTGTAATTCTATGTTAACTTCCCAATAATAACTACTGAATTTTTATTGTATATCTGTTGCAGGAAATGTCAACGGTCACAAAGGACTATTAAAAACTAAAAGCTGTAGATTGTTATTAAAACTTAGCCAAAGAACCACTGTTTGCCCATATGTATCATCTTTATTTGTCCCCTGGACATGTTGGTATAGAAATGCTTTGTACTGGTAAACTAATTTTTATATTTTCTTGAAAATTTTTAACCGTGCATTAAGGAAAAGGATATATGTATCTAAGAAAAAAACATCACCACAATTACAAGAGCTTTATGGATTTTTGGCTACCTCCATAAATTCCTTTAAAAAAGACTCAATCACAGCAGTGGCAGCAGACTTCCCCAAAGGTCTGTGCATTTAGAAATGGAAATGGAGAAATTCAGTGTTATGATAAATGTAGGGAACAAGGCACACATTCACTATTTATGTACTCAGGGGGATAAGAGCAGAAAAGGAAGGAAAGAAAGACGTACAGAGAAAAGTACTAACAAAATAAATAAAAGGTCATTTTGATAGGGAAACATTAACAACTGAGGGTGGGGATCAGAATAGGCTTTAGAAATTCAACCATTCTGGAAAATAATTTAGAATTATTAAAAAAAAAACTTTAAAATTCTTCATAAATTTTAGCATTGTGAATTTCTGGTTCAGCAATTCTGTTGCTGACTTTATATCTGAAGCAAGTTATTATTACTTCTGGAAAATAAGCTAACAACAATAAAAACTTAACATGTATAAGACATTTTAGGCAAGGCAGAGTTCTTTCAAAGAAGGGAATATTGTGAGGAAAGTCACATACATATTCTATACTTTAAAAATTTTAGTCAATCAATATTACTGAGGGTCAATATGTTGAATATTGTAAAAAAAAAAAAAAGTTATAATTCTGAGTCATGTGTTTATGATTACCTTCCATAACTTCCCAGTGTGGTTTTCTGGGGGAAATCATGAAAAATAGTATAAAATGCCCTAGACAGAATTAGGAGATCCAAGTTCTACTTATCCCCCTGTAGGATTATTCTGTGTATACATTTCCTCCTCTGTAAAATCAACACCTTTCAGAGATATGCTTAGTAGAAGAATTCTTCACATTAAAGGGATAGAAGAGATTTTAAAAGATGAGAAAGACAATTAAAATTACAAAATCAAAAGCTTTTGATAGACAAGATCAATTCAGGTGGCATAAGAAGCTTTTAAACAAGTAAAAATATCTGGCATCGAATACCTCTAATAAAAGTTTGATATCCAAAATATATAGCAAGTTGATACAATGACATAAGTCCACAAACTGTCCTTCAATAAGCAGTAAGGATATAAATAAGTAAAGGATATGAATCACAAATTTTAAAAAGAAATGCAACAACGTTAAAGATCAGCACTCTATTTACCGTTGGTAGCGTTGTGAATTAGAACTACTGCTCTGGAAAGGAATTTGGAATTATGCTAATAAACTGGCTAAAATGTTTATAGACTTTGACCCAGAAATTCCACCAACAGAAATATATACCAAGAAGGTCAATGATACAAAAGTTCCAGGGCAGTTAGGTGTTGCAGTGGATAGAGCACCAGCACCTGGAGTCAGAAGGACCTGAACTAAAATCAGGCCTCAGACACCTGACACTAGCTGTGTGATCCTGGGTAAGTTACTTAACCCTGATGAAGAAGGAAGGAAAGAAGGAAGCAAAGTTCCACATGCACCAAACTAGTTATAGCAGTACTTTTCATGATACTAAAGAAATGAATACAAAGTAGATGCCCAAACCTTGGAGCATGACTGAATAAACTGTGGTATATAAATGTAAGGACACTGTTGTGTCATAAAACAAAAACAATGAATACAAAAAAGCATGAAAAGACTTATAAGAAATGAAACAAAGTAAAGTCAGCAGACCCAAGAAAACAATGTATACAATGACTACAACAATGTAAATGGAAAGAACCACCACCACACACCACCACAAAAAAAAAAAAATGTTGCAAAATTACAAAAAGTAGACTCCAAAGAAGAGATGAACAGATAACCACCCCTCCCCCTATATACACATTCATTTTGTAGATTTGGGAAGTTAGGGAGTAAGTGTCTACAAGTATGGAACTTTGCATATATTGTCATAATAATTTTTCAACATACTGATCCGTTTTCCTGATTTTTTTTCCTTCTTTAAAAAAAATTACATTACGAAGGATGTCTTCTGGGAGAAGAAACTTAGATGATATAAAAACAAATGATACTAAAAAAATGTATTTTTTAAAAACATGTAAATTATAAACTGAAAATATGGGAAAATACTTCAAATCACTAAATAAAGGAAAGCAAATCAAAACAACTCTGAACTTTTATACCTTAACCCAAACTAGCAAAGATGAGAAAAGACAGAAATAGCTGATGTTGGATGGGCTTTGGGAAGACAGGCACAGTGGTGAAGCTATGGATTAGTCTAACTAATCATGCTGGAAATAACTTAAAATTTAAAATATCACGAAACTGTTCATATCCTCCACTCTACTGGGCCTATATACCTGATGGAAAGTCATAGATAGAAAGAAATGTCCCACATATAATTGCATAATCATAGAAGAATTTTTTACAACAGCAAAAAGTCAGAAACATAGTAGGTTCCCATCAAATCTGGGAACAGCTGAGCAAACTGCAGTATAGCAAGATAACAGAATGATTATGTCATAATAAGCATAAGGAATTCAGAAAAACATGAGAAAACATGAACTGAGAGAGTAAAAAAAGTAGAAGCACGAAAATATGTATGACCATAACACATAATAAAAATAGTAAAAGGCAGAGTGATTCAAATCAACTGAACTGACCAAATTATTCCCAGAGGGCAGATGTGAAACACTTCCCTCTACTTGGTAGTTAAGAGGACAGAATGCTGAATACACTATCAGATATAATTCTTCTGTCAAGGTGTTCTGCTCAACTATTTTTCGGTTACAAGGAAGGGCTCAATGGAGATGGGGATGTACTGGGAAATTACTATGTTCTAAAAAACAAATGCCATCAGAAAAACCTTTTTTTTTAAAAAAACAAAAAACAAATAAAATGAGGGGGGTGGGCCAGATAAATTCTTTAGTTCATCTTAAGTCAAACATTTTGTGATTCTGCCAAATCAATTAAGATTAGATTAGACAAGGAAATGTTTTATTTAATCAATTTCTGCAATTTTTGAGAAAACAATCTATCACTGAAGAAGAATCATAGTTGTAAAAGGTAATTGCTTTGGATTTAAAGATTGTAAGTTCCTTGAGGGCAGAGTCTATCTTTTGTCTCTTTCTAACTTCAATGCTTGGTACAGGTATGACATACAGTAGAAGCTTAATAAATGTTTATGGATTGATTGAAAGAATGATTCATATGTTTGCTAACAAATCAGTTCTCATTCTGATTCCTTGATCGTATGTCCTCTAACAACAGAAAACAATCTAGAATTCTAGAAAGCCAAGACAATGGAATTTGAAGAAACTGGGGGAAAAGACATTATAGGGGTAGATTTCCCTTTTGCTAAAAGACTTATTTTTAAAAAAAATTTTCTTTGTCCTCTTAAGATTTTTATCTTTTACCCTAGAAAAGCAACTTAAAAACTTCCTAAGCATATCTTTCTATATTCTTTCTCTAATATAAAATATTGATTCCAGAACATTTCTCATTTTCATAAGATTACTATAATCTTCAAAATAAAATGTCTCAAAAAATCTAACCATCCCCACCTTTATCAAAAGATTGATAATTGTGTCTAGCTTCCTAAAACTGAATACTTACTTGGTATGCTACTTCGTATAAACAGCCATCCTTTCCAGCCAAAAAAATTCTACCATTATCCGTAGAAGTAATTGTCAAAAGATAAGTATTGTCAGTGGGTAGTGAATACAAAGGGTCTGGAAGTAATTGCATTCCACCAGACATGCTGTCATTAAGGACCCCAACACCTAGTTTAAGTAAAGAAACAATGAAATATTTTTATAACTCTAAGAGAAATATCCACTTTACTTTTTTGGTTTTAAAGCACAATCATATATTGTCATAAATAATGGATTTCATTATAGATAAACTTAAGGAATTTTGTAATTAGTCATACTTAAAATGTGCTAGGCAGGTTAATATTAATTTCTTTTATTAATTACTTGATAATCAAGTAAAACAGCATGTAAAGACATTTGAGGAATTCCTTAAGTACAGGATGAAATCATTTGCCAGACAAATCTGGAAAAAGTCTGGGATGGGTTAAATTGATGGTTACATACATAGAAGTATGATTCTCCTTTAAGCATATAGTGGATTCAAAGAATTAAGCATCAAGTCATCTAAAATGTACTTCTATTTTGAGCCTTTCTTTCAAACAAGTATCTGTATGAGGTCACAAAATCTTGCCTCTAAAACAAGTATCAGGACTCACCAGGACCAGGACTCACCACGAACTTCTGAACAAATCAACGTGTTTACATTGTTAGGCAGAGAAATTAAGACCATAATTAAACCAAACTTATGGGGAAATGTTATACTCTTTCCAATTAAATAGGTAATGAAGTTAATACTGTCAAGTAGATTAGTTTAAAATTGAAATATGAAACCATTCAAAATATTTTCATTTAAGACACAATAAATAGACATACATACCTGTCTGCAAATTAGCATAGCTGAGTCCTAGAATCACTATATCTACAGGGGTGGCTAGAACCAGAAGGTGTCTTACATGAGGCTGAAAAATACCTTTTAAGAGAACAAATTCAGATAAAGAGATCTTTCTTAAGGAGAAAGAACATGAGTTTATGAAAAATAAACACACATTTGTTCTGTATATAGTAAATTTCATATTATCTGATTCTAGTCCAATTAGTCTTGATTTAAAATACTTTTTATTTTTTTTAAATTTAACTTTTTTTAAAAAAATTAACTTTTCTTTATTTTAGTTAAAATCATTCATTTCCACAAGACTTTGAGTTACAAATTTTCTCCCCATCTTTCTCCTACCCACCACCCCAAAACCGTGATCCCACTGTATACCCTCTCTCCTAATTTGTTCTCTCCTATATCCTCCCCCATCACCCCTCTGATTTTCCAGTAGGGCAAGATGGATATCCCTACCCCAGAGCCTGTATATCTTATTTCCCAGGTGTATGTAAATAATAATAATAATAATAATATATTTTACTTCTAACATATGATGTTCAAAAATTATAGTAACCTGAGATCATAAATAATCTGTCCCATTTAGTTGAATGAGAGTTAAAAAAAAATTTGGCAAGAATCTTTGCAATGACTAACATTCAGAATGAGAGTTGCATAGCAAAGTGACAGATCCCAAATACAATAATATGGCATTTCTTGGTAATTTTAAAACAACCTGCATTTTTTTAAAAACTAAATTCACCTGGCAGGTATCTGTGGAAAAACCAGTTATGGAGGGTAAGTCTACCTCTTTAAAAATGACTTCCATTCCTAAAATATAGAATTCAGGTTTTTGGGAAAAGTTTGGGTTTTTCTCCCCTTTAATACAAACTCCTTTCAGGTAACTTATAGCTACTTCAATGCTAATTAGCATCTTAGAGAGATGCAAGACATGAGATAAAATTCTAATTCATTTATTCTGTTATTTGTTCCCAACTATAAAGGGATTGGGAGAGGAGATAGGTTGAAAGACATTAGGTAAAATGACTGGGGATTTCATTTAGCTATCTCAAAAGGAGGGATTCAAAAGCCAAAAGAACAATGTAGCCATTGGAAACAATGGTACATTTAACAATTAATATACTGGAAAATTACATTAAACAGAAATCTAAAATACTGCCACCTCCAATCAATTTTAAATGATAAATATTTAGGTACCATAATGAAAGAGGAACAAATTTATTAGTTAAAATTAACAGCTATTTTCACACTTATAATGAAGAGGTCTTATGTCTAAATCATTTTAATTTCAACTGGTGTAATCTAAGAGCAAGGATTCAAAAGAAATTCTAGCTAGCTCACTGAAAGCATTTACATGTAAATTCTAACCATCTGGAGTAATACACACACACGTGTGTGTGTGTGTGTATGTGAGAGAGAGAGACAGAGAAGAGAGACATACACACACACACACTCACACACACACACACACACACACACACACACACACACACACACACACACACAGAGGGGGAGTGAGAGAGAGAGAGACAGAGACAGAGAGAGAGCATACTGTATTACTTTCTTACCAGGCTTTGGTTTCACAAGACCCACAGCAAGAATAGTTTCACTAAGTCCATCAAAGTAGGCAAGGTCCCCTCTGCCAATAGTCAAAAGAAAAGTTATACAAGTATGAATAACAGAATTCTTTTAATATTCAAATTACTTGTCAAGTAAATCTTTAATGACTACTTCTACTAATTATAAAAATCAGAGTAATTAATATTTACAACAACAGGGCAACTAGATGGTACAATGTATAGCATGCTGGGCCTGGAGTCACCAAGACTCATCTTCCCAGTTCAGATCTGGCCTCAGACCCCGGACAAGTCACTTAACCCTGTCTGCATCAATTGGAAATGGCAAACAACCCTAGTATCTTTGCAAAGAAAACCCTAAATGGAGTCACAAAGAGTCAGACACAACTGAACAATTACTGAACAACAAAATAAACCGGCATCCGTGAACTTCCAACTTGTATTTAAATGTACAAATCTTGCATTAAGCTTCTGCAAAGTATACTGTTTCAAAAAACAAACTATAATAAAGAGCTGTACAAATATTTTCCTCAGAAATGTTTTAGACATACTGCATTTAAATGCCCATAAGAAAACAAAAGAAATCCATTCACCCACCACAGAAATATAGTGTTTATGGATATATTAGCCATCACAATGTTCCACATCTGAGTGGCTAAGTTGGGATTTGAAAGTGTTAGAAATGGAAAGGTGAAAGATGGAGGGAAACAAAGAAACAAAGGTAAATGTCTAATGACGGTATGCAGTGGCCAGTAGTATACATGTCTTCACTGTTCACTCCAAAGATCGGCACTAGAGTGAAATAAAAACTAATATATTCATCCAACTCTACAGCTAAACATTTGTAATGGGAATGGGAAACTGAAGATCTTCTCTGCCCCTTAACAGACTACGGGGGAGTGTGAAGACCTCCCCGGCTTTGAAAGTAAACTCTGCCCCTTAATAGGCTGAATGTAATCACATGGAGCCTGTGATGGAGGGAATTTGCTGAAGGGTGCAGCAGGGCCCACAGGAAACTTCCCTGCTGTGAAAATAAACTCTGACTGCTAATAGGTTGAATATAGTCATATGGAGCCTGTGGAAGGAGGAGTTTGCTGAAGGGAAGCTGGGAATCAGAGCCAGGAAGACAGTAGGAGGCACAGGAGAGAGAGAGGTTTGTGAGTAGATATTGATCTTGTATTGGTTTATGGTAAGGCTGAAGGATATTGTGGCTCTCAGTGTTATTATGGCTTCTTAATATCTTTGGTACTACGATGTAATCGGCTTACTGGTTTTGGGATTCAGCTTTCTGGTATCTAAATAAATGCTTCAGTTCTGTCCTCTACATGGAGAATCTGGCATATTTTGCCATGCAATGTCATATGATATTTATAGTCCTGGTCTGTATTGTGATCGTGGGCACTGTAAATATTGCCTTGGCGCTACAACATTCAATGACTAACTCTGGATTTTGCTCAACCTACCAACAATAAAAGGGTAGCAATACAAGAAATCACTTGTAGATTACATATGTACACTGACCATATTTCATATGTTCTATACCTTCCAGCAATTCTGTATTTTACTTATATCAAGAGTTTTGCTTACATGTAATGGATCTTCTCCATTTCTTCAAGGTGGATCTATATTTAAATTATGCTTTTTCAATGCAGTGTAGCAATGCACTGGACTGGAATTCAGAAGACAGGCCACTAAACAATTGTACTATTTTGTTCCTTTATTTCCTTCATTTTTAATGAGGGAGTTGGATTATAACATCACTAAGGTCCTTGTTAGACCTTTAAGTTGTATGATTATATCAAAATTAACTGAAGGTAATCTCTACTTTTTGTCATGATGTAATGCAATCTGTATAGCCTGATCTGTTTAAAAAAGGCAGCTGCTGGAAGAAGAATAAACTGATGCCTAACTGGAAAAACAAACAGTAAATTTTTCAAAAGGAGCTTTTAACTTCTCTTATAGATGATTAGGAAAAGCATAAGAGAATACTGCAATTAAAGAACAGAAGTATAGTATAGGTGTTAGATTCCTAGTTTCAATGTCAGAGGAATCTCACTTCTTATACATTCAAAACATACATACCCATCTTCATAGTTCCACATAAATATGTCACTGTCAATAGTGAGCCATGCCCTCCCGATTTGAGGGAACACCCCCATCATGCAGTTACACTGCATATCTGAAGCATTATAGATGTAAGGTTTAAATGTTATCTCACCTCAAACCTGTTTCAGAAGCCTTAAAAAGTTGTTTAAACAAGTTATAACTTCTTCATGCCCTATACGGAGTAATTAACCTATGAAGTATTAGAAGATTTTATGTTCAATTAAGAACCATAATTTTTAAAGCAGAAAAATTCTTGATAATCCTTTAGAATGAGCAACACATAGCATATCTATTTTGTGATATTTAATTTTGTTAACTACCTAATCAAAAACAGCCATTAAAAATGTACTACACAGAATTATAACATCAAAGCTTAATATAAGAAAAACTGTTCATGAAAAAAGGGGAGAAAAATTATATACAAATAGGTTCTGATTAATGCAAATAATGAATCCTCATGTATTAGCTATGTTATTTGAATCTGTACTGCATATTTCTATTAGGCTATAGCTAATTACCATATTTTAAATAATTATGACTCTGAAAAATTAAAATACCTGCAACCACTTCAAGAGGATTGTTGTTCACACTAATTGGTATACAACTATATAAAGCATTTGGAAGTCATGAATAGGTGTCAATTTCATAAAGAGGTGGAACAGTTGAGTAGAAAGAATATTGAATTTGTAGTCAGAAAGATCTAGAAGTCCAAACTATCACTAGCTGTGTAACCACAGGTTAAGTTCTGAGTCTCAAGTTCCTTCTCTGTAAAATAAGGATTGTAAATAAGAGTTTGAAGTCTTTCTAAGTGTGAACATGATAAAAAATGTTCTATGCTAAAAGAAAGCAACTTATATAAACTAACAGGACTAGAAAATATGAAAAAGAGATCCATAGGACAATTCTGATACAAAAAAGTTCAAGTATTATAATTGTGATAAATGTAAATTTAAAAATTTAGATGGGCTGGAGTGTGAGACACAGAAAATATAATAAAATGTTATTTTTTGACATTTCAGAAGAACTAAGACTGGAAATTTTAGAAGAAACAAATTTTCTTTTGCTGACTTTTTTATTTCTATTCTTGGTCCATTTGTGTTTCTTTTCCATTACCTGGCTGCTATTGTCAATCTTTCAAAACATGAATTCCTTTTCCTTTTTAAACATTCAATTAAGTTTTAAGCTAAATTATTTATATAATTCCTTGAGCTCTTTATCAAAGGCTATAAATCATTAAAATATAGAACAGTCTTGTTAAAAAATAACAAGCCAAACGATAAATGCACCTTTTTATACAGAAAAATCATACAAGTGTACCCCACTTTTAAAGACTAAAATTTAGGAGATCCTCTAAACATGTTCTTCATCATCCTACTCAAGATATAGTTAACCTCCAGAAGTCCCATAGATACCCCACTCCTGACATCTTCCTATTTTCTGTAGAAGGAACGGTAGTAACAGTCATTTTGAAAGAGATGAATCCATGAATCACTATGAGGACTCTTTGGACAGGAGCATACTGACTTACAAAACAACTAAATTTAGGGGTAAAAGGTTTGTAGTACAAAATGATTTACTAGAGATTTCTTTAAATAGTGATCTCTCACAAATGTCAGTAATACATCTTAAATTAAGCAATTTGTAAATTTTAACGTAATTTTTGAGGAATACATCTTTATCACACAGTACACAACACTGACTTGAGTATAACCAACATATTTTTGTGATAAAAACTAAACCAAAAAAATAATGAATATAATCCAGATAACAAAAAGTTCTCAATTCTCTCTCTCTCTGTCTCACATACTCACAGACACACAGACACACACTCTCACCTTTCCCTCTACCCCCCAGCAAAATAAATATAGGATACGGCCAAACTGTTCAACAAGCTCAGGGGGGAGAGGAACTCTTCGAATGGAACTGATCTCTGGAAGATTGGGTACGGAGAGCAAACCAGGTCCTTGTAGAGGATAATCCATGTCTGACATGCCTGAAACTGTGGGACTACCTACAAAAAAGAAAACCATTTGTTCAATATGAGCAGTAAAAGATTATTTGGGGCATTAAAAATTCCTGACACTTGGTTATTAGGGCTAGTGAGCTAGGTCATTTCCTGAAGCTCACTTATCTTACATCACAAGCCAATGACAGCAATAAAATACCTGTATCTAAAATCAGGAAGATAAAAATATCAGAAGATTTCCTGACAAAATCCATTACTTCCCTATGTTTATGTTCTGTAACTATTTTTGAAGTTACTGAAGTATGGTTATATTTTCCAGTTATTTGTAGTATGTTTTTATTATCTCCCCAACCACGTGATAAACTCTTCAATGGAAAGAACCATGTGGTTTTGATGGAATCCTAATAAAGCTGCCCTCAGTCTCAATATTCTAACTTCATTATAGGCCCTACTGTACCCACCTAGCCCCCCTGCCAATGTCCTAACTTCTTCTTATGTCTCACTGCTCACTGGAACAACAGGTGTGTCCCTGAACTCTTAGTTCCCACAGAAACAGCAGATGTGTCCATGTGATGGGAATCCGGCTACTGCTTCTACCTAGTCACTGCCGCCAGACCCATTCCCACAGAAAACAGGTGTGTTCTTGTACTCAACCACAACCACATCATCCATCTAACCCAAGACAGGACCACAATACCTAAGTATTTATCTTGACCAGACAAGACCACAATACCTAACCAACTGGAGGGCAGAGTGACTAGAATATTTAATCACTGAACCATAGATGGGAACCCTCCTCCATTACCTAATCCCTTAACAAACCCCTCCTGCCTTTTTAATAATCATGATTTCTGTTATATAATTGCATCTTTACCCTATAAAAATCCATTTTGTTTTCTCTGAAGTTGCTGTTACCTCTTGGAATTTAGCCTGCTTCACAAAAGGAGTCAATCTCAATAAATGCCTATATTTGGATTAGAGGTGGTCTGACTCTGAATTCTTTGAGATGGTTCCACCACAGCACATCATATAACTCCAACAGTTTGGGTGGGCAGAGCCCCTATCTCAACAGTTTTTGATGTCCCTGGGTTGAAACCACAACAGCTTTTTGGTGTCCCTGGGTTTAAACTGCAACAGTTTGGGACGCTTTAGGATTCTCAAAAAAAACATTATAGAGATAAAATTGTATTTTTTTATTAATTTAATTTTTTCTTACAGAACATGTCATTCTTTTGCAATAGAGATGTCTCGTAGGCACATAAGCATAAGCAAAGAGATAGAAGAGAGAGGGAAAGGATCTATAAGTACAAAACTATTTATAATAGAATACTATTGTACTGTAAGAAATGATGAAAATGATGGTTTCAGAGAAAACTGGGTTTTCTTATGTGAAAATGATGCAAAGTGAGCAGAACCAAGTAAACAATATATGATAACAACAAAATGATAAAGAAAACAACTTTGAAAGATTTGAGAACTCTAATAAATACAATGACAGAAAAATTCCAGAAGACTGGAGGTTTAGAAATAAGCAGCTGTCTCTTGACACAGAGGTGATGGACTCAGGGTGTAGACTAAGACATATTTTTTGGAAATGGTCAATGAAGCAATTTGTTTTACTTGACTGAACTTATTTGACACAAGACAGTTTTTCTGGGGGTTTTTAAAGGGGGAAGAATCAGGAGTGTAGGGTAATGACAGTAATGACAGAAAATAAGAGCGTCAATTAAATATTTTAAAATGCACAGAAAAAAACAGAAAAGGTCGAAGAAGCCAAGCTGTGTTGGAAATACATTAAATTTAATATATAGTTTTTAACAGTACTATATAACTGCTTTGTGGCATCACATACCATGCTTTTTTCTGTTCTTTTTTTATTTTGAAAAGTTTCTATCTGTCCAATTCATAATAAAAAAAATTTTTTAAACATAAAAACATGAAAAATAAGATATCCTTCCATAATATTTTTGCTACTGCACATTAGGTTAACGGTAATACTCATACAAACTACTTGCTAAATGCTGGAAAATAGCTCACAAACTGCTTTACAGTTTTGGGACCCAAAATAATGGAAGAGGGGCATCTAAACAGAAAGCAATTCTTTGTGGGAACACAGTATTAACTGTCAATCTCCTGTGGCACTCTTCAAGTCTAGAACTTTAGGTTTAAAACAAAGAAAAAAGAAAAAACAACAAGAATGGCACACCAGTATTGAGAAGCAAAAAAAATCAAACTCCTCTGCTATCTGGCTTCCACAGAGGAATACTGACATGAGGAAAATGGTTAGAATAATAGAGGAGCATTGTATTGCTCTCCTGTAAATGCTGGTGCTGCCTAGGAGAACAAGAGGGAAGGGAAGAAAAGGATACCACCAGTCAGATACTGAGTTACACATATACTACACATACTATTCTGAATTCTTGACTGGATCTACTCAAAGACCAGTTCAGGTCCTCAACACCTAAACCACCCCCAACAGGCTCCTAATTAGTCTCCCCCCCCCCAATCCAGTTTTCCCTCCAGCACCAATTAACCATCACAAACTTGCTAACATAATCTACTGAAGTATAGGTCGGATATGACACTTGCCTGTTAACTTTCAGCAGAGTCTAGGATAAAACACAAATTCCTTAGTGGAGAATGTAAAGGCTTCTACAACCTGGCCCTGGTCTACCTTAACCACCTTATTTCCCATTACACATTTGTTTTAGTCAAATTGGACTTTCCATTTCTTCCCTCTGTAAACTCCCACAAGTTACCACTGACCTCAGGAACACTCTCCCTATGCATTTCCATCTTAGAAGCTTTTATCACCCTTCAATGCTTGGCTCCCATAAGCATCTCGAAGCCTTCCCCAACTGCTCGGAATGGTCTTTCTCTCCTCGGATTACCTTGCATTTTCACTTTTCTGTGTACACATGACTATTCCTCAGGAGAACGTAACCCGGTCCAGAGACCTTCACTTTTGTCTAGCACAGCACCCTATTTAGTAGGTACTTTAAAAACGTTTGCTGATTCTGATGACCAGCCTATACACCAGGAATATAAGGGCTGGCTTGCAGAGTTTAAATGGAAGACTTTTAAGCTATTATAGTACATCACATTAGAACTGAGGACTTGGGGCGGCTAGGTGGCCCAGGGAATAGAGCACTGGCCCTGGAGTCAGGAGGACCTGAGTTCAAATTCGACCTCAGACACTTGACACAAAAACTAGCCGTGTGACTTTGGGCAAGTCACTTAATCCCAATTGCCCTCCAAAAACAAAAACAAAAAAAAAAGAACTGAGGGCTTGAGGGCAGCTAGCGAAACCTTGACCAACTCAAGAATCTTCCCTCCGAAACTTAAAAATATAAAATCAGCAAACAAGACCACTAGCTCTTCTCCCAAATTCGAGATCACCTCGATATGTGCAATGGGGTAGATGATGCCTTTCATAATCTTTCTCCCCAACTGAAAATGTCCTCTCCCGGATCAAATTTCCTTACAACAGTCTGCATCACTCCCTACTCTGAACTAACTGACATCTTCTCATGCACATCCTCCAGAAGCAAGCTCCTCGAGGGCTAGGCTTGGTCTGCCTGGTACATACTAGGAGCTTAATGAATGCTGAAACGAATGTACGTCCCGATCCTGGGCTATAGGAGCTGCAAGAGCTAAAGGAGGGAGGGGCCCGGGATCGGGAGCAGGGACGGAAAGCGAGCAAACGCGTCTCACTTGGGGCCGGCACCATGAGCAGCTCCGACAGGTCGGGGTAGAGGCGGTCATCCTGCACTTGGCGGTCGATGAGCCGCCCCGCGTTCTCCAGAGCCTCCTGCAGGGCCGCGACCGCCGAAGGCGTGACCGCCGCGGCCGCGGGGCCCGCGAGTGAGGACGGCATCGTCGGCGACCCGTCCAGCACCGCCGCGGCCGCCGTCACTGCCTCGGAGACAAAAATCCGTAGATCTGAAAAGAAAGGGAGGAAAGAGAAAGGCAAACCCAGAGAATGCGTGCAGACCCGAGGCGCTGGTCAAAAGCGCGCCGGGGCGCCCGACAGCGACGTATTTCCGGCTCCGTGGTCCCGCCTCTTGGCCCTTCCGCTGCCGGAAGAAAGAAGGGAGGGGAAGGAGTCGAAGGGGGCTGCAATTTTGGCGGGGAGGGCTGAGAGGTGAGAGGGGAGGGGTTGGAGGTTGTGTGAAATGGGCTGGGGAAAGAGAGAAGGAGGAGGACCAAGGAAAGGAGGGTGGGCAAGGGAAAGGGAAAAGGAAAGGGGAAGGGGAAGGGGATGGGGACGGGGACGGGGACGGGGACGGGGAAGGGGAAGGAAGCGGGTTAGGGGGTCTGGGCTCTGGAATCTGGCGGCAGGTTGCGAGGTGAGGCGGATTCCGCGCTGTGCGCTGAGCGCGAGCCTGGACTCCAACCGGGGCTGGGCAAGGATCCGGGACCTCCACGGCCGCTAGGAGGCGCAGAGCCACAGAGGCTTCCATGCTGTGTAACCCTGGCCAAGTCGCTTATCCAGGTGTGGGGAACCTGTGGCCCTTTGACTGAATCCAAGCTTCACAGAACAAACCCCATCCTTTTGAGGCAGCACTTGCGGGCCTAGAGGGCCACAAGTGGTCTCAACCCTGCGCTGCACTTTTCATTTGGCTGCCTCAGTTTCCTCATCTGTAGAATGAGGATAATTGAACAACAGCATCTAATACTTAGGGTTCTTGTGAGGATGAAATGAGATGTTTGTAAAGCACTTGCAAACTTAAAAATGTATATGTTATATATTTTACATAAGTATAAAAGTACTATATATAGACCTATAACTTTTATATATAAATATGCAAAAATACAATAATAAAATTATTATTATTATTCCAAGAGATGAGTACTTCATTTCCAAATCAAATCAACCAGCAGCCTTATTGGAGAGCCTGCTGACTATGAGCTAGGTAGACATTGTTACTTGGAGCTGAGGATACCATGACACAAATCTGTAAAGAGTAGACCTTGCCCTCAAGATGTTTGTCTATGGGAAAACAACATGAATACAGATCAATCAACAGTATTCCTAAACTACTATGCTCAGGCTCTGTGCTAAGGGTGGTTGATATAAAGACAAAAATGGAACAATCCTTGACCTGGTGAACCTTATGGTGTTTCGGAATTTTATTTTTTGGATGAGAAAACAGAATGTATTATACAAAATAGAGTAAATTGGGGAGGTGGGTGTTGAAGAATCAAGATGGACTTGTAGGTGACACTTGATCTGAGCTTTAGGGAAACTAGGGAGCCTGTAGGGAGTCCAAAGGAATGGTGATGGAAGATGAAATTTCATGTATGGAAAACAGCAGCTAGGTCAGTTGGACTGGACTATAGGATGTCATGAAGGAGAATAAGGTGAAATAAGCATAGAAAGGTAGACTAAAGTCAGGTGGTAAAGAGTTTTTTATATGTTAAATATGGTCACTGGTCCTTTTCCCTTCACTCCATTGTTCTTTGACCCACTTAAATAGTAAGTTATTTAGTTCCAATTAATTTTTAATCTTTGCTTCAATGATCCCTTATTGAATGTAGTATTTATTGTATTATCATAAAAGATGCATTTAATATTTCTATTTTTCTGAATTTTGTTTATGAGGTTTTTATGCTCTAAAATGGTCAATTTTTGTCAATGTGCCATTCACAGCAGAAAATAGGTATCTTCCTTTCTAGTTCCATTCAATATTCTTCAGAAGTCAAGCATATCTAACTTTTCTAAAATTCTATTCAATTCTTTAACTTTTAAATTTTTTTTACTTCTATTTATTTAAGTCTGAGAAGAGTGAAATGAGAATCCCCACTATTATAGTTTTACCATCTATTTCTTCTTATAACTTATTTACCTTTTCCTTTAAGAATTTAGATACTATGCTATTTGGTGCCTATATGTTTAATATTGATATTAAGTTATTGTCTATGTACTTTTTACCAAAATGTAGTTTCCTGCCCTTGAACCCCTCAACAGCCAAGAAAGAAACTCTGGCCTTCTTTCTACTTTTTGGCCACCAGCAGGAATATATCTGATATTTAGGAATCATCATGAGGCCCCTTTACACTGACTTGCCATGCTACACAGACTGATTGAGGAATATAGCCTTGTTATATTGGAAGCAACCACACAGGGGATCCTCTAAGTTCTTCTGGTTGAACCCGTGTCATATACTCATACCATTGAACACCAAGATTCAGCTAGTCCAATGGCAAGAGACTGGAGAATGTGGCAGAAAGACTCCTTGAGTTCTGGGTTTATGTGGGCAATCGTCAATTATAACTTCTTTGAGAAGCAGTTATTAGCCTGCTCCTGGACCCTAACTGAGATAGAGAGATCGAGAGGGAGCATTTCTGCTACAATCAGATTTAAGATTCCTGTTTTCCAATGGCTTTCCCAATAACAAATTGCATAAGCCTGGGAGGGCTCAAGAGGCATCAATTATCATTTGGAAATGGTACATTCAAAGTCAAGGAAATCATAGACCTAGAAGGGTGAATAAGCTACTTGAATGGTGATTGACCAACCAACTAAAGGAGGCTTCCAAAGTAATCTGTTGCCCACACCCTAGCTACCTGGGGCCCTCATTGATCCTGGAGGACATAGAGGCCTACTTTACTGATAGAACTTCTTGCATCAAAAATGATTAAGTCTAGTGGAGTACCATGATATTGAGATGCCTGAGGGTGAGGTTCATATCAGTCCAATGGGCAGAGCTTCGAGTAATGCTCATGGAGGGCATGACCATAAACTCCAGGGCCTCTGTTTAAGAAATGAACTTAAGCACAGTCTCCTCCCCATTTCTCACCAGCTACATGGTCAAAAAGAGTCAGATTTGAGTGAACAACATTTCCCATCAAATAATAAACATTTATGAAGCGCCTACTATGTGCTAGACACTGTCCTAAGCACTGTGGATACAAATAAGAAAGCTAGTCCCTGCTCTCAAGGGGCTTACAATCTAATGGGGTGGGGTGGGGATAGTCAATACACAAAAGCAAACTGAAAAGCGAGGGTTTCCAGTGACTGAGGGTCAAAGTGGGGGAATGGAGTTGATGCCAAGGAGAACAGCTGGTGACAAATGAAAATATAAACTCCCCTCTGGCTTTTAACACCCTTCACAACTTAGTCCAAACCCATTTTTCCAGCCTCACTATGCCTGACTCTCCTTCTTGCGCTCCACACCCAGGTCTTCTTGCTGTTCCTCACATGCCACTTTCCTATCTCCGAGCCTTTGCACTGGAAGTACCCTTGCTTGGTGCACCTTTCCTTCTTCTCTGTCTCATGGAATCCCTTACTTCCTTCAAATCTCAGACAGATGGATGAGCCTTTTCTGATCAGTCCTTCCCTTTCTCCTTTTCTCCATACTATTTAGAATTTATTCTGTATATACTTATGCATATAAGTACATGTAGGCTCCTGGGAAAGAATGGCAGCTCCTTGAGGGCAGGAGGCTGTTCCGCTGCTGCTTCCTAATTGCCAGCGCCCAGCACACCACCTGTTACAGAAATCTCCTCTGCGCCTGCTCTATTACTCGCCGTTCCCCCCAGGCGGCGCTGTGGCAGGAGCCTCGGTTTTGCTCCTCTGGCCAGGAGCGTCGTCTCTAGTTGTCAGCGGTACCATTTCCTGTTTTGTGGAGACGCTTCCGCCCGGCTGCGAAGACATTCTCGCTCTACTGCGAGTACACTTCCGCCCGGCTGTGCAGACCTGGGCGAGCGTGTGGGGTTTAGGTCTATACCTGTCCTGGCAGCCGTCATGGAATCATCGGCAGGCGGTGATGGTGGGTTCGGTCTTCGGGCGGGGGCAGGGGCGGCCCGGGCCAGACAGAGCGGCCATAACGAGGCTCCCTTTTCTTTTCCCTCCTACCTCACAGGCACGGATGCGCCGGCAGCCGATCCGGAGTTGGCTTCCACCATGGGCTTCACCGGCTTCGGTGAGTTTGGGGGCGCCGGGCGGGGGCGGTGCTGCAGGAGCCCGGGGAGAGCCCGGGGGAGGGGGCGGGAAGACAGGCCCGTGGGGCTCGGGTACCCAGGACCCCAGGGTAGCCCCAACTCCTCCTCTTGCAGTGGAGGTCACTCGTCCATTGCCGCAGAGCAGCCCCCAGGCGCACGCACCCCCTGACAGCTCGGACCTGCCCCTTCTCTGACCGGCCTTTGGCTGGAGGAGCTAGAGGGCTGGGAGGAGGGGTGGGGAGGAGGAATTGGGGAGGGAGGAAAGACAGGGAGGAGGGGGAGGAGAGAAGAGGAGGATGAGAGAGGAGGGGGAGGGAAGAAAAAGGATGGGGGAAGAAAGGGGAAGAGAAGGAGGGATGAGGGAGGAAGAAAGGAGGGAGAGAGGGAGGAGCAGATGGAGGAGTGAGAAGGGGGGAGGGTGTGGGGAATGGGGTGCAGGGAGCACAGCAGGAAGGAGAGGCAGATTAAATTTCTTTGTACTCAAGTAGTCAAGGTCTTAGGTTAGAAAAGGTTCTGCAGACCCTGGTACTAAGTGGAGATGTGCATATTGGTCCCTGTGGATAGAAAGCTATGTTGCAGTTGCTAGGGGATAAATAGGAACTCTGTGAAGTATAGATACATGGCAAAGGCATCTGTCTCTGTGAGGAAAACTGCAGCAAAAACTAAAGTTGATGGATTGCTGCTGTGACCTCATCCCTTACTAGTCATAAAGGGAAATGCATATTTATGAGTGTATGTTTGACATCAGTCAATAAACATTTATTTATTTTTTATTTCTACAAAATTTATTATTTATTTTTAGCATTCATGTAAAAAGAAATTGAGTTCTAAATTATCTCCCTCTCTTGTCTCTCCACTACCCATTGAAAAGGCAAATGATATCAATTATACAGATGAAGTCGTGCAAAACATATTTCCATATTAGCTGTCAACAAACATTTGTTAAGTGCCTGCTGTGCTAAGTAATTTGATAGGTGCTGGGGATATATTAATATATGTGTGTATATGTGTATATATGTGTATGTATATGTATGTGTATATTCCTAACAGTCTAGAGAACTTAAGAATCCATTCATCCACACCCTTGCCTTTTTTTTTTATGGTAATAGACATGGGCTCCACATCCAAACATCCTTGTTTGTATATATATGTATGCATGCATGTATGCTCTTGTTCCTAAAAGTGAGTAAGAAAAAAGGTGGAAAAGCAAAGCTGCTTTATGACTATGTTATTGTGTTCAGAGTCATGCATTGGGTAAGAATTTATGGTGGATAATTTCTATAGTTCCCTTTATTTCTAGAGTGCCATGATTGAATAACTCAGAGTAAATTCTGCAATATTAGTACATCAGTATTGAGTACTTGAGTACAACAGCACTATCATTTGTATTAGTCATGTGATTTCATTGGTATAAGGTACTCACAGTAAGGAAATTCCTTGCACCAAAGCAAATGAACACCTGCTCTGCAAACTTACAGTCTTAGATACTCACCTAAGGCATTGAGAGGTTAAATGATCAGGGTCACACAGCCATTATATGTCACAGGTGGAACTTGAGCCTGTGTTTTCTTGACTATTTCATGTTGCCTCTCTTATTTACTTTTGCTACTGCCATCACCACCACCACTACCACCTGTATTTTCTGGGTACTGCCAGGTTGCACAAGGGAAAATAATATTTTCCAGCGTACTTGTAGCCTGCAAAAACAGAAATGGCTATCTGTAATGGAAGGTATTTTGCCAAAAGATTATTTTCTTTTCTAACTCTCCTCCTATCCTCCCTAATTTTATTTACCTATGTGGGGTCCAAAGCCTCTGAAGATGTGTGAACATAGCATTGATAACTAACATAGAGCACCTTAAAATATGTTAGAATACTTGACATACATTTATCTCATTTGAGCAGTATAGCCATACTTTGAAGTAAGTAATTTGCTATTATCCAGGCTTTTTTTTGGCTTGGTCTACATCTTTGAGAAATGGTACTCAGGGAAGTGGTTCTTAAATTCTTTAATTCAGAGACATAATCCTGCTTTCCCTCTTCTACAAACCCTTAAAACAGACAAACACAGAGTTACCTCTCCCATGCTCTTCCCACAGCAGGACCAGGATTTCTAGGTTAAAGAAGTGATAGCTGGAGGCTAGAGGGGCATCTGTTGTGCGCTGAACACTTTGTTGTGATACATTGTGGCCATCCTGTACTATGCTGTAAATTAGACCAATCAAAAATTTTATTTACTGTGTAGTATCAGCTCTCTTTGTCATCCATCCCCCTCCATTTTAGGAAAGAAAGCCAGAACATTTGACTTGGAAGCCATGTTTGAGCAAACCCGAAGAACTGCTGTGGAAAGAAGTAGAAAAGTTTTGGGTAAGTTTAGATACATGTATTTATATTTGTTTAAGTTAAATGCTATCAGTTGCATAATAGTACACAGTTACTATTAAATACTTTAATAATGTCTTTTAAAAATTAATTTATTTTTTGTTTTCAACATTCACTTCAGTAAGATTTTGAGTTCCAAATTTTCTCCTCATCTTTCCAATCCCATTGCCCCAAGATGGTGTGTGATTTGATATAGGCTGTATATTCATAATTAACCTGTTTTCACATTAGTCACGTTGTAAAGAAGAATTAGAACCAATGGGAGAAACCACAAGAAAGAAGAAACAAACAAACAAAAAAGAGAGCAAAAGATGCTTCAATCTGTGTTCAGACTCCATAGTTCTTTTTCTGGATGTGGGTAGCATTTTTCATCATGAGTCCTTGGATCCTTGCATTGCTAAGAAGAGATAAGTCTATCAAAGTTAGTCATTATGCATTATGGCTGTTATTGTGTACAGTGTTTTACTGGTTCTGCTTCCTTCACAGCATCAGTTTATTTAAGTCTTCTAGGATTTTCTGAAATCTGCTTGCTCCTTATTTCTTATAGCACAATAGTATTCCATTACATTCATATACCACAGCTTGTTTAGCCATTCCTCAATTTATGAGCATCTCCTCAATTTCCAATTCTTGTCCACAACAAAAAGAACTGCTCTTTTTGTCCACATGGGTCATTTTCCCATTTGGACGTTCTCTTTGTGATATAGCCCTAGAAGTGATATTGCTGGGTCACAGGGTATGCACAGTTTTATAGCCCTTTGGACATAGTTACAAATTGCTCTCCAGAATGACTGGATCAGTTCACTACTCCACCAATAGTGCATTAGTATTCCAATTTTCCCACATCTTCTCCTGCATTTATCATTTTCCTATTTTGTCATGTTAGCCATAAAAATGTTTGTGGCTAGTTTTATTTTTAGTTTTAAAGATGTATGTAATACTTTTTTTTGAACAATTGTATATGATTTTTAAATTTCTGTAATATTTCAAATTAAGTAAATCTCATGCTGTAATTTTTCAAATTAAGTAAATCTCATGGATGTGAATATTCCTGCCACCAGTACAAAGAACAGACCAGCTGTAACTTCTCATTTTTTGTGATTCTCATTTAAAACCTGCCATAAATCCTTTATAGAGGGCCTACTGTGCATGCTAGGGATGTTACTGCCCTAGATCATTATTCTGGTTCTTTTAATATTTCTTGGTAATTGTTTTAAGCCTTGTGTGCTGTCCCATACTCTCTGTTTGGAGTACAAGCTCATTTGCAAATCACTAAAGATGACACAAGATTACTGGAACTCTCACCTCCCAAAATATTAAAAAACAGTGGAAGCAACATGAACTTGCAAAAAGTTTGGCTTGTGTCAGACCATTTCACAGTAACTTTTTTTGAATATGATAAAAATTGCAACTGAACAGAAGATGGAGGTCTGACCAGATTTTCCATTATTGAATATTCACAGCTTGATGGCATTTTAAAGTGTGCTTTAATGGATTCTCTGAGACTTTTAACTTCATTGATGAATCAATTGATCAACTCCAGTGGGAGATATAAATTGATTAGAGAGTTAAAGGGTATCAGTTTTGGTCTCCCCAGAATTTCAACTCTTTATAGACCCACTAACAAGATGATTAAAGTATTTTATGAATGAAAGTGAATCTTATTGTTTTATTCTGTGTTTGCCATTATGAATGAAAGTGAATTTTATTGTTTTATTATGTGTTTACTATTTGCATGCATTCTGGTACCTTATCCTCTTAATTTGCATTCTCCATTTGATAGAAAGCACTATTCATTCATTCATTTATTTATTCATTCATTTTTCCATTTATTTATTTCTGCTTTTTGGAGGGGGAAAGGCAGGGCAGTTGGGGTTAAGAAACTTGCCCAAGGTCACATGGCTAGTAAGTGTTAAGTGTCTGAGGCTGGATTTGAAATCAGGTCCTCCTGACTCCAGGGCCAGTGCTCTATTCACTGTACCACCTAGCCATCCGAAATTTGAATTATTTAGAAACAATTTGTATTTCCCCTTCCTAAAATTGTCATTTGGCTATTTCTTCATTTGGCAATGGATATTATTGTAGGTTTTTATCGTATATAGTTCCACCTAACTTTCTTTATAACTTTATGGAGTAGTCCATTGATACTTTGATTAATAATTATATCTTGCTTGATGATCTTATCAGCTTCCATGGGTTTACTTGTCATTTTTGATGATTTTCTAGATCAATATATCTGGTCCTAACGTTTCTGCTGAATTCTAGTCCCACATCACCAAATAGATTCTTAGATATCATGTCCAAAGTAGAACACATTATCTTTCCTCTGCCCTGCAACCTTCCTGCCTTTTCAGTTTTCCTATTACTATTGAGAACAGGAATCTAAGAGGGTATTCGTTGTTTAGGAAATGACTGAACGAATTATGGTCTGTCAGTCTGATGGAATATTATTGCGCTGCAAAATGAAGAAAGAGATGGTTTCAGAGAAACTTGTGGACTGATGTAGAATGAAATGAGCAAAACCTGGAAAACAGTTTATAATGTAACAACAACACTTATACATTGTCACGTAGTGGTGCGTGGCCTCCCCACACCCATGGCAACTAAGACTACACATTACAGGCTTCTACCAGAGAAAAAGATGGTGTCCTGGGGTAGCACCGTCGAGCACCCCACCATCCTGCAAGTCATCCCACCCCACAAACCTTAGTGTCATCTTTGATTTCTGTCTTGCATGTATTGAAACCTTTATGTTCAGTCTGTTGTCAAGTGTTGTCATTTTCTTTTTTGGAATTCCTGTCGGGATGATTGATGGATTCTTTCTATTTCACTTTATTGTCCTCTGGTTCTGATTGATGTGTGCAGTTTTATTTGACTATTTCTTAAAATATGGTATGTAAGCTTAAATTACAGTGTCTAAATTATTCTTAAATTATCTCTCCTTGATCTGTTTTCCTGGTGGTTTTTGATACCAGATATTTTAAATTTTTTATTTTTCAGTCTTTTGATTTAATTTAATTTTTTTTGTTTTTATGAAGCCATTGATTTGTTTGCATTGGCTATGTGAAAAAGAAAAAGTATAAATGCCTATGTGTCTTATTATGTACCATGAGTCTTTTACCTAAGTAGCATGTTTCATCATGAGACCTCTGGAATCCTGGTTGGTCATTACACTCATAAGAGTTCCTGAATTTTTCAGAATTATTTGTCTTTACAACGTTGTTGTTGTATTAATTATTCAGATTTTGTTCACTAAGCTCTATATCAGTTCATACAAATCTTCTCAAGTTTTTCTGAAACCATTCTCTTAATCATATCTTATAGCACATTTCACATTTATGTACCATAATTTGTTCATTCCTTCCCCAGTTTACTTCCTTTGTTTCCAGTTCTTTGCCACCACAAAAAGGGGCAAATATCTTTATACGTGTTTTTTTGGAGAGAGGAAAGCTAGGCAGTTGGGTTGAATGACTTGCCCAAGGTCACACAGCTAGTAAGTGTTATGTGTCTGAGGTCACATTTGAACTTAAATCCTCCTGACTCCAGGGCTAATGCTTTATTCACTGTGCCACCTGGCTGCTCTAGTACATACTTTTTTAGAGTTTGTTTTGCTTAGGACTAATTGCTTCATTAATCCAACCTCCTTCTAATTTTTCTTCTCCCATTTCTCCTTTTCCTCCATTCCCTTTTGAATGACATATAATTCTATACCCAACTCTGTGTGTGTGTGTGTGTGTGTGTGTATATGTTTTCCTTTCTTTGACCAGTTCAGATGAGAGTGAAGTTCAAATGTCAGCCTCCTCCTACCCTTTTCTAATTGTTTGTATAGGCTTCTGCTTCAGTACCCACTTAACTGAAATAATTTATCCTAAATTTTTTCTGTCTTCTCTTTCTTCCCCCATCTTCAGTATATTCCTCTTCCCCTTCTTTTCCGTTCTTCTGTTAAGATTGCCAGGATATGACAACATTGCCCATACCTTGTATCTAACTAGATTTCAAAGGGGATATGTATTGTCTTCCTGTAGTAGAATATAAATAGTTTATTTTTGATTAGTCTTTCATCATTGTTCATTTGTGTTTACCTTTTTAGATTTCACTTAACTTTGTGTTTTCACTTCAGAGTTTCTGTATAGCTCTTGCTTTTCCTCATGAATGCTTGAAATCCTTTATTTCATTAAAGATTCATTTTTCTTCCATAGGATTATTCTCAGTTTTGTTAGAGATGTTATTCTTTGCTGTTAAGTTATAGCTGTGCTAGAGTTAGCTCATAACCTGCTCATGAAAACCAGTTGTGGTTTTCAGTGTAAACTCTTACGCTTCAGAAATCAGTAAATGCTACAAATGAATGCTTGATTTATTGTTTGGTTGATTTTTTAGACTTAAGGTGATAAAGAAAATGTTACTAATGTAGGTTAAACTTAAAAATGTGTCATGTATACCTTTTTTTTCCATGGAAAGCTAATTATTACACATTTACTAGCCTACCATGCTGTAAATGTTTATCCTTTGCCTTTTAGACTATTGTATACCAAGGTCTCTGTTCCTCTGTATGACTGCTAAATTGTGCATGATCCTGACTGTGGTTCCTCAGTACTTGAATTTTTTCTTTTTGCCTGCTCCTAGAATTTTTTCTTTTGTATGGAATATCTGGATTTTGGCTATCATATCTTTGAGTTTTGATTTTGGGGTTTCTGTCAGAAGGTGACCATTGCATTCTTTCTGTCTCTATTTGTCCTCTGGTTCTGATGTCTCATGTCAAGACTGTTTGTTGTTTTTTTAATCATGGCTTTCAGGTGGTTCATTGATCCTTACATTTTTTTCCCTCAATCTGTTTTCCAGGTCAGTTGTTTTTACTATGTTATTTTACATTTTCATCTATTTTTTTTTTTCAGTCTTTGAACTTTATTTTTCATGTTCCTGTCTCATGGAATCATTAGCTTCTGTTTTTTCCATTCTAGTTTTCAGGGATCAGATGGGGCTGATACTGGCTATAGCACCCACGTCTTACAGGCATTGGTGTTTCAAATGAAATAGCATGTAAAGTGCTCTGATCGATGTCAATTATTGTTGTTAATCGATTGAGGAGTAGTTGAGTAAATTATTGTGTATTAGTATAATGAAACATGGCAGAGACAAAGAGAGTGAAAAGGAATGTATTAAGTCTCTTGTGAAGTGGTAGCAAAGGTAGATCTGTAGAATTAGACTAATATTCGTGTTATATAGAAATACATATATGTATATTCAGAACTTTTCTAAGTGCACAGTGGCCTAGGAGTAAATGTGTCCTTTATCATTTTATTAAAAGACATGGTATGGAATTTTCTTTTTAATTACAGTGTTTGTAGTTTAAATTTTAGAAATTTATTTGGAAATTTCCCTTATTTGTTTTTTAATATTTTGGGGTCTATGTTAATTTTAAGAAAAATACTGTATTTTCCTGTTCTTTAAATACTGAAATCTTTGAAGCCTAAGTATGAATTCTTTTTTTATTTCCATTTTTAGAAGCCAGAGAGAAAGAGGAAGAACTGAAGAAAGAGAAAGAGTTAAGAAGGCAACATGAAGATAATGAATCAATACCTTCAGGTTCAAGTTTGACGAAACATCCTTCTGTATCAGCTTCCAGGTGCTTATTTTTCTAAGAAGGAATTTAAACCTGATTACCAAAAAAGAACAAAAACTTGCACATTTTTCTTGCTTTTAGGCAAATTCAGCATATACATGGTCTAAGGCCATGAAAAATCATATTGGTCATATTTTAAATAATTTGAGTTTTCCTAATGTAATTCAGATATAGCGTAATATAGTGTTTTCTTTTTTTATTTATACATTTGCACTACAGAGTGCATTATTAGAAATTTAGCAAGAAATCTATTGTTTTACATTTTTTTGTCTAGTTAATTTTTCTCAGTATATGTACATTCTTTTGTTTCTTTTTCAGAAAATTTGTATTTATGGTAAACTTTTTGCTAGTTCGAAATGGGTGGTAGAAAATAATAAAAAAAATTGACATCTTGTTACTATTTACTGATTTAAGGAAGATAAAAGTGGGGAGGGAATAGCTGATAAAACCGAACATGTAATTTAAGGACATGTAGCTGTAAAGAAGCTTAAAAGTTCCTTTTTCAGTAATTCAGGAAAGATTTAGATAAATTCATCACAATTGAATTATAATATTAAAAGAAAAATAAGGAATTCCAGCAATTACTGCTAAACTTCTGAGTATGCTTGCTCTAAGGTAGCTACATGCTCATCTAAAGAATGGCCCTTTGAGAGACAGAATATTGAATATTTCCTGGATGAGATTTACTGATGTGCATTAAATTCGATTAGACTGAATATTTAAAAGATGTAAGAAATATTTTGTGGTAACATCACTTTGCCTTTGTAGTTATTCATTTTTCTCTCTTTTCTCTAAACCACCCTCCTTAATAAGTGATTTCCCAACTTGCATCATTCTGCTTTATCTAGATCTTTTCTCTTCGTGGTCTCTGACCCATTTTTTTTCCATTCTTTTTCTCATTTCACTTATTTTTGTTGTAAACTTTTCTTCCCATTCATGTTATGTCTTTTAAGTCTTTCTAATGTATTTGTCTTTGAATCACATGTTGTTGTAAGTTCGTGTATGGGAATATTTGTGTGTGTGTGTGTGTGTTATATGTTACATACAGATATGCAAATGTTTTAGAGAATTTGCTGTTATCAGAGCATGTAGCAAGACATGAAACCAAGAACGTCAGGCACTTAAGGATCCACAGGGTATCAGGATAGAGTGGTCCGTCTCAGGAGTATCCTAATAAGGAGTTGGCAGGTATAGGAGGAGAGAAGCCCTCCTAGTGCCTTTACCATTGGCTTTGGGTTTATAGTTCAGAGACATGTATCAAGGAAAACTGATTGTTGGAAGACATCAGTCATGCTATGTATATATGTGACTGTATAAAATGTGTGTGGATCCAACTGTGATTTTAAGCCAATAACAATTTTTTCATTATTTTTTTTTTTGATTGTACCATCTGTAAGGAGAATGTATAAATTGAAACATTAATCTCATTTTATCTATATTTTACTTTTTCCTCCTAGCTGTCAGCAAGTATTAAAATGGAACAAAAAGGACCCTGTTTTTCCTCCACTCTTACCCTGCTCCCCCCTTTCTTTTCTTCTGTTGTCTATTTTCTTTTCCTGGAGTGTTATGTTAGAAATGTCATTGTGAAAAGATAGGAAATGAAAAGGAAAAACTATTTTAAGTTTTTACATAATTTGAACTTAATTACTCTGTGTTGTCTAGAGGTTTAATGAAGAGGAAGTGAAATAACACTCCCAAATTAGGTATTTCGAGTAGGTATTTTAATTGTCATACATATTAGTAATTAGAATTGGTGTTTATTAGCCATTGGATTTCCCTGTAGTCTCTCTTGACTTTCTTTGCGTTTATTGATTTTTTCTCTTAACTCTTATTTTCTTTATTCATGCATATAGCCTAAAGCCTAGCAGAAACTTGAAACAAGGGTTTCTGTACCTTTTTTGTGTCATAGATCCCTTTGGCATTCTGGGGAAATGGGTGGATGTAATCTCTCTCAAAATAATGTTTGTTGCCCTTATTTGTAATTGAAAAAAGGCAAAATTTCATTTAGAATTTAGTAAAAATATGAATGGATCCTTTGTGGATCTGTGGACCTCAATTTAAGAGTCTTTGGATTAAAAGAAAAAATTCTTCAAAGACCCAAGATGATGCTGTGAAAGGTATTTAGTTACTTCCTTTTCTCTTTTCCTCAGCCTTCATTCATCTTCCGTAAAATGTGTGCCTATCATCCAAAAAAATTAGTGAAAGGGGAATTTTCCTCAAGCTGTTGCTTTTCATTTTAGCTTTGGAGCAGGGGAACTAAGGGGAGTTAGCTTGGTGACCCCTTTTCATCACAGTGTCATTATTTTATTTGAAGTGTAGGGAATTTCCAGAATATAAGGCATACCTATATTCAGAGTACCTAAAAAACTTATTCTAAGTGAATTTCAAATTATCTGCTGCCTTATTTTCTGAGTTGTTTTGCTTATGCCTTAACATTGACAAATCAAGAGTTATTTTGCTTTGAAAACCAAGTGACTGTTGAGTTATTCCATAGAAGCATCTACATCTAAAAGGAGGAGACATGTATATAGCATTGCTTCTTGGAAAGAAGACTGGGCTTCAACTGGACTTTGAACAGTGGGAAGGAGAAAGAAGCTGTTTGACAGGAAAAAGAAGGACATTTTAAATAGGATCAACAGCTTAAACAAAGACTTGGTGTCAGGGATATTTGTGGTGTATTTTAGGGATGGTGCAACTGGTCTGCCTGTATTTAATAGTTTGGGTTGTAAAATACTGCAATTAAGGTTAGATGCTCAAAAGGAATCATATCTTGGAAGAGTACAGGCTTAATTCTGTGTTTAGGCAATTGTATATAAAAACTGCAAGTACCAAGCCTTTGGTCAATTTTTAATACATTTTTGAATGGCCCCATAATATTTTCAATTGCATGCAGATGTTGATAGTTGATATTTATGAAAGTTAACATGTGAAGTCCCTTTATGGTATTGTAGAATTATATAGTAGTGATAATTAAAAATCAAAACAGTTTTGAGTTTCTAGAAATACATTTTTATAGTTCTTAAGTTTTTTGTCTGTCAGGTAACATTGATGGGAGCTCATTGTCCAGAGCAGTGGTAAATATTGTAACTACCTTACAGAGACAGTATTTTCTCCATGTTAGTGAAGGACATTGGCTCAGCAGTAACAGTGATAAAGTTAGAAATGATCTCAGTATTGCAAGCCCCTGATTATTTTAAATTTTTTGATAATGATTTTAATATTAGTTTCCATTGTAATCTTGTATATTTCATTTGATTCAGTTAAAAACTTTATTTTGAGAAGGAGCCTATAATCTTCACCATACTGCCAAAGGGGTCCAAGATACAAAAAGAGATTAGTCTCTGAATTAGAGGGAAATCTTAGTGCAGAAAAATGGACAATTAGTGAACATTTGAATTAACCACAATGGGAGTAATGTCCTATTGTAGAAGTCTTTAAAAGTAGGATCGATTATTATTTGTGATCTTGTATTTGTATTCCTTTGGTGAGGCTGGGGATGACTTAATTAGGTGTCTTAAGATCCTGATTGGCTTTTTGACTTTACCTCAAATAATTGGAACATGGAAACTGATCACAAAGGCGCAAGAAGAGAATTCTTTTTAAAGCAAAACATTTGTAAGCCCAAATTGGACATGAGCAAAAAGAGAAAAACAAGGAAATATTATTAGTTTTTAGTTTTCCCAGAGAAATGATTGCAGTGCCATCTTATGAGTCATATAAATCTACCATGTGTTGGATGAGGCACTGTGGGAAACATTCCTACATCAGTCTTCTGGAGAATCAACAAAGTAATTGTATCTTTCCCAAACTTAAAAAAAAAACTCCCTTAATGAAGACTGTGAAATGATTTTTTAAAAACTCTGGAAAAATGTATTTTTGTTTAGTTAAGCATTGAGAGTCCTTAGGTTGAATTAGTTAATGAACATTTTTTTTGAGACTGTATATGGTAGAGAAAATTATATCCATAACCTGTGGGAAGAGGAAAATTGATTATTTTGCTTATGATCGATCATTTCTATATTTTCAGGTCCCTCTTAGAAACCTGAGTTTAACCTTTGAATGTAGGAACTGATGGGAGAAGACATTAATTAACTCTTCCTATTAATTATACATTAGTATTCTCTCTCAAATCTGCTTCATCTTTTCTGATCTCCTGAGCAACATTCTACTTTGAGACTCTCATTACTGCCCAAATGGACTACTGACGCAGTCTCCTAACTGTTCTCCCTGTTTTTAGTCTCTCCGTTACCTGCAATCAGTCCTTCCTGCTACTGCCATATTAATTTTCCTTTTGCACAACTCTGTGTCATTACTCTTCAATGGGTGTCTGTAGGGTTTGTGGAATATAAGATTTTCCCTGTCCATCAGTAGGCCTATGTGACCACATGTGTTCCCTTTTTTTCTTGGAATAGGGTCTATGTTCCCAGGTCTAAAGGTACATAGGTATTTCAGTCATGTATGTCTTGCTGCTTTGAACTCCAGCCCTGTTCACAGCTGTGATACGTCCTGAGTCACATAGAGCCCATAGATATATTCAGGGAGATTTATATTGCCTTGGGGAAGGAGCATGCTTAGGGGGAACCTTGCTTACAGGAGGGTTGCTTTCAGGAAAGCTTTCATACCTTTTGGTACTGAGCCAATTAGGCACTGAGTCATGCGGGTTGTGATGCCTTCTGGCTTTAAGCCTATTAGTCAAAACTGTATATATTCTGGGACATTGGTATTTTGTTTTGGGCCTCACTCATGGGAAGAATGTTTGCCTGAGGTCTTGGTGATTTGGCCAGATGAGATTCTGGGTAGCCATTATTAAGACCCCCACCCCCCCCCCCCCTTGTTGGTGCTCCCTGGTCTGGTGATATAAATTGTTCTCTTATTCTGTTTGGACAATTGGATCCCTGTCTATTGTATTCTTTCTTGTATACTCACTTCTCTCTTCTTATATCTTTCTCATTGTTTAATTAAAGTAACATTAACACTTTTAAAGCAGTCTTTCCTTTAGAAAAGCAGATCAAGAACCTGTGTTAGCAGCCCTCCTGTGTGCTGGTGTTATTGGTCTTACACTCCCACAGTAGTTGCAAGTATCATTAATGATACAGTGCCCTATTTTTTGGCAAATAAAGTCCAAATTCTCAACTTGGCATTTAGGGACCTTTCGGTTTGATGTCTCTCTTCCTCTCCTTTTACCTAGTGTCACACAAGCTTGGTTTTAGCCAAACTTGACCATGAACTGCCCTTGATGAAATACCCAGCCCTTTTCTGCCTCTGACACTTTGGTTTTGCCTTTTGCTGTGGGGATGTTCTCCTCTCTGCATTTTGAAATCCAGCTTGTCTTTAAAGTTCCAGTTTATTTGCTCCTCTACACCCAGTTGGAAGCTTTACTTTTTCCCACTTCCCAGTACAGCTTCATGTCACTAGTGCCCTCATTATATTTCCGTCTTTACTGTAGGGATCATTCCTAAGCTTTTGTGGTGATATGGTGCATAGCATATTAGCTTTGTGACCACAGATCTTTTCACCTCTCTGAGGCTCAGTTTCCTGATGCATAAAATGGTGATAAAGATGCCTGTAGTCTCTTATCTTTTGTGGTTGTTGTAAGGATCAGATGTGGCTGAGTTCACATCCGACCTGACACTTACTGGCTGTGTGACCTGGGCAAGTTGCTTAACTTGTTTGCCTTAGTTTCATGATTGTAAAATAGAGACAATAATAGTACCTACCTTATAGGGTTGTTGTGAGGGCCAAATGAGATATTCGTGATATCTTAGCACAGTGCTTAGCATACAGTAGGTGCTTAGTAAATGCTTCTTCCCTTCCCTCCCTTTTCTCCCCACTCTTTACCTTTACTTAGACTTTCTGGCCAAAAATAGCTTTTTTGGGACTACTTTAATAGTTGTATATTAATACTTTAAAGAGGTTTAGATTAATACATCTTTATGTGATAATTTGTTTTTATTTCCTTGTGTTTGAGATGTTTGTTCATTTCTTTTAACCCCATTTACAGAGTGGAGTCTGGATATTTATATGATATATTTCTTTTGAAGAGGCAGCATGGTGGTAGATAGAGGGCTGGCCTTGAGATCAGGAAGAGCTGGGTCCAACACTTAATCTCTTCTACACAGGCTCTGTGGCCATAGGCAAGTTAAAAATGACTTCCATTGTCTTCACTGGTGGAATGAGTTTTCGTATTGGAACTTCCCCACATTTAGGAACGTAGGTCTCTATTCCCCTCCACAAAGTTATTTTTGATAAACATTTTTATTATTTTTGTGTTGTGAACATTTTGTTGCTTTTGCTATACTGTTAGATTTTGTTATGCTTATTTTTAAAATATTCAAACTTTATGTTTATCTCTGTTATAATTTTCATTTCTTTATTAATAATGAAATTTATCTTCTCTATGTATCTGGTATCTGGGATAAGTTATTTTGTTGGCTTCTAGTAATAGGTTGATTTAAAAAATTTTTGATGCATTTGAGCTATATTGCTCCTATATTGTGAAGTATAAATCCAAAAAAATTTTTTTTTCCATAGTACCCCAGCTATGTTTATTAAATAGTGATTCCTTTTCCCATTGTTAACTTATGGAATGATAAGGAATTTTGGAGCCAATAGGAATCTTAGAAAACTCTTAGTTCAGCTTCTTAATTTTATAGATGAGAATACTGAAGTTCAGTGAGGGAAGGTCATACAGCTCATTGGTAGCACTGTTGCAATTAAAAACAGGTCTTTTCATGACTATTGGGTTGTTTGTTTTGTTTTGTTTTTGCTCATGCCATTGTCTTGTAATGGTTTTCGTTATATATTGATCAATTTTTGTTTTTATCTCAATACCATATATTTCTTTTTAAAAATACATTTCATTGCTGTCATTGGTTTTATATCACCTAAATATGTCCCAGTATTCCTCCTCCCCCTCCTCCCCATTCTCCCTTCCCAAAGTACTATCCCATGTAAGAGTATTTTTTTTTTAAGGAAAAAGAAATGATGGAGAATAAAAAAATCAGTACATCCAAAAAATCTGAAAATATGTACAGTGTTCTATACCCATTGACCTCACACCTCTCTTAAGGGGGAATTATCTTCTCATACCTCTCCTTTGGGGTCACACTATTTCTTTGTAATTTTATAGCATTAAGTATCAATTTTTTTTTAGTTTTTCCATTTATATTGTTATAGTTATTGTGTATATTGTTTTCTTTGTGCTGTGTGCTTCATTCGGCATTACTTCATGCAAGTCTATAGAAGACTTTTCCCTCTAACTTTTTCTGATTGTGGTCTTGGGCAGGTCTCAACTTTTTGGTACTGGAGGCAGCTCTCTGAGAATATATATTATAGTTGTGTTAAGAATCTGCATCAGTGGAGAAATATTTCTACCGGGAGTTAATCTCCAAAGCTCACAGATTTTATAACTTCCCTACATTTTACAGAGGATCGTCTTCTGTTATAGGTATATGTGCTGTAGTTTTGATCTATTAGTCAACTGCTGAACACTTTTTAACAAACTTCTTTGGAATGACAATAAATATTGATATTGTTCTTTTCTGTTGGTTTTTGGGTCTGCCTGTCTGTCTATCCATCTATATCTCTGTATAGATAAAGAGTATAGTTTAATAGAAAGAGACAAATTTGAATCCTGAATCTGCCAGTTTCTTCCCTTTGCTAACTGATACAGTGATTATCTCAAAGATTTACTTGTTCTTCAAAGGTTTGAAAAAACTTACATAGAAAGTCATCTGGGGTCCTTTGTTTTTGGAAGGGTTGCTCTCTGATGACTTACCTTATTTCTTTTTTTGAAGCAGGTCTGTTTCCTATTACCTGTTGTGGTCATTTATGATTTTGGAAATATTTGATTTAAGTTCTCAAATTTTCTTTTCCAATGTATCATTCCCTGATAGTAGTCTTAGTTTCTCTTTGTATTTCTTATGGTCACCTTTTTCATTTCTACTTAACGGTGATCTTTTTCTTTTCTTGGTAAGTTAGCTAATGGTTTGTTAAAGTTATTGCTCTTTAAGGAAAAACACCTCGTGGTTTATGAATCCAGGTGCTGTATTTTTAATTTCTACCTATTTTTGTTTTTATAGTTCCTCTTTTTCTACTTTCTTAAAGACTATTAAGGTGATGCTTTTTATAATTTTGTCAAGTTCAGACTATATGTTGCTTCTTTTTCACTCATTATTGTAGGTAATAATTATTTTTATGAATCAATTTAACTATTCATTTCAATTTTATGCATAAGTTCTATACATTTGGCTCTGAGAACTTCTTTGGCTGCAGCCTGTAGATTTTTATAAATGACCATTTAAAAAATAGGACCAACTTTGATTAAAAAAATACAGAACAGGGTTAATTTTTTTCTATCAAGTTTGAGTTTGGGAGCCGTGAGCCAAACAGCTCTTAGGAATCTATTTAAATAAAATTGCAAAAGTGATGTAACTCCTAGGATTTGAGAAAAAAATCTTTACTACTAAAAAAATAGTTTTTCCAATTTCTTCTTTAACCCAGTTATTGTTAAATAGATGTTTCTTTAGCTTTGTGTTTTATTTGTAGTACTGTTATGTCTGTTTGACTTGCAGTGTAAAAATATGGCACGCATAATTTTATCTGTTTTGAACCTACCCAGCCTTTCCTTACACCTAAACATGTGCCCAGCTTTTGCAGTTTTGCTCTGCTTGGCAAAAAGTGTGTGTCCCTTCTGCCTATTCTGTTTAGTTCTCTCACTCTAACTGGCACTTAACATCTTAACTTAGATGTTTTGCTTCTTTTGTTGTTAAATCTTTTTTTACAATCAGAGTCTAAGGAAAAGGTTGGCCTTAGAGTCAGTAAAACCTCAGTTCCAGTTCTGTCCCAGATGCTTTTTACTGCTGTGTGATTGTGGGAAAGTGATTTAACTTCTCATTGCCCCCTTCACTTCTCAGGGTTACAAAAGAGTTACTTTGGAGTCTGAAGATCTGCATTCAGATGTTGCCTCTTCTCTTTACTAACTGGGCAAATCATTAAACCTCCATGTGCCTTAGACAGCTCCCTAGAATTTAATCTACTGAATCTTAGATTAAATTGTCTGCCTTGGTGGAGAGAGTTTTCAGTGCTTATAGTTTCTTCTTTTGTTTGCATAGTATTTCATACTAGATTTGTCATATTCTGATAATTGCTCCTACTGTTATATTTCCAGCTATTTTTCACCTTTTATAAATTCAGTTGGCAAATGATTTTATCAGTCAGCCAACAAAGATTTGTTAGGTGCTCACTTAGTGTCAGGTGTCCTGCTAAGTACTGTGGGATATAGCAAAAGTGAGATGGAAGTCCATTCCAGTTCTCAAGAAATTTCTGTTCCGTATGGGAAATAAATATGTATGAACAAATATATTAAAATGTGTACAAAATTAATATATACAAAATAAAGAAAAATTACAAGGTAGCTTGGGAAGAGAGAATACTAGTAAGAGTGATCAGAGTGGGAGGTTGTACTTAAACTAAGTCTTGGAAGAATAGGGATTCGATGAGGTGGAGGTTAGGAGAGAGAAGGTCATAGGGGCTTGTTTGGATAGTGTATTTGGTACATACAGATTAAATGTTCCTGTTATATTCATCTTTTATTCTCCTTTCAACATCATATAATACCCTTCTCTGTCTTTCTCAGTCTTTTCTGGTTTATTAGACAATACTGATACTGCCGTATTTTTGAG
>CM053587.1:76362597-76388795 GCA_028646515.1 Pseudochirops corinnae
TTCCATGTTTACCTTCTCATGCTTCTTGTATTTGAATGTCAAATTTCCTATTCAGTTCTTGTTTTTTCAGCAAGAATGTTTGAAAGTCCTCCACTTCATTGAATATTTTCCCTGGAAACATTATGCTCAGTTTTGCTGGGTAGGTGATTCTTGGTTTTAATCCTAGCTCCCTTGATCTCTGGAATATCTTATTCCAGGCCCTTTAATCCCATAATGTAGAAGCTGCTAGATCCTGGGTTATCCTGATTGTATTTCCACAATATTCAAATTGTTTCTTCTTGGCAGCTTGTAATATTTTCTTCTTGATCTGGGGGCTCCAGAACCTGGCTCTAAAGTTCCTAGGAGTTTTCTTTTTGGGATCTTTTTCAAGATGTGATTGGTGAATTCTTTCAAGTTCTATTTTGCCCTCTGGTTCTAAAATAGCAGTTCTCAACCTGTGGGTCGCGACCCCTTTGGGCATCAAATGAGCCTTTCACAGGGGACACAGGGGTCACCTAAGACCATCAGAAAACACATATTCCCAGTGGTCTTAGGAACCGAGACACCTCTCCTCTATTCGTCTCCAGGTGGGTCCGCCCACATGCAGATATGCCCACATATGAGTATTAAAGGGTCACAGCATTAGGAAGGTTAAGAACTACTGTTCTAAAATATCAGGGCAATTTTCTTTGAGAATTTCTTGAAGGATGCTTTCTAGGTTCTTTTTCTGATCATGTAATCCAATTTTCAGGTAATCCAATAATTTTTAAATTGTCTCTCCTGGATCTGTTTTCCAGGTCAGTGGTTTTTTCAATGAGATATTTCACATTGCCTTCTATTTTTTCATTTGTTTGGATCTGTTTAATAGTATCTTGATTTCTCATAAAGTCATTTGCTTCCATTTGCTCCACTCTAATTCTGAAGGAATTATTCTCTCTCAGTGAGCTTTTGAGATTGTTTTCCCATCTGGCAAATTTGACTTTTTAAGGCCTTCTTCTCATCATTGGCTTTTTGGGCCTCTTTTGCCATTTGAGTTAATCTATTTTTTAAGGTGTTATTTTCCTCAGTCAGATTGTTGACTCTCTTATCATGATTTTCTTGCATCATTCTCATTTCTCTTCCCAATTTTTCCGCCATTTCTTTTATTTGGTTTTCAAAATCCTTCTTAAGCTCTTCTGTGGTTCATAACCAGTTTACATTTTTCTTGGAAGCTTTTGGTGTGGGAGTTCTGACTATGTTGTCTTCCTCTGGTTCCATGCTTTGATCCTTTTTGTCCCCAAAAAAGGAATCTAAAGTTGGATTGCTGAGCTTGGTTTGCTTCCTTTCCCTGCTCATCTTGCCAGTCAATTAACTTGATTTTTGAGCCACAGTAGATCTCTGCTTGGGGGGTGGGGGGGGGAGCTTTGTCCCAAATCAGTGGTGTTTTTGCAGCTGTCGGAGCTATTAAGAGGCTGCCATCTCTGCAGCCCCCACAAGCTTTGACTCACTGGTTACACACCCCAGGACCACCACCCAAGACCATTATCCTGATCCAGGCAGGTTAATGCAAGAGCACTTAGCCTCTGAATGGTCACTTCGCCCCCCTGCAATCTGCATGCTGGGAGCTCTGAAGCAGCCACATGGAGGCGGCTGCAGGGCTGCCACTTCTGCTGCTTTCTTGCCCTGAGGGCTGGCGGCCAGGACCCACTTCAATCCCCCAAATTCAGCCGAGTTCCACTGACCTTTCACTTTGTCTTTGGTTCTTATGGGTTGATAATTCTGGAAACTGCCACAGCTGCCGGTGATCCACTCTCTAGAGTGCTCCAGCTCTGGCTTGTCCTGGCCAAGGTGCAGTTTCAGGCCAGGCTGGTTTTGGCTCCTAGCAGTCTGCCATGAGCCCTTCTCCTCTGCCCGCCGGGCTGCCCCCAGAGGGAGATGTGTTTTTCTGTAATTTTGTGGGTTCTGGAGCTCTAAAATTTGTTTAGAGTCATATTTTATAGATATTTGATGTGGTTGTAGGGGGAGCTGCAGAGTTCTCCTGCTTCTATGCACCATCTTGCCTCTGCCCCCCCCCCCCCCAATTTTTTTTAAACAAAAGTTCAGCTAAGTTTTTTTAAAGTCAGGATAAAATCTGTTTGTCCATCTTGAAGCTCCAGTTTGCATCACACAGCACATAGTTGCTAGGTATTGAATGGAGGGTTTTCCTCTAAAAACTGTGTTATGAAAGAATTTGAGGAAAACTCCCTCTGAAAGGTTTTAACCACATCTTTAGAGTTGTGGTGTAAATAGCTTTAGTTTCAAGAAATAAGGCCAAAAATCTCAGTCACTGTAGAGAGTAGGGGAAATTTGCAGTTATTTTTGTCAAGTGTGTACTATTTGTCAAGTGTGTACTATTCTGTCAAGTGTGTACAGATTTTTTTTTTTGAGGAAACAAAAGACAGATGTTGTATTATCATCTTTAGAGACAGTTCCTCATCTTTTGACATTTATATTTTTAAGTTTTTGTGTATGTGAAAGGTGGAAAATTAATATTAGGTAACATTTTTAATTTAATCCAGATGTTTTCAGGGAGATGATTCCTTAACAATAGTAGCACCATGACCTGATTTTAGCATCAGCTGAATAGCTCTTAACGGTGTTCCAGTGTTTAGTTTTCTGTGTTCTTGGACAAAGTAAAAGGACTTTAAAAACACATCTTCAAGTCTAAAGTTATTAGGGAGAATAGGAAGTAGAGTGGGAGGCAGAAATAAAGCTTTATTGGGAGAAAAAAGGAATCTGATGTGATGGAGGAGTAAAGAGAGCTGACTTTTGTCAGGATGATGGAGAATGGAAGCCTGTTACACAGAAGTGGAAGGAAGGGCAAGGATAGTTGTATCATTGCCGCTTAAAAATAGGTTGGTAGCTCTTTATGCTCCTAGGAGAAAGTAGCTGCTTGTCCTCTCTCCCAGGAATTGTATAGTTGAACCAGAGAAACTTATCATATGAGAGGTCATAGAAGGGGGCATAGGAAGAAGAAGAAGAAGCGTTATTACTGAGATAGCTATTTGTGGATCTGATAACAACTGTTGTCTTCTTGGGACTTATATCCAAGGTATAGCATGTAAATACCGAATTAAAAGGAAACACCCTTATCATAATTATTTGATATGCTTGGGGGGAAAATCTTCTTTGACAGTTAATCCATATTTACTAGAACTCAGCTATCACCTGGTGTCATTTCCTGTAGAGTATTAGCTAATATTGTAAATGATTCACACCTTGATGGTGTCTAGTTTCCAGGAAGTTTCTTTTCCTCTGCTTCTCTTCTGATTTATTATGATTAAGATGTCTTTGAAATATTTTGCTGTATTTTATGAGGATGTATGGTTTTCTCAGTGTAACCTCTAAGGGTTATAGATATTTTTAGCTGAATAATACAGCAGTGGGGTAACATCAGATTTTTTTTTTTGAGGAAACAAAAGACAGATGTTGTATTATCATCTTTAGAGACAGTTCCTCATCTTTTGACATTTATATTTTTAAGTTTTTGTGTATGTGAAAGGTGGAAAATTAATATTAGGTAACATTTTTAATTTAATCCAGATGTTTTCAGGGAGATGATTCCTTAACAATAGTAGCACCATGACCTGAAGCATCATTCTTTGCTAAATAATTAGAAGATTCATCTTTCTCAGATTTTTTAACTGTTTTCAGAACCTGACAACAGCTTGGGCCAGGGGTCTATGTAAAAAACTAGACTTATTACTTGAAACATTTCTAACATCATTTATTAAAAAGCAACAAAAACAAATATATTTCTTTTGCAAGCTTGGAAAGTTTTTTTAAATACATTTTTAATAATAATAATTATGTATGTATATAGGTGTATACATAAACATATATATTTTTTTACATCACCAAAATTTTTCCCAGTAGAAAAATCTCCTTTTTCCTACCTCCTCAAGAATCATCCTATATAACAAACGGTATTTTTTTAAAAACCAGAAGAGAACAAAAATTTGCAGAACTGATTAATATATTGTAAAAATTTGATTATATTTAGTCTTTCACACCCATGCAAAAGTGTGGGATAGAGGTATCTTCTCATGTCCTTTCTTTTTGAGCCATGCTTATTCTTTGTAATTTCACAACATTTACTTTTGGTTGTTTTGTAATTCTTTATGTTTACATTGTTATAGCCATTGTATGTATTGTTTTCTTGTCTCAGTTTACTTAATACTGCATCACATTGCAAAAATCTTTCCATGCTTCTCTGTGTTCATTACATTCATCATTTCTCCTAACATAGTAATATTCTATTTCATTAATGTACCACAATTTGTTTATCTATTCCTCCATCAATAAGCATCTATTTTGTGTCCAGTTCTTTGCCATCACAAAAAATGCACAAATACTTTGTTGTATATGGGGACTTTCTTTTCAGTGACCTCCCTAGGGTACCCAGCATTGGACTCTCTGGTCTAGAGGGTATGGAAGGTGGTTAAAGGGTGCAGAGTTAAAGGGTGTAGACCTTTTAGTCATTTTATTTGCATAATAGTTAATTGAAAAGCCTAGGAAATTTCAGATCAGAAATACCAAAAGAAGGGGAGGATAGCTGGAATCAGTTTGGAGTCATGCTTTTCCTAGAGTTAAGACTTGTTTGATAATATAGAGAAAGACAGAAGTGAAAGATCTCAGAAGCATCATAACCCCATTGAGAAAACTTTTGTCCAAGTGCGGAGCGTGAAGGGCTTCACGCCCTTTGAGCCGGAAGTCATTAATTGGCAATTTGTTCTCTGTATCATTCCCATAAGACGTGAGATTGGGACCATGGATGGATCCTTTTATTTACTCTTGTTGGTTTTCAGATACGTTCAGACTCCCAGTGAGTTTTCATTGAGAATTCCCTGATAATGGTGTTTTCCTCGCCAGGCCATAATTTTATTTATTTATTAATTAAATTATTTTTTCCGAATGTAGTTCTGTCTTCTTTCTGTCCCTTCTCCCTCTTTTCCCCTTCCCCACTGAGAAAACAGGGAAAACAAAATCCATATTGTAACTATGTATAGTCAGGTAAAACAAATTCCTATGTTGTCTTTGTGCAAAAAAATTGTGTTTCACTCTGAACTCTTGAGTCCATCAGTTCTTTACCAGGTAGCCAGTTTCATTGGTTGGTCATTGTGATGATTCGAGTTTCTGATCTTTACAATTGATTGTCTTTATAACATTGTTATTACTGTGTAAACTACTCCTTTAGATATACTTTCTTCATTCTTAATTCATATACATCTTCCCAAGTTTCTTTGAAGCAGTCCCCTTCATCATTTCTTACAGCTCAGTAGTGTTCTGTCATCATGTTCATATACCATAATTTGTTCAGTCATTTTCTATTTGATGGGTACCCCTCAATTTCCAATTTTTTGCCATTACAAAAAGAGCTGCTATGAATGTTTTTATATATTTGGGTCTTCTTCCTTCTTCTTTGATCTCTTTGGGGATAGAGCAAGTAGCAGTATTATTATGTCAAAAAGTATATATAGTTTAATAACTTTTAGAGCATAGTTCTAAAAGGCTTTCCAGAATGACTAGACCAGATCACGGTTCCATCAACAGTGCATTTATGTACCTCTTTCATCAGGTACCAATCTAAGGGACTGTGAGGTTGAACATCAGAGTTGTTTAAATATCATTTCTTGAACTATTAGTGACATTAATTTTTTCACATAGTTCTTGATAGCTTGAATTTCTTCTTCTGAAAATTGCGTGTTCATATCCTTTGGCCATCTATCACAGAGGTGGGAATCTGTGGCCTTGAAGCCACATGTAGCCTTTTAGGCTTTTAGGTGTAGCCTTTTGACTGAGTCCATGTTTTATAGAACAAATCCTTTTGTTAAGGGGATTTGTTCTGTGAAGTTTGGTTTCAGTCAAAGGGTCATACTTGAGGACCTAGAGGGCCACATGTGGCCTTGAGACTGCAGGTTCCCCACCCCTGATTTATCATTTTGGGAATGTAAATCAGAGTTTTAGAAGAAGAAGAGATGGACAAAAAGCCATTAAACACATTAGTAATGTGGTGTCTAGATGTATTTTTCTCTTTCCTGGCAAATGGGAAGTCTCAGTTGGAAAATGCATTTTTGGAACAAATTGTAAGAAGAAAACACCAAATATTATCAATATAAATAAAATTAAAGCAATTTATAATTTTAGGTGTTGCTCAGTTAATTAGTTTGAGCCCAAAGCAGTTCTTTAGTGTAGATGCATAAGTAGTAAAGGGTTAGGAATAGTGTCAAATTAGATTAGTTAGATTTTACTTTTGATGTATAAGGAATTATTTTAAATTCTTTTTAACTATATACGTATATATGAGACATTTAAAGTGATACTATTTTATGACTTATTAAGGCACATAGATAATAGCATGAGTTGAGATTATGAAATTGGAATTCAGTTGTCTTGTCTTACCTCTGTCACTAGCTTATTGTGTAACCATGGAGACATCCCTTTTCTGTATCAGTTTTAGTAAATGGGGGAGATTACTTCTGGAAGTTGTGGTCATATATAGAAGCCACCACTTCCACTCTTTCTTGGGATTCTCTGAACAGAGAATTCCGTGGCCTCGTAAAACATGGCAGGCAATGACTTCTTCAGATTACTTCTAAATTTAACAAGTGGGTGGGTTGTGGAAGCAGTCCTAGAGCTGGATGGTATTGAAGATTTTAAATTAATTACCTTTATGATGAAATAGAGTTGAAACTCATTAAATTTGAGGCTGATCCTTGTCTTAGAAGGAGAGTAGACTTTCAAATGAGGAAGTCTTTGGAGTCTGAAGGTGAATTCATGTATGCAAAAAGCACAGATAAGGATTAGCTTCAATGTTTTCACACCCAAAACGGTAAGTACTTTTACTTTAAAAATCTTTTACTGTGGATAGGTGGACACCTCGGTATTTTTGACATTTTAAAAATTAAATTGCTGATACTGCAAACAGACCAGTTTTTCTTTGGGGGTATCATTTTGCCAGATGGAAGATAATTTTAATACCTCACAACTGTAGAATATTTCCAGGTGAGCATTTAGTGGTATTTAGGGATTATAGATATTGAATCTTGATAGTGAACAGATCCTACAATGACTATTCCTTGGATTTCTTTTCCAAATTTCATAGTTGTTAGTTTTTTTTTTTTAAAATCTCTGTGCTACCATAATTTTTCAAGAATTTATGTCAAGTTCAATATTCTGTGCAGTATATATAAATCATCTTTTATTTGTTGTCCTTATTTCAGTAATGTGAGTATTTTTCTTTTATTTATTGTGATTAAAGACTTCTTGAAAAAAGTAGGTTGTAGAGCATGCATGTAACTTATTTTGCTTGTTTAATTTCCTTTCATAAATTGTGAGAATTAGCTGCCTTTCTCCTGAGGAACAAAGCACATGTAAAAAACTTACAACTTTGGAATATGGTTAATATATTAGAATATACAGATTTTCATTGAATCTGCTTGTATCCTTTTGATACCATGTGTAAAATTGCTGTTCAGTAATTCCTGTATTTGCATCTTTATCAAAAAAGAGTTATAAAAATCGGGCAGCTAGGTGGCACAGTGAATAGAGCACCAGCCCTGAAATCAGGAGGACCTGAGTTCAAATCCAGCCTCAGACACTTGACATACTTACTAGCCGTGTGACCTTGGGCAAGTCACTTAACCCCAATTGCCTTCCAGAAAGCAAAAAAAAAAAAAAAGTTATAAAAATCTCTTGATTTCTCTAGGTTTTGATGAGGGAAGAGTTCAGAAATTAGATTTAAATTAAAATCTGATCTTATCTTATTCAGGTCCACCACACCAGCTCCTGGCCCTCTCTTTGCCATGTCACCTGCTACTCTAGTCTCTATCACCTGTCAGAACTCAGGGTCCTCTCTGGGGAACCTGGGCTCTGCTTAGCTAACTTTTGCCTTATCTTGCTGACTCTAGCTCTGAGAACAATAATGGAATCAATAATGCCATTTGTGGAAAGAGAATGTCAATCAGTTACCCCATGAGTCTCTCATCATCATCCCTCTGACTCACTGGTCCAAAATATTTTTTCCTGACCATCACTCTCTAATTGTCTTGGTTAATTGTGTGTCAATCCCTAGCCCTTACTTAGCATAGTACCTTGCACATGGTCATAGTTTAATAAATGCACTCTAATTGTTTAATTAATTCAGGTCACATGAGGTAAGAAACTGATTTCAGAAGTTTAAATTTAAAACAAAAAAACAATTTAAAATGCAAAATAGTTTTTATTGGATAGTAGAAACAGCATGATGCTAGTCACATGAATTGGGTTCAAATCCTTCCTTTGACACTTAAGACTTCTCTGATCTTGGACATGGCCTCAGTATACTCAACTGTAAAATGAAGGGGTGAAGCTAGACCACAAACTTTGCAAAACTCTTTCAAAAGCTGTATTTCAACCCAATTGGCTTTCTTTGGTGTCCTTTGTATTTTATTTTATGCATTGAAAATAATATTCATAGAAGGGGCCTGTAGGTTTTGTCAGATGGTCAAAGAGGGTCTATCACACACCAAAAAAGGTTAAGAACCCTGGACTAGTTGGTCCTTTCCAACAATAAATATATGTTCTTTTGATCCTCTGATCTTAATGCAGGAGGAGAGGTATTGCAGGAGTGGTTTAGTCATTTTCTTAAAGTGATCTCTTGGGAATTGAAGTGACGGGAAAATGTCTGGCTTTTAAAAAAAAGACAATTCTGAAAACCCTGTTAGCTATTGTCTCTTTACTCTCCTTTTGAAAAACTTCAAGATATTTGCCAGGAATCATACTTTTTCTCTGTTGAGAATCACTTAAAGAGTTTTATTGCTTCTGATGGGTTGGTTTTCCTTGCAGGTTTTTTTAGCTATCAATCCTGTACATGGAGTTTAGCAAATTGGAGAAAAATGTAAAGAAGTAAAGAGTTGTTATGATTATTAATGATAAGACAGATTTTTTTTTTTAATGCCAGGAGATTACATGTATTACCTTTAACATTTGGTTCCATGTGGATTTGATTTGTTTTCCTCATAATATGCTAATTTAGGGAGGGAACAGTTTCTACTCTTTGTTACTCTAGACCTAGAGTATCATTTTTCAGGTTCAGTGGTCTGTGGGATAACTAGAGCAGTCTTTTTAAATATTACCCATTTTTTTCCAATCCTTAAGTGCCTCCTTTTTTTTTAATATGAAACCTCTCTTGATCTTTCTAGATGCTAATGCTTCCCTATCCCCAATTATTTTGTATTTATATTTTATGAATCTGTATATATTGATACATGTACATTTTCTCTCACTTGTTGGGGTCAGGGACAGTTTTATTTTTGTCTGTCTGGCAATTAAGTGGGTATTTACTAAATGCTTACTTTGACTGCCTTATTCTTAATTTGCAGATATTACTTTGTTATAAACATTTTGAAATGTTGGTAGAGGTAAAAGACTTAAGTTAATGGTCATTTCCTCTCTGTAGGGTGGTCTTACATAATACATATAAACATAGGTTAATATAAAGTGATACAAGAGTATCACAAAGTAATGTGATAATAGATTATATTTGTATTGTGCTTTATGGTATATACTCAACTTTTTTCATTGTTTTTAATTTCTTTAAACAAATTTCTTATTGATCTTCTCCCCCCTTCTTTAATATCATTACCACTTCCTAGGTATGCTCCACCCAAGTAGAATTCTCCCTGGTAACCAAGAAATGTGGTGGAGCAAAATTTAAAACAGACAAACTCAAATTGGTAAAGTCTGACTGGTATATGCCTTATTATAGTCCACCAACTCTCTGTTGGGAGCGGAGTAGGGTGCGAAGGCCGCACTGTTAGCCCTCTAAAGTCAAGATTGGTTACTACATTGATCTGAGTTCTGGTGATTTCATTGTTTTACTTATTCATGTAGATTTTTCTTTTGATTTTTTACTTATTTTACCATCAGTTAATTTATCTTTATGTATTATATATTCTTCCCAAAATTCCTCTGAACTTTTCATTTTTGTTGTTTCTTATGGTGCTATAATATTCCATTATATTCATAGTCTTCAGTATTTTTTAAGCTACTCTCCAACGAGTGGAGCTCCCTTTGGGCTTTTTGCAACCATGAAAAAATTGAAACTTCTGCTTTGACTTGCTTGTGGTAATGCTCAGTAGTGGTATTACTAGGTCAAAGGATACATAATGACTTTTTCAATATGAATCTGCATTGTTTTTCACAGTGGTTAGTCCAGTTCACAGCTCTGCCACCTTTGTCCTTCTACAGCCCCTTCTGTATTTGCCATTTTTGTCTTTTGCTGTTCTTGTGGCAAGAATCTTGCCAGTATGATTGGAGTGAGATGGAAATTCAGAGTTGTGCTTATTAATGTTTCTTTTAATACAGCTTGAAGCATTTTTTTTTTGCTACATTCGACAGTTTGTGAGGTGAAGGCATGTGGAGAAAAAATGATACAAAAATCACAAGTTTATGACGTAGGTCATTTGACAGAAGAAGGGAAATTTGGAAGAAGGGTGGATTTTGGTATAAAAAGTGAATTTTTTGCGGGGGGGGGTAGGTGCCATGTCACTCTGATATGTATATGACACTAGCTTGAAATGTCCAGTAAGCTGTTGGAGACAAATGACTGATTCAGGACAGGAATCAGGACTGGAGATATTTGTATCTGTACTTACCTCTGTATTTGTCGACATCTGCATCTATAACTTTATCTCTACCTTGGGGCAGCTAAGTGGCAAGGTGGGTAGAGTGCTGTACTGGAAGTCAGGAAGACTTGAATTCAAATGCCCACCAGCTTTGTTGCCCTGTGCAGGACACTTAACTGCTCTTTGCCTCAGTGATAAAATAATAATAATAATAATAATAATAATAATAATACCTACCTTGTAGGGTTATTGTGAGGACTGAATGAGATAATAGTTATGAAGGGCTTAGCACAGTGCCTGACCACTAGTAAGTGCTGTAAAAATGTTAGCTTTTATTAGTCTTATTAGGTAATTTTTTCTATGTTTATCTGTGATCTGCCTTTTTATATCTAGATTTTATAATCATTTGTATGAGGTGTTGATCAAAATCTGATTTCTTTTATTTTGCTCTTCAGTTTTCCCAGTAATGAATTTTTATCCTGGTAGCCTGGGATCTTTTTGTTTATCTAATACTAGGGTACTATGGTTGTTTACTTCAGCATATTATTTACCAGAATTTAATGATGGTTTATGTGGATTTTTAAAATATCCTGTAACTTTTTGAGGTAACTGTTTCAATTAATTTTTTAGTTGACTTGTTAGGTTTAAGTATTCTGTCATATTATCTACAAAAAGTGTTAATTTTTTTTTCTCTTGCCTATATTTATTCTCTTGATTTTTCTTTTTTTAAATTTTAAAATTTAAAAATTTTTAGTTTACAACATTCATTTCCACAAGATCTTGAGTTACAAATTTTCTCCTCATCTTTCCCATACCCACCACCCTAAAACAGCAGTCCCACTGAATACCCTCTCCTCCAATCTGTTCTTTCCTCTATCCTCCCCCATTCTCCCTCCGACTTAGCAGTAGGGCAAGATGGATCTCCATACTCCAATTCCTGTATACCTTTTTTCCCAGTAGCATGTAAGAAAAAAATAGCATATATTTTTAAACATTTGATTTTAAAACTTTGAGTTCCACATTCTTTCCCTTCTTCATTTGTCATCTACCCTTACTGGGAAGATAAGCAATTCAATATAGGTTGTACATGTGTAGTTACGTAAAACATTTCCATAGTGGATATATTGTGAAAGACTGACTATATTTCCCTCCATCCTGTCCTGCCCCCCACTTGTTCTATTTTGTACTTTGACAGAACAGAGTTAATCTCCTCATATAGAAAGGCAAGGGATAATTGTTACAATGGAGGGGAAGAACAGGAAGGCAAAAGGGAATGGGTCAACCTTACTCTCACTGAAATCAGCTTAAGGAAGGGAACAACATACACACAAAATTGGGTACTTTACCTTACAGGAAAGTAGGGGGGAAGGGGATAAGAGGCAGGATGATAGATGGGAGGGCAGACTGGGGGGGAGGTAGTTAGAAGTACACACTTTTGAAAAGGGACAGGGTCAAAGTAGAAGCATGGAATGGGAGGAAGACAACACAGTCAGAACTCCTGCACCAAAAGCTTCCAAGAAAAATATGAACTGGTTACAGGCCATGGAAGAGCTCAAGAAGGATTTTGAAAATCAAGTGAGAGAAATGGAGGAAAAATTGGGAAGAGAAATGAGAATGATGCTATCTATTTTTGCATAGCCAGTGAGTGAAGAATAAATATGTTTTTTGCATTTTTAATTGCAATTAAATTTTATTTAAAATTGTAAAATCTATTTTTAGCAGCTAGGCCATATAAAATAGGTAGTGGGCAGGATTTGGGCCCACTGGCTGTAGTTTGCCACTTCTTGTTTTAGATAGTCACATACTATGTTTTTTTAAAGAATATTTATTCTTCTTTTTTTAATGTTGAAAATATTTTTCCAAGTTGGCAACTTGTCTTTTTATAATGCATTTATTTTGTATGTGCCATGCTTTTAAAATTTTATATTGCAAATTTTGCTTTTTTTAGACTTCTTATAATAACCTTTATTCCTTGTTTGCTTATAAATTCTTCACCAACCATAGATGTACCTTCTTCTGTTCTCTATAATTGTGATCTTTCATATTTCTATCATGCATCCACTTAGAACTCATTGTGATGTATGATACAGGGTTTGTCTTAACTTGATTTATTTATTCATTCATTCGTTTGTTCGTTTGGTTCTTCCTTTGTTTATTTATTTATTTGTTTATTTTTGCCAGATTCCTTTACAGTGTTCCCAGCAGTTCTTTTAGAATAGGGATTTTTTTTCCTTCAGTAGAGTTTATCCTTGTGCTTAGCAAAAAAAGTGGACAGCCATTGTATTGTACTTGTATCCACTAAGTTCTTAAAAAACAGTAATAACAACAAAAAATCTCCCGTACATTGGGTAGATTTTTTGGAGGATCATAACATGTACAAGAAACGCAAGGCATGTTCAGGACACATAAAAACATGGGTGGCTTGTACTCTATAATGTTGGAAAAACTTCTGACTTCAGTGAGATGATAGTTCCTGTGAAGTACTGGAGTAGAATCAGAGAGTTAGGGTAGAAGCTGGATTGATTTTTTTTTTATTGATTTTTTTTTTTTTATAAAGCATAATTTCTCAAATTCTTTTTTTTAATGTGTCTATACCATCACTTGTTTATAAGTACAATTCTTTGCCTTAAGGTGTTATATTCTACCTTCCCACCATTTATTGCTCTTTTCATTCTAGCCAGGCCCTCTTTATTTTGCTAAGCTGGAGTTCTTGCCATTGTATTACTCTGCTCTTCTTTTTGCCTGCATCATTTGGACATCCTTGAGTGTGTCACCTTTTTTTTCCCCTCTCTGGCCATGGCACCTAAATGCCACATTCCGAAAATGAAAGTAAATTTCTTAGTGAGACAGACAGCCTAGTCAAGTAACATGAGAGACTGTTTATAACTATTTATTCCACATATAGTCTTCCTCTCCAAGATTCCCTTACATTATGATGAAGTAATTTGGATACTTAAGAATGATTAACTTTTGATTTTGTATTTTGGGTCATTGTGCAGGGAGAAAGGTTGTGAATCCCAGAAGTAGACAGTCTTTGGAGAAGAAATTTGCTATTTCCTCTGAATGGTGCCTATGCCAAATTATTTGACCAGAGAACCTTCTCTTTGGGGACTGAATTTCATTACAGTAGGTCCTGGACCTTGTGTTTTAGCCTTTTAAACTTGTCTGTCCCTGCTACTTCCTTCAGCCACAGTTGGAATCAATTTTATTTCTTTTTTGTTTTGGCATATAAGAGCACATAGTAAAGTGGTGTGATCTACATTTCAGTTTAATTTCAAGTAAGTGTTCTTAAACATTTTTAGATTTAGCTTAAGAAAATCTTGTATTTCATAGGTATGAGTATTCCTTCTACCAGTACAGATCACAACTCTTCCACATCATTATGGTTTCATCGTGAGTTTATTGTGAGTATATGGTTTCATGAGCTCCTGTGGCCAAAAGAATTCTTCATCCTTCAGGTGATTTAGCTTTCTGACCTTTGTTGGAATAGTTCTTGGGCGATAATTCATTGCCAGGGTCATACTTGAAACTTTTTTAGCTTGAAAGGACCTGCCAGAATTTCTATTCCTTTGGTGTCATAGTCTTTCAGAATGTTGGCCTGCTTTCAGGTCTTGATGAAGCATTCCCCATAGGATTTTATCATAGTATTAGCCAATGGTATAATAGCTTTGGAAACTTGCGTTAATAGAATAATAATAATAATAATAATAATAATAGAAATAAGCATAGCACTTTGAAGTTTGCAGAGTGCTTTATGTAAATTATTTCATTTGTACCATATAGTCCTTTGTTTAGAGAAGAAAGCAATCAGAAATTAAAATTTCTAGAAAGGAATCAGTAATTTGAGTTTGATAGATCTCAAACATGTCTAGTGAAAGTTAGGAAAAAAATTTTAGATGCTTTCTTGAAGTTGCTTAACAATGTTATGTTATGTCAAGTTACTTAAAAATGTACTTCTCATAGCTCATAAGAGTATAAGTGGTAATATTTTGAAGGTAATTTATAGCTTGCCTGGAAAAATTGCTAATCATAGCAGTAATAAGATTGAAACCAGTTGTGTGATTAAGGTGGGAAATTGTGTTTCCTTCCTGAAGTAATTTAAAGTAACCATGGCTTTTAAAATCTTTTTGGGTAATTTTTGAATATTTTATTTTTGAGGTTAAATGAAGCATGCAAGAGCATTTAAAAATATTTTTTGGAATTTCAGATTATGCATTTTTTAATGATATAGCTTTCTAAACTTGTTAGTATATGTGAAAAAATAACATTTTTAATGAATATTTGAGAATAGAATGAATAGAACTTTAAATTCTAGTTTACAAATACTTAGTTTCTCTAGCTTAAAGAAGTGCGATTATTTAGTTTTCTTTGAAGGCAAGGATTGTCAGTTGAACTTTGTATCTTCCATAGAGCACTGTATCTTGCCCACAGAAAGCATTTAATAAGTATTTGAATGAATTTCATTTTTGCATGCAGTGATTTTTATTGAGAATTGGAGAAAACAATTTTCTTGTTTAGTGTTGAGTTGAAGAGATCTTTCCACTAAAGATTTACATGGATATGAAATCATCTAAGTCTTTTTTGGCTCCAAATCTTGGAGCAATGATTATTTCCTCTCCTTTCATATCTTAGCTAGTCAGTTGCCAAATGTTATCTATTTTCATTTGTGAAGTGTTTCTCATCAATCTCCTCTCCATTCACATAAAATCATATCAACAAAACTTTATTGAACACATATTGTATTCAGTAAAGATCCTCTGTTCAATAGGTCCTGTATTCCCTGTCCTGCTATACTAATTCATGCTCTACAGCCTCCCGATTATCCTGCTTTGACATTAAATTCTGCCTCTTCCTATATCCTGAAAGTACTGCTTATCGACCATTCCTGCTGAGTACTGTTACTACTGATTTTCTTCTTAGCATTGAAATGTTCAGTGGCTCCTTATTTTCCAATACTTTTGAAAACTACTTTGTCAGGATTTCAAGGTCCTCCTTAATGTATTTTTGATCTAACATTTTTTCCTACAACTATTCAACATGTCTTTTCTCTTTTCAAGACAGTCTTCTTAGCCCCTAAACAGAAGGATCTCATTTGAATAAATGAATGAATAAAAAAAAGCATTTATTAAGTGCTTATTATGTGCAAAGCACTCTAAGTGCTGGGGATGCAAATAGAAAATCTAACAGTCCTTGCTAGATGGCACAGTCGCCAGAGCCTAGGCCTAGAGTCAGAATGATCTGGGTTCAAATCCAGCCTCTAGATTTGAAACGTAGTTGGTATGTGAGACCCTGCCCTGGGCAAAAGACTTATATTTCTATTTGCCTTTGTTTTCTCATATGTAAAAAAGCAAAAAAACAAACAGAACAGTAGCACCCGTCTCTTTGGGTTGTTGTGAGGATCAGTTAAAGTAATATTTGTAAACATTCAACACAGTGCCTGTCATTTAGCAGATGCCAGATAAATGCGTGTCCTTCTCTCTCCCCTGCTCCCATGAGCACCTAAAACTGATGTTTATTTCAGACTCTAATAATGACATGTGCTTATCTAAGGATACTTTTCTAATTAAGATATACCTTTTAATAAATGCTTGCTGAAAGAAAGTATAGATATCTCAGGAGCTCCTGGGGATGACAGTTTAGCCTACTTACTGGGAAAGTGAGGGTGTGTTATAAGAGATAAAATTACTTGTCTTCCAGGTTCTGAAGAGCTGTAGGACAGCCTTAAGGTCCACAGTGTTCTGGCTTCTGTTTACACTCCACAAGAGAAATGTTTCTCTATTTCCTAGAGAGACTTTGGTAGGCTAGCTTAGATGGCATGGCATGATGCTTAGATTTTATAAGAAGATGAGTGATGGGATTTGAACTCAGCCAAAGAATAAGTGAAACTTCCTTCAGAGTCGGAGCCCTTCTTTGTACTAATCAATCCCTCTTTGTACTAGCTACCAGTCATAAGTCTGGAGATTTACACCTAGTTGTCTGATGGACTGTTTTATGGGATAAAAACACTAGGTTGAAGAAAAAGTCAAATTTTGGTATTGAAGTTCAGCCAGGTTACTTTTATTAAACTTTAGCCATAAGATTTTTAAAGCATTTAGCACAGTGGTTGGTACGTAGTAGGCACTTAACATATCCTTCCTTCTTTCTTCCTCTTTTTCTTCCATCATTCCTTTTCTTTCTTCTTTCCTCCCTCCCTCCCTCTTTCTCTTCCTTTTTCACCTCCCTCCCTCCTTTCTTTCCTTCCTTCTTTCCCTCTCAAGTTCCCCTGGCAAAGTAGATGATAATACGTTCTTTTAGAATGCTATTTCCATTAGTAAAACTTCTAGATCTTCCATTTCATTTGTTAAAACTCTTCATTTATTCCATATATTCATGTAGTCCTTGTGGGAAATAGCTTTTTTTTCCCTTGAGTGTCTGTTTGCGGTGGCAGTCTCTCCTAGGTTAGATTTTTGGAATATCTATAGATTTATGTTTGATTTGTATTAGTCACTTTTTTCTTCGTTTTCTTCTAACTTTGCAGCATTGGTTCTAAAACTGGGGGTTGGTGCTAGGACAAGGCTCCCTGGTGGGAGGATAGGCTTTGCTTGGTCTTTAAAAATATTTTATGACATTTTATTTTAAAGTGTGCATTCTCTATCTCTCACCTCCTCCTACCCCCCCACCTCCCCTTTTACAGTTGTTTATAGTCAACAGAACAAGTTCTCACATGGGCCACGTCTGAAAAAAGCAGCATGTTCTATTATAAATTCTTTGGAACTGTGGTTTTTCATTGTATTAATAAGAGTTCCTAAGTCTTCCAAAGTTGTTTACATTTATGATATTGTTTTCATCATAGAGATTGTTCTCCAGGTTCTGCTCACCTCACTGTGTTATCAGCCCATACAAGTCTTTCTGGTTTCTCTCAAATCATTCCCTTCATCATTCTTATAGCATAATAGTATTCCATTCTTTTCACATACCATAACTTGTTTAGCTATTCCCCAATCGATGGGCACTGCCTCAGCTTCCAGTTCTTTGACACCACAAAAAAGAGCTGATATAAATCTTTTTTTTGTATATGTGTTCTTTTCCTTTTTCTCTTATCTGTTTGGGATATAGACCTAGTAGTGGTATTGCTGTGTCAAAGGGTATGCCCAATTTCATAGCTTTTTGGACATTGTCCAGTCATTCTGGAATGTGAACTGTTTTAAAGTTATACCAACAACGCACTAATGTATTTGTTTTCCCATAACCCTTCCAACATTTGTCTACTTTGCCAGTCTGATGAATGTGAGGATGTACTTCAGAGTTGTTTTAATTTGCATTTGTCTATTTATTAGTGAGTTTTGTTTCCTGAAAACTACCTGTTAACAACCTTTGATCATTTATCAGTTGGCAAATGGCTCTTACTTTTATAAATTTTAATCAATTCCTTATGTATGTTGAATATGAGACTTTTATCAGAAAAACTTACTGCAAGGATATTTTTCCAACTTTTTGCTTCTCTTTTGATTAGCTGAATTAATTTTGTGTGTGCATACAAGATACATTACAGAGTGGGTAGAAAGTCACCTGAGAGGGGAAGGTATTTGCAGCCAGGGTAGCAGGATGACTGGAAAAGACCTGCACAAGGTGATATTTGAGCTGAGTCTTGAGAGAAGCCAGGAAACTAAGGTGAAGTGAGGGTGCACAGTCTACTAGTCATGTGTTATGGGAATCTGAAGATCTTCCCTGCCCCTAGGCCCTTTTCAAGTGGCTCTGAGAACCTTCCCTGATTTGAAAGTATGCTCTGCCCCCTAATAGGCTGAATGTGGTCACATGGAGCCTGTGGCCAGAGGCTTGTTTTTTGGGAATGTCTTGTTGCTTTGTGATTGGGCAGTGGGTCAAGAGGGCTGTGATATCCTCTGATCCAGGAGAAGGCTGTATTACCCTGATGTGAGGTTTTGCTTTGGGGCTCACTTTGGAAAGAGTTGTGTGATTTGGCCAGGTGAGACTCTGGGAAGCCATTGAGCCCCCTGGCTGTGAAAACCCAGATGTTGATGCTTCCATCTCTGGTAACTAACTAGGTGTGGATATGATGGTCAGACGGTTGGAAGCCCGTCTGCTGATCTGTGTCTTTGTCTGCTTGTAACCTGTGTTTGCATTCTCTGAAGTTTAGGGCGCTGACATTTTCCCCTGAACTAGGTAAATGACATTTGTTTGATTGATTAAAGTAAGACTGTTAACGCATTTTGAGTTGCTTTCCTTTAGAAAAGCAGATCTAAGAACCTGTGCTAGCAGCCACCCTGGGTATGCTAGGGGGCTTGCTGATACATCACTCAGGACAAGTAGTGCAAAGGCATGGCTGTGGGAAGTGACTTGTCATGTTTGAGAAACTGCAGGGACCCCAGGTTAGCTGTAGCATGTAGAACAAGGGGAAGCATGTAAAGTGTGAGCATCCTGGAAAGGTTGGAAGGGCTCAGGCTATAAAAAACTTTATATTTGATTCTGGTATTTCTAGGGAGCCCCTGGAACTCATTGAGCAGAGGGTTGACATGTTAGTCCTGCACAGGAAAAGGACCTTGGTGGCAGAGTGGAGAATGGATTGGATAGGGGGGAGACTTGAGACAGGGTGACTAATTACTGCAGTAGTCCAGGCAAGCAGTGATGAAGTCCTGAAATTAGGTTCTGGCTGTATGAATGGAGAGAACAGGCTGTATACAGGAAATATTATGAAGGTAGAAGTTATAAAATTTGACAGTGAAGTAGATATGTCCATCAAATCGGAACAAGGAGTCGAGGATAATACTGAAGTTGCGTGTTTGGGTTGCTGGGAGGATAGTAGTACCTTTGATAGTCTTTGGGAAGCTTGAAAGAGAAGATTTTTGGGGAAAAGATAATGAGTAGTACAAGTACTCTTAGTACTACTACTTCGCTTTATAAGCGAAGGCATTAACATTTTCTAATATGCTGTGGTCTTAGTTAATATGATAGAAACAAATATTTAATCTATTTATGAGTATCTCTGCCTCTGTGATTATACAGTTCTGAAGTACTCTTATGGAATTGTTTCTGTGGTTTGCAGTTCTTAGAATTACCCAAATAACACATAGTAATATTTAATATATTTGTAAAAGCTCTTGTCCTGACCTTTTTCTGTAAATTAGAAGTACCTGTTGAAGCATTGAAATGATTTCATAGAAAATTTAAAATTATAGTGAAGCCAGCCAGGAGGCTGGCTTTTCCATTTGAGTGGAATGTTACTGCACTGGTAGAATTCCCCAAATGCTCAGTGTTCCTGTTGGGGTATCTTTTCAGTGTTACATTTGTTTTTATTACAGAATTAGCCAAGATTATTTTTACTAGATTACTTTGCAATAAAATAATTTATTTGCTAAGAAATATCTGACTGTCAGTCTTTTTCTTTTTGAAGAATGATGGTCTCCACCCTGTTTGTTTTGAAGGTTATAAAGGTTTTTGGTGATTTGTTTGTATATTGAGTTGCATGAAACAGATATCTTTAATGTATATTTCAAAGAGAAAATAATACTTCATGAAAATTGGCCTGTTGAGGAAATGGAGATCTCTATGTTATTTAGCATTTGTCAGAGTGAAGAGTTAAAGGGAAACATTTATATTAAATAAAACACTTACTTAGCTTAATAACAAAACAGTGTATTCCTTTCTCACAGTGACATAATTAATGGAACTCTCTGATTTATTTAGTTGGGCTGGCTGAGTGAACAAAGTGAGGTAGATAGAAGGTAGATATGGTAGTTCTGCCTCTTATTTTATAATGATAACAAAACTTACCTTTTTTGTTTCTTTCCATTTCTACTTCCACCCTTCCCTAATTTAGGTTCTTACCACATGATACATAGATTAATCATAATGATTTCCTACTGACTTATCTTTCTGGTTCCCATCTCCCCTGTCTTGACAGATTAACATAGGTTTCTTTATTGCTTCTCTGCTCAGAATTATGTAATAGCTTCCCAGCCTATATAGTCTAAGTATCTCATTCTGATATTGAAGACTTTTCACAATCTAGTCCCCCACATCTAATTATCTAATCATATTTTATACTGTTTTTACTAATCATATTTTATACTGTTTTTAAACATAAATTTTGTCTTACAGACAGGGAATTTCTCCTTTTGCTTTGTGGTTAGATTATAGTCCTAAATGGACCAGTCTTTCACCTTTGATCACAAAAAAGATTGTTTTTGTAGTCTTCATTGGATAAAAGACCCTCACTCCAGCCAGCCTCTAACACTGAGCTTCTTAACCTGGGATCTATGATACCAGAGATTTCAGGGGATCTGTGAACTTCAGTGGGAAAAAAGGTTCATAGTTATTAGCACTTATCTCAAATTGAAATTTAGTGTGTATAATTATGAACACAGAGAAGTGAACATTACACTGAGAAAGAATTTACAGGCTTTCAAGACTGCTGGGGGCGTTGTTTGGGTTCATTCCATGATAAGGAAAGCATTAGGGACCCCTGATCTAATAGATTTATTATTAGTGAGAGTATGTGACTAAATCAGCATAAAATCTTCACAAATGCCAGAAAACCAATGCATATTGCACCTAAGAGCTTTTTAAAGGTAAAGGAGAGCAATTCATCATTGAAGAGTAAAATTTAATATTTTTAAGATTGTTTGGCAAGAAAGGTAGTAGGCAGATGATGATTCTTAAAGCTTTATGCTTCAAATAATCTTAGTATTAGTACAGTTTTGTTCTTCCAAGACTCTAGTGTATATAGTTGTTATAGAAGTTAATCAAATGCAAATTATCTCTTTTTGTGTTCACTTTGTGCTGAGCAAACCGTAATACAACATGTAATGAATAAGATGTGAAATTTTAAGGTCATCCATCCTTCTGATGCTGAATTACCAGCTCTTGACTGCAGGAATCAGTCTAGCCTCATCTTGAACCTGTAGTCCTTCTGGATGCCACAGTTACTCCAGAGAGGAGGGGAGGTACAAGGGCCGGTTTTAGAAACAGGGGCTCTAGTTTAATCTATGGTAGATGTGGATTAAGTTCATTCTTTTTGGTTCAGAGTTTTTGACTCTAGTATTGTCTGAATTTCCCATAACCCTCATGGGGCTGTATTTCCCAAGTTTACTCTCGAGTAGACCTTCTCAACCTGGTCTACTCTGCTACCATTTGTTCCACTAGGACTACATCAGCATTAAACTTTTTAGGGAGGGGAAGCAACCCCTTTCATTCTTTTTACTAAAGGCTCCTGGTTCATATGAACTCTCTTCTAGACATTTCTTGGCAGGATTCTTACTGGGAAACCTTTCTGTCACAATGCATGTTTGCTTTACTATTTCTTTAGCTTTTGACCTTTACCCCAGAAAACAAGTTTCTGATTTTTAAATTTGAATTCTTGCAAAGATTGAAATCAGATGGAATCTTTCATAGATTCAAGATATGTTGTTGGGGGCAGAGAAAAGAGCCCAAGAAATGATAGTTTGTTGATGTTGGAAGCAAACAGATGATTTTTTTTTTCTCACTTTAAAGTTTCATTACTTTTTATGGATTCTGGTAATAAAAAGAATCATTGAAGTCTTGTGCTTTATGATGTTCCTGCACCAGCCAAACTTAAAAATATTTGAATGCTTTCATAAATTTCACACCAAGTCATATTTCAAAAAGTCCTGAGTTCTGGAAAAAGAATAGGCAACAGCAGCTGAATGTGTGTAAAAAAAAATGAAAAAAAAGCTGGATTGCTACTATTTTAGATGATTTAGTTATGCCAGTTATGTGTGCTTTTTGTGAGTTATGCCTTACATGATTTTCACCAAAACTTTGATTTTAAACATAAACATTTATTTAAACATTTAACCCTTTTCTAACAAATACTAACTTGATCTATGTTCGCAGATTTTTATTCTTTAAAATGATGAATTGAATATTTATGTATATATAAACATATGTGTAAGTATGTATATATTTTTATATGTACATACACATACACACACGTACATGTTCTAAATGAAATATTCTTCAGTTTGACTTTCTGGTGGCAGTGTTTATATTATTTTTGGAGTTTTGAAAGGACTCCAGAGAAGACAACAAAAATGTAATAGTTTGTTCTAATTATATCTTTTACATGTTGCTTACAAAGTAAACTGCCTTACTATTATTCCCACACATTAAATGGAGTGGATGGCCCACATAATTTAGATTAAAGGATTTCTATTTGGCTTGTGAAAATATGCTTGAACTTGAAGTTGCATATGGTTGCCTCTAGTATGGCTTTCTTGATTCCAACAAAATGGTGAAACCACATTGTAAATATAAACATTTCTCCTGGAAAGGTGTCTGATTTTTCATTTTCCCATTCTGCTCTGGTCTTACCTTTATTGCTCAAGTCCTTTGTATCTTCTCAGGCTTATGTTAGAAACGGACTGAAGCAGTTCTTACATAGTAAATGTGGAGCAGTCTTTTCTCTCCAGACTTGGTGCTTCCTGTCTTTCTTTCTTTTGCTTTTTTTTTTTTTGGAGGGGGAATGCAGGGCAAATGGGGTTAAGTGAATTGGCCAGTGTCAGATGGCTAGTAAGTGTTAAGTGTCTGAGGTTATATTTGAACTCAGATCCTCTTGACTTCAGGACCGGTGTTCTATTCACTGTGCCACCTAGCCACCTCCTTCCTTTCTTTCTTTAGGTAAGGAGGTAGTCATTTTCATTTCTTACTACACTAGCACAAAGATTCATGATATCAGTAAAGCAAAACCAAAACTAATATAGTATATTGTTACTTAAGTTCAGTTGTAACAGAGACCAAAGCCCGTCCTTCCATATACGCAGTGAAATAATTAAGTGATCTTCTTTTGTATACCTAGAGACCTCATGAGATCAGTCTACAAAGAATCTTCACCTAATGGATCATAGAGTCTAGTTCACTGAGGGGTGGTGCTTCTGTGCCCCCACTTGTGAGGTACATGGATATTTTTAGTGAGATGGAGTTGTTTAGCAACAAGAGACAACTGCATGTGTTGAATTGAATTTGTTGCATCCTCATTGTATGGTTAAGGAAAGTCAGACTCAAGAAAAGCTACTAGTAATAGTAAAGCCAGGAGTCTAATAACTCCTGCTCTTGTGCTGCTGTATTAGTCTTCCTCCACTGTTATATCAGTCTCTATACATTAGTAGTTCATATTGGAATAATCATTAATTTAAAATGTTTAATGCTGATTTTCCTGTTCATTTTTCGTGACTTTGTTAGCCACTTTGTGCAGCCATGGCACCAAATTTGATTCTGCTTGGGTTAAAAATAATCTAGACAATGTGCTGTGTGTTGTGCTTGTCTTTTATATTTGGCATTTCTTCAATTTTTAAATTGATATTTGTTTTCTTCTTTGTTATTCACTGGCAAGAGCCCTATCGATTATTTTTCTTTATATAACATGTAATAAGAGATCATTGATTAATTTTTTCTTTTGAAATTATTCCTTAAAGTCATTTCTCTTTTATTCTATGTATAAAACTACTTTCTTTTTTATTGTATTATCAGATCACAATGTTTTTATGTATAAAAAAGTTATTCTCATAAAGAGTGCTTGGAAGTCCTCTATTTCACTGAATGACCATATTTTCCCCTGAAGCATTATATTCAGTTTTGCTGGGTAGGTGATTCTTGGTTTTAATCCCTGCTCCTTTGACCTTTGGAATATCATAGTCCAAGCCCTTTGAACCCTTAATGTAGAAGCTGCTAGATCTTGTGTTATCCTGATTATGTTTCTTCCTGGCTGCTTGTAATATTTTCTTGGCTATAATATTCCTAGGAGTTTTCTTTTTGGAATTTTGTTCAAGAGGCAATCAGTGAATTCTTTCAATTTCTATTTTGCCCTCTGGTTCTAGAATATCAGGGCAGTTTTCCTTGAGAATTTCTTGAAGGATGATTTCTAGGTTCTTTTTTTGATCGTGGCTTTCAGGTAGTCCCATAATTTTTAAATTATCTCTTCCTGGATCGGTTTTCCAGGTCAGTGGTTTTTCCAATGAGATATTTCACATTGCCTTATATTTTTTCATTTGTTTGGATCTGTTTAATAGTATCTTGATTTCTCATAAAGTCATTAGCTTCCATTTGCTCCAATCTAATTCTGAAGGAATTATTCTCTTCAGTAAGTTTTTGAAATTCCTTTTCCATCTGGGCAATTTGGCTTTTTAAGGCATTCTTCTCCTCTTTGGCTTTTTGGGCCTCTTTTGCCATTTGCTTTAGCTTATTTTCTAAGGTGTTATTTTCTTCAGTATTTTTTAGGTCTCCTTTAGCAGGCTATTGACTTGCTTTTCATGATTTTCTTGCATCCTCATTTCTCTTCCCAGTTTTTTCTCCACTTTTCTTACTTGATTTTCAAAATCCTTCTTGAGCTCCTCCACGGCCTGTAACCAGTTCATATTTTTCTTGGAAGCTTTTGATGCAGGAGTTTTGCCTTTGGTTCTCTTTTTTGTGCCCAAAAAAGGATTATATGGTCTCATTGTGCTTCCTCTGCTTGCTCATCTTGCCAGTCAGTTACTTGACTTTTGAGCTCTTTGCCACAGTAGAACTCTGCTTCTAGAGTGGAGAGCTTTGTCCCAAATTACTGGGGTTTTTGCAAATGTTGTCAGAGGTCTGAGGAGGGCACCCTTTCTAGAGCCCACCATGAGCTCTGGCACACTGGTGTTTCTTACCCATTGATTGCCCTCTGAATGGTTGCTTGGTCCCTCTATGATCTGCAGGCCAGGAGCTCAGGAGGAAGCCACACACCATGCCTCTGCCACTTCTCTTCCCAGGGGCAGGGGCTGGACCACACTCTTCAGTCACCCAATTCCAACAGACTTCCCCACTGACCTTTTACTTTCTCTTTGGCATTTATAGATTGAGAAGTATAGTACGTTCTTTTTTTTTTTTAATTTATTTTATTTACTTTTAGTTTACAAGATTCAATTCCACAATCCCTTCAGTTTCAAATTTTCTTCCCTCCCTTCCCCCCCCATAGTGGCGTGTGATCATGTATAGGATCTGTAAATACTTTCACATTGTACAATAGTTTATCTGCTTGGTGTAATAAAGTATGGTTCTGCCACTGGATAGGGGAAATCAGTCTCACAGATTTCTTTTATTTCCAAATCTGTTAAGGTATTGAAAAAAATTCTTTGGGATTGAAGTTTTTGTTTTAATATTTTGTATTTTATACTGATTGTTTTTAATGACATTCTTGGTTTGAAAGAAATCATATCTTGTTTGTTACTGGTCTTCAAATTCACTCATAGGATGTAATTTTCTCATTTCAGAACCCTGTCAAAAAAATTCCTGATTCTCATGAAATCACTCTCCAGCATGGCAGTAAAACAGTGAGTGTTATACTGATGAGACATTTTTTTTTGGAGGGGGGAAGGCAGGGCAGTTGGGATTAAGTGACTTGCCCAAGGTCACACACAAGTGTCTGAGACCGGTTTGAACTCAGATCCTCCTGACTCCAAGGCCGGTGCTCTATTCACTGTGCCACCTAGTCACCTCTGATTTTATACTTTTGTAGGATTAATGTTTAAGATGAAGTATATTAGTTCTGTTACTCAGGACACTATTCATTTGAGATCTATATTTTTAAGTATTTTGAAAATTTATTGACATCGTATTTCTTAT
>CM053587.1:76389295-76411518 GCA_028646515.1 Pseudochirops corinnae
TCTATACAACCAAACTATTGTACAATGTGAAAGTATTTGCAGATCCTATACATGATTGCACGCCACCATGGGGGGAGGAGGGGAAGGAAGGGGAGAAAATCTGAAACTCAAGGGACTGTGGAACTGAATCTTGTAAACTACAAGTAAATTTTTAAAAAATCTCTTCCCCCAAAACCCCATTTGGAGAGTGGCTTTGGGGCAGATTTTTGTGGGTTGCAAAATGAAAACAGTAATGTGGGGCTCAAAATTCTGCATCCATTATACATTTAGAGGCCCCTATTCAACTGTGATTTTCTGACCCATATTTTGAAATATGCCACTTGGAAAACACAGTCATAACAATAATCAATGGGATAGAAAAGTCAGTTTCCAGTTCTCCTATCTCTCTAGCCTCCATCTCTACTATTAAACTTAAAAACATGAGAGAGAGAGAGGAGAGAAAGAAAGTGAGCAAGAAAAAGACAGAGATGGTATATAGATGTACGTGTGTGTGTGTGCATGTGTGCACACATTTCCCATTTAAAATGGCTGGGCAACAGATAGTCTTTCATTCACTCCTGTGTCCTTTATTCCTCCTTCCTTTATCTTCCTCTACCACTACTCTGCAGTCTGGGGTACCCAGAAAGCATCCAGAATACATCACACAACTTGAATGAGATTCTTATTGTTCAGTTCTTTTCAGTCATGTCTGACTCTTCATGACCCCATTTGGGGTTTTTTTGGCAGAGATACTGGAAGGGTTTGCCATTTCCTTCTCCAACTAATTTTACAGATAAGAAAACTGAGGCAAACAGGGTTAAGTAATGTGCCAGAGTCACACAGCTAGCACGTGTCTGAGAATGAATTTGACCTCAGGAAGATGAGACTTACTGACTCCAGTCCCAGCACTCCATCCACTGGGCTAGTCCTAACTGGCTCTAGTCCTTTTAGTGAAATGGAGGAGCACTCTTTCATAAGCCCCGCTTCTATAACCTTCAGACCTCTAGCTCTGTCTTGTGACCTACTAATGTAACCTAAAGACCTCTAGCATTTGCCAGCATCCCTTCCACAACTCTCTCTTGACTTCAGCTGAATTTTTCTTTTATGTGTTATCTCCATCAAATAGAGAATGAGCTCCTTAAGAGTAAGGACTGTCTTGATTTTTCAATTTTTCAATTTTTTTATTTCTATAAGCATAGTGCTTGGCCTAGAGTAGTGCTCGATAATTCATTCAATTATTAAATAAAACTATTTCTGTCTTTAAACAGAAGTTCTGGTCCTGCAATAGCACCATCATAATAACAAGAGTTGTTACAAGGTTATGAATTTCAGCCTTTTAATCAAAGGAAATTGAGATAAAAAACCTCACAAATAAAAGCTCACATATAGAGTGCTTTAAGTTTTGCAAAGTACTTTACACATGTAATCTCTTTTGATCCTTGCCATAACTCTGTGTGGTGTTAATCCTCATTTTACAGATGAGTAAACTGAGGCTAAGATGTTTCATGACTGCCCAGCATCACAGTGACGAAGAGTCCAAGGCAGCATTTGAACTTAGATCTTCCTGACTCTAAATCGAGCACTATATATCCACCAAGTCACACAGCTGCCTGGATATAGAATTAAGAGTGAAACTAAGTGAGAAAAAGGTGAAAGTGGATAGAAGTCAAATTAAGGGAGAAATACTAAGTATCCCATTTCAAAGAAAGACTCCCTAACCTAGCCCATGACCCATACAAACCACCCCTTATTTGATCACAACAAATTCTATTAACAGTGAATGAGATCCTGTGGGAGATCAGAGGATTATAGAATGGGAGCCAGCAGGAATTTATCTGTCATTGAGACCCCCAGAGGTGACGTGACTTGCCCTGGCTCACATGGCTGACTAGTCAGGGGCCAAGGCCAGATCTGATGTCAGACTTCCTTGTCTCCACCTTACAAGCTCCATTCTCTGGACCCTATAAAACTCATTGTGGATGAAGATCTTTTTTGTTTTTCTTATGCTTGCTTATTCACTACGGAGAGAATGGACATCCACTCTGTGTACAATGACTAGGTTCTGGGAATTTCCATTGTTGCATTTTAACAAAATTTTCCTACAACAAAATACTTTGGTGTCCTATAGAAACCCCTATGGGATTTTACCCTTCAGGAAAATTAAAGGAACAAGAAAAAGATTTTATGAATTATTCTACCACTTCCAATTCCAAATAAGAAGATTAAAGGTACAATGTGATCTTTAATATCAAGAAAACAATCCAAATAAGTAAACACAGTCATGATTTACAATTTAAGAAGTTAATATAATGATGTTATCTTGGAGTTCATTCTATATTGGTGCTCACCTTGGTGTTGGCCATGTCCACAATATACTGGTCTCCTTTCACACATTCCATCACTAGGAAGCCATCTCTGTCAAGCACTTTAGCCTGAGAGTTTCCAGATACCACAAGAATCACATCTCCTGTGCTGCTGTACTGTAGTGACTTAATTTGGTGACTGTGAAGAAAAGAAAACACTCAGATGAAGCAAGGTATTTCTAGGCATCTAAAGCTTCTTCAGTGATTGGGAACAGGGGGAATATTCACCAAAAAAAGCACCAGGCATGAGCTTCCTTAAGCCTTTAAGAGAGATTAAAAAAAAAAAAAGATGAAGCAACAGACCCAAAGGCAATGGGAAAAAGTTTTCATGATAAAAAAAACTTTGTATGAAACATACAGATAGAAACATCCTCAATGAAGACAAAAAAGGTAAACAGGTGATTTCTGGTCACACTAGGGATAGATGCCTTTGCAGGGGATATGTTTATATTTAAGCAAGTATATTTCTGGTTACATTTAGAAAAGTTTTATTATTTTTTTCTTTATTTAGCAACTGCTTTTTTGGGAAAGAATCTGCAGATTTTGCTCACAGTGGTGATTTCTGATGAGGAAACTCTTTCCACAAATGAAAGGCAATGAGTGTGATGGAATGGAGAGAGCTGAGTGTGGAGTAAGAATCCCTGGGTTTAAAAAGAAGTTCTGCTTAATACCTGTGGGGCCTGGAGAGTGCCGGATGTGTGAGGTGTTAGCAGACTGAAAGGGTAGAGGGCAGCAGCTTATATAAAGGGCTTTGAACTGGAATGAGGAGAGGTCTGTGGGAAGGAGATCAACCAGCAGGCATGAAGAGGGTGTTTACCAGGGTAGTGGCAGTAAAAAAAGAGAGAAGGGGACATATCCAAGAGATGTTACAAAGCTAAAATAGATGGGCCTTGGCAACATAAAGGACATGAGGGGTAAGAGTGAGTGACAAGTCAAGAATGATAGCCAAGCTGTGAGCCTAGGGGGCTGGGAGGATGGCAGTGCCCTCAGCAGTAATAGGGAAATTTAGAAGGAGAGGATTTGGGGAAAATATTATGAGTTCAGTTTTGGACATGTTGAGTTTAAGATGAGCAAGATAATGGCAAAGCACTCCAGCATAAGGCACAGAGCTCAGGACCCTGCACTGACAGTGCCCAAGACAAGGTGGCAGCAAAACTCCTGCCAGGGGAAGGAAAAGAGGGGAAATCTGTGGCACAGACGCCACCGCAGTTAACTAAACACTCACTAAACACAAGGGTATTGTTTACCCAGCTCAGGGGGTCAAGGACAGGGCTCAGCAGTCATAGCACAGCACTAGAGCGTTATGACCAGAGGTGGTATCTGGTACTGGAAGGCAGAGTGAGGTCCTGGCAGAAGGTGCAATGCTCAGGAGAAGAATCAGCTGAATCACACTTGCGAAATTACAGTTCTTTCAAAGATTCCAACCTGTTCCCTGCTACAAGTCCAATTTCTTTATCATACTCTGCTTACAGACATTATATGAAGACTGATCATGGAAAGCCCGTGATGAATGAATTAAAAATCACTTGGTAAGCACTTAATATGCACAAAGCACCGTGCTAAGAGATGCTGTTCCCAGGGCTCTTGGGCACAGGGTCTTGGGCTACCTCTACTGGGATCCGAAAGGAGGTGCTAGTAGTGTTTTGGACCATTTGGCACATGACATGTTCTGTACATCAATAGGAAATCTGTTAAACTACTTACAATTTAACCAAAGAGAAACAAAATGATGCATAGTGGTTATAAATACAATTAACACATCACCGGTGATGACTTGCAAGTAAGGAACAACATAAAAGAAACTCTTAAGGATGTGTGACTGGAAAAGGAAGTGGGATAGTCACATGACAAGAATGGGATTAAATAGATGGATTGTCCAAGTGCTACACTGGTATGCATGGAATTTTAAAAGATTCATAAGAAGCACTCCAGAGTGCTGAGTAGATCTTCTATGGAGGATTTGGGGAAAGACATGGACAAGCATCACACAGGATGAAAGTGTGGACGGATCACAATTTTAAGACTGAAGAGGGTACATACACCAATAAAGTCACAGATCTACCAAAGTACTTTATATCTTAATTTGCTTCCACTCTGCACTTGCAGTATCTTAGTTTTCACTACATAAGAAAGCATTATTTAAAGAAGCACATCAGACTACAAAATTCTCACAGAACCTAGTGAACTGTTACTGAAATGCAGAAGAGACTCTAATTATAAATAATTATAGACTGAAGAAAGCTATCTAGCCATCAAGTACTTATTAAACATGTAGTACAGTATGTTTACCACTGTCTTGGGTATGATATATATAAAAGAAGTCTAAGACACAGAGATCATCATCAGGAGTTTATAATCTAGTATAAAAAACAGGTTCTATATCTAAGAAATCTCTTGAAAAACTAATTTTCCAATGAAGCTGTTTTCTCATCAACATCAATACTCGCTCCCAATGGCTTCACACATTTCTTTCCAAGCACAAGCTCCTTTTATGAGTCCAATTCTTTAGACAAAAGTTTAACCCCCTGGTTGAAAGTTTAACCTAACAGATCAGTTTTATCTGCCACAAAATAAACACTGCAGATGCCTAGTTCTGTCCTACTAACAAATCATGCAGTCAATTTAGCTTCCTAAGCTTTCAATTTCCTCTCATAATATATTGCACCATCTCTCCATTTCTGCCCATCTTCTAAGACTCTCAAATATGTCATTCCATAAATCTGCCACCAAGGGTCCACTGTAGGCCTTCTTCCATTCACACATCATGGATGTCAAAGGAATACATAACCTGCTCATCAGTTAATTATCACTCACTCTCACCACGTGACTGGCTCAATAATTTTTCCAGTCATGCATTTTTCTGCAATATTCTTTATACGACTTTTCCCATAAAAGATTTCATTTGCAATATGGGACAGCCAGCTCTTGCCCTTTGTGGGCCTCCTCTTTTTCACTGACAGTAGTTTCTGACTTCAACTCCTCAGAGATGAGAGTATTCTACTCCTTAATGTCATACATCATCACTAGAAAGCTCTAAAATAATTTTAAAAGAATGCATTTCTAATAAAGGTTGCAAAAGTTTAACAAGCATTACAAAAGTTAGAAAGAAAAAACTGAGCAATCAAGAAACAAAATGTGTTGGTAACTCATTTCCTATATGTGACTGCACTTATAAACACCAAACAAAGTGTAAAGGATTCTAGAAGCAAGCGTCTCCGTGGAAATACCCAGTCTGATCTCTTAAGTTATTCAAAGATTAAATGATAAGAGTATCACTTTCAAGATACTTATCACCTGTAACTAACTCTAAGGGTGCACGGCTCCTTACATTAAGGAAAGTGACAAAGAATGCCCCAAGTAGTGAATAAATACAAAGAAGGACTAGACCAAAGCAAAGCTTTCTAATTCCAAATAAAAACAAGTAAACTGATACCAAAGCAAATAGCAATTTAAAAGTAAAGATTATGAAAATCTCACTTGAGAACCATACAATCAAAAGCAATCATAAGAGATCACTCTCTACTCAGAATAAAAACTGATTCTTTTGAAGACTGGCTCTCCCTATTTGCTCCAAGTTGGAAGTATAAGGGCCACTCCTGGGCATGATAATGGCACAGAAGTTTTTTTAACCTATTGTTTTTCCAACATGAGCTACTTCACCCCTGCCTAGGCAGATCAATGACCCTCTGCTCCCAAACTTAGTTCAGACATCCAATCAGCTTTATCCTTACAACAGCACAGAACTCTCAAACTCAAATCAACTAACCAACCTCAAACTCCCTAGCAGCAGGTGTACACCACCAAACCTGGTCATAACTATTTTTAAAAATACTTGCTGCCATGATTTTTCCCCAAATATAAGCATTTTTTAATGTGTGCAATTCTGTGGGCAAAAGGTAAACCATTTAACAGAAAATTTATCCTAACAGACTAGTTTTATTGGTCTCAAGATAATACAAACATCATAGATACCTAGTTCCACCCAAATAATAGGTTCTGTAGTCAACACAGTTTCTGAAATCTCAATTTCAAAGCTGACCTAAAAATAAGTGATATTTCAGACATGCTTCCAATATATCAAGTTAATATCAATATCACCTGGCCACCAGAAACACAACAAGTATACAGAAATATTTTCAAAAAGGTATTTTATTTCAAATCAATGATAAATCAAAATGTCCAAATCATAAGATCAAAGGAACATTAGTCATAATAAAAATTTAAGTAGGAAAAAAACCAATAGAATCTCAATTTTTTAAAAATTTGATATATTTAGCATTCTTATCAGTTCCTGGATCAGACTAGGCCATCTCTCTGTGACTATTTTTGTGGTGTCTAGACCACTGACAAAGGACTTCATGTTAAGAATTTACAATGTGTAAACTCTCTCCACAGATGCAGATCGGCAACTAGTCTGTAACTTTACAAGTCTTACAAAGTTGTCTGGGGCACTCAAAAGTTAAGTTCCTTGCCCACAGTCATACAGCTAGTATATGTCAAAAAAAGGGCACAAACTCAATTTTTCCTCATTCTATACATTATGCCAAACACTTTGTGTATATCTATATATACACATGTACATACATGCACATTCACATAATGGATACACATATCCATAAACAAAATCTTATATGTACTTATAAATTTATTTATGACATCGCTTTTCTCTAAACACACTAGCCAGACATCTGCTATCAAGAATTACACATTGTCCGTTACTTGTGAAATTCTGAAATTCTAGATGACTGTTCTCAAATTATCAGCACTTCAAAAAGCTACTTCCACAGTGATGAGATTCACTGCATCAATTCCAAAGGCAATGACAACTCAAAGGAAGCTCTTAGTGACTTCAGCAATTAGACATAACAAAAAAAAAAAGTGGTTCCATCAGAAGGCAGAAAAGATCAAAGCAGCTCAGAGAGCCTAAGCTCCAAAATATCTGTTTCACTTAGGAGAGAAGTTTGGAAAGGCAGAGGCAGAACTAACTTCAGAGTGCAGAATCAGTGCAAAGAGATCCCACATAGAACAGAGACTTCCCCAGGAGAGGTAATCAAAATCACTTGAGAAAGCTCAACAAAATAAGTACGTGTGATTTGAAATCCTGAAAACATTATGCCCATGAATTGGGGGGAAAAAAACAAAATGAACACACAGACAGAATTATTAATAAATGAACTGTGTGAAATGATAAACTACTGCAAAAATGGAATGAACAAGTAGACTACAGAGGACATTCTTCCTAACAGTACCCACATGATTAATGATATAATGACTGTAAAGCAGATAAACACATTTTATTCAAGATATCTTAATTTTTTTTTTCAAGTCAAGAAAACTCGAGTTCAAATCCAGCCTCAGAAACTTACTAGCTATGTGACTCTGGGCAAATCATTTAGCCTTGGTCTGCCTCAGTAAAAAGGATATAATAGTGCCTGCCTCACAAGGCTGCTGTGAGGATCAAATGAGGTAATACTTGTAAAGCATTCTGCAAACTTTAAAGCACTAAATAAATATAATTATTATTATTATTATTACAGTAGAACATATTTTACATTATACCTCTATTTTGTTACTTCCCATTTTCTCTTCAAGGTCTTCAGGCCCACAAAGAAAAAAATATGTGTGCCTAAGGATTTCTTTGCCACCTCCTCCTTAACTGCACAGACCACAGAGTGAAAAGGATGAAATCAGAAGTCATTAGACTCAGGGTTAAAGAGAATTAAAGAGCCTGTTCAAATGCTATCACATCAGCTTCTCAAATTCCTGACTAAACAACTAATATTGTGATCAAAGAGAAAAAACAGAACACCAACCTGACAGTAACTAAGAGTTATATGGAAGTAAATAAATGTACTCTCAGGCAGTAACACTAATATCAATCCAAAGGATTAGTGACATTGCACAATTCTTTCTATGAAGTTATTCCTGGGGAGGAGGAAGGTGGAGAGTGAGGAGTCATTTTTAAAGCATGTGTTGCCCAGCTAGCAGAACAAGCTGGGACACGCATTGCAGATAAATAAATACAGCTGTTCAGGGCTGTCACTTGAGGCTCAAGAGCCATCGAATCTCGTTACTATGACCTGGCCATAGGAATTACTCAATATTGGGAGCAAATCACTACTACCAATTGCAATTTTGTTCCTAAAACATTATAAGGCAAGATATACATACATATAAGGCTTTGTTTCCATCATTACTGATCAAAATTCCCAGAGTTTCTACTATCAGTCAAAAACTGAAAAACTTTTCTCAAAACATGCCTTAGGTCTACATGCTACATTCTTATCTAGGCAGGGAAACAACAATTTGAGGAGTCAATCAACAACCATTTATTAAGCCTCTGCTATATACCAGGCACAATGGAAATACAAAGAAAATCTCATCCTTCCCCAAAAGAGCCAGCCCCTACTCTATGGATTATATTCCATATTAAAGCATCCCAAATTATAAACTTCTTGTAATTCCTTATATAATTCAACTTATATCCCAAATACATAATATGTGTTAATTAGTGGTAATTAACAGTAGCGAAGAAAGATCATGTTGAGTTTTATTCAAAAAGCAAAAGTTTCTGTTAGATAATTAGAAAATAAACCTGATGACAAATTTGTGCCCTAAAGGAACTAATAAATATGACAATATGCTTCACTGATTGGCATAGAAAATGTATACAGATGCCTATTTGATATACAAAATAAGATGTACCCACAGAATACTCTGCTTTGAGAATACAATTCTAACCAAAGATGAAATATTTTCTTATTAACACTATAAATTCACGTTATTTAACTTAAACTGGGCCCTCATCACAACAACTTATGCCTCCCTACGTGATTCACCTGGGGCCACTCCATGGCAAGAAGATAAAGTGCCAAGGCTGCAGTCAGGAAGACTCCTCTTTCTAAGTTCAAATCTGGCCTCAGACACTTACTAGATGTGTGACCCTGGGCAAGTCACCTCATCCTGTTTGTCTCAGTTTCCTCATCTGTAAAATGGGCTGGAGAAGGAAATAGCAAATCACTCCAGTATCTGCCAAGAAAAGCCCAAATGGGATCACAAAGACTCAGACATGACTGAAATAACTGAACAACAAAGTGATTTCCTTTTTGTCACCCCCCCACACAAGCTATCCCAAATCTTTTCTTCACTTCTCATGTATTCTATACCTCCCCCTCTCAGCTGAAGAATTTATCTCCTATTTTACTGGGAAAATTGAAGCTACCACCATGAACTCCTCCCCTTCTCCTCATCTCAAAGCCTCAATATCACTTCCCACTTTCTCTCCCTTCTCCCAGTTTCTAACGATGATACAGTTCGTTTCCTTGCCAAGGCCAACCCATCTAAATTGGTACCAGAGCCCATTCTGTCCTATCTTCTCTAAAAGACTGCCCTATTCTCAACTCCTATTATCTCAGGCTTTCTGACTTCTCCCTCCTATCTACTGGTTCCTTCCCTACTGCCATAAAACATGCCCAAGTCTCCCTCAACCTTAAAAAAATAAACCCTTCCCTACATCCCTCAAGTTATCATTTTATATTTCTTCTCCTTTCTTCAGTCAAACTCCTGGAAAGACCTCAGCAATTAACTCAAACTGCTCTTTCCAAAGTTACCAAAATCTCCTAATAACCATTTTTGAAGATCTTCTCTGGTCCCATCTTATTTGACCTTTGTACTGCGTGGTGCTACTGACCACCATGCTCTCCTTGAGAATACTCTCTCCCTCCATTCTTCCCATCTACTTTCTCCTTTCTCCATATCCTCTGCTAATTAGTCATTCATATCATGCTCCCTATTTATGAGTACAAGGCTAGGTCTTCTCTCTTTATACTCTCTCCCTTGCTGGCCTCACCAGCTTCTTCTGGTTATAATTAAGCAAGGAGTTCATTATAATCCCTAGGACAATGCTGCACAGATCTATATGTCCAGTCCTAATTTCTCCCCAAGCTTCAGGCCCACATGACGAACTGTCTAATGAACGTTTCAAACTGAAGTCCCAAAGATACCTCAAACTCCACATGTCTAAAACATAACTCACTGTCATTTCCTACCAAACCCAAATATCTTCCGAGCTTTATTATTCTTCACTATTCTTCCACTCACTCATGTTCCTAACACTGGGTATCATTCTTGATTCTTATTCATACACAACGAACTGCCAAATATTACATTTCTACCACCACCATTCTACTGCATTTGCCACCTCTCTATCTGCATAGCCACTGCGTTAGCTCAGGACCTTCACCTCTCACATCGATTCCTGCAAGTTTCAAGACTCTCCCCGCTCCACTCTATTGTCCACACAGCTGCCCAAGTGACCGTCTGTAAGCGGAGATCTATGTCACTCTTATACAGGATAAATGTCGTTGATCCCCCTATTGCTTCTAGGATAAAATATAAATTCTTCCGTTTAGCTCTTCATAAACTGGCTCTATATTTTCAAAATCGTTTTATAATAATTTCCATGCAATGCACTGTGAGCTCCAGGGAAACTGGCCTTTTCTTTCTCTTCCTCTCACACACAAGACTGCATCTACTATCTCCTTGTCTACGCCAGGACCTTCTCCCACATCTGGAATGTATGCCCTCTTCACCTCCATCTCACAAATCCCTCTCTTCTTTCAAAAGAGCTCAGGCAATATTTTGTCCCTGCATCTATTTCCTTTCCTAATCCCATCCAACCACTAGTACATGCCTTCCTTATCTGGTATTTTACTGCCTCCCGCTAAATTTATTCACTTTAAATTTACTGTTTCTATGTTGTACATGGGTGTGTCCTTTTTAGAGTAATAGCTGCTTAGGAGTTAATATAGCTTAGGCGGAAGAAGTATTTTAGCCTAACTTGCCCAGCACATCTCCTCAACAAAGATCCAAAATATGCACAAGACTGAATTTGTTTTTCCAGCCCAGGGTTATTTAGGGAGCAGAGAAGTCTGTGGACATTAGGGACAGGGTCTGGTCACTAGCACTCATGGTTGCAGGGAGCATGCCAGACGAGGGAATGAATGAGAGCAAACACAGGGCACCAAGGAGGGAAGCTCAGGAGCAGAAAGAGATTCCACAGAATTCCTGAACAAGCTCTGGGTACAGAAACAGGTGCTATCTTACAACTCAGGTAACCATCACCCAGTTTCAAGTCAGAAATCCAGAGCAAAGAGGAGTGGCTGCAGGCATGGGACCTAGCTGTCCCTTTGACCAAGGAACAAATTCCTGAAGCAAACATTAATTATATAAATCTGATCCCAGCAGCAGAGTAGGGACTCAGTCCAAACCTCTAGCCCAGTGTGGAAGCTGCAGTGAAATAACCAAGTCAAGAGTCCCAGATTGAGGCAGAGCCAGCAGTTCAGTCATTCTGAATTGGCATTAGGCACCTAGGGACTCCTTTCCAACTTTGCCCTTAATGAGCCCACTTCCCAGTTGACTAATTGCCATTGAATCAAGAGGTAGTCTACTAAAACTTTTAAAAACAAGGATAAGCCAACAGACCCAAACCTGGATCAAGAACTTGCAGAGCTCAAATCAGGAGAGTGGTAAACAGACCTCACCCCAGATCACACCATTTTGGGGGCACTGAAGACTGAGGTGAGAAGACAGAAGCTCAGGTCAAACGTCCTCCCCCCTATCCCACCTGAACCCAGCACTAACAAAGTCCAAAATCCCAAAACAGGGTGAAACGATAACAAACACACAAAAAGAGTTATATGGCAAGGGAAGTTCAAGACACAAACTCAGGAGAAGAAAATGACTCAAGAAAATCTACAAGCAAAGCTTCAAAGAAAAATGCAATTTGGACACAAGTCAAGCAAGAATGCCTAAAACAGTAGGGAACATCTGGGGTGGGAGGAGGAGCTAAAAAAATAATTTAAAAAACAAATGAGAGAGATAGAAGAAATATAGGAAAAGAAGCAAGAGTTTAAAAAGAAAGCTATGAAAAGAGAATTCACAGCTTGTAAAAAAGAGGTACACAATATTGTTGAAAATAAACCCTTGAAAATTAGAATTGGCCAAATGGAAACTAAGGACTCTATAAGAGATCAAGAAATGAAAAAACAAAGTAAAAAGACTGAAAAAAAACCCAAAGAATCAGATATGAAATATATCCTAAGAAAAACAACTGACTTGGAAAACAAACTGAGGGGAGATAATTTAACAATCAATGGACTAACTAAAAGCTATGAACAAAAAAAAAAAGAGTCAAGACATCATATTTCAAAAAATTATAAAAAAAATTATAAAAGAAAATTGCCTAAGTAGCTTAGAACCATAGGGCAAAAGAAAATTTTAAATATCCAGCTATCACTTAATGAAAGAAATTCCAAAATGAAAACTCCAAGGAATATCGTAACGAAAAATTCAGAGCTCCCTGGTTAAAAAAAAAAAAATTCTACAAACAGAAAAAATTGAAGTACCACAGAATCACAGGAAGGATCATATAAGATTTGGCAGTTACCACAATAAAGGAAGAGAGAGCTTAGAATATTAATATTTTTGAAGCCAAAGGATCTAGGCTTAAAACCAAGAAAAACTTACCTAGCAAAACTGAGTATAATCCTATAGGAGGAAAATGAACCTTTAATGAAACAAAAAATTCCAAGCATTCGTAATGAAAAGATCAGAGTTAAGTAGAAAAATTGACACACAAATACAAGATAAAGAATAGGAAAAAATGGTAAAAATGGATGAAAAATCACAAGGGACCAAACAAGTTTAAACTGTTTACATTTTTATCTGGGAAGATGATACATGAAGTCCTTCAAAACTCCTTCAGGGGTTACAGAAGGAAATTAGCTAAAGAGAGAACCTGGAAGCAACTGTTTTGTTCTGATGATGTGAAAGAACAAATAGGAAGGGTAGGAAAGAGAACAACACTGGGAGATGGGGAAAGGGAGAGGAAAACTGGGAGGAATTATCTCATATAAATAGGGTGTGCAAAGAACACTTTATACAGCAAGAAAGGGATCCAGGGTGGATTGGAAACAAGTGACACTAAAACTTTATTCTTACCTGAATTGGTTAAAGGAAGGAAGAATACACATGCACCATCTGGTTGGTTACAGAAATACACCTTACCAAACAGGGAAATAGGAAGTAAAGAGATTAAAGGAAAAAGGGTGAAGTAAGGTATTAAGGCAGGCATCAGTCAGAAGCAAAACAGACTCTTAAAGAAGTATCAGGGGAAAATGAGAAGGAAAAAACTGGATGGAGATAAATGAAGAATGAGCTGTCATAATTGTGAATGTGAATGGGAAGAACTTACCTATAAAAGAGAAGATAGCAGTATGTTTTAGAAACCATAATCCAATAATATAATGCATATAAGAAACATATTTAAATAAAATAATTTTTAAAAAACACATTTAAAACAGAAAGATACATACAGAATTAAAACACGAGGCTGGAGCAGAATTCATTATGCTTCAGCTAAAGTAAAAAACACAGGAATACTAATGATGATCTCATACAAAGCAAAAGCAGAAACAGACCCAATTAAAATAAAAACTAGATTTTGCAAAAAGTTATTACAGACAATGAATTAATTTCAATACTTAACATACATGTACAAATTACATAGCATTTAAGTTCTTAAAGGAAAGTTAAATAAGCTATAGTGGTAGACCTCAATTTACCTCCTCTCAGTCCTACATAAATCTAGCCAAAAAATAAACAACAAAAAATGATTACTTCAAAAGATATAGAAAGGCTTTTGACAAATACAACACCTTTTTCTATTAAAAACAGTAGAAAGCATAAGAATAAATGAAGTATTTCCTTAAAATGATAAGTATTATCTACCCAAAACTAAGCGTGGGCTTTATCTGTAATGGGGATAAGCTAGGAGCCTTTCCAATAAGAACATGACTGAAGCAAGGATGTCTATCATCACCATTATTATTCAATTTTGTACAGGAAATGTTGGCTACAGAAATGTCGAGAAAAAGAAATTGAAAGAAATGAGCACAGGCAAAAAGGAAACAAAGCTAACACTTTTTACAGACAATATGATTGTTTATTTAGAGACACAGAGAAACTATATGAACACGATGACAAAATACTATTTACACAAATAAAAACATTTAAATAATTTTAAAAATATCTAACTGTTCATGGACAAGCTCTGTAAATACAACAAAAATGATAATACTACCTAAATTAATTTACTTATTCAGTGCCACACCAAAGCAAATGATCAAAAGATTACTATACAGAGCCAGAAAAAAATAATTTAAAAATTCATTTGGAGGACCAGAAGTTCAAGAATAGCAAGAGAATTGATGGAAAAATGAGAAGGAAAGAGTCAAGCAGTACCACATCTCAAACTAAATTCAAAGCTATAAATCACCAAAACGATTAGATACTCGATCAGGTCACATGATCTGAGGATCATGCAGATCAGATCAAATGATCAACAAGATGGAAAACTAGACATTTTCTTTGATCCCCTTAAAGAAACTTTAGAAGTCGCCATTATTTCAGATACCAGGAATCCGAAAGAAGGCTTAAAAAAAAAAGAACTTCTACACTGAGCTCACTCAGGACACCTTCTCCACATCTCAAGCTACTGGCAACAAAACTGCACTAGCTAGCCCAGACTCACATTGGCTTAAAATAAAACTCAACCCCACACCCTAGTCTCCCTTCTCTCTTCCCAGTGCCATGGAGATCCTGTCACTAGGCTATAGAAATATAGAAATAATCTCGCCAGGACAGATAAACAGAGTCCCTCTGTACTACTCCAGACAGACTACAGAAGCTTACTGGGGTCAAAAAGATCTCTACAAGAAAGGGGCACGTCATATGTATCAGCTTGAAACAGAGCTCAATTCCATATTCCATATCACCCTCCCCCTGAGTGCCACAAAGACTCAAATTACAAAATTAATGACTGTGATACCAGCATTACAATTCTCTAGACGTATGCTGGGGCAGAGAACTGAGGAACAGAGGTAGGAGGTCAGGACACCAAAAAAAGAACACCCGGGGGAGGGGGGAGTGTGTGGGGAGGGGGAGAAAGATGTTGTGGGGAACTCCACTAAGCCTGAGAGAAAGTTCTCAGTATTCAAATGGGGCCAGGGCTGACCACTCAACACTTACTTGGGGCACAGACCTAGGCTGGTGTACCATGAATTGGTGGGGTGGGAGAAGGCTGAGATGCTTTGAAACTTAGACCCAAGGACATCAGAGGGGAGTAAGCAAGAGAGTCAGAAAGGAAGCAATATGGGAAAATGGGGGGGAGGGAGGGAGTCTAAATTTACCAAAGCTCTCGGGAAGAAGAAAACTCAAAAGCTCTTAAACATAAGCAGATCAATTAACAGGGAAAACATTAACAGGAATACACACACACGTTATTCCTGAGTGATTCAAAAAGGGAATGAGAACTATAAGAGCAGAATTTATGGCCTCAACAGTAAAAAATAATGGGCAGAATAGAAAATCTGGAATCTGCAATAGCAAGTCTCACTGAAGAAAAAAAGAGAACAACAGATTGGGAATGAAAATATATAGAAGTAAAGGACAATTTAGAAGAAGAGAAGGAAAAAAAACAGTAACATTAAAAGAAAATATGTAAGCAAAACATAAAAATCTCAAAGACAGAATGCATAGTTACAACCTAAGGTCACAGGTCTCCCAGAACAGGACAAGACAAAAAAAACTTAACACTACAATGCAGGTTATAATAGGAAATAATAAAAGAAAAGCCAACCAGTGGAAAAGATTATATATGCAATATACAAAAAAGCAAATAAGTACAATAACCTAAGGTTCTATTTGATCCTGGAGGTGATCGGGAGCCACTGGAGTTCACTAAATATGGGAAGTAACGTGGTCAATTGACCACTGGGTAGAGGACAGACAACAGTGCCAAGAAACTGAGATAGGGAGACCAACCAGCAACTGTTCAGGCATGAAGTGATGAGGGCCCAGACTAGGGCAGGGGCAGCATCCAAGGAGAGAGGAGACCTTAGTGAAAAGATTCTAGAGTGTCATTTAACTTGAATATTTACAAATTCATTTAATATCTAGATGAAAATTCTGAAGAACTAACAAAGGCAAGATTCACTAAAACAGCATATAAAAAACTGGATAGAAATGAACAGGGACTAAAATAATGTTTTAATTGTTTTAGTCATAAAGCCACAGGAACTCCAGAGAATTAGCATTTGTTAAGTTATGCTAATTTAATATATTCTGTTACTGTGCAATAAAAAAGTCTTGATGAGTAATTCAGAACTACTGAAATTTGAGTTATCAAAGACTGTGACTTCAAGTTTAAAAAAAAATCAGTCACTTCAATACATACCAATCACAGGGTTGAAGAGATCGGAAGGCTTGAAGGGAAGCATCCATCCCTGCAAAATCCCAAAACTTAACATCATAATCAAACCCTCCTGTAACCAAACGGGCACCCGAAGGGTCCAGACCTAAGGCAGAAACCTGGAGGGAAGAAAAGTCACACAAAAATAATTAGAGAAAAGTTGCTCACAGCCTATCCTCATAAGCTATAGCATGTTAAAAAGAAAGTAAAAAATAATTAATTTCTTTGTTCAACATATATTCAATTGTTGCTAAAGGGATTGTTTCATTCTTTGGATCTGTATTCCTACTTAGACCTGGCATAGCACCTGATACACAGCAGGCAGTCCATGAGCACTTGCTGACTGACTGATGAAGAGTGGACAATGGGTGAAAGGATATTAAGAGTATTCAAAAGGTTTGCAAATAAGGGCAGCTAGGTGGCGCAGTGAATAGAGCACTGGCCCTGGAGTCAGGAAGACCTGAATTCAAATCCAGCCTCCGACACTTAACACTTACTAGCCCTGTGATCTTGGGCAAGTCATTTAACCCCAATTGCCCTCCCCCCCCCAAAAAAAGAAAGAAACAAAAGGTTTGCAAATTGTAAATGACCACAAGAAAATATGCCCAGTCACAAATAGAGGAATATAAATCAAAATATTTCTGAAGTTTCATCCTACTCCATGGAAATTAGCAAAGATGAAAAAAAAAAAGGTTCAACAGCAGAAAAATATAATTTAATCAGCAGAAATAACATTTCTCTTTTAAAAGTTTATATTGCTTCTGAATAATCCTTACCTTAATCTACCCTCCCTCTTATTTCCCCTTAGCTTTTTCCCTCTTGTTTCTTCTGTACTCAACAGTGTGTGCATATGTATATATGTGTGTGTGTGTGTATGTTTGTATATTCTTTCTTTTGACCAGTTCAGATAAAAATGAGATTAAAGTATCCTCTGCTCTCTCCAGAATCTACTTCCTTATTGCACAGACTTCTACTTCAGTGTGAGACGACTTTTCTCATTCTTCCCTTTTCTTCCCTCTATCTACCAGCAAATTTCTCTTCCCTTCCTTTTCCATTCTTCTTTTAAGACCACCAAAATATAAGAGAATCTTCCCAGGCCTTCTATATAATTAAACTTTCTGTATAACCCCAGGTAATGATAGAATTCTGAAGGGACACACATATCATCTTCCTACATTGGAATGTAAACAAGTTATCCTTGGTTAATTCCTTATGATTTTTTGCTCACATTCAACTTTTTATGCTTCTCTTGACACCTGGGTTGGTATATCCAATTTTCTGCTTGGCTCTAGTCTTTTTATCAGGAATGCTTAGAAATTCTCAATTTATTAAAGGTACATTTTCCCCTGTAGAACCACACTCAGTTTTGCTAGGTAAATTTTTCTTGTTGCAAATCTAGTTCTTTTGTCATTGGGAATACCATATTCCAAGCTCACCAATTCTTTAATTGTAGTGGCTGCTAAATCATGTCTGATCCTGTCACTCCTTATAGGGCTAAAGACTCCTGATGCAGCTCCCCTTACCCTGACATAACTTTATCCTCCCTTCCCCATCCCCCCCGCACACACCCATACAACTTCTTAGGACCCTGACTTCCCTAGTGGCTTTTCCTCCCCCACTCATGAAACCAAATTGCCCCAACTTCTTTGGCACACCAGCTGAGGGCCAAGAAAAAGGTCAAGTCACATGGGCTCCAGGACTCTCAGACATGGTGGGTGTCCAATATCATTCAAGTCACCATACCCTGGTGACATTTCAGACACATTTCCAGATAGAGACGAGGAAAGCCGCATACAGAGAAAACAAATGCCAATATATCTTTGCTGCACGTGCTTACTGTGTTTAGAGCAAAGTAAACTTCCTCAACAGTTAAATATTCAGTGCCTCACAAATACCTTCTTTTGTGTCCAACATCAAACCTGAAGTAAGAGAGTGCTAGCTTTAGAGCCGCACCTACAGGACTTGTCCAGCAGCAGCAAGGGTCCAGTTGAGGTTGTGTAACATACATTTGTAATGAACCCAGCCGAGTGATTTTCCCCATACTTGTTCAGCAGCTCAAGAGTAAGGCAACGAAGGGTGGGAGTGATCCAAGGCTGAGGCATGGCAAGTCCAACTGACAATATGATAAAGGGCCTAGAGAGTCAAGAGAACTGAAGGGTCAAGGGATTAGAGGTCATGGTGAGGACAAAGAGAAGGGTTTTGCACGGGAAGACAGAGGGAGAGGTGAAAAGTCAATAGGTTGTGGTCATAAATGCAGATTTCAGAATTCTGACACTAAGCTGGTGTCCAAATGAAGTGGTTCCAATATAGCACCTAACAAATTCTCAAGATTTTTTGATGGACTCCTTTTAATTTCACATATATATGCTGTCTAAATCATTTTTTACTGAGCCAAGCTTCACAAAAAGCCTTTTACAAGCTCATTTTTCCTTCTACTACTTTTCACGTTTCTGAGAAGGACATAATCTATCATACTGATAAACAACAGCCTTCGAATTAGTATTCTTGGTCTTACTCCTCTCTTTACTTGGCAAAAAGATCAAATATATGCGGATTGAGGAAGTTTCTAAGGTTTTTTTGCCTCCTTGTGGTGATGACTGTTTTTCACTGGTTTGTAATTTCAATAAAGAATAATAATAGAAGCTTTTTCTTTTCCGGCTTGTGGGATGTAGGTCACTAACAGCAGAGGGTCTGAAGTTTGGCAGCATTTTCCACTTGACAGGCCATCAGCCGTCAACATGCCATAGAATGAATGCATAGAGTTACATCACAAGCAGTATGGCTACTGTTTGGATTAGCATGAGAAAGAGAAAGAAGGAAAAAGGCTCATGAACATTCAAAGAAAGCAAGGAAAATGACTGCTCTAAAGGCCAAATTCTACCATAAGCAGCATCATGCTGAGAAGATTCAGATGAAAAATATTATCAAGATATATGAAGAGAAAAATATCAAGTGAAAAAATGATGAAAAAGCTTCTGAAGAAGCAGTGCCTGTATATCTTCTGGACAGAGAGGTACAAGCCCAAGCCAACGTCCTTTCCAATATAATTAATCAGAAACGAAAAGAGAAAGCTGGTAAACAGGAAGTACCTTTGCCAAAAGTTTGTGCCCAGCGAGAAAGAGAAGTGTTAAAGGTTATTCATAAAGGAAAGAGAAAGAAGAAGGCTTGAAAAGAATGGATACTAAAGCCTGTTTTGCTGGGGATGGCTTTACTTGAAAACCACTGAAATATTAAAGATTTATTAGGCCAACCGGTGTGCATTTTAAGAAGGCTCACGAAACTCCTCTGAACTTAAAGCCACTTTTTGCCTACCCATACTTTGTGTGAAGAAGAATCCCTCCTCCCCACCATATACAACTTTGTGTGTTATTACCAAAGGGAATGTCATCAAAGAGGATGTGAGTGAGCTAGACCTTGTGACACAAAGAGGAAAAGTTATCTGGGGAAAATATGCAGGTACCAACAATCTGGAAAATGATGTTTGCATAAAAACTGTGTCATTTGTTTGACTGACTAACTAAAGTTCTAAACTTCTGACAATTATTAAAGATTCTACAACATATCAAGAAAACCACAACAGTTCCTACACTTAACAGTCACAAAACAAAACCAGAGACCTAGGTTGTTCTGATTTGAGGTTAACTTGGAAAAGAGATGAGACACTATTTTCTGGTCTTTTATGAGACTTTTTCCCATTCTGGAGGTAGCTTGCAGCTAATTCTGACTACTGAATACACTGAAAATCCACTCTCAGGAGGACAATAAGTAGTACATTGCCTCCATGCTGTCAAAGTGCTTTTCTGACTACTTTAAGACTCAATTAGAAAAAGACTATCAAAAGGTGTTAGGTCAGTGTAAATTAATGGAAGATTAGGAAGAACAAGAGCTTAGTTCAAATTAAATTGATATTAAATTTTTGAGCCTTATATAAAGTCTGACTTAAAAGACAGTCAAAAGGATGAAAATTAAATGTGACCAGATAGCTTTTTATCTGGTTTGCAAACAGTGTCATTAGTTATAATGGAAAGGGTCAGAAACTGGGTTAGAATGTATCAGGGAGTTTATAAAGATTCATCCATACTACTAGGAGAAAGCTTCACAGGACAAAAGACAATGCATTTACTGCTAATTCTTTTCATTTTATTGATTCACTGCATTGCCAGGGTAACATGGAGGCCATTAACCTCAAAAAATAACTAGAACATTGAAACTAGTATATTATGAAAAGCTTACATTTATAATATATTAATTCATGAGCTGTCTAAAACTCCAGGGGGGTAGAAGTGGCCCTGAGTTCTTGAACACTACTCCTTCAGAATAAGCTCTGACAGGTTCTTCTCTGCTAGACAGGATAGGTACAATCCTATAGAGAGAATGTCTCCAATCGGAGGACCAACCAAACTGAGTGTATGGAAGTTCATCACCAGAAGGTGGCTATTACATTTTTCTGCCCATGGCAGCCCATTAAAGCCCCCTCTGGTCTTCAATGACAGTGGCAGAGTAGGATAAAAGGGAGGAAGAGGCTAAGAAATACACCATCTACCAACAACTTTTAGGACTTCAAATGTGAAGCACTGACATGCTAAATGGCCAACTCAAGTCATATTAATCTTCACTTTGTTGCTATCAATTAAATTAGTGAACAAAAAGGAAGCTGCAGCTAAGAATAACCAGTAAATGAGTTAGATTCATTGTCCGTTCAACAGCAACAAGAAAAATTTTATGGGATTGTTGGTCTTCTTTCACAGCAAAACTTATAATGAATACCTGCAAAAGACTGAAGTTAAATGTAGTTTTCACACCAACGTTTGTGGCAGATGAAGAGGCAAAGAAATTATATTATTTTTCAAGTCACTTCCAAATTAATTAAATCAATATATACTTTAAAAAATAATAACAGAAGCAATGTCTATTTTACTGTGTTGGAAATGTCAGGTTGAACTACTCTAATCAGTGTTATCTTCATGTCTTTATCCTTCTTGTAACTTGGCTCTAGTTTTAACTTTTTTTTAACTAGTTAATGAGTAACAAGAACTAATTCTCACATCAGTATTCAGCCATTTCCATGTCAAGATTTCTTGTGATGTTCTAGTCACAAGGTCTAAGGTTTCCAACTCTAATTTTGATTCAAGTATTAATGCTCTAAAGATTGAGGTTTCTTAACTACCTACAAACTTACATCCTCTTTTTATGTCTTTATCACAAACAATTTTCTCCAAAATATTTTTCCCAGCCTATCTTCACAATGAAGTCAATCAATCAAGTATTTGTTATATGTTTAAGATGTGTGGACCATTGTGCTAAGCCCTGGGGATACAGAGACAAAAGTAAAATAGGAGCTAAGATTTCAACAAGGATATGAAGTCAAGTCAAGTTCAGATGCACTGACGAAGCACCAGGTAGGCAATAGGCACCAGGCCCTGGGCTAAGCCTTGGGGATACAAAGAAAGACAAAAACCAGTCCTTGCTTCCAAGGAGCTAATGGGAAGAGATGATACACAAATAACTAAGAAAGAAGATAAGTATACACATGAATATATATATAGAACACATACAAACATATACAAAAT
>CM053587.1:76412018-76452762 GCA_028646515.1 Pseudochirops corinnae
GTGATCACTCATTGGTTACAGCCCTTCTATATGACCAAACTATTGTACAATGTGAAAGTATTTGCAGATCCTGTACATGATTGCACGCCACCATGGGGGAGGGGGTGGAGGGGGGGGGAGAAAATCTGAAACAAGTGATTGTGGAACTGAATCTTGTAAATTAAAAGTAAATGAGCAAACAAACAAACAAATAAATAAATAAATGAAAAAAAAAAAAAAGAAAATGCACCCCAGGACCACCACCCAAGACCGTGATCCGGATCCAGGATGCTCAATGCAAGAGTACTTGGCTTCTGAACGATAGCTTGGCCCCCCTGCAGTCTGCAGGCCGGGAGCTCTGAAGCAGCAATGTGGAGGTGGCTACAGGGCCACCGCTTCTGCTGCTTCCTTTCCCTGGAGGCAGTTTGGCCGGACCCGCTTTTCTCCCCTAATTTTAGCCGAGTTCCACTGACCTTTTACTTAGTTCTTTTTTCTTATGGCTTGATAATTCTGGAAACTGCCAAAGCTGCCGCAGATCCGCTCTCCCGAAGCTCCAGCTGTGGCGCGGAGCCGCCCCTGCAGTTTCAGGCTGGGCTCGTTTTGGCTCCCAGAGCTGAGATAGTCCCCTTGAGCCGAGCTGCCTTTAGCAGGAGATATATCTGTGTGCATTTTAGAGCCCTAGAATTTGTTTAGAGTCATTTTTTTGGGTATTTGATGTGGCTGTGTGGGAGCTGCCGTACTTTGCTGCTCCTATGCCGCCATCTTGGCTCTACCCCCTAGGTATATTTTTTATTATATTACATTTATAGGTCTTCAATTTCATGAGAAATCTTTTGTAATAAAGTAAAAGTTAAATAAAACTAGTACACATAGTAAAGTATCAAAGTACATGCAACACTTCACATCTGTAGCAGCACCCCACCTCCCTAATTAAAAAAATAGTTAACAGAAATCTATTTTCCTAACCCTATTGGAAAAACAGAAAAAAATTCCTTGTAACAAACATGCATTGGTGAGCAACACAAATTTCTTCAATTTCTGTGTTCAAAAATATGTATGTTTTATTCTGTTTCCAAATCTATCATCTTTCATGGAAAGCATATTTCATCATCCATGCTCTGGACTCAGGAATGTTGTCATATTGATCATAGTTTTTCCATCTTTTAAAGTTGTTTGCTTTTACTGTGTTGCATGAATTGTTCTCTTGGCTCTTCTCATTTCAATTTTGATTAGTTTATAAATAAATATAAAAGTACTCAAAGTGTTCATTTATGTAATGTTGTTCAAGTATATATATATATGTATATATATTTTGATTTTACTTATTTCACTCTGCATCAGTTCATATAGCTTTCCACATCTTTCTGAAATCATCTGTTTCCTCAATTCTTGCACACATGGTAGTATTCCATATTCATATACCACACCTTATTTAGCCATTCCTCAATTGATGGACATCTTGCTTGTTTCCAGTTCTTTTTTTTTTTTTACTACCAGAAAAAGAGCTGCTGAAACTATTTTTAAACATAAAGAACTTTTTCTTCTTACTTTGATCTCTTGGATATTGCCCTAGCAATGGTGTACTTGGATCAAAGGGCACATACTATTTAGCAACTTTTTGTGTGTAATTTCAAATTGCTTTCTGAAATGGTTGTACCCACTCATAAGTTCAACAAAAGTACATTAATATGCCTCTTTTGCCCCTACACCTCATACTTTATACAAAGATAACTATCCAAATGGGTAGCTAGGTTAGGAAGACTCATCTTCTTGAGTTCAAATCCAGCCTCAGACACTTATTAGCTGTGTGGCCAAGGCATTTAACCCTGTTTTGCCTCAGTTGTTCATCTGTAAAATGAACTGGAGCTGGAAATGGTAAGCCATTCCAGTATCTCTGCCAAGAAAACCCCAAATGGGGTCATGAAAAGTCAGATATGACCAAAACAACTGAACAAGAAGTTCCAAATGGGTACGTGACTTAGATATAAAATGTCAAATCATAACAAATTAGAGAATCTTGGGGGGGAAAAAAACCACATATCAAATCCATAAATAGGAGAAAAGTTCATAACCAAACAAGGAATAGAGAAGATCACAGGAGATACAATGGATAATATTGATTACATAAAATTATAATGGGTTTTGCATAAGTCAAATAAAGTCAAATAATATTAAAAAGGAAATAAAAGAAAAAAATCTGCATTTTTATTAAAATTTTTTTATATTGTCATTTTGCATAGGACTTTTTCACGTCAGATAATACCTTTCTCTTTGGTAATGCTTTTTATTTGTAGTTAACAATGTTTTCTGATGTCATTAGTCCTCTTTTTTTGTGATTTGTTGATAGTATGGTAAATTTTGGAGTACCTCTCGATTTTAAAATTGATTTAAATATTTCTTCATTAAATGTTTCCTGTGAACAAAATGTTGTTGGATTTTGAACCTGTGACACTTGACCATTTACGTTTAGCTTTATATGAATATTAGGTATGTCACTGATTCTGTCATTCTAGTTGTAAGGGAATGCTTTCTTTTTCTTTTTTTTTTTTTTAACTTTTTGGAGGGGGGAGGCTGGGCAGTTTGGGGTTAAGTGACTTGTCCAAGGTCACATGGCTAATAAGTGATAAGTGTCTGAGGTCGGATTTGAACTTAGGTCCTCCTGACTCCAGGGCCGGTGCTCTATTCACTGTGTCACCTAGCCGCCCCCAAATGCTTGCTTTCTTACTAATATTTTTGTTTTTGCACTAGTATCAGTCCAAACAAAACTCTTGCCTCTTAATAACTATGTAGATTTTTTTCCCCTTAAACTTAGAACTTTCTTTTATTAGTAAATGGTGCTTGACTTTTTGCTTTTCTTTCCCTTTCTTCTCTACCCCTTTGTTTTTCTCTCCTTCTCTGAAATAGCATTCTTTTAACATCTAGTGAACACATTACTTTGAGAGTTCTCACATCTTGTTAGAAACTAGTTTATCTTGATTTCAGAACTGCAAATTTTCATACTTGTTTTATTCAGAATTTTGACTGTTTGAAAACTTCTTTAAATGTATGCGTCTTTCAGCATTACAAAGTTGGAATGCTTTTCAGATGGCCATCTCTTGCAATAAAAAAGCGTAAAGAAATTTGCTAGATAGTTAATTCTTGGGTTCACATTCCCAATAACATAATGTAATGTAAGCTCTTTGCGGACCGGGACTGCATGTCTTCTTATTTTCTTTTTGCATGCTGGGTGCCTAGCACAATATTTGCAACCAAGGAGCGCTTCATAAATGCCTTTTGAAATGAATTAAATTTATGGCCTGTGTTTCTTAATTTCTTAGGTATTGTGTTCTAAGTTTTTTGATTCTTTTTCATCTTCTTTGAAAAAATCTACTGTGATTATGATTATGGCCCCTGACTAAGGGATTATTTCTCTGTTTCTTTTCACAGTTTAAAATATTTTTCTCCATTAGCTTTTAAGATTGGAGTTTAACTATACTGTGTCCTAGAGAGCTAAAAAAGTTTAGAGCAGGGGAGTGACATAATCAGATGTTTATATAAAGAAAATTAAATCTTGCTTCGTACACTTAATAGCTATGTAACTCTGGGCAAGTCACTTTATCCTGTTTGCCTCAGTTTCCTCATCTGTTAAATGAACTGGAGAAGGACATAGTAAACCACTCCAGTATCTTTGCCATGAAAGTGGGGTCGCGAAGAGCTGGACGTGATTGAAAATGACTGAAGAGCAACAAATATGCGCACTTGTCTTGAAAACTAAGCTGTTAATCGAATGTGATAGCATTGATACAAGAATTGTTTTGAGTAGCTCCGAGCAATTCAGAGAATGTCTAGAAAGATCAAATTCCTTAAAATTATGCATTATTGACTTTGCTTAAATATTTTCTTTCCTTCCCCTCCTTTCCCTCTACCCTCCCTACCCCTTCCCTTTCCTCCCCCTTTCCTTTTCCTACCTTCCCCCTCCTCTTCCCCTCACTTTCCCCTTCCCCTTTCTCTCTCTTTCTCCTTCCTTCCTTCCTTCCTTCCTTCCTTCCTTCCTTCCTTCCTTCCTTCCTTCCTTCCTTCTTTCCTTCCTTCCTTCCTTCCTTCCTTCCTTCCCTCTCTCTCTCCTTCCCTCCCTCCCTCCCAAGGAGGAGTTCAGTGGGTGGATAAGGGGTAATAACATTGGGATTTTGGAAGAGAAAAATTCAAGGGAAATGAATGTTCTGAAAACAAAAATCAACAATAAAGCATTTATAAAATATGTACTTCCATAAGGTCACTCTTTTCTATAGAACATATTTTTGCTGTTTTGAACATATTACTGTTATTTTGAAGCTAGGACAATGAGTTTCTTATGTAAAGAAAAGAAGATAAGTATGAAATGTGTATCTTATTCATATTCATTGAGTAGACACTCAGTTTCTGCAAAAATTCTGTTTCATAAAGTCTTACTTTGGCAGCCTTATTTGCAGAAAATTTGCAAGACTTAACTTTTTCCACTTCTGATAATTTAAGATGCCTTTAGTAGGTTAAAAAATGGTAATTAAGAAGATGGAGAGCTTTTGCTTTTCACCCACAGTTTCTTATTTCTAATTATGAAAGAAGTATGGTACTCCAAAGCACAGCAGCAGAAAGCTCTTGTTGATGTTGATTCACTTTGGCATCATCTCCAAACCTGAGGACCCAGCAGATCTATTGATTATCATTATTTTTTGATTCTATTCAGAATTCACTCAGAACTTACTCTTCATCACTTCTTGATGTTTTTGTTTGATTTTTACTAGGAACTGGCATTGATTTTATAACAAATTTTGTTCTCATTTGTTATTCTGATTAAGAGAGAACTATATGTAGTTGGCTTTTAAAATAGAAGAGCACATTAATGAGGCCACTGTTATGGATTCATTTCTTAGTTGAGCCAGAGAGCCTCACCCTGTTCAGTGGCCCCAGATGGCAGCCTTTCAAGTCGGTTACGTTGGCCAAAACTGACTCCAATTGGATTGGCACAAACCTGTGATAACTTTTGGAAAAATTACTCTAAAAGCTCCTATCTTAGGAGGGAGAAATGCCAGAATTGTATGGAAATAAAGTGTTACTCCCTCCATCAGATGAATTTCATATTAAGACTTTGTTACTAACAGAATACTTAGTAAAGGGAGAGAATCTTCCATGAGGGCATCTAGTAAGATTAAATGAAAAGATAGACAAACCAGTTAATTTGATCCATGAGTGGATTTTGTTACTAATTGTTCACCTTAAATTTTTTTTCGCTAATGTGAGCCATGCCTCTGTTTAGATCTCTTTGAGAATCTTTGGCTGAACTTGCTTTTCTTCATGAGTCATTTTTAGTCACTGTTTTAACAGAGAGCCACTTAACATTCCCATGTCCTGGTATCATTCTTGTTTTTACCTTTACAAACTAGTGCCATCATTCATAGTGGGAAGATTTCAGATTATTGCTGTATAATAAGCAGCTTAGCATTCTTGACTCTGAGTACTATATAGTTAGTTACTGTCAGTGACTAGATATATTTCCTTTTTAAACATTTTATTGTAATTGTCTTAAAATTTGTTTTATTCTGAACTTAAACACCTAATAGGATAGATATTTCCACATAGAACAGGAAAAGAGGATTGTATATGAAGCTGTGAATCTGCATTATCTATAGCTTGCTTTTCTTTTTAAGTATATAATAAACTCAATTTGTTTTGTGTTTCCTACTGACTTTTTTTTGGTTCCTTTCCGTGCGTTTAAAAAAATACCTCAGTAACCTTCTCTTCTTATTTTTCTTCTTTGTTTCTCCTTTTAGTAACCTTATTGCTATTGGAAAAAAAAGAAAAACCTTTGCAGTAAATATCTACGCATTGACCATGTTTGAAAATGTGTTAAGTCATTGTCCCTGTTTCTTGGCAACCTCTTCAATGACTGTTCTTTTTCTTTTTTTCCTCATTTTTTTGCCAGTCCGATTGAGAGAACTATATCTGTGTAGTTAGTGAATTTTAAAAATTAAAACAGCACTTTAATGAGGCCACAGTTATGGATTAATTTCTTTGTTGAACCGGTTAGCCTCACACCCTGTTCAGTAAGGTAGAGACTTTGAATCATTTTAATTTGTATTTCTCTATTAGTGTTTTGACGGAATTTTTCATATTTGTTCATAACTTAGATTTCTTCCTCTCTAAACTACCTGTTCTTATCATTCGTTAATTTATCTGTTGGGAATATGGCTGTCATAATTTTATATTTCAATCAGTTTTTTTATGTAGTTTAGTTGTTAGACCTTTACTGGAGAAATTTGCTTCAAAAGTTTTTTTCCATCAGTTAATTCTTTTCCTTCCAATTTGTGAACTACTTTTAATTTTCTTTTTGCAAAAGTTTTTCACCTTTATGTATTTAAAATCTGTCACCTTATCGTCTGTGATTTTTTCTATCCCATGTTTGATGATATGCTCTTCTCATATCTGTAGTTTGTTCTAGATATTTCCTTCCTTGATTTTTTGTTTATTATATGAACTTTTATTTCTAAGCTGTTCATACATTTGGAATTTATCTTGGTATATTTTTTGTTTTCTAGAAAGCTTTTTCAAATCAAATCTACAAATATTCAAGTCCATATTATGAACTGAATTAAATATTTACTAGACATTATAGACTATCCTATTTTCTTAAATGTGATAAAATGAAAAGAATCTTCTTCTTTTTCTATAGGCCTAGTACATGGAGATCTCCAATTTCTCATTAATTTAGCAAGTAGTTTTAGAGTTTCAGGTAAGTTTGTAAGCTATTTTCCTGGAGAAACAGGACACACTGACAGAATAAGACCAAACTTAATTTCCCACGACTAAGCTTCATCCTTTCCACATTAATCTTAGAAGCTAGTAAAAGATTCCAGTTTTAAGTTGCTAATTTTAGCCTGACCTTCCATTTTTCTCTCAGTCCAGTCAGCTATTGAACAGAAAGCAAAAAAAAAAAAAAGCATTTTCTTAAAACGTTAGAAAAATATTTTATTGTCTCATGATGTCAGTGTTTTTTTTTTTTAGAAAACATAGTAAGTGTGTTTCACATATTTGTGCTTTGGGTGTATATTTGCTCTCTTGTTATCTTTCCATTATTTATTTAATCTGCTTGGTAACTGTTGAATTGATGAGCGTTTCTAAAGGTTTGCTGTAAATTTTAGTAGTATAGCTGACTGCTGTGATAAAAATCTTTTTGAGACAATGTGGCAAAGTGAATATAGAAAGTTGTCCTTAGTTAAGACGATCAGGGTTCAACTCTAGTTTTTTACATACTTCCTGAGCCAATCACTTAATATCTCAGTGGCCCAGACAGCTCTCTTGAGAATCTGAGTTGTAAAGCGGTTGCTTATTTTCATTGGTGGAGGAAATTTGTTTAGTGGGAATTCCCCTCACTAGTGAAAAACGTCTATCCCCATCCCACCTCCCCCCCAAAATTACGTGTGACAGTGAGTTGATAACTATGTGTAACTTAAACATGTCTTCAAAATATTTCATTACAGAGCAATGGACAAAAATATTGTTAACTTCATAATAGAACTGCTATATGTTTATAATAAATGAGACTATATATGTAATACATATATTTTTATAGGCTTTAAGAAAAAACAGCAACAACCCCCCTTTTTTTTTTAAACCAGACCTGGGATTTCAGTACCATAGGGTGTTCCTGGTGAGGAAAACTCTTCACTAGTATAGATAGGCATCACTTCAGCAGGTATAGTCTTATTGCCTGGACCCCTGAGACATGAGGTAAATTTCCCTGGGTCCTACAACCCATATTGTCAAAAGCATGACTTGTGCCCAGGTCTTCTTGCCTTTGAAGGGACCTCTCTAGATTCTCTACTACAGTGCTTCTCATAGTTAATTAAATTTATATTAGTTATTGAGTATTCTAACTGTGGTTTGTGGATCTGTGGTGTTGGCAGCATGGTACAGTGATAACCATTCCGAACTAGGAAACTGAAGACTTATATTTTGGTCCTTACCCTACCTGTAATTCATTGTGTAACTTTGGGAAAGTCATTTAATTACTTTGTGACTTAGTTTCCTCATCTACAAAATGAAAGAGTTGAGTCAAATGAGATAATATTTATACATTAGAACAGTGCTTGGCATAAAATAGATGATAATTCTTCCCCCTTCCTCACATATGCTTTCAAATGTTCTTTATTGTACTAAGATTGGGTTATTTTTCCTAATAATTATATAACTTCTTTAATATGTTTTGCTGGTGTTGCTCTGCGACAGTGAAACCTGGAATAACATTACATCTGAAGAACTAACAGTACCCCCAAATGGAGGGTACTGTTGAGCAGATGGCAGCGTGTAGCCATCAAGTAATTTTTATTTTTTGTCTTTCATTGCTGAAAGGATTTGGAGATCTAAATCATCACCTAAGGAGTGCTTTGGTTGCATTCCTCTTTCTCAGGAAGATTTTTTTTTAGGGATGTTTTTAGAGATTATTCCAATATAATCAACTCACACCCATGCCCTCTGTCTGTATGAACTCCTTTTAAACTGCTCCAATAAGGATAAATTTCTTAGGAATTACATATATCATCTTTTCATGTAGAAATGTAAACAGTTTAATTTTATTGAGTTCCTTATGATTACTATTTCATGTTTACCTTTTTATGCTTCTTTTGAATCTTTTATTTGGATATCAGTTATTCTATTCAGTTCTGGTATTTTCATCTTGAATGCTTGAAAACTCTCTGTTTCGTTAAATATCCATTTTCCCCCTTGAAGGAATATATTCAGTTTTTCTGGGTAGGTGATTCTTAGTTGTAGCTTAGCTCCTTTGCCTTCTGGAATATCCTATTCCAAGCCCTCTTCTTTAATGTGGAAGCTGCTAAATCTTGTGTGATTCTGACTGTGGCTCTGCAGTATTTGAATTGTTTCTTTCTAGCTGCTTGAAGTATCTTTGCTTTGACCTGGGAGTTCTGGAATTTGTCCATAATATTCCGTCTGTGTATCCTTGTATATGTACCATCTTTTGTCTGAGTCAAATGAGAGTAAAGTTCATGTGATTTCCTCTCCCTCCCCAACCCATTCTTCATTTTTGTATATTTCGAGTTCTAAATTCCCTCTCTCCTAGCCTCTTCCCCACCCATTGAGAAGCCAAGCAATATGATATCAGTTATATATGTAAAGTCATGCAAAATATATTTCCATATTAGACATATAGCAAAAAAAGCAAGAAAAATGAAGAAAGTGAGAAAATTAGGCTTCAACTTGTACTCAGTGCAGTATAGCACTCTGTGTAAGTGGATAATATTTTTTGTTATGAGTCCTTCAGAAATATCTTGGATCATTGTATTGATCAGAGTAGCTAATAGTTTCACAGAAGACTGTTACTACGATATTGCTGTTTCTGTGTATAGTGTTCTTCTGGTTCTCATCACTTCACTTTGCATCAGTTCTCATAAGACTTCTCATGTTTTTCTAAATTATGAGGATAAATCAGAGCAACATATCTTTTAATTAATTTTTTGAGGGCTAGAATCTTTAAAACTAGGCTTATATGCATTTTAAAAATTAGTTATATTTATATCTTTTATTTTTCTAGCATTTAAATTATCTCCTGTGCCTCTTCTCCCTCTTTAAGCAGCCATTCCATGTAACAAAGAATTTTTTTAAAGACAAAGAGAAAAAATTGATGAAAATCCATGAGTTCATTGAAAAAACTGCAATATTTGCAGTAAGAATACTGTGTAGAAACACCCATAGAAAATTCCTCTTTTCCTTCCATCTCTCAGCTCTGTAGAGAGAATGGGAAACATTTTTTCACATGTTTTCTTTGTAGCCATGCTTATTCTTAGTAATTTTGCAATATTTATTTTCTATTGTTTTGTAGTTCTTTTTTTATGTGTTGTTTTTTGACTCTGCTCACTTCACCTTGTATTATTTTGTAAAAATATTTTCATGCTTATCTATGTTAATCATATTTGTTGTTTTTTATAGCACAGTAATATTCAGTTACATTCATGTACCATAATTTGTTTAGCTGTTTCCCAGATTGAGGAGCATCAAAGGACTACTATACATATTTTGGTATCTATGGAGGCTTTCTTTTTATCAATGCCTAATAGTGGACTTTCTGGATCAAAAGGCATGGATATTTTAGCTTACATGCATTTTTTTTTTAAGATAAGTTTTTATTGAAATCTTTTTTTAAGTTACCACAATTTTCCCCAGTATTCCTTTTCCTGCTCTCCTCTCAGAGACTCATCCTATATAACAAATAATATTTTTAAAGAAAAAAAATCAGCAAAATTGATCAATACATAGAAAAAGTCTAGAAATAATGGACAGTGTATACTTTTGGGCCTATTGCCTCTGTAAATGGGTGGAGTGGGTGTGTCTTTTCATATCTATTCTTTGAAGCCATGCTACTTCTTTGTAATTTTGAAACATTCCCTTTTGAGTTTTTGGTGATGGTTCTTAATGTTTCATTATTATGGTCATTGTGTATATTGTTTTCTTAGCTCTGCTTACTTCATGCAAATCTTTTCATGTTTCACTATATTCATCATGTGTGTCATTTCTTATAGCATAGTGATATTCCATTACATTCATGTAATTAATTTGTTTAGCCATTCCCCAGTTGATGGGCATCTACCTTGTTTCCAATTCTTTGCTTTCTCAAGAAGTGCTGTTTTTAATATTTTGGTGTATATGGGGACTTTCTTCTCAGTGGTCTTGGTGTAGGAATAGTAGTGGAATATGGGATGAAAGAGTATAGACATTTTATTCACTTTATTTGTATAATACAAGTTGTTAAAATTATTATGTTGACTCACAGCTTTATTATGATACACAAATATGACTCTCATTTCACAACTTCTTTGACCCTGACTTTCTTGTGTTTTGATATCTTTGCCATTTGCCTGTCTGCATTTTTAGCACAAATTTATTTTCATTTGTTTAGGGTCACACGGCAATGCTTAATACTGGCTGCTGGCATCCCAAAATAAAGGAAGAATTTTTGACTTGTTCAAATGACGGGTGAGTATTCTTAATGTGAGGCATGCACTGCAATATTCACAAGATTTTCTTTAACTTATGTTTTAAGGTGATATTCACCTTTTAAAAAAACAAGCTAAACAAAATTTATAGTTTTTATAGACAATAATTTATTTTTGTTTGTGATTCTATTTCTATTTGCCAGTGAATGTTAACTTTATCATTAAAAATGTTGGGTTTTTTATGTTACTTTATTGTTTTAGTAAAGAGACCTCTAAATAATATTGGTAGTGACTGAGAAATCAGTCAATCAGAGAAGTATTTTTTAAGCCCATGCTAAATTTTATGTATGCTAAGAGCTAGGCATGCACAAACAAAAGTGAAATAATGACTTCCTTCAAGGACCTTACATTTTCCATGGTTTTCTTCTTTTGATTTTTAGATTTTAACAAATAGAAATATGTGGTTATATAAACAGGAAAAAAAATACTGTAAAAAAAGATAATAGTGTAAATTCCATTACTATTTGTAGAGGGAACTGAATGAGTAAAAAGATGAATATTGTAATATGAGAACCTTGGGTCTTCAGAGTCCATGTCTGAAGATTTCAGGTGTGCTATGCCGTAACAGACTGGCAAGGCGTTGAGCATAGGCCTGGTGGGGACAAGGTGGACATCTAGCTAGCTGATGTTGGCACATGAGGGAGGGATATCTTTCTGGCTATGGTGATAATACAACTGGAGGAAGTGACATTGGTGTCAACTTTGAAAGTTGAAGAGAGAATTTATATGTTCAGGATATAGAAAACAGTCTAGTTTGACTAGATCAGGGGTTGTTAAACTTTTTTTATGTCATGGCATGTTTTGGCAACCTGATGAAATCTATGAACCCTTCCTCATAATAATGTTTTAAATCTGTAAGATAAAAGATAAACATATAAACTAAAAGTATTGTAAAGTAAGTCTATCATATCAAAATACAGTTGTCAGGATATTAAAGAAACAAGTTCACAGATCCTGGATTAAGGTTGGATTGAGCTAGAGTGCACCGGGAGTAGTGCGAGATAATACTGGAATAATAAATTGATGCCAAATTGTGAAGGTCCTTTGAATCACAGGCTGAGGTATTTGGATTGATTGAGTAAACTAGTGAATGAACAAATGAAGGAAGGAATAAAAAAGCATTTTGATATCAAGTTCTCACAGTGTGCCAGGAACTGTACTAATCATTGGGTTTACAAATACAAAAAGCAAACACAGCCCCTGCTCTCGAAGAGCTTACATTGCAAGATCAGGGAGCAACACATATAGGAGAGTGGTAGCCAGGGAGGGATATTTGGTTTGGAAAGTTTCAAGGATGAAGCAGAGCTATGGGGGAGTAAATTGACACATCCTTTTTAACAGCAATGGCAAGTAAAGTTGATTTGATTTCAGAACTAGACAGTAGGAATGAGAATAGAGTTGGCTTTTCATGTCATGGCAGAGTTGTTTATGAGAAGATGTGCCGAGTGTAAATTGAAGCATTAGCTGGAGCTAATCTAAACAGGGTGGCCCATTGTTGAGGCATTTATCCATCAGTACAGCAGCCTCCAGGGCAGGAGTTACTAAGTGAGAAGATTGGTTTCTAGTTTAGGGGAGAAGATGACTGGGGAATAAAATGATTAGGGAGCTTTAGAAGATATTTTTATGCTAGAGTCACATCATCCAAGATTCGTATTAGGACAATTAATTTGACAGCAATTTTTAAGCAGAAGGAAACATTGACTAGGTGACTGTTGCAATGGTTCAGGTGAGAAATAATAATGGTATGGCCTGGGGTTATGGCAGTGAGAATTGATGTAAGGATAGCACACTAGATTAGATTAGATTCACACATCCAGTAATGTGCTGGAATTATGGTTTTGAAGCTCAGAAGAAGGAGATCGAAGTAAGGGATTTGAGAGTCATTCGGGTAGCAAAGATATTTAACATAGGAATTGGAGAGATTATGAAGGGAATAATGTAGGTTGAGAGAGCAAAGGATCAGCAATAGCATGGGGAAATGACTCTATTAAGGTATCTGTAGAGAAGACTAGAAGCCAGAATAAAGGCTGTCAGAGAACCACGATAATCAAAGTAAAGGGAGGAGAGTAGCTAGAAGGAAGATAAATGATCATTATTGTCAGATGTAGAGATGTCAGGGAGTGTCAGGACTGACAGAGCTATAGGACGTGGTGATTATTTGGGTGACTGAAATCTTCACGTTCCTGAAAGGTATTTTTCTGTTTGATTTTGTAACATTTCTAGTGCTAAAATTTCTAGTGTTTTCTTTCTAGAAGGACATGGGTGATTATTAAACAAGATGGGAAACCATAGAAGGGTTACTAACTGCATTGGGGGAGAAAATACCCACATAAGACATTGGCATGCAATATATTAAATGCTTTAAAAGAAGTACAGTTCTTGAAATAAAGTAATAGATCCTTTTAATTCTCACATTTTCAGAAGTTCTTTCTTTATAAACGAATACATTAAAGCACAACTTTAGGTCTGGCATTATATGCAAATGAAGAAAGCAAAACCCAGGATGTATTTTTGTAATTTTAAAATAGAGGGATTAGCTTTACCCATATGATGGTTTCTTTTTAACGGAATATAGCTACATGAAAGCAGACCGTAAGTTAGCCTAAAGCAAAGTGTTTAGGGGATAATATCAGTAGAAGGATGCTTTCAAAATCTAATATTTCAGACATTTGCCCTTCTTTTCTTTTCTTAAAAGCCAGGAGGAAATAATAATTATAATACAAATTCTTGTACATTGTTTCCTGATTTGTATTTTGTGAAGCTGCTTGACAGCTTTGTATGCTTAGATGGCAGGCAGAAGCTGGGTTACCAGCATGGAGACATGGTGAGTTGTATGTAGATGGCTATTTAATAATAATAATAATAGCTAAAATTTTATATCTAGTTTGCTATGTGCCAGGCCCTGTGCCAAGTGCTTTACAATTATTATCTCATATTAACCTTACAAGAACCCTGAGAAGTAGGTGGTATTATTGCCTCTATTTTACAGATGAAGAAACTGAGGCAAACACTTTAAGTGATTTGCTAGGGTCCCACAACTAGTAATTGTCTAAGGCTGGATTTGAACTCAGGTCTTCTGGACTCCAGGCCAAGCTTTCTAAACTTGTGCCAACTAGATGCCATACTTATTTATTTAGGACCCCTGTTGTTTTCATTGAAGAAATCTTGAGAAAGGAAAAGACTTAAGCTCCTTCTAGCTCTTGTATTAGACAAAGACTGCTTATCTTACTACAAGTGAATAAGTTCTTGCTCTAGAAATTATGAAATATAGTCTAACTGCATGGCAATTAAGCAGTTGGTCACTGTCTTGTATTTTGTTTTAAAGAGAAAAAACAATTTTCAAATAAACAAAATTACAATTGAAATTCTTTAAAAGTAAATTAGCAGTTTTTTAGCACTTGTGTTTCTGTTCTGCCTTGCAGGTGTGTCAGTAGTCTTTGGATGGTACTTTGAGAACATAAGAAAACATAGAATCCGGTCCTATTGTTATAAACAATAGAGGTCTAAAGGGGGTTGTCTGTGTCAGATGCCACTATCTCTATATGGACTAATATGAATGTAATGAGCCTTTAAGTTAATTTTGGATGCCTGTATTTGGGAAGAATTTTAATTTATATTAAACTCTTTTTGATATAACCACATGGGCAGTGTAGCAAAAAGGAGTGATGATATTATGCCAACTTAGTATATCAGTTATATACTGACTGCTGTAATTTCCATTGTTAAGTACTGACAACAGAATTAGTCATCGTACTCACCTTAGGTAAGGCATTGGGCAAGTACAGAAATAAGCAAGGGGAAAGGATATTAATAGAGCACAAGTGAGCAGAATTTTGGAGACAGGTGGCAGAGATGGAGACAGATGAACCTTCCAGAATATAGCTCTTAACCTGCAAGGAAGAGGGAAAGACATCTTAGCAATGAAAATAGCAGCTACACAATCTCAGCACTAAAGTCTTACCATTTTTCTTTTGTCTTACCCTCCTTTAGATGCTTTGCCTCTTACTGAGAGTCTTGTTTGTTCTAATTTCATAGTCGTGATTCTTCATCTTATAGGCAAATGGCTTACCACGTTGCTAATTAAGGCGATAGTGGGAGCAGTTAGGCACAATTGTTCAGCAGTGAGGAGTGATAACTGATAGTTTGTTAGACTGAGGAGTAAATAAAATCATTGATCATCAAGATAAATAGCATGTGAATTTCTTGAGGGTAGGGGCAATTTTTATTTTTGTCTTTTATCCACAGTACTTAGGTGGTATGAAGCACAAACCAAATGTTTATTAAATAATTATTTAATTGATTTATTTTTATAGATTTTCAACAGATCTATGAAAAGTGACAAAAATAAAATTTTGACATTTAAAAGTGAGGTAAATTTAATTTATATATAAAATCCTCTTGTGGAACACAGACTCATCCTTTTTTGATGATGCTAGATAAATGAAGCTGTAAATAAATTGCTCTACAGTTGTCATTAAGTTAATTTTGATCCTTTGGAACTGTAGGTTATTGAGGGTAGACTTGAAGACATTTTCCTTAGAGTGATTTTGAGGGAAAAGGGGAAATTATCCCAGTAAAGACTGTTTTGTACTTTGTGGGGTGAAAGGGGAGAATCTCACAGAGTCAGAGAAGGAAGTAAAAATTCTAAATGAGAAAAGTCTTCTTGATTGAAAGGTAGTGAGATCAGGACTAGCAAGATAGCCTAGAAAGATGGGCAAATAACATAGATTCCCTTGAAGAACAAGCAGAGAAGCCAAGTGAAAAAGGTGGTTTAGTGTTTGGGAATATATTCTTTAAATGATTGGAGCCTATTGTGATGTATGTTTGAATGAATAGAACAGTTGATTCTCCTTGGGGCATCTGAATTTTTCCATTGTCCTTAGCATATAGTTAAGATTAACTTATTACTTTAAGAAGATCTGGCCTACATTTGTTGTTGTTGAGTTGTTTTAGTTGTTTCCAACTCTTTGTGATCCCATTTGGGATTTTCTTGGCAAAGATACTGGAGTAGTTTGCCATTTCCTTCTCCAGCTCATTTTACAGATGAGGAACTGAGGCAAACAGGGTTAAGTGACTTGCCCAGGGTCTCAGAGTAAAGTGTCTGAGGCTAGATTTGAACTCATGAAAATGAGCCTTCTTGATTCCAAGCCCAAGGCTCTATCCACTGCTCCATCTAGTTGCCATATCTGGGCTTTATGGTTAATACTTTCTTTTTGAACGAATGAAGACATGATCAGCCACTGGTAGTTTAAAATTAGGGACCACTTAAAAATTTCATTGTTATTTTCACATTTGCTAAAATCCTGTAATAATGTTATCATTTCTTATTATTTATAATAAATATAGTGATATTTATTGTTAGTATTACTGCAAGAGGTTAGTTGACACTTATGAATACAGGTAATAAAAAAAAAAATTATTCAAACCATCCGTTATCTGGAAATTTTCTTACCACACTTGTGGGGGTATTTCATGTGAACAAACAGGAGGTCTGAGTGATATTAAATTCTTTAGCAGCAGGTGTTCTACATCCCTTGTCTCATTTTTTTCTCTTTCTTAAACAGAATTACAGCCAGCCTTGAAATTTAGCAGTCCTCTGCTTTGTGATTTGTCATTATGGCCAGGACCAAGGTTCCTTTTTACATCTGGTTTACTGTTAAAAAAAATTCCTTTCCTAATTCATACTTCTAACCTTTCCTCTACTAGCAGCCTTCCTTTCCCAGTTCAACTTTAAAATGTATCTTTGAGTCTAGTAACTACTCTTTACTGGGAATGCCATAATAAATCATTTAGCATACCCTTTGGTCCTGCTGGTGGTCAAATCATATTTGTGATTATTTTATTAGGTAATGGATCTGTGCTGGTTTTTCCAGTGTCAGGCTTATTTATTTACTTTTGAGGTTGCAGTTCCCAATATCATGGTAAATCACTATTTGCTTGAAATGGAATAACAACAGAATTGTGTATCTTAAAAACAACAGTATGATCTGAGTTGTATTCTATTAAGACTTTTTGTTTATCAGTGATTTATAAACATTACAAAGAAATGGAGTAATAATATTTCCGGTCAACTTCATTTAATAAAGTTTGAGCTGTATAAATTTTAGTGCATCAAATTAAATCTATACTACACACAAATTGTTTTGAAATGAGCCATTTCAACAGTCCCTTATCAGTCTCCACGTTACTCAGATCATCTTCCTTCCTGGCTGTCATATAGGTAGCATAAGCTCATCCAATTTGGCTTTTTTTGCATTTTGTCTCATTTTATTACTTTTCCTACTGTGGAATGTAAATAAATCTTTAAGCTAAAAAGCACTCCTGATTTTAAAATATAAATAAAAGTAAATAATATAAAGAAATCTTTAAGCTAAAAGAGGACTCCTAATTTTTAAAAGGATAGTAAACCTTTCCTTAAGCATATCAGAAATGTTGTACTGTACAATTGTAGTTTCGCTTTTCCTACTAAGGTTTTCTAAAAAGAATAAATGAAAAGAAATTGTTACCTTCAAAGAGTAGAATTGTTCAACAGAACTTCTTTTAGTATTTTTTATTTCAAAAGCAAAAACAAAGGCTTTTTTTTTCCAAATAAGATAAGGCCTCTTTTTTCTTTTATATCAATGGTAACAATCAGTTAATAAACATTTATTAAGCATGTGGTAAGTGTCAGGCAATGTACTCAGTTCTGGGATACAAAGACAAAAATGAAAGAGCCTGTTCCTTCAAGGACCTTATGTAATATAAGCATTTGATATAATTAAATGTCATTCACACTCAGAGTCCTGTGCTATGTGAGAGAGAGAAAAGGTAAGAAGTTTTGTCTCATGGACCTTACAGTAGCAGAGGTACAAGACCACCACAGAAAACTCTTATGTACAGTATTCCTGATAGGTGTTTTAGAGAGCTAGGAAGCAAAGAGATATGAGGGCATAAAGTTCTTGGACTGGAGGAGTGGTGTTGGGTCAAGGAAGACTTTTTATTGGATCTGGCATTTGAGTTGGCTTGGGTAGGAGTTTTAACAGGTAGAGGAGGCTGTTTAAGTGTTGGGAAACATCTTGCTCAAAGATTTTAGAATACAGGGCCTATTTTGCAGGTAGAGAGTATTTCTATTTTACGTAGAGAGTGCCTTCTGTACAATGTGTGGAGGCAAGTGATTAATATAAGATAAGCCTAGAGATAGCTAGTAATTAATGAGATAAGACTGGAGATGCTGAGCTTTGCCAACTTGTGTGAACGGCCTTGAATTCCAAGCAGAAAACTGAATTTTACTTGGTGTTATTGCATGACCAATGGATATGTAAGAAAGTGACATGCCTGGACAATAAGTCCATGAATTTAGAATTAGAAAGTACCTTAGATATCATAAGGTGTATGACCTCATTTTACAGCAGAAGAAACAGTCCCCTAGAGTTTAAGTGATGTGCCTGGGGTTATACAGGTACTAATAGGATTTTAGCTCTGTTTCTTTGACTCTGAAACCATTGCTCTTTGCACCATAACTTCTTTAGAACTACGTATTGAGAAAACTTATTCTGATAGTGGCATGAAGGATTCAGGAAGGCCTGTAAGGAAACTGATGTAAAAACTAAGTACATGGTAATTTGAGTCTGTATTAGGGTGGTAGCAGTATAAATAGGAGAGGGGACAGTTGTTGTTTTTACAGTTACTCAGAAGAGAAGAATCAAAAGAAACTTAACTTTTTAACTGTGAGAGTTGAAAAAGTTATGGGAAAAATTTTTGAGTTTGGCTTTGTTTGTGTTGGAGGGTGTTGAGGGAATTCATTGATAAGAGAGTGGGGATTCCAAAGGAAACAGTGGAATAGGTAAAGAGGTGAGAATGGAGAGTAACAGGGAGGATAGAGGCAGTGTTTTGGGAGGGGCTAAGATAAGCATCTTAGGTGATGAAACTACATGATTGGGATAGGGAAACTAACTACTGTAGCTGGAGTTAGTATGTTTCTTATGCAGAAGTGAACTGATACAGTATTTTATTCACTAAACCTATCTAGAAGCTGAGAAGGAAGCTCGAGCCATTTGTTGGTGTGTGCTTCCATAAAGTTTCTCTCTTGGGTATTTTAACTTTTTGAGGGTAGGAGGTGATGTTGGGGCTCTGAACTCCAGACTTCTTGGCCCCTGATAGGAATGATGAAGAGCTGTAGAAATTTTATCCAGCTTGCCTAAATTGTTTCTTCCATGTGATCTTTTTCTTTTTGATTTGAGAAATAGGGCCAAGAGGCTCTAGGTTTTCTGGCCCCAGTTGGGAGAGGAATATAGGGCTCCTGAACTTCTTCAGGACTTTTTGCTGGTATACTAATATAGTGACCCAACAGACACATTGACAGTTCTTAGAGCCACATGACCCCTGTGTGCTTTGCATGCAACTGTACTAGATTCACATTCATTGTAATATTAAACATATATGGTCTTTGTATAATTCTTTTAAAAAGAAAGTTTTTATTGATGTCTTCTCTTTCTTACATCATCATAGTTATCCCCAGCGTTGCTCCATCTACCTGCCCAGAGAACTGTTCCATTGAAGGAATAATATTTTTTAAAGAGGAAAAAAATTGACCCAGTCAATCAATACATTGAAAAAAATCCAAAAACACATATAATATGCAACACCTGTGGATGTCTGTCCTCCACAGAGGGGTAGGTTGGGAATATCCTCCCATAGTTATTCATTTGAATGGTGCTTGATCTTTATAATTTTGTTACATTTACTTTTGATTTTTGGATCTGTGTACCACAATTTGCTTAGCCATTTTCCAATCAATAGGCATTTCCTTTGTTCCCAGTTCTTTGTTATCACAAAAAATGCTACTATAAATTTTTTGGTGTATATGGGTACTATTTTTCTTATCAGTGACCTCCTTGGCCATAATCCCAGTAATGGAGTTTCTAGTTCAGAGGCTGTGGAACGTTTAGTCACTTTATTTGTGGGGCGTGGTGCAAAAAACTCAGGGTTTTGCATTTCTCTTGTTATTAGTAATTTGGAACCTTCTTTCTTGTGGTCGTGAATACTTTGTTTTATTTTGCATTTCTCTTGTTATTAGTAATTTGGAACCTTCTTTCATGTGGTTGTGAATACTTTGCGATCCTTTTTTTTAGAATGCTTCACATGCTTTAACCACTTACCCATTGGTAAATAGCTATTAGTCATCTATTTATTAATTGTTTATATATTTTAGATACCAAACTTATCAAAGAGTGGTGATATGAAGATTTTTTCTCCATTCTATCACTTTCCTTCTTATCCTAGGTACATTAATTTTATCCCTCTATACCAGTGGTTCTCAACCTTCCTAATGCCCCGACCCTTTAATACCCGTATGTGGGTGTATCTGCATGTGGGTGGACCCACCTGGAGATGGATAGAGGAGCAGTGTCTCGGTTCCCAAGACCATCGGAAATATGTGTTTTCCGATGGTCTTAGGCGACGCCTCTGAAAGGGTCGTCTGACCCCCAAAGTGGTCGTGACCCACAGGTTGAGAACCACTGCTCTATATTTTTGCTTTGTAGGTTTTTTTTTAATCATAAAAGGGTGCCGTATTTTGTCAAAGGCTTTTTTTTGCATCTGTTGAGATGTTCATATGGTTTTGGATGTTTTGGTTTTTAATATTATTAAGAGTGTTGATTGTTTTCTTCATATGAACCACCTTTATATATGTGGTATTGTGTAGTTCATCATTATTGAGCTTTAGAATTTTAGCATCTTAGATTGTAGCTATGATAGAAAATCTGTTAATTTTAGGAATATTTAATTTTTTTTTTACAAGTAGTGTGACCTTAAAATCTACTAGCCATAAGACATAGCTAACTTTCTGGTGTCTAATGACACCTTTAAAATAGGAGTTAATGACTTTATTTCATCTATGACAAATGAAAAATGACCATCACATAGGTTGAGTTATTCTGTGGTCAGGTTGCCAGGAGAGGCATCAACAGGAATATTACTTTTAAAAAATATATCATTGGCTAATGTAGAGTGTTGATACTTTTTAGAAATTCTTCTTAATATGGCTTTAAAAGGTTTCTTTTAATCTTTTTTCCCCTAAAAAATACAGCTAATTTGTATAAAATTAGCAAAATCCAGCAAGAGGAATTTTCCTTTGATCCACTGCCTTCTGTACTTGATTCATACCTGTAGCTTCAGGATGGTGTATGTATACCTCTGCTTTTTCTGGATTTTCACTGTCTTCCTCTTCAGTGAACATGTATATATTTTTATAAGTCCTCAAAAGAATCTGCATTGCCTAATTTTTTTAGTCTTTTATACCAGTGAGGCCCCCACAAAGTTTGTATCTACTGGGAGCTGGAGAGGACCTTTCTCCTATGATTGAGTTCTTAGTCTCGATTCTAATACTCTTGAATAAAGTGGTCGTTAATGTTTTCATAGGAATTCAGGGGAAGCTGGTAGTTCTTTCTCATATTAAGTGTAATTTCTTTAGAAATATATTTTCTGAAAAATATGTCAATAGTAAAATAGAATTCAGTTTACAAAAATCTGATCTATATACACCTTTTTCATGAACATGTTGATTGCATGTAGGTGAGGTATCAGAACACCATAAATAGGCAGTTTTCCACGTAAAGGAAGGGTGTGTGGAAGTTGGAAATTAGAGTGTAAGGCAAAGCAAAAAGAACTAGGAATATGTAAGTTGACCTTATCACTGATTTTGAATGGAAACTAATTGGAAACTGATTGAAAAAGAGAGAGAATATCACTTGAATGAATAAAAATTTATTAAGTGCTTTATTGTTGTTGTTCAGGTGTGTTCCACTCTTTGTGACCCCCATGGACCATTGCACACCAGTCTGTCTATCCTCCACTGTCTCCCCAAGTCTGTCCAAGCTCACGTTCCTTCTGTGACACCTTCTATCCATCTCATCCTCTCCCATCCCCTTCTTCTTTTGCCTTCCACCTTTCCATTATTAGGGAAAGTGCCTAGTCAGAACAAAGCCCTGTGCTAAACTCTGGGGTCATAAATAGAAAAGTAGGACAAGATCCTGCTCTTCCAGAGCTCACATTCTGTGAGGGAGACAACACATATGGAAAGTTTCAGCTGCAAGTCAGATCTAAGAGTGGTCCTTGGGACATAGAGGCAAAACAGATGGTGATGCCTCTTCTTTAATGCCGTTTCTACTGATAAATGAGATTTTCTGATGAAGAACTATTTGACAAGGTTAAGGACTTTGGTGAAAAAACTTTCTTTTTTGAGTCTTCAATAACTGTGACTATAGCACCTACAGGAGCAGTTGCTGGGCTGCATCTTCACAGGGTTTGCTTCCCAGAATGATCGCTGATGAGAAGTGGGCTGGAGTAACTGCTATTATAAGGGCTTTTAGATTCTGACTCCTGGCCTGTCTCCATCAGGAGGAACTGAGGGAAGGTGGTGGTAGTGGTGGTGGTGGTTTGATTTGCTTGGTACATTCTGCTTCCTAACTCTTCCTCAGGATACCCTACTGCTTCAGCAAGGCTGACATGCCTACCCTTTATGTGGCATTTAGTTGACTGATAGTGAGGATGTCTGGCTTCTCCTGCACAAGTATATTTTTCCTCACATGATGGTTGTGAGAGCTGATCTGGAAGTAGACTGGTGGTTGGGGGGAGGGAGGGATGTTCTCCTCCCAGTGTTCTGCTTATCTGCCTATTTGTGGCAAAATTGGTCAGCAGCTGTTGCTAGTGGTGATTGCTTTCAAACAATAATTCTTCCTTCCATTGAGGGAGGTGAGGGCTGAGCATTAAGCTGTTCTGGTGGTTTTAGGTGAACTGCTATTCCCAAGGCTCTTGTTTTCAGGGTCCTGGGATGTCCCCATCTGGGTCAGAGGGGAAATGATGGTCAGGATAGTTGTGGTGCTTTGACTTTCCTGGTACAAACTGCCTCCTGTCTCTTCCTCAGGATGCCCTGCTGCTTAAGCTAGCCTGGCTTACCTGGTCTGTTTGTGGCATTTGGTTGGCCATTACTGAGAATCACAGGAATTCCATCTTCAGATGGTGTCTGTGAAAGCTGGTCTGGAAGAGAACTAGTAATCTGGAAGGTGCTATCCCTTCAGGGTTCCTATGCCTATCTTAAACTGAGTTCTTAATATTTGAAAAAAATATGAGCTATGTGTTATGTGGGCAGTGGTGCCATAGAAGGTTATTATCCCCACTGTTCCAATGCAAAGCACCTTTATATGTGGTTGGAAGGATAGCTCATAGAGCTGGTTGATCTGGGTATATATCTTTCACAGCACTTAGAGATGGACAGTGAACCCAATTTAGAATTATAATGGAAGAAGGGAGAAGCATGGATTAATTTTGGGAAATTATGCAATGCTTTTCATGACTCGAACCTTCTCCCTGAAACAATGATCCATTTTTTTTTTTTTGGTGATGCAGTGTGCCTATGGATCATGTAGTATACAGTCTTCAAAGAATGGAAGCCGTAGGCCACCCAAAAGGCAATGGGGAGATGTATTGTGGGAGTGAATAAACTGTAGCAGTTTATCAGTGAAAAATTATATACCAAAAGGGTTATAAAAGTTATTAAAGAGGTATATGACCAAGAGAAGAAATCAACAGGTCATTTAGTGATAATAAAATACTAAATTCACAGATGTGGATTAAAAAAAAATCTGGCTCTGCCAAAATATCCATATAACCATATGTATAATGAGTAAAATGGAGGGCTCAATATCCTTCTATTGATGAACAACACTCAGACTCCACTGGTATCATGCTGTGATAAGAGACCTGGAGGAAGAACTCCAATGAGGAGGGGTCCCCTGTGGAAGACTGACAGGAGTATATGGCAAGGCATCACAGAAGATGGAAAAGGTTTGTATTCTTCTCCTTTTGAATTAGTGCCACATTGAGATCACAAATCCATCCAAACTTGTCTTGTCAGACAGGTCAGTGATGGGATATTTTATTTCTCCTTGGGGATCAAGGATTTAAAATTTGCATGTTTGGGAATAAAGTTAAAGTACTCCAGATAAGAATCAAGAAATCAAGCCACTTTTGGCTTCCTTAGGTAATTATAAAACTTATTTCTAAAATGATAAGGTGAGAACTAGAACTAATTTATTTTTCATTCTTTACTAGGAATTTCTTGAAATCACTCAATATTTGGCAAACTTTATTATTTTTAAACAATACATTTTATTTTATTGATATCTTTTGTTTTTAAATTCCTATTATTTACTTCCTTTGGGTCCTCAGTATTAATAATTAAGATGGAAGTTTTGAAATTGCCGATAGTGAAAATAAACATATACTTAAGTGAATTATGGTCAAATAAGTGTATTATGAGAGTTTCTGGGAGTGAAAGTAAAATGTGAAATACAGTCTGTTTCACTTAAATGAGTGTTATATGAATATTTAGGCATTAGTAACATTTTTTTTCCTGGTCTGGACCTGTGATGTTAGCATATAGTAGAAACAAACGTCACTAATATACTCAAGGGTACTGCTAATTTTTTTTCTGACTGGATTTAAGAAATATGCTTCCGATTGAGCAAATTTCCTCCAGATTTCATGAAGTTGAGGAACAGTTTTAAGGAAGCTTTGTCCTTTGGGCCAATGATGCCCCACATTTTCCCAACTTTTTTTTTTATCCTGTTCTCCTCTGACCCTGTGTTTGTCTAAGAAATTAATATGTTCTTTGAGGCCACCTCTGGAAATTTCTTTGTGAAAGTTGTAGGATTTAGAGCCAGGACACTTCAGTAAGCCTTAGTTGTATGCATCAAAAGAAAAATATTTATTTGCACACATGGATAAACACATTTTTTGGATAATATGATTATACTGTAGGAATTTTGCATAAATGTTATTCGTCTGAACACCTCCTGCATCACTACAGTATTATGCAAACACTTTTTTGCTCAGTAGAATTAATGTTGCCAGGCTACAGTTTTCACCACTTTTAGGAGTATTGCGGATAGCCATGTCAAGAACAATACCAGACTTTAATATAAAGAGCACTATCCTGAGTGCTTTTAGCTGGAGGATCACTTGTTCTATTTGGAGTTTAAATGTTAGAATAGTCTTGAAAAAGGTTATGATCACTCGAGAAGCCAAATTTCAAAGCTTCTTGGATCAGTTAGTCAACAAGCATTTATTGAGGCCTATTATATGCTAGGCACTATTCTAAATGTGAGTGTACATGCAAAGGTAAAAGACAGCTCCTGCTCTCAGTGAGCTCACAGTCTAAGAGGGAGACAGTATGCAAACAACTATGTGCAAATTCATTTTTTACAAAATGAACTGAAGATAATTAACAGAGGGAAGTTGATAGCATCAAAATAGATCGGGAAAGACTTGCAGACCATCAGATTTTAGCTGAAACTTGAAAGAGCCTAGGAAAGTTGGGAGGCAGAGATTAGGAGGGAGAGAATTCTAGGCATGAGGGATAGCAAGTAAAAATGCCCAGAATCAGAACATGGAGTGTATACCATGAAAGGAATGGCCAGGAGGCCAGTGTCTATAGATTGTAAAGTATGCGGAGGGTTGTAAGGGGTGTGTGTGTGTGTGTGTGTGTGTGTGTGTGTAACTTGCAGTTTAGGAAGATAGGCTCAATAGCTGAATGGAGTATCAACCGGAGCTGAGAGGCTTGAGGCAGGAAAGGAACCAAAATGTTGGATTAGTCCAGATGTTGAGTCATGCCTACATTGGCATAGTGGCAGTATTAGAGGAAAGACAGGAACATAGATGAGACATGTGTTAAAAACAGAAAAGACAATATTTTGCAACTAACTGATTGAACAGGGAATGAAGGAATGAGTGGGAGAACACTTAGGTAGTGAGCCTGAGTAACTCTAAGGATGGGGGTACCCTTGATAGTTATGGGAAGTTAGGAAGAGGGATTTGGGGAAGGAAGATAATGAGTTCAGTTTTGGATAAGTTGAGTTTAAGTTATCTGTGAAGCACACTGTTCCAGACATGCCAGTAGGTAGTTGGAGATGTGAGACTGAGGGTCAGGAAGGAGCTCACAGAATCATTTGCACAGTAATGATTTTTGAAATTGTGGGAGCTGATGAGATCAGCAAATGAAATAGTATAGAGGGGAAAAGAAGAGGACTGAGGACTAAGTCTTTGGGGACTTCCAAAGCCTTGGTGTCACATGAATGAAGATCTGGCAAAAGAAGAGGAGTAGATTACATGTTAGAGGAGAACTCAAAGAAAGCACCATCACAAAACTTAGAGAAGAGAGTATAATGGGGAAGAAGGGTGCAGAGAAGTCAAGAAAAGTGAGATTTGAGAAAACACCATTAGATTTGGTAAATAAGAGATCATTGGTAACTCTGAAGAGAGAACTTTTGCTTGAATAATAAGGTCGGAAGCTAGACTGCGAAGAGTTAAAGACAGTGAGAGGAAAGGAAGCAGAGACCTTTTTTGTATACAGCCTTCTTTAGATGTCTAACCAGAAAAGTGAGCAGAGATATGCGATATCTAGCAGTGATAGATAGATTAAATGAGGATTTTTTGAGGGTAAGGGAGCCATGTGCATATTTGTAGGCAGTAGGGAAGGAACCAGCAGACCAGGAGAGAATAAAGATAAGTGTGAGAGTGGGGATGATAGAAAGAAGAGGCTGGAGAAGATGGGATAGAGTGGGATCCTTTGTGCAGGTAGAGGGTTTGGCCTTAATTAGGAGAAAGGCCACCATTTCACATGAAACAGGGATGGAGCAGATGGTTAACATAAGGTATCTGGGTGATATTAGATGAGGAGGAGAAGAGAGGGAGTTCATGGGGAAGAGCTTTGATTTTTTTTTTTTTCAGTCAAGCATAATGCTAGGAAGTCTTCCCAGGCAGGCACAGCTTGGGTGTCCTAAGAAAGGTCTTGGAAGGAGAGTGCCTGTTACGGACCCCAGGCCAGCCAATAGGTAGGGCTTAGATGTCCAGACACGGTACCCAGAATGAACCTAACCTGAGCAAACTGCTTGCTTTGGAGTTTGAATGTTTAGGGATTGAGTCTGGATCATGTAAATTAAGTTAATTTACTGAAATTGTTTAGACCCTCATTAACTCTTGCTAGATTATCATACTGGTTCCTGATTGTGGTCTTCCTGCCTCAAACTTCTTCACACTTCATTGTACCCTACACACTGCTGCCAGAGGAATTTTCCTCATACACATCTATCGTGAGAAATTGCTCCTCTTAGCAATTCCAGTGGCTTCGTATTGCCTCTAGAATCCAATGTAAATATTCCTCTGCTTAGCTTTAAAAACCCTTCATAACCTTGTCCCTACCTGTCTTTTCCCCCCTCATTATCCACTATTTTTCCTCCTGCATTCTGATTCCAGTTCCTCTGTTCCTCCTACTCATCACTCTCTTTCCTGTCTTTCTGTGCCTTTGCTCTGGCTATCCCCTGTGCCTTGAATGTGTTTCTTCCAACTTTGCCCTTTTTACCCTAAAATCCTTCTTTCTTTAAGACATAGTTCAAACACCACTTCCTACATTAAAACTTTTCCCAGTCACTTCAAATTGTAGTGCTTTCTTTCTCAAATTACCCTGTATCTAATTTTATTAATTTGTACTTATTCCCTTTTTCTTTATTTCATATATATTTATGTATGTCCCAGGTATGTTCCACATTAGAACGTAACCTCACAAGTATTTCATTCTCTATTTATATTCCCAGTGTTGGGTACATAGTAGGCCCTTAGTATATGTTGGTTGGTTGATTGTATTTTTTCAGGTGATACCTCAGAGTTGTTTTGATCTGCATTTTTCTGATTATCAATGATTTGAATACCTTTAAAGACTATAATTGATAATTTGTATAAATGGGGAAGTAGACTTATAGGTAGAAAGTAAGTTGTTGATATTTTTAGTTGCTTTTTTTTTTTTTAAATTAAGACCTGCAAATTTCCCCATGCTTTTTGGTATTTTTCTCTCCTTTTGGGAATGGATTCCTCAAAGACTTCATAATTATTTCATTTCCCAGGATGGCTATATACTTGATCCAATCCATCTGCTTTTCCTATCTGATCTCTATAATGCCATTTCCACTTTCTCTATAAGCATATCTGGGACTGTGGTGTTAGAATCCAGATGTGGTAGTTCTTTTTTCTTCAGTGGTGAAACTATTTTATTTTAAAACTTTTTTTAGATCTTTTTCATTTCTTATTCTTTGTTCTTCCATTTTCTTTAAATATCCTCAGGATGACTTTGCTCATTTGCATCTCTTGTCACACTTTATTTAAATTGGTTATTTTCACTTTATGAGGCAGTAGTGTTCATGATCTTCCAACATCCTTCTTCCTAACATTTTACAATTATATCCTGCTTGCCTTTGGCTACTATCTCTCATTTACTGACAAATAGGTCAGGTGTTTGTTCCTGTGCTTTTTAGGATCTTTTGGTCTTATTATGGCAATTTATTTTATTAAATTTCTGTGTGAAATTATAGTCAATGTTGTGTCATTTCTTTCAGTTTTCCATTTTTATTTATCAGTTGCTTTTTTAAATAGTTCAGGATTGAATTGTTTAGATTGCAAACTATATATTTTTCTGATTATACTTTTTTTTTCCCCCTGATCTTGATCTTTAGCAGTTCATTGGCTTTCATCAGTAGGCTGATTTAGCTATCACTTCCACATCAATTAATGAGTCTTTTCTTTTCTTCGAAGATATAATCAATTTCCTTTTTTATATTATTCTAGAGCAGGGGTAGGGAACTTGTAGCCTCAAGGCCCACATGTGGCCTTTTAAGTCCTCGGGTACAGCCTTTTCACTGAGTCCAAGTTTTAAAGAACAAATCCATTTATTAAGCAGATTTGTTCTGTGAAGTTTGAATTCAGTCAAAGGGCCATACTTGAGGACCTAGAGGACCACATAAGATCTTGAGGTTGCAGGTTCCCAACCCTGTTTTAGAGTGCTTGTTGTGTATAAATCTTCCTGTTAATTTCTTGAAGAAGTTAAAAGTGTGAGGCTTCTGTATGCTTTCTAAGTCTTTGACTTTTCACATTTCTTCTTTCCAGTCTGTTCTTTCCGATAGATTTTTTTTTTTTACCATCCTCATCTATTCTGATCTTTAAATTGAAGCTGCTGTGTATCAGAGTGCATATTGATTTTTTTGGGAAGGTGTTACTGAATTTTTCATAGACTTTCTCTAACTTTTTGTCATTGTTGATACATAAGCTACAATTATTTTCAAAGATGACCATGCAAGAATCTTTTTTCTTGTCTTTGGGTATATGATAAAACCAATTCTGTTGAGTTCTTTCTTTGCTACTCTTTGGAATGGCAATGTCCAGAGACTCTCCAACTCCTTTCTTTGCTATTCTCTGCTCTTCTATTTTTTTTTTAATAGTGAGAATGCCAAGTTTTCATTTAGCTGAAGTTCTCTTCTTCTGGCTTGATTTATTGTGAAAATATCTAATTGACTTGATTTAGTTCCTCTAAAAATATGTACATTTGGTTACTGGAAAAGAAACCAACATTAAGGGTACCAACAGAAACTGTGGGATTCTTCATACTCTTTTCCCCTTTTCTGTTATGTTGTCACTGATTGTCATTTTGTACTTTATTTTATGGGTTATTGTGGCTAAAGAATTCATCACTAAGTGGCCAGTCATCTGATGATGAGCCATTTCAGTATATTGTCATGGGAAATAAAAGAAGACCACTAGCTTGTTGTAGTGGACTCTCTGGCACACTTAGGAAAGCACATGGATGTGAACTACAAGAGATGGGCAGTCTGGACTTGATTGCAATCTGCATCATTAGTGGGAATGTACATATATGGTCGAAGTAAGAGATTCATTTGAATATTTGGATTAATAGTTGAAGTCTTTTCTCTTGAGAATTGTTTGCTCAGGTCTCAAAAGTTATGTTTATCATGTACCCAGGGCAACAAGAAAGATTATTTCATGAGATATTTGGTCATCTTGAATTGCAGTGTTTATGATAATTATTTTTCAAAAGTTTACAGTGAAAGTAATTGTAGCTTATATGCTGACTTTGACTACTCCCTATTAGGTGTGATTCTTAATCTTAAAAGTTTGTGTCAATTCCCTAAAGAATTGAGATGTTAAATTCATCAGATATGTTTGTGCAAGTGTTTACCACTCCTTCTCCTTAGTTCTGATTGTATTTTCATTTCTTTTATATGTACCAGGACTTTTTATTTACAAATATTAATAATAAAGTGATATATTTTGTCTTTGAAAATGTCCTGTATTTAATATATGGTTACAAATACTCTCCTGTTCAGTTCTGAGAGCTGGTAATACTAATCCATATAGCGGCTAGATGGCACAGTGGAAAGAGCCCTGGGTCAGGAAGACTCATCTTCAAATCTTCCCTTAGACATTTACTAGCTGTGTGACTCTGGGCAAGTCACTTAACCTTGTTTGCCTCAGTTTCTTCATCTGTAAAATGAGCTGGAGAAGGAAATGGCAAACCACTCTAGTATCTTTGCCAAGAAAACCTCAAATGGTGTCATAGAGAATTGGGCATGATGAACAAAATCCATATAGCAGGGTATGTTGTTTGTGAAAGGTTTTAGCTGTCCAGCCATGTAGAAAGTAGGGCAGCCCTATTTTGTTGATTTGTACAATGTTTTCTGTTATTAAATAACATTTATAAACATCATCTTCTGACATGTAGTAGGTGCTCAGTAATGCTTTTCCCCTTCCCCTTTGCATTTTTATACACTTGATGCTACTTTGTTATATTGTTGGTAAAAGCATGTCGTCCATCAGACAGTTCACAGTCGGGATGCCACTTTTATTTTATGTTGATCTGAAAAGACTTCAAGCCTTACTGTCAAACAGCCATAACCACAATTGGATGCTCTTATTTATATGGGATAGCTTTCTTTTTTCTTGGTTTGAGCTTTAGAAATGAACTGTTATGATATGTGAACAGGAAAAAGAAACAGGGCCACACACATTTTCTTTTAGTCACTCAACAATATGTATATTTGTTTTGTGTTGTAAGTCACTAAAACCTTCTGTGATGTTTTATCCTTAGCCTGTTCTTTATAACTAAACATCAATTATTTGCTGACTGTAAAGGCCGGAGATAGTTTCATGTAGACTTATGTCTAAATTCTAAATGGTCAAAAGAAAGTAGAATAGTTTTGAACCATTTTAATCTACTCAATCTGTCAACACCTTTACATAAACCAGTCAGGAAAACAAAGGATTAACAGCTTTTATTGTTTGATTTTTCACAGTAACACACTTATTAGATCAAGAGTCCCAAACTTAGTAACAAATCTTTTTAACTAGTGTTTCAAAAATTTAACAGCATTGAAATATCTAGTAGGATTATCCTACTCTTTTCATGCCTTGGTAGTAATGCATTAGAATTTTTGGATCTCAGAAGAGGGGAAAGTGATTTTGTAAAGCTTAGATATCTTCCATATTCTGATGTTTGACCGTGTTTGGGAAGAGATTAGAGAGTTATGAAGAATTTATTAGTTTCAGTAGCTATTGAATTAGCTAATGAAATGACTTTAGGGAAGAAAAAACTTCCTTTTTGCAAAAGACAGAAAGTGTGGATTTGTTCTTTGTAGATATTTGTTTTACAGATTGCTGTATAAAATTTTGTGCTTCTGTGCAATCCATGTTCTCTTTCTTGATTTTTTTTCCTGTTCATTCTTATTTCCACAAATGAAAATAAGAAATCTTAAGTTTCTGAATACCTCAGTAGGATGAGGGATCAGTAGAAATAAAATAGGCAGCATTATCTCAACAAGTAAGTATTGTAAATGTGACTAAGGATCAGAACTTAATACCTTGAAGGACCAAGGAAATTTTTCCATCAAATGATGTGACTGGACCTTCTACTGTTAGGTGATTATTAGTTTCTGTAACACCATGCATGAGCAGCTTCCCAAAAGAATGCAACATGAATATCTTTTAAGATTCTGATTTAACAGTATAGTGAACACTCCATTTATTCCATAACAGATCAAGGCAAACATTCACAACAAATCACAATATAATATTCAGAACATTACATCTTATCACATAAAATCACAATATAATGTTCACAACAGCTTAACATTAGAATGGCCACATAGTTTTGACCAAAGTGGCCACAGTACTTATAACAAAGAACAAAAGAATAATCATCTGGTTTCCCTAAGGGGGAAACCCTCCTTACTTAATCAATTCAATCATTTCACAATACAAATCAGTCTTCCACTCATGGGGCAATCATAAGTTAACTTAAGCAGTCACTTATCCAGATTCACAATTACTAGGTATCATTAATCACTAAATACAGTCATTAGAAAATCACACAAACCCTCCACCCTCTGTGTCTAGTAAACTTCAGTTTTACCACATGTTCAGTGTCCAAGGAGAGGCCTTTTCTTCATCTTGACTCGGGGTGGTCTCTCAGATTCCCTGGATCCCTATTCATGGTCCCAGCTCCTACCTGAATCCACCAAACAGTCACCTGGATTCAGAAGCAGACAGCTCCCAGGTTCTCTTCCAGTCCTCCAGGCAGTTCTTGTTATACACTGAAGTTCACAGGGTCCAGCACATCTCAAAACCTTCACAACTTCTGTTGCCGGGAACTCAAGGATCAGCCAAGCCACAAACCAACAAAGGCTTATCCCGGTCATGCTTCTTTAGTCCTCCAGCAGTTCAGCTGGCCCTAGGACACAAAAGAAATCTCAGCCTTCCAGGCGGCAGCAGCCACTTTGGCCTTCACCAGATTCTGGTCTCATAGAAAGCTCCAGCTCAGTTCTCAGTCTAGTAGCAGCCCAGCTCCCAGATGATGGAACAATTCTGCTTCCACTAGGAGTAAAAATTCTTGATTCTGTCTGTCTCTCCTCTAGAGCTCTTCTTAAATACACACACACACACACACACACACACACACACACAGAGACACACACACAGACACAGACACGCACACACACACACACACACACACACACTTCCTGTCTCAACCAACCCCTTCCTGTTATGTCAGCAACAGGAGACAGAGTTCACAACTTCTGTTTCTTTCACAGAAATACTTAGTTACTAGTTACTTAGTTACTAAGTTACTGAGTTACTAGTTACTTGATAACTAAGGGCTAAGTACCTGCTAAATTAATTACTGTTAGGTTTCACAGAGAACTAAAGAGGCCATTACATTACTTGACTAGGTAAGCTGTGACAACTCCAGTAGTTTAATATATAAGCAGTTGTTCATTTCTGTCATATGAAAGAGTTTCTTTCTGGTCTCTCTGTTGTCACTCTGTTACTGTTGCTTTCCTTGGCTGCTGCATTTCTGTTGTTTGGGGTGTTTGAGAAGCAAACCTCTTCAGTTCTAGTTTTCTTTCTAAAAATGTTTAAAACACCGCTTTGGTATTGAGCATCCATCTTTTTTCACCTTTGGTTAAGCTCAGATTTTTGGGGTGGGTCACCCTGGGCTGCATCCCAAACTCCATTACTCTTTGGAACACATTATTCAAATCCTTACTGCATTTTTTGGTGGGTGCAGAATAGATGGGTGTTATTAGAATTTCCTTCACTTTGTAGTTGCAGGTCTTTCTCTGGATTGCCCGAAGAACTTAGGACTTCTGAAATAAATTGTTAAATTTAACAATGTGGCTTGGAGTGGCTTGGTTTTTTTTTTTTTCCTGGAGGTGATCTATGAATTCTTTTCATTGGTATTTCATTTTATATGTTCAGAAATTCTGCCATTTTGTTGTATTATTTTCTGCATTATGATTTAAGGGTTTTAGTTCTGTTTTATACTTCTGGGAGATCTGTGATACTTAGGTTGTCTCTGCATCCTTTCTGTTGAGCTTAGTATGTTTTTCTTGCATAGTGAGCATAATTTTTTTTTTAAATGCTCCCCCCTCCCTTTTGGCTTCCTTCTTCTAGATTGGGCTTCACTACTATATATTTTCATTCCCAGTCTATTGTTCTCGCTTCTGTTTCTTTGATGAGATTTGCCATCGCAGACTCCACTTTTACCATTCTGCACATTATTTTTGCTGCACAGGACATAAATTCTGCTCTCTTAATTCTCATTTCCCTTTTGAACACCCAAGGAACAGTAAGTTGTGGTTCCATGATCTCTTCAGTTTTCACAGTGCCTCTGTATCAAGTGTTAGATCATTTTTCTTTGTTTTGTAGCATTTATTCATAGAATCCTGAAACCAGTTTACTAGTTATGGAGCTGTATTTTCTTCTGTTGTTAATGTTTTCCTGTTGATTTATCTGCTTATGCTTAGGGTCTTTGAGTTTTCTTTTTTCCAGAGATCTTTGGTAATTTCAGATTTTTTCCCCCTTTCTGCTTTTCCTCTCTTGAACATTTTCTGACTTTGTCCCCTCAGATGATAGTTTCCTTAGGGGCTGGATCTAAAAACATCTCTACCTCCTTCCCACTGGCAGTTCAGCATTTGTAGTGCAGTGTTATAGGATTGTGGGCCCCAGGAGGTTTTTGCACCTGAAGGGCTGTGGCCTTGTGGCTGTCTTGTCACTCCTTCTCCCCCCTCCCCCATTCTTCTCCCCATACACCCTTCTGCTCCTCTCTGCCCCCCCCCCCCCCAACCCCATGCAAAGCAAACTTCTGAAGTCTGGAGCCAGTTTCTCCACCATCTGGAAAAAGGGATGGAGGATCAGGGTATGAGGTCAGGCAGGGAGTTTGTGGCAAGTCTTTGTTGTACCCTAGGGTCAGCTAGTGTAGCCTCCTTGCCTGTAGTGTGAGAACTAGGAGAGGGATGCTGAGTTAGCTCATGTTTCATGAGGGTCAGTTTATGGATTTGTTTGATTTTTTAAAAACTGTCTTTTGGATTCTGTACATCCTAAACCACTGAGACAGTTAGTGTTGCTTTATCTTTGGTTTATAATTTCTGTTTTGAAAAGATTTGAGATATCTAGTCCTCCATGTTGTTGCTCACATAACTTGGAAGTCTCATCAGTGTGCTGTGACACAGGGTTGTCTTTTAAAGTAGAGGGGGTGTGAGAACTTTACAGTGCTATAGATCATGTGTTCAATCCTGTCAGCTACCTGTGTTATTGGGAAGAATGTGAATTATACAGCATAGATAACTCAGTGAAATTTATTCCTGCTGATGATAGAATTCTGTTAAATTCAAAAATTTATAAAGCACTTATTCCATGGAAGATGGGATGCATCTTGGCATAGTGGCTAGTCCTCCAGCCTTGTAATTAGAAAGACTTGGATTCAGATGCTGCCTCTGATAGATAATAACTCTGTGGTCATGGGCAAATCACATAAGCTTATAAGTTTTTCAGACTACATAGATTCCTACACTTAGGATATCACAGCTCTAGGCATGCCTTTCCAGCTTCTCATTCCTCCATCAAAATAACATAGGCAGGGAGAGGGCTGCTCTCCCTTGTCCTTGCAGAATGTGATAAGGGAAGTTAGAGTCATACAGATATTGTTCTATGCTAAGTTTGAAGCAGGACAAATCACTTCCTCTGAGGGACGCAGAAGGCTCATGAGGTACCTGAGTTAGGCACTGAAGGAAGGTTTTTCTCCAAGCAGAAAAGATCCCAGCCATTGATGGTGGTATGAACAAAGATATGGGGAAAAGAGAGGATAGAATGAGGAGAACTCTTTTCCAAAAAGCCAAACTGGATGTACTGTGAAAGTGGTAGGCTATAAAGTATACACTCCTTTTTCAATTAAGTTGTGTTACTCGGTGTAAGTGAATCAGTTTGGACAGAAACCACGTGCGCAAAACCACGTGCGCAGGTCTTAGAAAAAAAAGCTTTGTACAAAGCTTTTAGTTACATTTTTTGAACTATGCTTTATTTTTACCTAGGGTTTTCCCAGTAGTTGAAATATGAATATTTTTGCCATCTTGACATATTTCCTTTTATTTAAGATCTGTTGTGTTCTTTCCTGAACCATTTGTTGAGCACCTACTTAATGTAAGCCATATTATTGAAGTCCTCACTAACTGAACTGAAAGTACAAACATCACCCTTAGGTTTAGGAAGTGGAAAGAATTTCTTAGGTTTCCACTAAGAAATAAATACCACAAGTCTCAGGAAATAGAGTACCTGTGTTTAGTTTTCTTCCCTTATTCTTTGATTTATTTTTTCAACTCAGTTATTCTGCTCTGAATTAATTTCTAAATTTTCCCATCTTGAGGAATCAGGGTAATAATTTTTTTCATTATTTGATCTAAATTGAGCAGATACAGTAGAGATAGCTGCTTGAATACTTTTCTGGAACTGCTACTAACATCACATTTAACTTCAATTAAAAATAATTTTACTCAGTTATTTTACTCAACAAGCATAAAAATTCTATTTTTAAGCTTTTTGATTTATTTAATTGACTTTTTAAAAAACAAGACTTCTTATTGTTGTGTCTGGTGATAAGGTAGATTAATTTTCCTGTCTTTTTTCCTGCATAATCTTTCTGACTTTTTTTAAACCCTAATCAGGCTGACCGTTGTAACATTTCTTATTTGTTTTACCTAGAAGTAAATCTTTGACAAAATTATGTCTTTACTTATACTAATTTTTCATTCCCTGTCCTTTAAACTCCTTAATCTTATCCTAAAACATACTTCTTACATTCTGGGCTAATGGGATCTACTGATTGATCTTGAAGCCTAAATGACTGTTTGGTATCTCAGATCATTCCTGCTTTCTAGGTTCTATGGGGATTTACAATGTTGGGTCTGGGGGAGACACACTTGGGTTACCAAATGAATTGTTTTCTTCCCTCATACTTTGCTTAAGTTTTAAAAAAGTGAATTGCTCCTAACCCTCAAGTGTCTTGTTTGCCCATAGATCACAGGAAAATTTTGTATATATTATATTGTTTTAACTAAAACATGTTATTTTTGTGTGCCTCTAGTTTGTACCATATCAATCATAGTTCAGTTGGTAGGTAAAGTAGATGGATATTGAGTGGCTGTGATTTAACAATTGAAAGATATCAAAGGCATGAATTCTAGTTTTAAATTTGCTTTCATTATGTAATGACACTTTGCACCTGTTTTGCAACCTTTCGGTAGGGAGCTGGAGCTGCACTGTAGTGATGATTTAAAACTTTTGACAGTGCAATGAGTGAGAACACTCCTTCACTACCTGATTAGATGAGATTTCCCAGCTGATTGTGGTCTAGTGAGGGAGTAGAGGGGAATCAGCTCAGCAAGTAGTTTGGCAGGTAGAAGAACTGTAGACTAGGATTATACTTGCCTTACTGAAGTAGATTGATAAAATATCCTGATATTAGGCACTACTTAGAATTTTGAGGAATGACAAGCTATTAACTACTTTGCATGCTAAAAATTTTCAAAAAGTACTTTATAGACTAATATAGAGTTTCTAGGCATCTGGTGTACTTTTGGAGAAAACCATAGAATGCAAAAAAGGAGACAATAAATAAATAGGTTGATTTAAGAGAATTATATGTAAAAAAGTAATTTTGCCTGGGAAGACTTATTAAAGGATTTGAGGCAAAAAGTAAGGATCTTGAATGTGAGCTATAGCACAGAGTCTATTGTGTGGTCCAGAGAAGGGGAATGATTTAGCTAAAGAAACTGAAAAAGAAAACAAAACTGGTGATGGATATTAAGAATTAGCCAGAGACAGATAAAGTAGTGAATCCAATGGTGTTTTGAGGTTTAAGTATGGCATTGACTAGGACTTACTAAGATTGAAGAGGGAGAGGAAATAGCAAGGGGAAATTCTAGTCTGATTTTTCACTTATAAGGAATAATTGATGGAGTTGAAATCATGAGAGATGATTGAGGATGCGAGTTGACCATTCCCACCCAGAGTTTGTAACAGAAGGGATGAAATCCACGTCTGGTTTGTCTCATCTTCTAGATTTTGGGAAAGCAGATTTCAAAGGATTTGGAGGAAGGATAGACAAGATCACCTGGATACAGGTTAAGCCAGTCAAGGATGGATTGGAGAACTTGAGAATGAAATTCTGATGACATAAATGCTAAGGAAAACAATTCCAGTGAGGAACAAAAAATAGTATTTGTATAAATGACTCTGATGTGGGTGAAATAATCCACCAACCCACTTAGATTTTAAAAAGAAAAGTATAGAAGAGGAAACCAAAACTAGGTTAACAGGGGATGAATTTAAGATCATAGCACTGCCATGTTAAAGCAGCATCAAGAGTTCTGAAGCTGGAATGGAGACTAAAAAGGGAAATTAAGGGCACTGAAGAAGCAGTTTTCTTAATTGCTAACTAAAAAGGAGGCCCAGAGAAAGGCTAGGACAAGCTAAGTGACTCTGTTCTGATTTTGCTTATTTTTTCTGTCTTAAGGAATGACTTTTCCGTTGGAAACCACAACCAAAAATGACAAACAGGGAGTCAGAGCCTTGGATAAGCAAGATAGCAGCTAGTGAATTCATTACTACTGTGATTACCAGCTGCTTTTAGTCATTTTTGTATTTGGAAGAATTACTTCCACTAAGGCAGATCAAAGTTCATTCATGTCTTATACATATCTTGTTCATGTTTTCTTTTAAACTCTCCATAGAGTGTCCATCTGGCATGAGTGCCTTTCTCCAGAGGTTCCTAGCTTGTTATTAGGCATCAAGAATATTGATTTGTATCTATATTATCCTATTGGAATATGGAAAAAATTTAGTGATGCTACTGAAAAACAAGATCTAACTGTGGATTGAAGAACAAAGGTGAGGGACAGCTATTGGGGTGGGAAAATAAGGGAGTATTATACTGCATTTGAAAATTTCAGAAGAGACGGTTGGAATAATTCCTAATGAGAGTAATTAGGTTTGGAATTGGAATTTTTTTTTTTGTATTAAACTAGGAAAAAAAAGGTGATGATAACAACCCAGTAAAAGATGAAATAATTAATCTCTGTAATAACCAGAAACTCTCAATTGATTTCCAATCAATGAAGTTACAAAATTTTTGCTGTACTGTTGAAGTAGCATATCCCATTCTTATGAAACATACTTAGAAGGTTTTCATTTTTCTTTTTTATAACAAGTTAACTCTGTGAATGAGGATTCTCAGTCAAATCCAAAGCAGGAAATAAACTACAGTCTAAACCTGCTGTGTGAGCAACCTCTTTAAAAATCTGTACTAAGAATAAAACTATCAGTCTAAAAGAAAAAAGAATTAAGGATCTCACTAATTTATTAGATTTTATTCTGATAAATATTTTCCAGCTTTATAATACTAAAGATTTTTGCTATGTACCACATGAAACTTTCTTTTTGACTAATCAATCCATTATCTTATTTCTTATGTATATATGCATGTTGTAGATTCTAAAATTTATTTCCTTTCTTATTAAATAGTGAGTGTGTGAAGATTTGCTGAAAGCCAAGAGGCATGGGGTATGTAAAAGATTTGGAACCCCTGGAATAACACAACCCTGAAAGTGCTAAAGTTTAATTAAAGTAGATTGCCCAAAGATCAAATGAAGAGCACATATTAGATGTAATAACACAACCCCGAAAGTGCTGAAGTTTAATTAAAGTAGATTGCCCAAAGATCAAATGAAGAGCACATATTAGATGTAAATCAGCTGCAGCAAATTATAAAAAATAAAATGTGCAAAAGCTGTGGCATAAAACGTATTATAAAGAAAATTAGCAGAAAAAAGAGGTGAGGGCTGGTTCTGTGGCTCAAGCAAGAAAGAATGGATAGACAGCTTTGTTCGCCTGCCCCTGGCTCACCGTATCACAGTAGGTGGACTTTAGATTTTACTCAACTCTACTTTTCCCTGAGGTTGAAGACTAAAAGAAATGAGTCACAATGTTTGTGTTGCCATAAACATATGTGATTGTGTTCTTTCTACAACAGACTCTTTGCTTGTGGTTACCTATATCTTATTTATATTGTGTTGAATATCATGATGTGTTTATTAAGTAGAAAGCTGGCAAGGTTATATAAATGTTCTGTTTAAGAGTGCCAAAAAGTCTTATTTGGAAAGTGATTTTAGAATTCAATCGCATGCTTACAATTGTGATTTCCAGCTTCTGCCATCTAGTTTTGTGACAGTATCACAGTGTTAAGTGTCTCCTCACAATCCAGCCATAAACAAATTATGTCTGTGTTGTAGCACTCTAAAAAATATTTTCTTGCTGTGGGAATGCTTTTTTTTTTTTAATGTGGTGGTTGTTTTGTAATTTTTTTCATTGTAAAATGTTAAAGGACATGTTTTTGAAATTTTCACCTTTTTCCAGCATTTCTTTTCTAACCTCAGCCTGTTACCCTTCTGTCCATTTCATAAACTTATGTGTTTGTTCAGTGAAAAAAAAAAAAAGAATATTTTTGATTCCTAGGACAGACTGATACCAAAGAAAACAAAACCTCAGAAAATTATAGTTTCTTATTGCATGAAAGATCCTGCTTTCTGTAATTTACAGTTGGTCAATGGTAATATAATAGTGATTCTTGGATTAATCTCAGTCTTTTTGAAATGAACTTCTCAGAAATTAGCACAACTTCACTAATCTTGCTGCCTCCTGTACATCTTCTGCTTACCCTCATAGTGCCTGAACTTAATGTGTCTAGAACTGAGACATTCCACCTTGTCACAAGAAAACTTTTCCTTCTTTTGACTCTTTGTTTTCTAATAGTTTTATTAGTGCTTTTTGTTGTTGTACAGTTATCATTCCTGATAGCCTTTCCCCCCTGCTCACATTGGCTTTTGTTCGGTCTCCCAGCTTTTTTTGCTTCTGTGCAGTATTTGACATTGTCGACGACCCTTCTCCTTTTGAATTGTCTCTCTCCTCTGGATTTTCATGACATCCCCCCCCCCCTTTTTTTTTCTTCTCCCTCTCCCAGTCAGAGCCTTTCTCTGTCT
>CM053587.1:76453262-76471776 GCA_028646515.1 Pseudochirops corinnae
AGACTGGGGGAGGGGGGACACACTGGGATGGCTGTTTTGGGGTGGTGGGTGGGGGAAAGAGGGGAAGAAAATATGTAACTCAAAATCTTGTGGAAATGAATGATGCAAACTATAATCAAATTAAAAAAAAAAAAGAACAAGAGTAAAAGATAATGTCAAGGAAATGTATGATGGGGAGAGAAGATGGGCTTGTCACATGGTGAGGGTAGGAAAGACATAGATGGCCAGATTCCACTGGTACTCTCAAAATGTCAGGAGAAAATAATGAAGACCTCTAACACATTCAGTGGATCTCCTGAAGACACAGATAAGAGCTGCTCAGAATAGGTAGGCATGATAGGGTGTGATTTACATTGTTGGAGTAAACTTCCAAACAGATGAGATTACAGATCCATTTAAGTATTTGAGTACACAATGGTGACTGGGTGCATGCTAAAAGGTTGTACATATCCCAATTTAATAGTAATGTTTCATGGGACTGCCACATCGAATAACACTGCAAATAACACCAAAGAAAAAAAAACCAATTTTCTGGAGGCTGAGAAAAATCACTAGGAAGAAAGCAACTTCAGTTTTTCATTCACAAATTAATTTTTCAAAAATTCAGCCACGGTACATTGCACAGACACTGGTACATATTTAACTAATACTGTCGGAGAAGGTTTAACTTAACTTAGGGAGAGATTTAATTTAAAGGATTTAAGGCTGGATCATTTTGTACAATCTCCTAGTTTACATACAAGGGACATGACTTGTCCAAGCAGGACAGGCTGACACTTCCAGGATTCCATCCCAAGTCTTCTTACACTAAATCTTGCTCTTTTCCACTCTGTCATGTTGTAAATAACTAAAAACAAAGCTAAAATAAGGGACTTTTTCAAGTTGGCTACTTTTGTGGTCAGTGCTCATTTAGCCCTATTTCATGTCATATTAGATATGATATATATGAGATAGATGGATGTAGATATAGATACAGATATAGATATATAGATATATATAGCAGATTGGATATTTAATGTTCACAACTACAACCCTGGATCACCATAAACAAGGTTAAATTGTACTCAATAAATTATGAAGGCATAGAATTACTACATTATAAAGACTTGAACATTATATGAAACTGTTCCATATTTCCCAGACAAATTACTTATCCAGGCTGATTAATTTCTGTTGATTCTAGATAAGTTTTTTATCAAGAAATGCCATAAATTATATTCACAAAAAAATCACCACAGGAAAGTATGAAAAAGGTAGAAATGACAAGATTTAGCAACTGACTAGATATGTGTGATGACTAAGAATGAGAATCTAAGTATAATATTGAGGCTGAGAGCCTGGATGACTGGAAAGTGTAAAAAATACTGGTTGGGGGAGTGTTTTAAAGTGATAATAAGTGTCAACCATTGGCTTATGCATTTGTGGAAGGAACTATTTTCTCTATGATAACAAATTGAAAGCAAATAGTTTGTTTAAGACTACGTGCCTTGGTTTCACCTTCCAAATACCAGCAATGAAGGAAATGAGAATTCTGCAAAAAGCCTTTGTTTAAACATATACACATTTGATGGGCAGGAGACAGCCCAAAGGTCAGTGGGAGCTAAATGAGGGGCTTTTTTACAGAAGATACATATAAACGTGGAGAGTGACTACAAAGAAAATGAGAGGGAAATAGTGTGAAGAATGATTTTTAAAAAAAAAGTATAGAGGGGAAAAAACTGAAAGAGAGCCACATTTCTGTGCCCAAAGAGATGACCCATAATGATCTTTTCATCAGCAATAAAGACTGTGTCAATTTGAAAAGACAAACAGAAACCTGACTAAATCTGAGGCAAGCAAAAGCATGCAGATTCTCAGACTGACATGATATTATAAGATGTACATGATTCCTGAACCTGATTCTGTTGGGTGACCCTGTAATTTCTGAAAAGTGCCTCCTGACAACTAACTCTTCCAAACTCCAGCCTGGGAACTCTTAGCATTTCCGATGTGGATTGCAGAGACAAAGATAGAACACTAAAAGCTGCCAAAACTAAACAGGATATCACTTTCAAAGGTCAAAAAAGCCCCCACCCCACCCCACCTCTTGCCTTTCTCCCTTGTCTATAGATAAATTATACAAACCAAGCATGAAAGTTAACAACAGTGAAAAGGTGACTTTCTATAGTAGGATACCCTGCTATATATAGTAAGTTATACATGGTAATAAAATGTGGTTTTGGATGTATAGTGGCTATTATGTTTTAAAAATAATCTCAAGAACATGAAATTAGAACTTGGCCACCTGACTATATTACTATCTCTTGCCATCAGGAAATTTTTTCCTGGTTTCCAAATAAGTTAGCGTTTCATTTCTACTTCTAGAGTTATTCACTGATTTACAAAATAGATCTGGGTGCTGAAAATGTCTATAAAAAATGAAATTTTGTAAACTTAACAGTTTTCCTATGATTTTCATTGTGAAATCCAACAAGCATTCCTATACAAAAGTATGCTTCTTTGTGCATGTTTTTTTAATTCATTCCTTTACTAACTTAAATCTTCAGAGACTCCCTATTGTCTTAAGGACAAAACATACTCTCCCCAGATTAGCACTTGAAGCTCTTTACAATCTTGCTCCAATCTGCCTTTTCCTGACTCTCTTTCCCATGCATAACTTTCTATCCAAACTGCTATAACTGCTCCCCTAACAAGATATTCCACCTCTTCCTCTAGCTGTGCCTTCACATAAATTCATTCCCTCATGGACAACCAGAATGTTCTCTACCTCCTCATCACCACTTCTTATAACCCCCGGCTTCCTTCAAAGTTTCACATTACAACAACAACCACCACCACCTTTCCTGATTCTGTCAATTCTTCGTGTTCTCTCTTTGCAAATTATCTTACATTATGGCATTATCTGGACATTATGGCACCCGTAAGCCTCCCAACTTCTGGACATTTTAACTTCTTTTTATACCTGTACCCCCCTAAATTCCTTATACATGGTAGGTACTGGTATTTGCTGAACTGAATTAAATTGTCACAATAGAATTGTACAAGGCAACATGGACTGTTACATTTCATCAGTCCCTTCCCTCTTCCCCAGGTGTCATGACAAGGAGTTGCTGACTCAAAGCTGCCTAACGCAAATATAAGACTGTGGCATAGTGGACTGAGCAGAGGATACAAAGAGGATACAGAGGAACTTGGTTTAGCTCCTGGACAATCAAGTTGCTTCCCTATCTGACACTTGGTTTTTTTCACCTATAAAATGAGGGTACTAGGGACACTGATTGGATGATCATTAAGGTTCCTTCTAGGCATGAATCTATGAACCTATTACTAGGTTATAACATTCTCTTTCAATTGCACCAGGCACTGAACTAGGATACAAAGACAAAAGTAAGATAGTCACCTACCCTCAAGGTGATATTCTATCAGGAGAAACAACATAAATACATAAGCACACAGAAAATATATTCAAAGTTGTTTTGGGAGGAAGGACACTATCAGCTGGAGGGAATCAAGACAGGCTTCTAGCGGAAGGTGGTACCTGAGATGAATCTTGAAAGAAACCAGGGAGTCTAAGAGGTACAGAAAAGGAAGGAGGACATTCCAGGCATGGGCACAGGGAGAGAAGATATGATATGCTGTGTTTTGCAGAAATTAAGACCAAAGAGGAGCCAATGACAGTAGTCCAGGTGAGTAGAAATGGAGATTTGAACTACAGCAATGGCTATGTGAGTAGATGAAAGGGGACACACATTTTGAAGGTAGAAATTAGATATGTACAATGACCAAGAATGAGACCCTAAGCATAATATTGAGGCTGAGAGCCTGGATATGCCTGGGAAAATGGTGGTAACATTGGCAGAAATGGGAAATTTGAAAGAGGACTGGTATGGGGAAACAACACCATCAATAAACATGGAACTATGCTACGTACTGGGGATACAAAAAAAGGCAAAAGACAATCACAATCCTCAAGGAGCTTAACTATCTAATGAGGAAGTCAGTCATATCCAACTCTTTGAGACCCTTCTTTGAGGTTTTCTTGTTTCAGTCATGTTCAACTCTTCATGGTCCCATTTGGGGTTTTCTTGGCAGAGATACTGGAGTGGTTTGTCATTTCTTTGTACAGTTCATTTTATAGATGGGAAAACTGAGGCAGACAATGCTAAGTGACTTGTCCAAGGTTACACAGCTGGTGTCTGTAGCCCAATTTTAAATCAGGAAGATGCGTCTTCCTGACTCCAGGCCCAGCATTCTATTCACTGTGCCACCTTCCTGCCCTCTATAACATGCAAACAAATACACAGTATACAAAGCAAACTATATATAGGTTAAATAGGAGATAATTAACAGAGGGAAGGCACTTGAATTAAGAAGGACCAAGAAAGGCTTCCAGTAGATGCTGGGATTTTAGCTAGATTTGAAGGAAGTCAAGAAGGTAAGTAATCAGAGTGAAGGAAGGAAAACTTTTCAGGCATGAAGGGCAGCCAGAAAGAATATCTGGAGCAGAGAAATGAAATGTCTTGTTTATGGAACTGCCAGGAGGCCAGTGTCAATGGATTGAAGAATATGTGTCAGGGATTAAGGTGTAAGAAGACTGCAAAGGTAAGAGATGGCTAGGTTATGAAGGGTTTTGAATGCCTGAATATTCTGCATTTGATCCTAGTGGCAAAGCCACTGGAGTTCAGGGGTGGGAATCAGGGTGGGAGTAGAGTGACAGGATCAGACCTCTGCTTTAGGCATTCATGAAAGTGACTGAATGGAGGACAGTCTGAAGTGGGGAGAGACTTGAGACAGACAGACCAACCAGAAGGCTACAGCAATAATCCAGGCATGAGATGATGAGGGTCTGCACTAGAGTGGTATCAGGGAAGAAAAGGGCGTGTATTTGAGACATGCTGCACAGGTGAACTCAACAAGCCTTGGCAACAAGTTACATAAGGAGTGTGAAATAGTGAGGCATCTAGGATGACTCTTACATTGCAGGCCTGAGGTTCTGAGAGGATGATGTTGCCCTCTACAGTACTTCTTATTTTGAAACAGCCAACTCACATGGAGAGGCCTGTTGTAATGAGAGACCATGATTCATTTGCCGAATATGAGAAGGGTTTTTGGGTAGGTGTCTCTAGGCTTAGTTTAGAACAAAAGGAAAAGTAGAGAACATAGCCCATCTTTTGTGACAAAAGCTACATGCGGAAGAATATTTTTGTGGATCAATAAAGAAATACAAAATTAACATAATACAAATTCAGTACATACAGCTTAAAAAGTAGTTCCCCAAAAGTACAGGTTGGCACACTACTTTTACCACATAAACCTAACTGTATAGAACTTATACTTGCAATTACGAGCTAGTTTCTAACTCTCCAACAATGGAGACAATTTACATGTTTAGCACGCTGTGACTTCTCACAGCAAAATCAACCAATAAGCATTCATTAAGCACCTACTGGGGTTGGCACTAGGGAAATAAATACAAAAAATGAAAGTCTTGACTCTGAAGAAGCTGACATTGTGAAGACAGAGTCAATAAGAACATGTCTAAGTATACAAATAACAAATATAAAGAGATGTATGCAAACGTCTTCAGTGCGGTAAAATGTTACACAGTTGTGAAGTAGGAGTCTACCTTTCCTGCAGGAATTTAAAAAACAAACGTAGCTATGGTGCAATTTCCACTAGAGCAAAAAATGTAATTACATAGGAGGGAATGCTGTACTTGTTTTAACAGCATTTACTGATGGACATAGAGAAGTATGGGAGGATTAAGACGAATTGATGAAAAGTGAAGTAAACAGACCCAGGAGAAGGATGGAAATACATACACACACACACACACACACACACACACACACACACACACACACACACACACACATACACACACACCCACACACCAAGAATATGGAAAGAACAATAAGAACAAAATAATGGAAACCGAATGCTAAGAAATTATGACCAAACTTGGCTCCATGGAAGAGATAGGAGAAGGCATCTCCTTCCACTTCTTTGCAAAGGTAGGTGGGTTCTGCGGATATGGAAAACTGCATCATGTCTGACTTTGTTTCAATTAATGTAATTGGTTAGTTTTACTGAGCTTCCTTCCTCACTTCCCTTTTTATTCTTTGTCACATGGAATGGCCCTCTAAGTAAGTCAGGGGTGAGAGAAGAAATACATTGGGACTTGTTTTGTTTAGGTGATTTCTGTTGTGTCCAACTCTTCATGACCCCATTTTGGTGTTTTCTTGGCAGATATTGGAATGGTTTGCTATTTCCTTCTCCAGATAAAGAAAACTGAGGCAAACAGTCTCAGTGTTCTATCCACTGTGCCACCTAGCTGCCCTTTGGGAATCACAGATGATATAAGACAAATGACAGCAATAAAATTTACTTTAAAAATCATGTGCAGCAGTAATAATCAATTGTGACAAACAACCTATAAAACGGGCTGTTTAATATAATTTTATTAGCTAATTAGGACCCTACATCTAAATTGCTTTTTAAATATTATTTATAGTACATTTGTACAAACTGTCAGTTTTCAAAATTAAAATAAAACTAAATTATAGACTCCATAGCAATTTACTGAATGCCTTTATCACACTTCACCAACTATTTTGACTAGTATTCTCTGGAAAACTGCAAAAATGTAAAAATCACTTGAAGATCTAAAAATGTTGAAATCTAATGGCTTTCATCAATTCTGTACTACAGAAATTTCTACAAGCACACACATACACACACAGTAAACAAGCAACCAAGGAATCTGTATTCTTGGCAAGCTCAAAACCCCAATATTTTTTAAAGATGGGTTCATTTAAGTGTGTTGGATATGAAATACTAAGATACATGTTTTCCCCAAAATCAATTTTTGTAAATGCAGACATTAGTAATTTTACTTATCAATTCAATGTGTAATAAATGGAGTGAGCTCAAGTTACTTCTTTCATCAACATAACCAACTACAAAAATAGCTGGCCACCATCCATCCTCTTAAGATCAAAAGGGAAAAGTTTTTACACATTTTTACTTTTATAACCGAACCTGCTTCCTCTGCTCAGTGACTCATAAGCTACAAAGTGAAGGAGAAGAGACTTCTAGAAAATCTGGTTAGTCAAAAGTATAAGTAGTTTTCAGTCAATCAATCAGCATTTATTAAGCACCTACATATCTGTCAGTCCCTGATATATACAGAAGAGAAATATCAATAAAAACAAGGACAGTCCCGGCCCTTGAGGAACTTACAGGGGGAAAGACACCACCACCAAAGGAAGGAGAAAAGCAAGAGCGAGGCAGAGAGGGAACAATGATAGGGGGCATGCTGGAGAGTTCCAGAGCAGTCCAAAAGCTGGTGAGAATAGGGAGAAAAACTGTGCTGTGCCCCCTCTTTAAATTATGACTCTCCTCTGTTTGGGTAATTTTTACATCCAGACAAATGTCTCTGAAGTGTGCTAAGAGAATTCCAACCACAGACACCAGCAATATTTTACAAGTTTATCTTCTCAGCTTCACTGTCACTTCATTGCAAATTATCTCAGTCAACTTACTATAATTAGGTTAAAAGAAATAACTATTATTTCAAAATGCAGATTGTCTATCTTATTTTGCTAACAAGTGAAAGATGGCTCAATACTTTATGACAGCAGACTATAAAATGTTTATTATTTTCACAATTTAAGTACAAATAGGTATGTATACAAAATAAAATCTCTCCTTAAATCTTTTGGCTTTTTCTAAGCCAAATTAGAAATATAACCAACTGAAATAAAAGGAAAAGACTTTAAAACAAAAACCCCTGCCCCCACAAATTAGAAACAGTTTAAAGCAAAAAAAAGTATAAACTGCTAGCACTAAAAGTTTCAAAAATAGTGAAAAATTATAGGTACTTTTTAACATTGAATTTAATACAATGGTTTATATTCCATTACTATTACTATTAAGTAAGGATTAGAAAACGATTTACAATTTCCAGGATATTGTTCTTTGCTAGTCATTCTAAGCCTCTTCAGATCTCAGTTAAAGTTACATACGTAGCTATATACTTCCATTATAATCATCTTATGATTACAATGTTAATCAAGATATCTGTTAATTCTTTATTGTAACTCCATTGTAATTTTTTCAAATATTCTTTCAATAAAAAAAACTAACTCAGTCTAAAAGTCATTTCTGCAACAGAGCTGTCTTCCAAGTGAGGAAGAATTAGGTTCAAATCCTGTCCTTGACAACACCTGCTATGTGACTCTGGACAAGTCATTTAAACTGCTCAATGTCCCAGACAACTCTCTTAAGATCTTTAGTTACAGATTAGGTACCTATTTGCATTAGTACAGGAAGTTCCCACACTCAAAGTTCACTACAATGATTAGAGTCCACACCAAAAATAAACACACACACACACACACACACACACACACACACTTTTCAGTCACCCAGGTTCACAACCTCGGAGTCCTCCACCCTTCATTCTCCCTTACTCAGGCTCACTCACTCTGGCCCCACATCTCTCTCATCCATCACCTTCTGCTACTTACACAGTCACTCCTCTAATTCAGGTCTTAATGGGCTCTTGCCTGGACAACTGCAATAGTCTTTTCCCCCTCCAAACTGGACTCTCAACCTCAAGGCTCTCCCCTTTCCAATCTATCTTCCTCTCAACTGCCAAAGCAATAATCCTATACCCAAGTCCAACCAGGCCCTTCCCTTGCTCAAAAGCTCCAGCAGTTGTCGATTGCCTCTAGTATCAAATGTAAAATACTGTTTGGTACTTAAAAGTCCCTCACAGTCTGGTTCCAGGCTTATTATTCATTACTGCCTTTCACACAATGTACCACACAACCAAAATAAGCCCATACCTGCTGTTAGGGACTGAGACAAAGTATATGGATTAAAATGTAGTACACATTTACTCCATTTATTGCTAAACTGGTTTGGTCAAGGCAGAAGACTAATTATATGTGCTTTATCTATGAAGCTAAATAAAACAAGGTGATAGTACCCTTTTCTTCGAAATTCAGAGCTAGTGTTGGGCACTAAAAGTTACATGGTAAGACAGAAAAACAATTTCTGTCTTTTCAATCGATCAAGTTCAATTATGTATATAAGTCAAATTATTTTGACAGAGAAAATTTTTGGACTTGCTTTATTATAAAAATCCTTCTCTAAAGGCCTACACCAAGTCAAGACTCTGACATTTACTATCTGTTTACCCACAGGATCAGAGAACCAAAGATAGAGAGAAAAAAATCTCAGAGGGCTTCTCATCCAAATCTTTCATTTTATATAAACTGAGCACAAGGGTGACACCAAAAGAAAATGGATATCAGGGGCCTGGAGTGACCAAGGCAAGTCATCTTGCCCATGCACGTGCCTCACTCCTGCATGCTTTAAGCTTATGCTTGCTCTTCATACTGACACCCTCGGAGGATATGGGGACACAGAATAGCTTCTGTCCCTACTCTGTCATCCAAGGAAGTGCCTTCATTTTGAGCCAACTGTATCTACTAGTTGACCCCTAAAGACAAGGGCTTGTTTTAGGACTAGGGGACCACAGAGTACCCTGGGACCTACAGATACCTGCACTTGTCTGCAGGCACCTAGCCTACAAACCTATGAATGCCACGCTGGCGAAGCAGTCCTACATGACTGTCACTTCAAAATGTCACTCTACATCAAAGTAGGGAATTCTCAAACTGATAAAATCAGTTCTTATGCTTTAGATTATCATAAAAGAATATTTAAAGCTGAAAGGGATCTTAAAAGGCCATCAGCTACAGTCCTCTAATTTTACACATGAGGAAAATGAGTTGTGACTTTCCATAAGGTCAAACAGCTAGTAAAAGTCTGAAGCAAGCCTTGAGCCCAGTTCTTCCTGATTCCAGGGCCTGTACCCCATCCACAGGCCATGTTAGTGATAAGCAGGACCAGACAATGATCTAGGATCAAGGTAATTTTCTCAGAATACGAGAATTAAAAAGGATTTCCAAAGGCCATCTTAGTGTAACCCTTATAAGTAAGATAAAACCTGTCTATACCAACCTCAATAAATGGTCCTCTAGACTCTGAGGTCAAAGAGGGTCATTTCTGGAAGGCTACCTCTTTTCCAGATAGAGGGTTTGACCCCACAACCCACCTGACAACGTTTCCCTGCCATTTTCTGATAACACCCAAACCCTATGTTTAGACTCTCCATTAGTTCACATTAATCAAAGCTAAGCATTTCCCTGTCTATGACATTAAAAAATGGGGAAAAAAAACCCAAATGGGCAGACATAATTCACGGAGTCACAACGTGAATACCTTGAGAATCCTTTACTTTCTTCACACTTTATAGACATCAAGTTCTGTCTCCTATAGGAATCCCCCTCATTGCTAGTGCAAAAATTGCTTTATTTCGCCAAAAATTTCTTTGTATCTACTTTGAAAAGATCCTGTTTTGTGTTTACATAAATATATTTATATACATGTACATATATATGTGTATTATATATATATGTGTATATACACACACACACACACACACACACACACACACACACACACATACATACACTATTTCCCTTCAATGGGATTTAAGCTTCTTGAGGGCAAAAACAGTTTCATGTTTATCTATCCCTCAAACAGTATCCTGGCACATAAAAGGAATTTGTTCAACAGATGTTTGTTAAATGAGTGAATATCAATGAATGAAATCATAGATCATTTAGCAATGGAATCTTCAGCAATATTCCTGGCATTTTCTCAGCTAGATATTCATGTTCCCAAGTACATCCAAGAGTGCTTCAAGCCAAGTATCAAGCCCCTTTCTGATAGGAGGGAAACTGAGGATAACTATGACAGAAGACAGGAGAATGACAAATACAGAAGATCTATTTTCCTTATCAATCAACCAATTAATAAATATTTATTATTGAGCCTACTACCTTCCTGACTCTTTGTGAAATCCCATCAAAGTCCCATAATTGCTGTTACGAATTAGCAAATTTACTACTTCAGGAAAGGTAAAGGATAATTTAAATAATTTGCCTGGAAAACAATTTGCTTTATGGTGTCAGTAAAATCTCATCTGTACATCTGTAAATCTGAGCTGGAAAAGGAAATAGTAAACCCCTCCAGTATCTTTGCCAAGACAAACCCAAATGGGGTCACAAAGAGTCAGACACAACTAAAACGACTGAACCAAAAACAACAACAACAACCAGTAAGAATCATGCAGACTGGACTAAATCATCTTAATAGCCTACCACCTAGGTTTCTCCTTTCAGGCAAACTGGCCACTCCTAAACCTTTCATTTGTACGTCCCAACTGTCAGAATGTCCTTGTTCTCCAATGTCTGCACATTTTACAAATAAGATATATTTATGATCCTTCTCTATATACTTTGATGACATGGAACTGGTTAAAGCCAGCCTAGCTGGGACACCAGTGAGAAAAGAATGATATAAATAATGTCTGGGGATACAGGAAGGGAAGGTTGGCTACTACTCAAGGCTAAAGCAAATGGGGAGAGAGGGAGATTTAAGAAATCTAAAAGAGAAAGATGTCCAATAAATTGACACTGAAAAGAAACATGTGGCAATAGCCACTCATTGTGCCAAAGTAGCTGTCTTCTAAAACAAAATGTTGATAGGTTGGGAAACAACTTCAAAAGTTTAGGGATTGTTTCTCTTCGTGGGGTTACCTTCTTTTCCCCTCTCATCCCTACCTGAGGAATCATGAGACGCTAAGCACTGCACTCTTCCTGGCTGAGACAGTGTCAAATTAGGAAGGAACAGGGGAAGAGAAAGAGAGTCAAGGATGACCAAAACTGATTGAACTAAGTAGGAAAATGTCAAGTATAACTATATTCAAAGGAAGATTTGATCCTGATTTTGATCAACCTTGGACCTGTACACTACATCTCACATAAGAAATAAAAGTAATGTCTTGTTTCAGGCTAGTTTATTTATTATCTCACCAAAACTCACAATAATATATTGCTATGCCTTTGCTGACAGTATTACCCCTACAAATATCCTCTCCAAAGCTGACCTAATTTCAACCCATTCTTCAAAATTTAGCTCAGAATCTTCACCCTCCATGACATCTTCAATGATCAACCCAACCACAATGATTTCTTTCATCTCTGAACTCATATAGAACTTAATGTCCACACCAACTCACTTGAAATGTTCTGTAATATCTAATTACAGAGATTTATATTCATGTCTTGACTTTTCAATGGATTACAAATTCTTGGAAGGTAAGTATTATTCTCCCTATTTTACACATGAGGTACCTGAAACTCACGGAGATGAAATGACTTGCCCAAGGGGAGACAACTAGTAAGTGATGGAGGAAAGATAAAGGTTCTCTTTGTTACAAGATTTATTCTGCCATAAAGCCAGGAGGGATCAGAGGTATAACCTGAATTAAGATCTTCCTGACTCAGAGGCCAGATTATTTACTACTCTATACCACCTTTCTTCTTCTTCTATATTAAGGAAAAATCTGTATATTTTTATTTTTTTTTTTTAAAAACTATAGAGGCACTATGCTGGATTGAATAAATCATAGTTGAAAGGGATCTATTACCCTAAATCTCTGACTTTCTAAGTCACTGTGTCCAAGCTGTCCCTAGCTCTTTGGAGGTATGGAGCTGGCTTCCATAGATCCTTTAGTTTCTTTTTTATTTTTTTTATTTCAAACTGAATGCTTGGATTTGCCAAGACAGTGTCTGAATGCCTATTTTAAAAATATGGGTATGTATGTACACTCATACACACACACACACACACACACACACACACACACACTATATTCCAACTACTTCTGGGTACAGGGAAAAATCTATTTGAGGTGGGAAGAATCTTTTTTGAGAAATGGCTAAAATTCCTAATCTCTTCATTCTGGAGCCTTGAAAGATTTTTCTGTCCTCATCACTGTAGTTTTGAAGTATGATAATGATGTACATAGATGAGTTCAGGTTGATTTGCCCAAGGTCACACAGCTAATTTTTGTGTTAAGGGTCTGAGGCTGGATTTGAACTCAGGTCCTCCTGACTCCAGACCTGGTGCTCTATTCACTGAGCCACTGAGCTGCCCCATGTGAATTTCTTACATTGTTATTGTTGTTGCTACTGCTTCTGATTCTTATTCATTATTTCTTCTGGTGCTTTTTCAACAATTTTTCTACCATTTCACTCCATAATATTTTATGTTATTAGAGTTCTTCAGTTTGCTAAGGGTTTCTTTGTCAAGTTTCACTTTTCATCTGAGAAACAATATTTTGCTTCTTCGTGCCGTTTCTATTGTTACCTGCAAAGGTGGGGGGAGAAGCGGTGAGGAGGTGTCAAAAAGAGATTGGCTCCCTTTCAGTTGTACAGTGTAATGGAAAGAGTACCAGCTTTTAAGTCAGAAGAATTTAATTCAAATCTCTATTTCATCATTTTACCTCTGTAGGCTTGGGGAAGTCATTTGGAGTCAGTTTCCTATTCATAAAAAGAAAAGGTTAACATAAATGCTTTCTAAGGTCCTTCCCAACTCTAAATTTATGATCTTTTGCTTCTTTCAATCTTGCTTTGCCATCTTCCTTGGAATTTTGTCATAAGGGGAAAAATTTGGATTTTTTTTTTTTTTTTGTTAAAACCACAGCCTAAACCATATATTATTCATCTAAGGCTGTAGATTTGTTGTTTTTAAATACTTTGATAATTTTATCTTAATACAATTAGTTTCCTTTGCAATCCTATATATTTTATGAATTTAAAATATTCTAAGAAAGGTCCACAGGCTTCACCAGACTTCCAAAGGGATCCGTGACACAGAGGGAGAGAGTGAGAATGCATCAGATGTCTCCCCCATTAGACTGTTAGTTCCTTAAGGACAAGGACAATCTTTTGCCTCTCTTTCTGTCCCAAATGCTTAGCATAGTGCCTAGAACACAGTAGGTACTCAATAAATGTTTATTTACATATATGTGTGTATATGTATATATGTGTATATGTGTGTATATATGTATGTATGTATGTATGTATGTATGTATGTATGTATGTATGTATGTATAGGCAGAGAGAAAGAAAGAGAGTAGTCAAACAATTATACAGCAGAGCTGACTTCAATGAAGAAAACTTTAGGGCTCTTCTCACTATGTAGTCTCAATTATATTCCTCTGAGCCTTAGAAAAAGTGTTAATAGCTAGAAATGTATCACCCCGCTCAATGTTAAACTGGTACTCGGGCAACAGACATTTCCTCATGCCGTCTTTTCCAGCTTGGTAGAACATGCCAAACCTTGCATGCAACAGGCATAACCTTTAAGAACCTAAAATGAATTCTATACCATGAGGAGTACTGTCATAATCTTTTATCATTCCATCTTTCCCTCTGCCTTGTAACTATTGACCCTGTTCTTAATCTTCACTGTCTGAACAGTGGGCCTGAAATCAGAAGGACTTGAGTTCAAATCTGGCCTCAGACACTTACTAGCTGTGTGACTCTGGACAAGTAACTTAAACCCCATTTGCCTCAGTTTCCTCATCTATAAGAAGAGCTGGAGAAGAAAATGGCAAACCCTTCCAGTATTTTTGCCAAGAAAACTCCAAATGAGGTCACAAAGAGTTAATCATGACTGAAAAATGACTGAACAACTCTCCTGACTGCAAGTGCCAACCAAATCACTCCTCAGTTCTCTCTCATGCCATCAGCTACAGTCATTAGACTTTGCTCCCTTTGCTATGCTGACCCCTTAGTGACTATCCTCCACACTGATGTGCCCTGCCAACTTATCCTACTGCTGATTGTGCCTTGCCAAGCTCCAGCCTTGGGTTCCTGCCACTCACTCTCTGCTGCCTTCATTCCTATTCACATGCTGTGGAATGGAGATGGAGAACATCAGGAAACCATGATAACTGAGCCCACTATAAATTTAAGTCACATAATCTCAACTGGAGACTCACAGCAGCAAGGCAATCTTGATATACTTCCCTAACTGATTTCCTATCGTGCTCACAACAGTGGCTACTTAAACTTTTTACCCTCCCTAAGCTTTCTACAGCAGCACCTGCCCCTACTCGCTGAGGACCACGTACAGAGAAATATAGAAATATATGAAGCATAAATATAAAGCTAATAATAAAAATATACACAAAGTAGATAAATATAGGGTAACTTAGCAGATAGATACTAGCACCAAGGAGGGAATCAGGAAAGACTTTAAGCAGAAGATGGAGCTTGAACTAAATCTTATAGGAAGAGAGGGATTCCATGAGGTAGAAGGAAGGAACTGCATGCATGGGGGAATGGCTAGTGCAAAAACACAGACAGGAGATAGTGTGTAAGGAGGAGAGAAGGCTGGTGTAGTTAGATTCCATGTGCCAGAGAGGAGGCAATATCCCAAGAAGTCCACCTTTAGGTTAAGGCCATGTTGTGCAGGGCTTTAGAAGCTAAACAGGGAAGTTTAAATTTTATCCTAGATGAAACAAGAAGGTACTAGAGTTGACTGAGTGAGGGAGTCACAGGGTCAGATCCGTACTTAAGGAAAATTACTTTGACAGCAGTATAAAGTTATACAGAATGGACTGTAGTGAGGTGAGAATTGAGGCAAGAAGATTAATTAGGAAGCTGTTGCAATCATCTCGGTAAGAAGTGATGAAGGCCTGAACTAAGGTGGTAGCCAAACGACTGGAGAAAAAGGGTTGAATGTGAGATACTGTGAAGCATGATTCGGGAACTTAAAGTGGCATGTGGCATGAGGGAGATATCTTGGAATCATCTGCACAAAGATGATTATTGAAACCTACAAAAGCAAATAAGATTACCAAGAGAAAGAGTGTTGAGGGAGCAGAGAACCTAGGTCAATGTCCACAATTGGGAGGCATCACATGGAAGATAAGCCAGGAAAGGAGAACGAAAAGGAGTGGTCATTCGGCAAAAGGAGGCAAACCAAAAGATTCATCTATTTATCCTCCCCGGGACTTCTCAAGCCAGAAAATCCCTCACTGATCAAAAGTCTTTTTGTGTTGGCTCCCCTTATTAAATATAAGTTCCTTTATGACAAACACTGTCTCTCTCTCAAATCTGTATCCCCAGCATTTAACACAATGCTTGACACGTAGAAAGCACTTAATAGTACTATTCACTCAATTGTTCTCCCTTGGGTTCTATGATACTATGTCATGGTTCTCCTTTTTCCTATCTCTCCCTGCTCATTTTAAGTCTCCTTTGACAGTTCATAATAGATTTCCTATCTCCTAAGCTAGGATGTCCCTCAACGCTCTTGCCTGGACCCTCTTCTATCACTTTAAAGCAGCAAGAAAAGCTAACATTTTAATCAAGACAAACTTTAGAAAATATTAACACAGTGAGGCATCATTTTTTTTAAAGTAGCTTCCTGAAGCTTATATAATCATAAAGCATTTAGGGAGAGCAAAAAAGGACAACTGATAGAGCCTTCTTTGTGTCATACACCGCTAACTAACTATTCTACTCAGTCTTCATCATCTCTGTCAATAAGTGAGAAGAACAAGAAAAGGAAAAACTCTTCTTCACTACAGAAATACATAAAAGGGACACAAAAGGTGAGGGAGTGAGAAGGTAAATCAGCTTCTCTCTGACTGGCAGCACTGCCAGAAGTTTATCAGAGAAAGAATAAAAAGAAGACTGAAAAAGATAAAAGTTTTTCTACTCAATCTTTGGGTAAAAGTTGAAAGGGCAAACAAAAAGGATGGTTTCTGTTTCAAATTATGAGTTCTAACAGTCCACACAGACTATGTCATGGATCATTTTATTTTATTCTCTACTTCAAGTGAGGCCAACTCTCGAATTTTCACATGGAAGACATTGTTCTTCCTACAATCACTTTCCATAAACGGCCGGCAGGCCGACCACACACCACAAGAGCACTGGTCTATTAGTCACACATACAGATTTATTTAGTCATACATTGAAATTGTACTAATTGTACTAATGCTACCTTGATTGACCTAGAACTCTCCACACCCAAAAACAAAAGTAACCAAAGCAAGGTAGCATAAACACTGTAGCGAGCAACAGATTTGCAGGATCTTCCTCATTAGCACTGTCCACCACCCTCTTCTCTAAAAAATCATACGAGACGCCATCTGTGCCAGTGATGGCATTCAAGATAACTATCAAGTAAATGGAGATGGTTAGAGGCAAAGACAGTGAGACATGTTTCCCCCACGACTCTGTGCTCATACATTGGACCACAACAGGTCCTCTGCCCCAGCTCCACTTCATGGATGTATTGTGGGACCTCCTGGCTTTGAGTGAATGTCCAAGGTAACTGTTTCTCTTTGGAATGGCAAGCCTCAGGGTCTCACCCTCCCAACTTAATTTTTTTTCTTTTTCTAATTAAAGGGACCATCCCTTGACTCACTTCTTAAAGAGGCCGATCATTGAATGGGCATTACCTCATTCTGAGTACCTGAAAAGACCTTAGCCTAAAAGGGCCAGGGTCTCCCATTGCATGCTGGATCATCTCCAGTCATCCTGATGAATATCAGATCACTAGACCCAGATGGCTCTGGAGGAGAAAGTGAGGCTGGTGACCTTGCACAGCCCTCCCTCACCCAAATCAAAGTCAACTGCAAGTCATGTCATCATTTCCCTGATACCATGGTCCTCTTCAAAAATGAAAGACAAATACAACAACAACAATACTGTACCGGTACCCAATAAAATACCTTATACCACTGTAACACTATATCACTATACCCAACAGAATCAGAGCTACAGTAAGTTACTGACCAGCAAATGTGAAAGATACCAAATGTTAACTGAATCTATACTATGTAAAATGCACTGAAGAGGACAAAAATGAGAATTCCTCATCCCTTCCTTCCCTGACCAGGCTGGGAGGAGAGATGACACATACACATATACATAACTACACTACATAACTTTAATATAACTATAATGCAATATAATATAGTAATATAAATAGACAATTTTATATATAATATAAATATATCTTATGTAACATAATATACCATACTGTATGATATATGAAATGTATATTATATAAAATATAAATATAAAATAATATAAATAGGCAATTTTTAAAAGTAAAACATTCAAAGGAAGGAGGAAAAAGTGCTTCTGGCTAGGGGCACCAAGCAATATTTCATGGAAAAGATGTGGCACTGCAGCCTGGACTTGGCAGGTAGCATAGTATACTTGAAGGAATAGAGGACTAAGAGCAGGGAGAAACCCAGATTCAAATCCCACCTTTAACTTTTACAAGATATGTGACCATGGGGAAACAATACCCCTGAGTCATTCTCAGTTTTCTTTATCTGTAAGACAGGGATGATAGTAATATTTGTAATAACAACATCATAGGGAGAGGGAGGTAAAAAGAGAAGGGCAAGGGAGGGGAGAACAGACAGACAGATAGAGAGAAAAAGCCTTAAGGACAGAGCCTTAGGCAACACCATCTGAAGTGTGGTGTGAATGGTAACAGAACAAAAGAGACAGAGAAAGGCTCTGACTGGGAGAGGGAGAAGAAAAAAAAAGGG
>CM053587.1:76472276-76491601 GCA_028646515.1 Pseudochirops corinnae
AAAAAACTATTCTTTAGAAATAGGTATGGGTAAGTTTGGATAAAAATTTTATGTACACATAACTTTCACTTCTAAAAAATTGCTTTTAGCTGTTTTCAGTATCTGTCAAAAGTTTTTATATAGCAGTTTAATAGTCTTAATTTGAGGAGGGTGCAAGACTAAATGACAAATTTTTCTTTCTGGTGTTGACAGCAGCATTATATTACTCTGTAGAACAATATATTCATGAGGCTCTGGCAGTTGATCTAGTAAATGAGAGGAAGGAAAATAAACTCACATTTTACTTTTCAGTAGACTCATAAAAACGTCTAAACTTTGTTAGCTTGAACTAAATTTGTAACCTGTATTTTGAGTCTCTTTTTTTCCTAAAAGCATACAAAACACATACCCTAAAGTTTAATTTTCTACTTTGTCTTTGAATCTTTCAGGACTGTAAAAGCAAAACAGTTACCTGGAGAAATGAAAAACTTTAGAGTCTCTGCTCTGGAGGAATAATAAGACAATTGTTATATTTTTGTCTCCATGTCCTCTCTCATTGAGATTTTGGATAAAGGCACAGAGCTATTTGCTTTCTTCATTCCTCTCTTTGTAAAAAAAGATGACAATCACAATTACAACCTGCCTGTAGAACAGTATATTCAAAGGTTAGGAATTGGGGAGTAAGATTGAATATAGAATGCTAGCTACTTTCCTAGGGGAAAAATATTACTACTGCTGCTGCTGCTGCTGCTACTACTACTACTGCTACTACTACTACTGCTACTGCTACTAGGATATTATTTCAGATATATTATTGAATTACTGAAATATTGCTAAAAATAAATCAAATGGGAAGATAAAACTTTTTTTTTAGAAATACACTGAACTCAGAAGAGAGTTAGTAAATTCTCAGAAGAGAATTAATGAACTGAGTAGGCATTTTAAAAATTAGAAAACTAACAAACAAACACACCTAAAATGAGCAAAAAAGAGAAGAGAATAAAAATTAGAGGAGAAATAGATAAACTAGAAACCAAATGAAAACTATAGAAATGATAAAACTAAAATCTAGTTCTTTGAAAAGACTAGTAAAATTAATAAAACTTTAACCAACATAATTTAAAAAGAGGGCAAAAAATTGAGACAACAAAATAGCAAAAAAAAGAAGATGAAATTACAACAAAATCAGAATAAATAAAAAGAATTTAGCAGAGCATACTATGCACAGTTATATGTTAGCAAAATGGAGAGCATAAAAATGCCTCAAAAAATATAAAATATCCAGACAAGACCATATAGACATCTTAAATAATCCAATCTCAGAAAAGACAATAGAATTGGCTATAAAGGAACTATAAGAGGTGGGAAGAGGGAAACTCTCCTGTTAATGAAGAGGAGAATTCTCTCAAACTTTTGGAGAATAATTATTACCAGTTTCACAGAAAATATTCTCATAAATTGAAGGGGAAAAAGCATCCTGCCAGATCCCTTTTATCTCTTGTATAATTTAGTTCTGCGGGGAGCGGAGCCAAGATGGCAGCATTGCAGCAGCAACATATCGCAGCTCTCACATAGCCACCCCAAAATACCCATAAAATATGACTCTAAACCAATCCTAAAACTCCAAAACGCACACAAAGATACTTCCCACTAAAGTCAGCTTGGCTACGAGGAACCATATCAGCACTGGAACCGAAACCAGCCTGGCCTGAAGCCCTGGCTAAGCCCCGGGGGCGGCTGGACAGGAGGAGCAGAGGAGTCTCTCTGGTGAGCGGATTAGCAGCAGCTGCAAGCAGCTCAGTGGGACTTGCGATTTTGAGAAGGGAGCAGTCCAGCCGAAAGGCCTCTAGAGTGGAAAAGCGAAAGGCAGAGGTTTTGCACCCGCCTCCCCATTGCAGCTTCCCGCCCGTGGCCTGCAGACAGCAGGGGGACTAAGCGATTGTTCTGAGGCCGGTGCTCTTGCGTTGAGTGGCCTGGATACGGATCACTGTCTTGGGCCTCGGTCTTGGAGTCTTCACTGTCCAGTCAGCCTGAAGTAATTAGGAAGGGTCCCAGCACCTTCCTGAGAGCTACGGCAGCCGGGAGGACCCCAGCGATTTGGGACAGAGCTTTCCCTTCTGGAAGCGAGCCCCACAGAGATTTAAAAAAAAAATCACGGACTGAACAACCATGACTAAGAATAAGCATAAAAGGCAAAGTAAGAACAGCTCCCAAACCCTAGATTCCTTCTTTGGGGAAAAGAAAGATCATGGGAGAGAGAGAGAGGAGGAGAGCGCAGCCAGAGCGCCCCCACCAGAGGCCTCCAATAAACATGAATGCCTTAAAGCTAGAGATGAGCTGAAGAAGGATTTTCAAAACGATATAATTTAGTTCTGCTACCTAAACTCAAGAAGAAAAAAAACCCCTCAAAACTATAGACCAATATCATAATGAATTATTGACGAACAAACTACAGGAATTTCTACAAGAAATAATTTATTATAACAAAGTTTGAGTTATACAATGTATGCAAGAATGGTTCAACATTAAATAGAGAATGTAATTATATTAAAAACAAAACCATTCAGTGTCATATGATCATCTCAATAGACGTCAAAAAAGTCTTTGGATACAACACAGTTTTGCTAAAACCTCTACAAAGTATAGACATAAGGACCTCTTACTATCATTAAAAATAACTATCATCTAAAACCAAAAGCATTAATCATATGCAAAGGAGATATGCTAGAAGTTTTCCCAATAAAATCAAGAATAAAACAATGATGTCCTCTCTCACCACTATTATTTAATATAGTTCAAGAAATCTTAGCAATAACAATAAGACAAGAGAAAGAAATAAAGGGCATAAAGATAGGTAAAGAAGAGACGAAAATATCGCTGTTTGCATACAATATGATGATTTTCATTTTGGGGTTTCTTTTAGTGAGTGACTGATGGATTCTTTCTATTTCTACATTACCTTCTGGTTCTAAGAGATCTTGAACTATGATGTATAGGATCATCTTTGATCATGATATTCAGATAGTCTAATGATTCTTAATTTTTTTCCCTTAAATCTGTTTTCCAGGTTGCTCATTTTTGCCCTTGAAATATATCTTATATTTTCTTCTGTTGTTTTGCTGTTTGTTTTTAATATCTCTTGCTGTCTTATGGCATCATATGCTTCTATTTGATCCAGTCTAATTTTCAAGAATTTTGTTGCTTGGGCAAAGTTTTATACATCTTGTACTAATCTGTTAATTCCATTTCTAGTTCTTTCTTTTATAACTCATTTCTTTTCCAGTCTTTTCCTCTAGCCCTCTCATTTCATTGGGGGGAAAAACCCATTTGCTCTCCAACTCCCCCCCTCTCTCTCCCCCTTCTCTGCTTCACCTCTTTCAGGAATTCTAGTTGAATTTGTGCCCAAGTGGTGTTTTTCTTTTAGTCTTTGCTAGTAGATGTTTTGGAGGCATTCTCTTCTGGGTTTGCATCTTGAGTTCTTGTCACTGGTTTTATAATTGAAATCTTCTGTTTCCTCATTGTTCTAACCCACTTCCTACCTTTGGACTTATTGTTGGCCCTGGGCTCTGTCCACTTCTTAGGCAAAGATTGGGTTGGTCCTATTGCATCTTTTGGGGGCATATTAAGTGTTGTGTTATTGCAGGGTCTTAGGGACAGCCCAAACTCTGGTCCTATAAACTTTCAATTCTTCCAAAGTAGTCTGATGATTTTTGTTCCCTAATCTTAACTCTGCAAGTTCCTAACTCGAGTTCAGGTATGAGCAACTGGATTTGGCCACCGTCAACCTGCTGGGAAGCTCTGCTTGTTTAGAGGGATAGAACTGCAAGTTTCCCTTTGGTCTGGGATTTCTTCCCTGGTTATTCCTAGGGTCTGAGCCATACTACTGTTGCTTGCTTCTCAACTTATTTCTTCCTACCACCTAGGGCCTGAGACCTCTGGAGCATGGGAGTAGGGACTGGCCCAGGTCTGTTTATGAGAAGGCCCTAGATCTGTGACCCATAATTGGGCAATGGGTATCAAAGCTGCTAGTTCATATATGCCTGGGTATGAATCTGTGATGGATTCTTTCCTGGTTCACAGTCTCTCCCTAGTTCTGAAGTGCTTGTTTCTGCACATTATATTTTGAAATGAACCTATTCCCAATGTCCACAGACATCTCTCTCTCTCTCCTTATGCTGACCTGGTCTGGAAAAATAAGTCCCTGTGCCTTTTTCTTGGATTTTCCCATCAACATTCAGTCTGGTACATTTTCTAGATCTGTTTGGAGGAGGTAGGGTAGAGGTGCGGGCTCCTTACTACACAACTTCTTGCTGCTTTGCCATCTTGACTATGCTCTAGTTCCAGTCATTTTGGAAAATAGTTTGGAATTACACAAATAAAATGACCAAAGTATCCTTACCCTTTCACTGAGAGATTCCACTATTAAACTTATAGCCCAAAAAGGCCATTGATCAGAAGAAAGCCTCTCCCATGCAAGAAAAATTATTTATAGCACTTTTATTTGCTTATAGCACAATTATTTATAGTATTTTTTCATGATACCGAAGAATTGGAAACAAAGTAGATGCCTAAGAATTGAGGAATGGCATAACCAATTGTGATATGTGAATATAATGGAATATTACTGTATCCTAAAACCTTGGACTTGTAATGAATAAAAAGAATCATGGAAAATAAACAGAACCAAGAAATCAGTGTACACAAATGACTACAGCAATGTAAACAGAAAGAATAATTCATGCAAAAAATTGAAAGTTAATGTTGAAAAATTACAAAACAACAAGCAGGGCTCAAAAGAAGAGATAAAAAAATAAGAGATAAGAAGAGATAAGAAAGATAGACCCACCTCATCCATTTTTCAAGGTGGTAGGTTCACAAGTATTGTACATCACAAATATTTTTAGACTTTTTAAATGTATAGATCAATTATGCTGATTTTTCCCCTTTTTCTTTCTTTTTTTTGGTCTTAAAATTTCTGTTTGTTTTATGGAATGACTCTCTTGGAGGAGGAGGGATGCTTGAGTGATTTATGATAATGTAAAAAATAGAAAAGACATAAATAAAAATTTATTTAACTAAAGAAGCACATTAACTCTATTATACTTCTGATACATTACTCAGTATACTAGAAAGGATAATTATTCCCTATACTCTAAAAGCCTGTGTATATTTCATAATTTTAAAAGCACTTCATGTTTAGATGGAATAGATATTGTTTTTTCAGGTGTTTGGCTGTTTGTTGAAAATATTTTATAGCCATTAAACAAGTAATAATAGAAATGTAGCAGTAGTAGATCATTAAACCTAAACCCAGACCCAGATCCAAGGCACATAGAATTGAACTTGGAAAAGCCTTGTTAGTAAATTTGTTTTGCTTGTTAGTTCCTTTTTCTTGATTACTTTTATCTAGTTATTTTATATCTGGTTTTATTTAGTTATTTTATTCTTTTTCCCTTTTTTTTCTCTCAGTCAAGTAGATTTCTTCTTCTTCTCTCCTCCTAGTCTTATTCCTTAGGTTTTTTTTTTAGTTCCATTTTTTGGTGCCCCTTTCCAGAGAGGATTTCTCCTACCCATTTTCTTCATTATCTGTCTTCTCTTTCTGTTTACTCTAGACCTTCCTTCTCTGACTCACAATCCCTATAACATACCTAATCTCCCTATTTTCTGCATTCTTCATTGAGTTAAAACTTTTGAGATATCCATTCTGGGTTTTCCCATCTAAGCAGTTTCTGCCACTACCAAATAATAGAGTTTGCCCCATAAATTTCCCTTTTTCATTGTGCTTCACCTCCAGAGGAATACTGTTTCCTTCAGGTTCTTTTTCCCTCTCCCTCATCAGCTTCCCCTGATGTTCCTGATCAGGTAGCTGACCTCTGACCTATAGTCTCTCCCTCATCGCTTTTCTTCCCTATTTGCTTTAAATATATCCTCCCTGGACCCATGACCCTCCATTCCTCCAAGTACCAGTTGCCCTCTGGAGTCTCAATTCCATTCTCTAAAGGCTGGATATGTGGTCTTTTCAAATACCAAATTCAAACACTCAGCACATGATCCCCATCTCCCTTCAAAGAACATCTCTTTACCCATAGGAGCATTCATCATAGGAAACTCTTTTCACTATCAAAACAAAGTGCTGCCCCCCTTCCGTCTCTTCCCATTCCTCCTCACTTACTTTCCTATAGGCTTTTTTCTTCCTGAGAGACTACAAGAATCATCTTCTCAATAGTAGTCCTCAATTTAACCTGGGCACACCATACACTCCCCTCTGTCTTCCTCTTCATTTTCATGCACTCTTCCATTTTGTAAAGTTGTCCTACAGAAGATATTGATTCACTTGCAGGTGAGGCATCTTGAAGTTCCATCCATGATGTTCTAGACCTGCCTCCACACCATTACCTCCACCTGACTTGTGCCTTCACTCCTCTCTCCTTATGTCTATTGAAAAAGAATTCTCTTCTCTCTCTGTTGCTATTCCTTTCCTCTGCTGCGGCATTCATTTATACTCATGCATTTCTGTTGTCTAGGCTATTCAAGAAGCAAATAATCTGTTCAGGTCTAGTTTTCATTTTAGAATGTTTTGAACACCTCTTAATTATGAATGTCCATCTTTTATTTGCAGGGTAGGTCATCCTGGGTGGTTTCCAGAGCTCCATTGCTTTTTAGAAAACATTCCATTCTCTCCTGTATTTTCTGGTGTGTAGACAGTAGTCTCATATAATTTGAATTTCTTTTCCATCATATTTGAAAGTCTTTCTCTTAGTTGCTTGCAGAATTGGTTGTTTCTGAATTAAATTGTTAAATTTAACTACTATATGTCTTCGAATTTGCAGCTTTTATTTATTTATTATTTGTCAGCAATCTATCATTCTTTCAATTGATATTTTGGTGTTTAGAATTGACAGTTTCTTGTATTATTTTATAATGCTGCTTACATTTTTTGGCTTGTTTTGTTCTGGGAGACCTATAATTCTTAATTTGTTTCTCTGCATACTTTTGTCAAGATCAATATATGTGCCTTGAATTAAAAGTTCCTTTTTGCTTTTCTTCTAGATTTTCTTCACTACTTTGTTTTTGCATCCCGAAATAGTTGTTCTGTTTTCTTTCTGTGGTGAGGCTTGCCATCTCAAATTCACATTTTTCTGTTTTACCAGTTATTTGTACTTTTCAAGCCATGCATTCTGCTCTCATCATTCTCATTTCTCTTTTAATCCACTCAGGAACGGATGTTATGGTTCTAAGTTCTCATATACTACAGGGTCCTCTGTCTCACCAAGTGTTGGCTCATTTCCCTTTTTCAATATTTATTCATAGATACCTGAATTCATTTACAAAATATGGAGACAATATTTCTCTCTGCTGTTAATGATTTATCTGTTGTTTTATATGCTTATGCTCAAGGCCTTTGATTTTTTTTTCCTCTTGAGATGTTTGGTAATTTCAGTCTTTTTTCCCCTTATTTTCCCTATTGCTCTCTTTCTGACTCTCTCCTTCTACTGGTGTTTGCTCAAAGCCTCACAGCCTACTCCCAAACTGGACAATTCATGATTCCCTTGCCTAGGTCTTTGCCTAAAGTGACTTATGGTGGGACAGAACTAGAAGCTAAATGTGGAACTCTTTTCCTCAGACTTAGCAGAGTGCTACATTGTCCTCTTTCACCCTCTTCCCCGTCCTTCAGCACACACACTCCCATTCCTTCTGTTCCTCAGCCCTGCTCAGCCGTATTGAACATTTCCACACTGGTGTTTGCAGCCCAAGATGATTTCTGTCCTTTGGAGTTTGGATCTCTGAGATGTTGGAAAGAGGAAGCAGGTCAGAGTATAGAATTAAAATCTGTTTCAGGTACAGACTCATGACCTGCCCTCTTCCCTCTCTTCTCCTACAGAAATTTTCCTGTAGTGCAGAAAACTGCTGTTGTACTGACCATGACAATGAAAAAAACCTTGCATAGTCTGGAAATCTGATCTCGAAGGCACTGGGGAAAAGGAGGGGGTACTGGCATATGGGTCTGGGTTTTGTTGCAAGCTTGTGGATCAGCTTGGCTAGTGATTAGTAAACCTCACTGCCACTATTATTGTGGGTGGGTGGCAAGTGGATACTACATGTGCTTAGGGTAGGTTTCAGTTCATATGTTTGTTTTATTGTTTTGTTTTGACCTTTTGGGTCTTGGGTGTCTTAGACTGTTGAAACCATTGAAGTTGCATTATCTTCAGCATATAATTGTTGTTTAGGAGAAGTTTGAAAGGATTGCAAAAATATCTAGTTCTCCATCTTGTTGCTAATTTTGTGACAATAACCTGGGTAGTTAGAGAAAATTTACCTTCTGAATACCAAATTACTATAAAATAAATTCATTGACTTCCTTATTCATAGCCATGTCCTATTCTATCCCCACTGGAAAAAAAAAAAGGCCCCTCACCTCCAGTAACTTTTGTATTCATTCCACTTAAGCTACCTACACACGTGTCCACATATCTTGTCACTTATCATCACATAGTATTGCTTAACTTCCAGGATCATGACCTCTGACATTTCCCTCACAACTACAAACCCTTAGTTTCCCGAACTGTTTTCTTTTAAAGAAGAGCGCCTAGTATAGAATAATGAACTTAAGGAAGCCACTGTGGCATAGTGGATACAGTGTCAGATTTGGAGTCAGGAAAATCTAGGTTTCAGTTCTCCTTAATACTTACTGAGCAGCTAGGTGAGTCAGGAAGACCCCTATTTCTGAGTTCAGATCCAGCCTTAGACACTTACTAGCTGTGTGACTCTGGGCAAGTCAGTTAACTTTGGTTGCTGCAGTTTCTCATCTGTAAAATGAGCTGGAGAAGGACATGGCAAACCACTCCAGTTGTTCTGACCAGACAATCCCAAATGGAGTCAGGAAGAGTCAGGTGTGACTGAATGACAGAACAAAAACAGCTAGATACTTATGTGTGATCCTGGGCAGGTCACTTAGCCTCTCTTAGCCTTTTCTCTGTAAAATGGAAATAATAGTAGCACATAGGACCAAATGAGATGATATGGATAAAACACTTCGCAGACCTTTGAAGTACATCAACTGTTGTTATTAATTATTTTACCTATTATTGTCTGTCTGTATCATTTTCCAGTAACAAAAGTGATATAAAATGCTTTTGAGAAGCACCTCCACTAATTAAAATACATGAAAATGTTTGTTTAAGTGTATCATATACCTGCCACATCAGTGATGTCATGTGAATTAAAAACCCTCATTTTTTTCCCTCACAAACAGGTTCATACCAAATTCCACTGCAGACAGGCCCATGATCCTGGCACAGATACTTCCTGTGTGACGTTTTCCTATGACGGCACTGTCCTGGCTTCTCGGGGAGGTAAGTATAAGAAATTTCTTGAGTATGTGCTGTTCAGAGCACTACTTTCAAAACAAAATAAGGATTTTAAAATCAAAAGTTAACCTCCTAGAAAAGATTAAAACTAGCTTTGTTTTTTATATTTAGTATTATATTAGTTTAACTTTTCATTAAAATAACTAATCACTGTGCTGCCTGCCATAGGTTATTTTTTTAAAAATCAAGAAAAAATATTTTTAGTGTTCTGTTGATTTGCCTGAATCTCTATTTTAGTTGGCCATTTTCATAACTGTTCTAAATTCTTCAAGGATTTATTCTAAGGATGAACTGTATCTCTACTGATTATTTGCTAATATTCTAATTATACTTTCCATATGTGCTGAAGTATAATCTATTCTTTGCAACACAGTAGTATTGTATCATCTTCAACTAGTGGACCCACAAAGGAAAGGAAAGTAACATGTAACTATAATTTTCTAAGCAGAAGTAGTGTATTCCCATTTTTTCCCCTGGTTTTTGACCAGAGAGCCTTAGTTTATTCAACCACAGAGCTCTGCTCTGCTTTCCAGGAAACATTTAAAACAATATTTATTATACTCTTATTCTGGATCTTGAGTCCATCATCTCTGTTAAGAGGGGGATAGACTAATCAATCAATGACCCATTGGCATTTTGATCAATGATATTAAGTCTTCCAGAGTTACTTATCTTTGTAATGTTGTTATTGTGTAAATTGTTCTCATTCTCTTCGCTTCATTCTACAGCATTTCATACAAGTCTTCCCAAGTTTCTTGAACCAATTCCATAATTTGTTTAGCCATTCCCCAATTGATGGACACCCCTTCCATGTATAGTTCTTTGTCACTACAAAAAAGAGCTGTTATATAGATTTTTATACGTATGGGTCCTTTTCTTTTATCTCTTTGAAATGTAGAACTAGTGACGCCTGGCACATAGGAGGCACTTAAATGCTAGTTGGCTGACTAGTAGTGAGTCAGAGTATGCAGTTTAGTGACTTTTGGGGGCATAGTTCTAAATTGCTTTTTAGAATGGCTGTACCAATTCCTACATACAGTATATTAATGCTCCTTTTTTCTCACAATCCCTCAAACATTTGTCACTTTTTTGGGGGGCGGGCAGCCTGATGTGTGTGAAATGGAAAGTCAAAGTTTCTTTTTTGCTTTTCTCTATTAGTGATGTGGAGCATTTTTTAAAAATATGGCTATTAATAGATTGAATTTTTTCCTTTTGAAAACTGTTCTTGAACCATTTATCAATTGTGGACTGCTCTCTTGGTCATTTTAAGCCTTTTACAATATGGCTCCCAACTTCCTTTCCAGTAGTATCTCAATTTTTCACCTTTGTGAGCTCTCTACTCTATTCTTCCTCTTCTCTTTATTTCAGTCAGACTGGCTTGCTAGCAATTCTCTGTGTACAACTTTCCATCTCCTTCTTTGTTTGCCTTTGCACAAATGGTTTCCTGTGTCTGAATTCAGTCTGTCTTTCCTTGTATCCTCTTCTTAAAAATTCTAGTTTCATTCAGAATTCAGCTCAGGTGTTATCCTATATGAGGCTTGATTTCTCTGGTTATTAGCTCCCTATTGACATCCCTTTGTATTTAATTGCTTATATACAGGTTGTATTCCTCTGGTAGAATGTTTGCTTACCAAGGGCAGGGACTGGCTTTTGGTTTTTATTTTGTCATTGTGCTCATTTTCCCATAGTCCTTCCAATATTTGTTATTTAAATTTCCAACTAACCTTTTTTTTCCTCTGCTTCCCAGGCCTAATGCCATTTTTCCTTGGCAGAGGAAGTAGAAATGAAATGAGTTTAATCACTCTGCTTTCTCTTTCTAGTCCATTATTATTCAACTGTCCTCTCCAAGCAGCAGTCACATCTGATCAGATTTTACTTGACTATACAGTGAAACCATAGATTCGGTTCTTGCCCCTTTAAATTTATAGGTCAGCCTTGCTTCAGTTTGAGCTGTCTTTCAGCAGCCGGACAGAGAGAATATCTCCTAGAGCTCTTTCCAGCTTTGTTAACCTCTTTCAGTGTCTTCTTTGTCATCTCATTTTTTCCTTTCTCTCCTTTGGATATTCTTTAGAGCTCTGACCATTTGGTCTATATATTCATTCTAGTAAGAGTATCTTCTCGTGTTTAGTAGTAGATAATACTCTAACCCAGTCTATTGCCTCCAATCTAGACCCCTATCTTTCACTCTGTGTTGAAGATGCTTAGAGATGGCACAGTGGATACAGCAGTAGGTCTAGAGTCAGAAAGAACTGATTTCAGATCCAGCCTTAGACATGTACTACCTTTGTAACCCTGGGCAAGGCTGCCTGCCTCCGTTTTCTTAATTGTGAAATGATGACAATATTAGCATCTGCCTCACAATGTTGTTGTGAGGATCAAAGGAGATAATAAATGCAAAGCACTAAGTAAAGTAACTGGCATATAGTAGTGGCTGTGTAAATGCTTATTTCTTCTCTGTCTCTCTGTCTCTCCCTCCTACCTACTTCCCTACCCCTGAATCCCCTATGGGCTTTATGTCTTGCTGCCACCTGCAATTCAGGAAGGCAAAGCCAGAAGTTTGAGGCTTTTTACTTTTTTGCTTTTGGCCATGGCTTTTCTCCCTTCAACCTATTAAAGAAGTCTTTGATCAGTATTTTATCGTTTTTTATCCATCATCACCACATATATTTAATTGTCTCTCTATCCCCTATTTATAATGCTTTTTTCAGGCTTCTTCTTCTTCTTCTTCTTTTTTTTTTTTACATTTGTGCTTTGACCACTATAAACTTTGGAGACATCCCGTCTGCATCCTCTTTCTTTAGAACAGTCTGGAATGAGTGGATTGATTGCATTACCAAGCTCCTCAAAACCTTCCGTAGATTAATAGTTGAGTTTTAGGGGCGGCTAGGTGGCATAGTGAGTAGAGCACTGGCCTTGGAGTCAGGAGGACCTGACTTCAAATTCGGCCTCAGACACTTGACACACTAACTAGCCGTGTGACTTTGGGCAAGTCACTTAACCACAATTGCCCTCCAAAAAGCAAAAAAAAAAGTTGAGTTTTAGATAGAGTATAGATTACTGTCTTTGGACTTTGAATCTCTCAGTGATTTTTATTCCTACCAGTCTTCTGCAACACTGTGTTCCTAATACTCTTGAATCATTAAATTTGAAGCTAGAAGACATCATAGAGATGAATTAGTCCAAATCCCTTGTCTTATAGATCAGTAAACAGTGATACAGAAAAGTGAAGTGATTGCCTAAGGTCACATAGTCAAAGAACTGGGAGTATAATGTACATTTTGTAAAGCCAGAGCCAGCCCTGTTTTCATGATAACATGTTGCCCTTGGGACTTCTGGCCAGGTTGTCCCACTGAATGGGAGGCAGGCTGCCCAGTTCTTGGGTACCTACTCCAGTAGAACCCTTAATTTTTCACCAGACTGAATAATGATCAAGAAATCCAGTGAGAAACTTTAGTAAAAATGACTTATCCTGCTACATAAAAAGTCAGTCAGAAACCCAAAAGCAATAAGTCCTTTCCAGCAAAGTTAATGCCAGCTTGACCAGAGACAGGACATTTGTGGCCTGTTAGACTCTGTCTCTGGTGGTGGCATAGGCAAAACATTCAGCAGAAAAAGCTGTAGGATTCAGAACACCCTAGGATAGGCTCCCTGGCAGCCCAGGGAAGGGAGCAGCAGTGTGAAAAGCCCAGTGCTCGTACCAGAGTGCTTAGAAAGGAAATCTAAGGCCCCAAGTGTCTGAGAGGGCCCTGAAGAGCTAGCACTAGGAACCTTAAGATTCAGTTGGCAGCTAACTCTGTCAGGTGAAGGTCCGCAAAAGAACTGAGGGAGCCAGGTGAGAGACCTAGTAGGGGTGGCTACCATAGCCCCAAAGCTGGTTCAGTTGGTTTTTCAGTCATGTCTAGCTCTTCATAACCCCATTTGGAGTTTTCTTCGCAAAGGTACTGGGGTGGTTTGCCATTTCCTTTTCGTTTTACAATGAGAAAACTGAGCAAACAAGGTTAAGTAACTTCCCCAGGGTCACACAGCCTAGTAAGTGTCTGAGGCCAGATTTGGACTCAGGAAAATGAGTATTCCTCATTCCAGGCCTGGCAGTCTTATCTGCTGCATCACCAAGCTTCACTCCCTACCTACCAAAAGCTGGAAAGATGAATAAATCAAAGAAAATAACAATCAGTGTCAAAAATTGTTGCAAATATGACATCTGCAAAGGAGAGACTCCAAGGAAAAATTGGTTTTCCATAAGAACTACATAAATACCAGGAAAAAAATGAAGCAAGAGATAAAAAAATAAATAAAATGAAAGCTCTAGAGAAAAGAATTAGAAAATGGTCTAAGAAATGTAATCCCTAAAAATTAAAATTGACCAAACAAGAATCAATGTCTCTGAAGTAGCAAGTAATATTAGAATACAAATCAAAGACATAAGAGAAAATGAAAGGTATCTCATATTAAAAACAAACAAAACTGACCTGGAAAACAGTTTAAGGAGAAATAATTTAAGAATCACTGGATTCCCTGAAAACCGTGATAAAAAATAAAAACCTAGACACTATATTTCAAGAAACCATAAACGAAAGTTGCTCAGGTCTATTAGAACCAGAGGACATTGGGGGAATGTTAAAGAGAGGCTAATCCTGTGGATGAAGAATTAGTTACATGCAAAACAAACTTTCTGATCCTAAGAGGGGAATGAAGTGAGCAGAATCAGAACAATTTAGAAAAACAATGTAGGGGGCAGCTAGGTGGCGCAGTGAATAGAGCACTGGCCCTGGAGTCAGGAGGACCTGAGTTCAATTGTGGCCACAGACACTTAACACAGAACTAGCTGTGTAACCTTGGGCAAGTTACTTAACCTCAACTGCCCTATCTTCTCCCCTCCAAAAAAAAAAAGCAAAAAAACCAATGTCATAAAAAAAACAACTTTGAAAGACTGAAGTGTCAAAACCCTATGATGAATTATGTTACCCACCTCCTGACAGAGGGGGAATAGACACAAGAATACACAGTTTTGGACATGGCCATTGTGTGGGTGTGTTTTGCTTGACCGTGCTTGTTTGTTATGAGGTTTTTCTTTTTCTTTTCAGCTAATTTGGAAGATGGAATCAGAGTGAAGAGGGTTTAGCAATAGGGATGCCCCTAAAAAGGCTATTGAAACATTTTTAAAATGCAAGGAAGAGAATGATAAGAATTTCATAAGGAAGTATAGGCAAGGACTGTTTGGAAAGTAATGTGTAGAATTTATTATATGCTTTTTTTTTTAAAGCAGAAATTGTGAAATGGAAATGTGGAATTCATGTGGAATCCTCTTTTTATGTTCCTGTGGTATGGATTGAAATGCTCTTTTTATGGTGTTCAAGTTCAGAATTAAAAAAAAAGTTGCCCTAATATCTTTCTTCTTTGATTTATCTTATGTACATCCAGTCCTTACTCAGGTTTTCATCCATACATAGAATGGATGAGGACAATCTGATTCACTCCACACATCTAATCTGTTCTCAAATTGAGTCATTTTTACCTTCATAAAGTCTACTTTATATGCCCCCTTCTCTCCACTCAAACAGCTATAGACATTGCTGTGGGCCATAACACCTCATGCCTGAACTATTGTAGTAGCCTTCTGATTGGTCTTCCTGACTCATGTTTCCCCACTCCAGTCCATCCTCCCCTCAGCTGCAAAGGTGATCTTAAAGCTCATGTTTGACCATGTCACCCACTACTGAGTAAGATGCTAAATCCTCTCTTTGGCATTTAAAGCTCTTCCTCCCTTTCCAGTCTTCTTTCACTACTGCCTTCCACACACTCCCATGATCCAGATACACCAACTTAGTTGGTGTTCCTCCCATAGAATGGTCTGTCTCTCAACCTGGTGCCTTTTTCATGGCTATTCCCCATGCCTGAAATACTCTTCTTTTTTTTCTTCCCCCATAACAAACAAGCATGGTCAGAAAATTTGTTTTGCTTCTTAGCAGTCCCTCCCTTTTCTTAACCCCTTTCCCTTAACCCCTTTCATTTCTCTTTCTCTGTTGGGTAAGATATAATTCTGTAACTCTGTGTGTGTGTGTGTGTGTGTGTGTGTGTGTGTGTGTGTGTGTGTGTGTGTGTATTCTTCGAGAATGAAGTTCAGGTGTCACAACCACTCCCCACCACTCCCTCCTTTTTGTTATATTGACTTCTACTTATATACCTCATTGGTGTGAAATACTTTTCCCCTGTTTTCCTCTCCTTCCATCCTCTCCTAGTGAGCTCTTGTTCCTTACCCTTTCCATTCTTCTTCTGAGATTATCAGATCAGGTCCTCTGTTTAATTAGATTCCTTCTGTGACCCCTGATGATGATAGAGTTCTGAAGGGCTTACACATATCATCTCCCCATATAAGAATGTAAACAGTTTGATCTTGTTTAGTCCCTTGTGATTGCTCAATCAGGTTTACTTTTTTAGGCATCTCTTGAGTCCTATGTTTGGATGACATTTCTCTTTACCTCTGGTCAGTTCATAGGAATGCTTGAAAGTCTTCTTTATTAAATATCCATTTTTTTCACTGTGGGATTATGCTCAGTTTTGCTGGATAAATTATCAATTGTAAACTCATTCTTTGCTTTCTGGAATATCATATTCTAAGCTCTCAGCTTCTTTATAGTGGTGGCTGCTAAATTATGTGTGACTCTCACTATGACTCCCTGGTAGTTTAATTCTTTCAGGCTGCTTAGAGTATTTTTTTCCTCGACCTAAGAGCTCTAGATTTTAACTATAATGTTCCTGAAAGTTTTAATTTTGCAGTTTCTGTTAGGGAAGTATCTGTTGGATTATTTTAATTTTTTTTTATTTTACTTTCTATTCCAAGAGATCTACTTGGATTTTTTTGTTTATTTGCTTAAGATTTCTTGAAATATGTGGTAGCACAATGCTTCTCAAATTCTCTCTCCTTGACCTACTTCCCAGGTCAGTGTTTTTCCTGTGAGAACTCTCATATTTTCTCTTTTTTCCTCTCAGTATTTTCACTTTGCTTTAGTATTTCTTGTTGTTTCATGGAGTCATTGACTCCTGTTTGGTCTATTCCAGTTTTCAGGGATTTTGTTGCTTGGGTAGGGTTTTGTACCTCTTGTGCCAGACTGTTAATGCTCTTTTCATAGTTTTTTTCCCCCATAGATCTTATTTCTTTTCCCATTTTTCCTTCCATGGCTTATTTAGTTTTTAAAATAATTTTTTGGCTTAACTTCCCCCCTTCCCCCCCCCCCCCAAAATACTTGTTTTAATTCTTCCAGGAATTCTGATTGAATTTGTGTCTGCTACATTTTTCTTTGAGGATTTGCTTGTAAATGTTTTTGACTTATTCTTTTCTACTGGATTTGTGTCTTGAGCTTCCCTCTCACCATGATAGCTCTATATGATGGATTTATTTTGTTTGTTTCTTTGTTCATCCTTCCAGCCTCCTTCTTGAATTTGAACTCTTATGTTAATGCCAGGTTCTGTGCCCTTCTGGGGAGAATATCTGGGTTGAACTTCTGTCTCCGTATGTCCTGTTGCTTTTGCTGTTCAGACTGGGGGCCCTTCAAGCTTTCAGTAACACCAAGCTGACATGATCAGGGGGTAAAGTCTGTTCACTGACCTTCTGGTCTGAGTTCTGCACATTGCTGACTTTATATTTGGGTCTATCGGCTTGTCCCTGGATGGGAGTTTCCATAGATAGCTCCTGGAGTTGGCTACAAGTTAGCCTGCCTGGAGGATCTGCAGATTTAGAGTGACTGAACTGCACGCTCACCTTTGGTCTAGGACTTCTACTCAGCCTGTTCTCCTACAGGCTCCCATGCTGGGCTGGAAGCTAGACCCAAGTGTAGATTGCAGATGGTGGCCTTATTGGTAACTTTTTGTTAAGAAGAGAAACAGTAAGTTAATATTCCATTGTGAATATTTTTTTGGATCTAACCCAATAAAAGCAGATGGAGATCCAACCAGTTGTACATCAGCATACCTGCCAAATTTTGAACTTCAAAGAAAAGATCACTAGAGAGGGGAGGGAATGGAGATTTTTATTGAATCTCAATTCACTTCACTTGCATCTGATGCAAATTCCACGTTGTACATGAGGGAGATGAGGCAGGTCTCAGCTGCGGGCACTAGGGAACACGACCAACAAAGACATTGTTTGTGTAAGTTCCGGCTGTCATTCTAGTCAGGAATTAGTAGTCTGATAGAAATATAAGAATGTGATACTTTAAAAAATTCATTACTCTTAAGATGCCTAGGAAAAGGTTCAGTACACAGGAGAGCAATAAATAATAGTTGCAGTTAGAGGGGGGAGGAATTGACAGGGATCATTCTTACCAATGTCAATGAATGGATAGCTTTACCTACACTTTGCTGTGGGAAAAAGAGTCTATGAGGAGTGGAATTGCATTTTAGTCCTGATGGTTAATCAGTTAAAAACTTCTGAAGAAAGCAGGATGTCCTGCAGAAATGCCCTTGGGGGAAATACCATCTGCTTGGAAATCAGGCTTGGGAGGCTTGGTGGAGACTTTCTTTTTATCTTACAGATGCTGTTAAAAACGGGAAAGTAGTATCTGGAAGTCTTCTTAATAAAGAGATACCTGCCTCCTTTCTACCATTTTACAGTCTCCAAAAACAAATGCATTTGAAAAATAAAACATACCTTATGTGTATGAACTGTTTTTTTTAAGTCATGAAACCAACAGCATTCTTTTTCAATTTTCCCCTTTATTTCTTTTCTAGGGGATGATACTTTAAAACTGTGGGACATCCGACAGTTTAAGAAACCTCTTTTTTCAGCTTCAAATCTTCCTACCTTCTTCTCAATGTAAGTAGCTGTTCTTTGTGTTTGATGTACTTAAGGTTGTCAAAGAAATAGAAAATTTCCTCTAATTAGGGGTTACTTACAATATTTATAATTTAGGACATCCAAAAGATGGCTTTGGGATTTGGCCTACACCACTCTATTCCGTCTTGCCCCCTGGCCTCTTTTTAATAACCACATTACTTTTCCTCCTTTGGGTTTATCCTCTAGAGCAGTGGTTCTCAACCTGTGGGTCACGACCCCTTTGGGGGTCGAATGACCCTTTCACAGGGGTCACAGGAGTCACCTATGACCATTGGAAAACACATATTTCCTATGGTCTTAAGAACCAAGACACCACTCCTCTATCTTCTCCAGGCAGGTCCACCCACATGCAGATGTGAGTATTAAAGGGACCTCGGTATTGGGAAGGTTGAAAACCACTCCTCTAGAGGGTAATAAAAGATAGGGTTGAAGATTACCATTGGTATATATCAAGTTAAAGTATGAGGTGGTTTTGAAATAAAGAAATAAAATAGTTTTCTTAATAGATCATATGCTAAAACATATATGTGAATATACGTGTATATGTGTGTATAAATAAACAAACAAATATATATAATATATATGTGTGTGTATGTATATGTATATGTATATATATGTAAAATAGGCATCTTAGCTTAATGAATTAAGGTCCAGCTCTGGAATCAGACCGACTTAGGTTCAGGTTCTTTTAACACATACTAGCTGTATGACCATGGGCAGGGCACTAAAGCTCTGATTGCTTCTTCAGTTGGTCAGTCATATCTGATTCTTCATGACCCTTCCTTGGATTTTCTTGGCAAAGATACTGGAGTGGTTTGCTATTTCCTTCTCTAGCTCATTTTATAGATGAGGAAACTGAGGTAAACAGAGGTTTAGTGACTTGCCCAGAGTCACACAGCTAGTATGTGTCTGACACCAGATTTGAACTCAAGTCTTCCTGACTCCGGACCCAGCACTCTATCTACCTAGCTGCCTTCAGACCTGTAAATGCCCCCAGTCAATTTCCTAATACTATAAATAATAGTCCATTGAATTAGTAGATGAAGTTTCCACACCAAGAATTCCCTGCACTGATGAAACCACAGGTCCCTACAGAAGCTTAATTCTCTCTCTCTCTCTCTCTCTCTCTCTCTCTCTCTCTCTCT
>CM053587.1:76492101-76525602 GCA_028646515.1 Pseudochirops corinnae
GAATTTCTTGAAGGATGCTTTCTCGGTTCTTTTTTTGATCATGGCTTTCAGGTAGTCCAATAATTTTTAAATTGTCTCTCCTGGATCTATTTTCATTTATTTGGATCTGTTTAATAGCATCTTGATTTCTCATAAAGTCATTTGCTTCCATTTGCTCTACTCTAATTCTGAAGGAATTATTCTCTTCAGTGAGCTTTTGAGATTCTTTTTCCATCTGGCAAATTCGACTTTTTAAGGCATTCTTTTCCTCATTTGCTTTTTGGACCTTCTTTGCCATATGAGTTAATCTATTTTTTAAGGTGTTATTTTCTTCAGTCAGGTTGTTGACTCTCTTTTCATGATTTTCTTGCATCATTCTCGTTTCTCTCCCCAATTTTTCCTCCACTTCTCTTATTTGGTTTTTAAAATCCTTTTTAAGCTCCTCTATGGCCTCTGTCATAGACACTTTGTATTTTTCTTGGAAGCTTTTGGTGTGGGAGATCTGACTGTGTTGTCTTCCTCCTGTTTCATGCTTTAGTGCTTTTTGTCTCCCAAAAAGGAACCTAAAGTTGGATTGCTGGGCTTGCTTTGCTTCCTTTGCCTGCTCATGTTGCCAGTCAATTACTTGGATTTTGGGCTTAGTAATAAAACTCTGCTTTTAGAGGGGAGAGCTCTGTCCCAAATCACTGGGGTTTTTGCAGCTGCCGGAGTTATTAGGAGGCCACCGTTTTTTGCAGCCCCCACCATCTTTGGCTCACTGAAAACGCATCTCAGGACCACAACCCAAAACCTTGATCAGATCCAGGCAGCTCAAGGAAGAGCACTTAGCCTCTGAATGATCACTTGCCCCCCTGCAATCTATAGGCCAGGAGCTTCTGAAGCAGCCACGTGGAGGCGGCTACAGGGCCACCACTTCAGAGTGCTTCTAGCTCTGGAGGCAGTTCGGCAGGGACCATCTCCCCCTAATTTAGCCAAGTTCCACTTACCTTTTCCCTTTGTCCTTGGTTCTTGTGGGTTGGTGATTCTGGAAATCGCCATAGCTGCTGATGATCTGCTTTCCTGAACACCACAGCTACAGCTTTTCCTGAACGCCCTGGGGCTGAAACCGCGTGGAGCTGGGCCCTGCTTCCAGTGCACTGCAATGACTGCCTGCCAGGGTGCCTTCAGTGGGAGCTTTGTTATTCTGTCATTTTTGTGGAGTCTGGAGCTCTAAAATTTGTTTAGAGTCATATTTTATAGGTATTTGAGGTGGTATTGGGGGGAGCTCACAGAGTTCTCCTGTTTCTATGCCACCATCTTGACTCCGCCCCCTCCTGGATCTATTTTCCAGGTCAGTGGTTTTTTTCAAGGAGATATTTCACATTGCCTTCTATTTTTTCATTTATTTGGGTCTGTTTAATAGCATCTTGATTTCTCATAAAGTCATTTGCTTCCATTTGCTCCACTCTAATTCTGAAGGAATTATTCTCTTCAGAAAGCTTTTGAGATTCTTTTTCCATCTGGCAAATTTGACTTTTTAAGGTATTCTTCACCTCATTGGCTTTTTGGGGCTCTTTTGCTATTTGAGTTAATCTGTTTTTTAAGGTGTTATTTTCTTCAGTCAGGTTGTTGTTTAGAGTCATATTTTATAGATATTTGAGGTGGTTATGGGGAGAGCTGGGGAGCCTTGCTGCTTCTATGCCACCATCTTGACTTTGCCCCAACACAGACTTTTTTAAAAAATAGCAAAAGGAAACAGATGCTGGTAGCCAGAGCGAGGAGCAAGGCATTCTTAGACTTTTGTCGTCACTGTTCTTTAGAACATGTAACCTTTGAATTATGATCTCTTCATGCATAAACTACAAAGAGAAAAAAAAATATTGACTTGATATCCAAGGACTTATGTTTAAATCCTAGCCCTGTTTAACACGGGCCAAGTCATTTGACTTCCCTTGGCTGTAGTTATGTCATCTCTAAAATGAGGGAGTTAGACAAGATGACCTGAGGTTTCTTACAGATTTAAATCTATCAAGGTTAAGCACCTACCAAGCTCCAGGCCTCTCCTAAGTGTTTGGTCTATGAAGACCTGTCATCCTTGAGGAACTTAACAGCACAGCCTACCTATATAAGTCTGTACCAAAGTAGATACAGAAGAATTTGAGAAGAACGTAGCATCTAGGGCAGTGGTTCTCAACCTTTCCAATGAGACGATCCTTTAATACAGTTCCTCGTATTGTGGTGACCCTCAGCCATAAAATTATTTTCGTTGCTACTTCATAACTGTAATTTTGCTACTGTTATGAATCATAATGTAAATATCTGATATGCAGGATGTATTTTTCATTGTTACAAATTAAACATAACCCACAGGTTGGGAACTGCTGGTCTAGGGGGAAGGTTTCATGTAGAAGGTGGTGCTTGAACATCTGAGCCTTGAAGGAAACTAGGGATTCTGAGAGTCACAGGTGAGAGAGAGTGCATTCTAGACACATCACGAAGGCCAGCTGGGCAGAGGCATGAAGACTGGAGATGGAGAACTGTGTATGAACTCAGCAAAAGGGAAAAAAACGAGCAAGCAAACTACTGCCTTACTGAGTATTCTACTTAATGAACTATTCTGATTGTGATACAGCTCTGCAAAGTCTTCAGTGTTTCCCCACTGCTTCCTATACTTAGCGATAATTGAAAACTCCTCATGTTAATAGTAAAGACTGTCCCCAGTCTTGCTCCAGCTTTTGATGTTTTCCAGCTTTGATCTCCATTGTTTAATTTATGCCATCCTCCATGTCAGGAATCAGCTCTGCTTGCTTTCTGCCACCTGTATCTTCACCTGTATCCAGTGTCCAGTTTATCTGCCATTTCCTCCTGCAAGCCTTCTCTGATGTCCCCAACTAAGGTGATCTTTCTTCAAATTTCTCACCACTTTTGCTAGACCTCTTCTTAATTTTATCCTATCTGCCTGTATCGGGCTATTTGTGTGTGTTCCTGAGAGCAGACTCTGTATCCCATCCTGTTTTTGTATTCCCATGATGCCTTGCACAAAGTAAGTGCTTAGTAAATATTTGTTGGATGGAGTTGAGCCTAGCTATATAAACCTGATAAAGCATGTTGTTTGTGTTTTGGACTTCATTCAAGGGAGTTTAGTATCTAGTGTAGCTCATTAAAATTCATTATTAACTCTTAAAGCCTCTGTTTCTTTAAGTGTAAATGGGAATAATATTTATATTCAGACAATCTCACAGGATTGTTATGAAGATCAAATTAAATATGTGAAGGTACTTTTTAACAGTAAAACTTTCTACAAATGTGAACTGTTTATATCTTATGTCTAATGTTACCCCCAGGGTGCCATTTTTAAGACTCTAGAGTAATAATATTTTGGAGTGGAGGGACAGTCATTTCAACACTATGTGGGTTTCTAAGAGTAGCTGGAGAGTGATTGTTACACATACTTGGATGGTAACCCACATACACAGACTAATGAAGAAATATTTATATAGTATTTTTCTTCACACATCATGTTAGTTTAGTGTTTAATATGTTGCCTTATCAAATTTTAACATGATCTAGGTAAGAATCATAGGGGAAACTAATGTGAAACTTTTCAGTATTTTAGAAAAAAATTTTGGTAGCTACTATCTGCTGTATAGATTGGGTAAATCACCCCATTTCACAGGAATTCCTCATCTGTAAGAGTGAGGAAGTTGGATTAGATGTTCTCTAAGGTTTCTTCTAACTGTAATGTCCTATGACACCATACATTGATTTGGTATCTCCCCCCCCTTCCCCATCTCTCTTCTCTTCCCCTTTGTTCCACACTTTAGAAATGATGACCATACAGCTAAGCAGTGACACTAGGCAGCAGAGTCCTTGTCATCAGCTGCTGCATTCATTATACAGAAGTCAAATAAATGTAGGAATAAAAGTTTTTTGTGAATACTCTTTTTTCAAAAACTGTAAAAACATTTCTTTAAAATTCAGTTGGTGTCATCTTGTACATGAGTTTTTTCTAGTTTCTGTTCCCTCCAACTGCTGGTGTTCCCAAACCTTCTTGCCTTCATTTTGTGTATATACTTGCATTGGATCCTAGCTCTAGAGCTCAAAGGGATCTTACATACCTTCTAGTACAGCCTCCTCAATATACTCATGAGGAAATTGAGGCCCAGAAGGTGTATGTGACCTGCCCGAGATCCTGGAGTCAGTGACAGAAGCCTCTGGTTCCAAATTCAGTACTCTTCCCTTTATTATCTACTCTGATAGAATAGAAGCTTCCTAAAGGGAGAGACTGTTTCATTCTTAACTTTGTATCTCCATTGCCTTGCACATCACCAGACATAAAGAAAGTGCTTAATAAATGCTTGTTGATTGATTGTTCTTGAGTTGATGTATCTCTTTGTTTTGCCATTCCAGTGACCTGGAGTATATTCCTGGCCAGAAATTGCCCTTCCTAGGCCAAACTAATGATTAGTGCAGTAGTAATTGTCAGGCCACACACTAATGAATTTCTCAGTATAATTTACTATGACTTCAGAAGTCATTTAGAACAAAGGATCACAGAACTAGAAGAACCTTTGGGAGCATATGTAATCCATTTCCACATTTCTGTGAAGGACCATGTCCGAATCATCCAAACAAGTGAGAATCTGTCTTGTTTTTAAAAGAAAAGAATTCCACAAACATATTTTGGGAGGCCATCTCATTATGTAAACTCACTATAAAGAAATTATTTTTCTTACACCTAACCTAAAATGCTTTTGGGATCTCCAGACTTAGAATCAGGATGACTTGATTTCTTTTCCATCTTTACACATTTATTAGCTGTGTGATTCTGGGCAGGTCTTCTAACCTATTATAGTCTTAGGTTCATCACCTGTAAAATGGGAAATATTATAGTGCTACCTAAGGATTGTTGTTAGGATCAAATGATATAATACAGGGAGTCTCAAAAGCCTGAATGCAGCTTTAGGTTATTAAAGCTATTAAAAAAGACTTTTAGGACACACTATATATATAAAGCACTTTGCAGATCTTAAAGAGCTATATAGTTTGGTTTTTTTTTGCTTTTTGGAGGGGGGAAGGCAGGGCAATTGGGGTTGTAACTTGCCCAAGGTCACACGTCTAGTAAGTGTTAGGTGCCTGAGGCCGCATTTCAACTCAGGTTGTCCTGACTCCAGAGCCGGTGTTCTATTCACAAAGATCTGTATAAATATGAGATATTATAAATGTTATTCCTTCCTTTTGTTTCTGTCTTAGAAATGGAGAAAAGCTGAGCAGTTTTATAATTATGAAGTTCATAAACTTCATGAAGTTGTTTTTTAGTCTTCTCTAGATCAAACAGTACTACTTATTTACTACTTTTCCTCAACTTCCACTGAGCCTTTACTAAGTTGTCCACATGTAAATTGTGAAGTGTAGAAGGGAACACTGTAAGTATCTTAGCAATGTTAAATGTAATAAGGGATCAAAATGAGTATTTGGTTACTTTTCCATTTTCTTTAATTTCAGACTTTAGCAGCCACATTGACAGTTTTCTAACTGATTTAAAATTTTATTGCAGTGCATGTTTAAAGATGATAATTCTCTTTTAATTATGCCTCATATGCATATTCTTTTGAAATTTTTCATTTTATATGTGCTACTATAGCCTATGTGGTCTGCCTTATGAAGTTTCTTTTTTATCAAGTTTCTTGCTAAAGAAAAGTAGCAGCCATTTTTTTCTTGTTGCTTTTGAAATTACAGAAACACAATTACATAAGATTTAACACTTGTAAGGACCTTTTATTAGTGTTTTAAAAATACTATGAACTCTGAAGTCTTGGGGAAGCTTTCAATCTACTGCAGTAGAATATAAGCTTCTTGAAGGAAGAGACTGTATAAATTTACAGTGGTAATGGTTAAAATATTATCATTATTAGTGTCTATATGAACAAATGTGATTTGTTTTCCATGGGGAAAAATTCACAGTGTAGAATATTGTTTCTTTTATATTGAAATTAATTTGTGATCTCATTGGTATAAGTATTTCTATCAGCACAAATTTTCATGCCTCTGTAACTTCCAAATACTGTAAGTTCTCATCTGTCTCTGTTTATAAATCCTCTAGAGGGTGTCTTAGCAAATGCAGTGAAGCCCTTCCTTTGGTCTTTTAATATCTTGAGATGCTAATGTATCACTCATAAAGTAAGCATTTTTTTTGAAATTTTATGTAGCATACTCTTGAAAATCCAATGTTTTTCCTTAAAAAAAATTAGCACCTACTTCATTGGAAGTTTGTAAAATGCTTTCTTTTTTACAAGAAACACAAGTATTATAATCTTCATTTTATAGATGAGGAAACTGAGACATAGATGTAAATGATTTATGCAGTGTCACACAGCTACTAAGTAGCAGAGCTGAGGCCCAAACCCAAGCCTATAAATTCAGGACCAGGATTCTTTCTTTCTTTCTTCTTTCCTTTCTTCCTTCCTTCCTTCCTTCCTTCCTTCTTTTCTTCATTCTTTTCTTCCTTCCTTCTTTCCTGCCTTCCTTCTTTCCTGTCTTCCTTCCTGCCTTCCTTCTTTCCTGTCTTCCTTCCTGCCTTCCTTCTTTTCTTTCTCTTCCCTTTTTCCTTTCTACTCTTTCTTTTGCTCCCTCCCTCCCTCCCTTCTTTCCTCTCTCCCAAATTTTACAAATTTGTCATTTGCCGGAGAATAGGATTGTTCCTTTTTAGGTAGTTTTTCTGTTTCTTTGTGTTGTTTTATTCTATTAATAATGAGTCGCCCTGAAAGACATTCATTACAACTGGAATATGTTGAACTTCAAGGAAAACATTTCAGATTTCTCAACTCTGGGGCCCGTGATTTCTTTTCCTTAGAATCAGTATGTAAATTGTTGTTTCCCAATATAATAAAAAAGGAAACATACTTCTATGTGCTCTGGTTTCCAGTTGCTTTGTGAATTGCAGAATTGTCAGGAGATTCAGATAGATACTCAATACTACTGTGTGTGAGAATCACATTTGATTACCCCTATGAAATTCTGAAAAAAATAAAACTGATTTTTCTTCTTGGAATGAAATGAAATCTATGTAACATGAACAAAAAGATTCTATAATATCCAGGAACTGTTAATATTACTACATTGTCCAAGGCTAACACCATATCATCTTATACTGATGGGCCATGTTGAAATATTTTATGCCACTCTATGTTTTTCCCTGACAACTTTTCCTGCCATACCTGAATCTCATGAATAATAGTTGGGTAGTAAGTTTTCCAGCTGTCCTGTTAGAACTCTGACCAGTATTTCACAATCATGGTTTGTGAGACTCAGGCCTATAATTAGCACATAACCAAAGATCTTTTCCCTTTTTTGAAATGATAGGTATTACTATTCCATGTACTTGGAGAGGGCGTGGGAGCCTGAAGGACTAAATAAAAGGTTTATGGATTTTTATGTCTTCACCAGGACTGTATTAAGATTAATAGTGTCCTAGATATCCTATCCATTTCATCATGGAAGGCCTTGCTTTTCCTGAATTATGTTTAGTTTTGAATGCTTAACGACTTCTTGTATCTCTCCTCCAGAGTACATTTCCATTGTATCAGATATCAATTTAACAGTTTCATAATCTGTATACTTTGTTTATTTGCATGGGGTGCAACCCATTCCTTTTGCCTGGTTCACAATACTATAGTATTGCTTATGATACTCACTCAACTCATTTTAAATATTATTCCATTGTCTGTGGCAATATCATATAATTTCACATTTAACAGACAAGGTATTATTATGCTTTCTGTTTTCCCCAGATGTATTTTCTTCCCTTACCCGAATCTGATTAATAATTTTAGGACGATTAACTTTGTAGCAGTCTAAACAGAACGTTAAGTACCTCTGAATGCTAAATTTTAGGGACATAACAGTGATAAATAGGACATAATCCCTTCCCTCAGGTTGCTTACAGTCCAAGAGGTGAGATAAGACATGTACATCAATGACTAACACTCAGAATAGGTTATGATGCACAGTTCTGTGAGTTTGGAGAAGGCAAAGAGTCTCCTTGAAGTTATCAAGGAAATATTAGCATGACAGTGGAACCTTGAGGAATAGGTAGGATCTCAGCAGGCAGAGATTTGAGCAGGATTAAGGGGGTAGGGAATGTTTTCTATTCATGGGGACTTGGTGAGGAAATAACATGACTACATGTTGACTTTTTCAGGATCATAGACTACATCATACATGATACAAGGCTGCAGAGATAGGTTGTGGCCTGTGGCCAGGTTGTGGGGGGCTTTGGAGTGCAAGGACTTTCTTCAGTGGTCAGTGGGGGACCCATTCAAATACTGTTGATAATATAATCATTGCTACAGTAGGATGGTTACTCTGCAGAGTTTGTAGGATGAGATGCTGGAGATAGGGAAACCATATATGATGAAAGAAAAAAAATTGCACCATTGTTCTAAAGATTAAAGACATTTCTCTGAATGTCCTTCATTCTTTCAAGGGGGAGGAAGAAAGTGGCCCTGGGTAACTTGGATATAAAATCTAAGGTTAAGAGGGGAAGGAAGGCAGAGAGGCCAAGGAGACTTGGTCCACATAGAATTGGGCTTAATGGGGCATGACTGAAGAATTAGGATAATTTTACCATAATAGATTCTGTGACTGTATATTGCATTGTTTAGATCCATCAGTGTCACATACTTCACACTCATTTTAACTCTGCTCCCTGATTATTTTATTAGATATGATTTTAAAGGAAAAAACAAACACAACTCTTAAAAAGTTGAAAGTCAGTTCTTTTTGGGGTTAAATAACATTTCCCATTTTCAATTAAATGAAGGAAATAATTTAATTCTCTTACTCTTAGAGATGTTTTTTCTGTTTTCAGAGGGAATTTTTTCTGCTATAATTCCTTAGGCAAGTTGTTATCATACATAGATGTGATTTATTTAATGCCCAGAATAGTTGTGTGACTCCACATTTTCTACTTTGGTGGTTACCTTAATTCTAGACCATAGAGAATACAAATATACTGTCTAATTGATGCCTTTTTCATTCATTGTATAAGAACTGATTTAATAATTTTAAGTAGGTATTTTGCATTTAGTCCTAATTATAAGTTCAGTCTGTCACTTCTCATTCTGAAATGTTAGTCTAGGCAAAATGGTCTGAACAAACAGCTGGGCTCCACTGATGGTGAGAAGAGCTTGATTATTGAGATGAGGTTTGCAGAAGTCTGAGAGAATTGCCATTTATAACTGCATTTTAGCCCATGTACCTCCAAAATCAATATTTGTCTCTCATTGGTTGAAGTTAAACGAGAAGGAAGGCCCTTAGCAAAATTATAAAGATGGTGAAGACTTCAGTTTTTATATCATCCTCTTCATGTGTCTTCCCTGCCCCTTGAGGGTGATGTTTGTCCTCAGAAGTAGGGAGGGAATTTAAGGAGAGGAAGAAGACTAGGGTTTTTTACTTGCCAAACAAGCATTGTTCCACATAGCAATTTTACCAGTTAACGTTGTTATTTGTTCATACATACGTATGTACATATATGTAATAGTAGTCAAGAAAATTAGCAAAATGGAACTGTGGGAATAAAATTAAAGATAAGAGTCAGTAGTAAAAACCCCGAGGTTGAAAGAGTATACAAAAATACTCAAAGTTTAGGCAGCAAACAAGAGGAATTAGAGATTGTAATTCAGGAAAGAAAATTTGACCTCATGGGTATCATTGAGTGTTGATGAGATGAAGCCCATGACTAGACTGTGGCTTTGGACTGGTATTCCTTATCCCAAAGAAACAGAAATAGTAATTAATTAATGTTAAAAGGGAGTGGGGGGGGGGAGCATAGCAGCATTGTATATTAAAAGCATATCCAGGAACCAGAAGGTGGGAGAATGGTGGAGAATATTGGGAAGAAGGTTAGTGAAGTCAGAAACAGAAGAGATTTTGTTATTAGAGCATACTGCAATCCCTTCCAAGCAGAAAAAGAAGATTAGTGAGGAGTTTGGGCAGCAAATCACAAGTGTGGTGCAGAACAATGATAGAAGAGTGATTGTGAACTTCAGTTATCCAGAAATCTGCTGGAACTTTCTGTCTGCCAAAAGCAAAGGAGCTAATAATTTTTTGACTGCCTTCAATAAGTGCATTTTTCAAAGATGAAGTAGGGAAGTTATATTCTGGTTTTGATTTCCACTAACAAAGAGGAACTGAGTCCTGGGGTAAGCATGATGGGAATCCTTGAGGGAAGTGACTACTTTCTCCGAGAGAGTTCGGTGATAGAAAGCAGAGGAGATCCAGTCAGTTTGATAAGCACCCTAGTATAAGACTAGATTTCAAAGGGTTCAGAGAAAAAGGGAGTATGGCAGGGATTAATACTCTACCTGAGAAGTTAGGCTTAGAGATATAGGAGATGCTAGAGAATTAGATTCAAATGAGAAGGAAATAATGAAATTTGACCAAAAGAAATGTATAGAGAAGCAAGGCCCATAACTGAAGATGAATTCAGAAGCACAGTAAGGTCCTAGAAAAATAGTGTCAGGAAAGCCTTAGTTCAGAATTATCTGAGGCTGATGAGAAAAACTAAGAACATCAAAGGAATTTTTTAGAAGTTATATTGGAGGGTAGGGCATGGTGGATAGAGCACTGACCCTGGAGTCAGGAGCACCTGAGTTCAGATCTGGCTTCAGACACTTACTAGTACGAATGGACAAATGGATAAATTATTTAACTTCAGTTGCCTTAAAAAAAAAAAGCTATATTGGGAGAAAAATAAGAATCCAAAAAGAAATAGGACTTTTCCTTGGGGTGGTAGGATAATGATAACTAGCAAGAAAGAAAGAGCTGCCCAATTTTTATTTTGCATTGCTCTACCAACAAAAATTATCTTTGTACTGGAAACAAAGAACAAAAATAGCCAATGAGGAATTCAGATCCAAAATAAGTAAGGAGATTGTAGAAAGGTACCTAGTAGCTTCTTAATGAATTCAAGCCACCTGACTCAGGTCCTGAAAGAACCAGCAAATGGGATTACATAGCTGCTATCAGTAATATTGAAAGATCTTAGAAAACAGGAAAAACATCTACTCAGACAGGGCAGTTGTCTTTTTAAAAAACAAAAACAGAATCTACAAACTATGTGCCAATAAATTTGACCTTTATTCCTAGGAAAATTCTAGAATAGATTCCTGAAAAGATGGCTGGTGAACCTCCAGAAAGACAGGTGGTGATTACAAAGAGGCAACACTGCTTCATCCAGAACAAGTCTTGACAGGCTAAACTCATCCCTTTTTTTGATAAGATTACTGAACTAGTAGATAAGAAACATGCTGTAGATGCTATTTATCTAGATTTTAGCAAAGTTTTTGATAAGATATAATATTATTGGGCAAGAAGATAGAATGGATTTAATGCTAATGCAGTTAGATGGATTCTGAACTGGTTACATGGCTGGACTCAGAGATGTCATTCATGGTTCAGTGTGATTGTGGCAGGAGGTCTGTAGTGGAATACCTTAGGGAACTATTGTTGACCCAGTACTGTTTAGCATTTTTATTAATAACTTCGATAAAGGCATAGATGGGATGCTCATATTTTGAAGATGGCACAGAGTTGGGAAGGATAACTAACACATTAGATGTTAGATTGCCTAGCATTGGTCTGAATTCAGTAAGTTGAGATTCAATTGGGAGTCAGTTGTGGAATTCTTTAAACAACCAGTCAGCAAGTTTTTATTAAGTCTTTGCTATGTGTCAGACTTTGTGCTAGGAGCTAGGGATTCAGACACAAAAAATGAAATAGTTCCTGCCTTCAGTTTAGAAATGAGAGACAAAGCACATGCAAAACAGATGCAAGGTTAAGCTGGTGGAAGAACTAGCAGTTGGGGAGACCAGGAAAGACCTTCTACAGAAAGTGGCACTTGAACTTCACCAGGAAAGACCTTCTACAGAAAGTGGCACTTGAACTTCACCATGCAGAGCACAGGGATGCCAGGAAGTGACTGAGAGTGACTGAGACTGAAAGTGAGGAGAGAATGTTATAGGCAGTGCAGAGGCCTGGGGCCTGGAGACTGGAGATAGAGTATTGTATGGGGAACCACAGGAAGGCCAGTTGGGCTCCAGGGCTGGTGAGCCTGCGGCCTCGAGGCCACATATGGCCCTCTAGGTCTGCAAGTGTGACTCCTTGACTGCACAAAACAAATCCCCTTAATGAAAGGATTTGTTCAGTAAAACTGGGACTCCGTCAGAAGGCTGCACCCAAGGATCGGGAAGGCCATATGTGGCCTTGAGGCCCTGCCCCGCTAGACCACAGAGCAATGGAAGGAAAGTAATGTGTAATGAGCCAGGAAGGCTGATTGGGACAAGGTTGTGAAGAGCTTTAAATATAAAACCAAAGGTGTTTTTATTGGTTCTTAGAGATAATAAGGAACCACTGGAGTTTTTTAGTAGAGGATGTGATGTGTTCCGACCTGTGCTTTGGGAAAATCACAAGAAGATTTTAAAATAGAACATTTTCCATCACTAGGAGTGGTAAAGATTTTGATCTGAAAGCCCTGGAAAACTGTCCCAAATAATGTGTTAGTTTGAATATACAGATTTTATATCCCTACACAAGATGATGAAAACAAAACATATTTAAAACCAGATGGGATTCGGTTTATAGTATGGAGTAGCAGCTGGAAAGTATCAGGAAATGGAGTTTCAACATAGTAATGTGTAAGATATAATATTTTGAAGGATCTTGGGCTTCCTCTCTTTCAGTATGTATAGAAAGATAGTGATGTATGCTGTACAGACTTATGCGATATTACACAGGCATTGGTTTCTTTTTTAGTAACACTTGTGAAGTGGGTACAAGTGGGATTATTTCTTTGTGATTTTAATAGTGCCACCTGCCTATTAGCAAGTTTATAAACTTACTGATTTTCACTTTAAGGTCAGGTAGCTAGGGAGATAACAAATTTGTTATGTATCTATCTAGAAGAGGCTAATTCACCACTTATGCTACTGATTTCACTTTTTTAAAGGACACACTAAAACCCAGTATATAATTTGTCACACTTTACAACTGTTTGCTCTTGTGAAGAGTTAATGCAACAAACCTAAAATATTTTGGAATTTAGAGGCAGGCTGCTGGTTGTGCTTTTTTATCCCCACCCTTGTTTCTGCCTTATTTCCTTCTCTGTAGGAAAGGAAAATCCTTTTGTTTGAGTGCTTTAAAATCTTGTAACTCCTGGTAATTATTTTACCAGTGATCTCGAACTCCAGCTCCTTGTGGCTGCTAGAACTGAGTATTCACTGGCTAGTTTGTGGTTCTATTGCACTGCCACATTATAATGCTCAAAGGAAAGCTGGTTTGGGTTTAAAAGACCAAAGCTAATTTTATGCCAAAATGGAATTTAACTTGGGTAGCTAATGGAAGCCATGAATGGATTTGCATGTTTTGAAAGATTAACTAGATCTGTATAAAGGATAAAATACCTTATTAACCAGATTTGGAAATTCAGTAGATTACAATACAAAGACTAATTTCAGAACCTATTTTTACACTAAAGTGCTGTCCTTGAGGTGGCCTCTTTCATCTTAGTGTGAAGACTTAGTACTGACTGTTCAAGCACCTACATCACTCTGTCTACCAAGGGTGTATTTCCTAACCTTGGATTAAAATGTGTCTTAGTCTCTCACTTGTGTCTCACTGTGAATCTGCTGTTTGGAATGCCACAGTCCCTACCTGCCCACACACATACCCACCGTCCCTTATCCAGAGAAACAACCTCTGCAGGGAGGAGATGGAAGGAAGTTTTTGTTGACTGATTGATTAAATGCGCCTTTTTCTGAGGATTTGTAGCTTGCCTGTCTAGCTTTCTGGGAGGCACGTGTCCTGTTGTTAAGTATGGCTGGGGATGCGTGTTTGACAAGTTAGCAGTGTGGCAGCTCTCCTTGCTTCTAGCCATGCTGTCTCAGGGTTTGTTTGGGTTGGCTGATGTCCAATACCCTGCTATAAGATACATTTCCTTGACAGTACAAACTGTGGAACCACATTAGCTGCAGAGTTTAGAAAGGTTAGCTGCACACATACAAGAAACATTAACAAACGAAAAGGCCCACCCACCTTTGACCTTGAATTCTGTTTTGTCATTCCATGTTTTGGAATCACTGTAGTATTTGATTAATAACTGCCTCAGAGTAATTGAGTCTTAAGTGTCCTTTCCCTCAGTCAGACCACTCACACTCCCTGTTGACTGCTTTGCTTACTTATTATAGCAATGGTCAGGGTACTGGAGAGGTTGTTTATTTCAAGTAGCCTTCATTTGCCTTCTCCTTCTCCAGTGCCAGAAGAACTTTGAACTGTACCCTCCGCAACTCCCCCACCATATGTCTATGTGCTACCTAATTTGTTTATCTATCCACTTGGTCTGGAAGGAAGAGTATGTATATAGGGATAGAGGAATACTCACCAAGGTTGAACTTTTCCAGGAGTCAGTCAAGAATGTGTGGTTGGCCTATGTGGACATGCTGACCTTGGAAGTCACCTGTTGGCTTGATTTCTTAGAATTTGTCTACCCTGATTTGTGGCCAAATTCTGTAATTCTTTCACTTGAATTCATTTTTGAGAACCAGCAGATCGTGAATCTGTTTGCCCAATCTTAAGCATACTGAGCAAGAGATTTCTTCATTCATGAAGTAAGTTATTGGACAAAATTATCTTTAAGGTAGTTTTGAGTGCTAACATTTTATAATTCTACTAAATTAAATCAGCTGCTGTGTCAGAGCCCATTTGGAGGGTTGGCAATGATCCTTTTATTTTATTTTATTTTTGATAGGGGTTTCTGAAGGTCCTTACTGGCCCCTCTTTCCTATCCTGTGTCCTCTTTGTGTTTTATCTCTCTCTGTGTCAAGTACTTCACATTCTCTAGCACCAGAGTAAGAACTAGTAATATGAGAGAAAAATCAAGAAGTTATTTTTACTATCCCTCACAGGAAATAATGAAATCTTCACTTGAACATTGTTGAAGAACATAGGAAACTATTTAAGCAATCTATGTAAGCATTTTGCTACAAATATGTTGGTGGCTCTTCTGGATTTATCATCTTAACAGCATGTGGCCATTGGGAAGTTCCTAGACTTCCCTAGACTAGTCCTAAGACCAAAAAGAGAAAGATCAGGCCAATAATCTTGCTCTATCTGAGAGGGTCAGATCTTGGTCTGAGACTGGAAGAAGAAGCTAGAAAAGGCAGCTGTAACCAGAGTTTGGGAGAGTGAATTCCATTCCAAGTTACATTCCAAAACTCCAGTGAGTTTTCTTTTTACTATTATAACCCTGAAGGGTAGATCCCTAATTTTACTTTTTAAAAAAATATTTCTCTCTATAAAAGTACTTTCTCTACCCTCACATTCCACATTATCTGCTGTCAGAGAAGATTTTGCAGTCTTGGAAAAGTAGGGGAGGGAGGGAGAGTAGGGCCACTAATCTTTTCAAGGTATCAGTGCTTTCTCCCCTGTTGACTTTATCTTCTTTTCTCTGCTCTCCTTATCTCTACCATCCTTTCCACTACTGTGTGACCCTTCAGAAACCAAAAATACAGGTTGTAATTCTGTCTGAGCACTTTAGGGAACAGATTAGGAAGAGACAACAAAACTTTAGGGTCTGTTGGAACCAAAAGTTCTATAAGTTTTCCTCACTGGCAGTAAAATCACATGATCATATGACTCACTGATATTTTTTTAATGTGTTAAGACTTTTGGTTCCATTATGCACATTTTTTCTGTTTTTGTAATTTTTTTAAAATCTAGGAGGTAAATGAGATATAAGTGAATGACTACAAATGGACAATATTGTTCCAAACACATTACAAAATTCTGATCTCTATGATCAAAACAGTAAATAAATGAAAGAGCTGGGCCTCAGTCTGTCATCCAGAGGGACATATTGTGTGTGTAAAAGCATGAAACGTTGAGATCCCCGTCTGCTTCAGTGGTAAGCCCAGCTCACTCATGTGGGCCTGGAATTCCAAGATGCCAGCAACACATGCCAACAGAGTTGGGAAAGGCTGACTTTGTGGTTTCAAGGCTGTCAGGAAAGGGGGAAAAATGTCAAGAAGGGAACATCTTTTTGATTTTTGAAGGGTGTCATACAGACACCAAGTGATGAGCTAAGAACTAAACATTATGACTATAACTGTGGATCAGAAGAGAGTGACCCGAAAATTTATCAGTAATAGTGATGAGGAGGAAAAAAAAGAGACATATGTTTCACTTAATAAACTAGTGGTTAGCTGAAATTCTACCTAATATATTAAAATATTAACAAGAAGCAGAACAAGTTACCTAACGTTTCAGTCCTCTTTCAGAGTGTGGTACGCTGCCTGTGGCATCCGAAGTTAAACCAGATCATGGTTGGAACCGGAAATGGATTGGCTAAAGTGTATTATGATCCCAACCGGAGTCAGAGGTATTTGATAAGTAGAGCTTTATTGAGCATGAATAGCAACAGCGGGGGTGGAGGAGGGGAGGGAGATGGGTTTTTCTACACTTACTTTGTTTCTTTCCCCTTTGTATAGGGATCTGACCTTTGAGAAAATGCAGCTGGTATGAGTTTTCCTGAGCACTAAAATGTTGAACTGATAGTACTGGGCTTCAGAGAGGGTTTCGATGTCCTTGTTGATCCATAGAGAATTCACAGTGTTTGAGTTTCCAGGGGATTTTGTAATTCTTTAACTGGAATGTTGAGTGCAGGAAAAAAAAAATCCTATTTGCTTTTCCATACTCCCTCTAGTCCACAGTGGGATGCATACACAAAGTTGGGAAATAGAAATGGAAATAACTTGTTCTTTCTATAGGTTACCAGTTCAGATGTTTGGTGAGGTTGTTCTCTGCCAGCAGATGGAGACAGCACAATTTTATTTATTTTTATACACACACACACTCACTCGCTCACACACTCACACTCACACACATTTTTTCATTCATTCATTTATTTTCCCAAGCTTCAGGCTCCAAATAGAGGTGTCCCAAAGATATACTTCTGCAGAAGCACAATATCCTAATTTGATCTTTCATCTATTTCCATTTTCTTCAGATCTGTCATTACACCAAGACTTGAAGTTTTTTGATCTTTTCCAAAAGGTCATTCGGTTTTCTTTTATGGAGAGAACTCTGATTTTTAATTGTGGGGAGATTGACTTGCTGTTCATTATTGGGGCAATTTATCAGTAAATTCTTCTCATTTTCAAAACAAGCTTCTTGTTAAGCTTATTTTGTCTGATTTGTCTTTATTCTTTTAAAGGGTAGAATGGCTTAGTTTTAATCTTGCCCAGTTAGTGAATATTCATTGTCCATGATTTGCCTCAGTGTATTGAAGCTGCCAGTCCTCTTTTCCTATAGAATGCTATACCTCCCATATCTAGAAAAATAGACCTACTGTACTACATGAAACTAATTGTCATTTGTTGTTATGAAGGAGACTGAAAGCAATGGATATAACTGAGATGGGAAGCCCATTTCATTTGAGGAGTTTATTAATCCTGATGCAACGATTCATTCGGCAAATTCCAAATCCGTTAAAAAAATTTTTTTTTCCTTGCTGATATTAAAATAGACATCCAAGCATTCTTTGCAAGAATGCTTGCACAAATGTGGGGTTCTTTGCACAGAGCCAGCCAGTTCAGCTCAATCTTGGGCAGTAGCCCTATAACTCTGTCCAATATTACCCATCATACTGAATTCCTGACAGTTATGTGGGCTCTGTTTGAGATGTGGACAGATGCCCTTCAGAGCACAGACCACCCAGACTGCTTTCTTCTGTATCCTAGGCTAGAATTTGAACTCTGTGTTCTTTGAGGGTAAAATATATTTAACTGTCTCTACAAGGCTGTCTTATGTTTTTCTTTTTAAAAAAATACCTACAAAGTTTTTGAAAAATAGTATCTAAATTCTGTCCACTTGCTGTATTGTCTTGCTAATCCCACTGCTTGCCAACAGCCACTGAGTGGTAGATTTCCTGTTCTATAAGTGGAATTCCATTATCATGGAAGTTCTATCTATTTCCCTTAGCTTGGTCAATTCTAGACTTAGGCAGGATGGCATGTACAGAGTGGATTCTGAGTGGGAATATCTGTTCATTTCAACATGTGCTTTGTTTCTAGGACCAAAGAAAATTGTTTTTTCTTTCTTTTGTTTTTCTCTCAGGGGAGCAAAATTATGTGTAGTTAAAAACAAACGGAAGACTAGACAAGCTGAGACTTTAACCCAGGACTACATCATAACTCGTAAGTGATTGGAATGATTTTTAAAAGTTACATACTTCGTCTGCTTTCATGTGGTGTTGATTTCTTGGATTTTGAGGAGGAAAAAGCCTTCAGTTCAGGCATATATTGAAAAATTATCTCATTCACATGGAAGGTACTACTAGTCATGCAATAGCTTACTTACTTAACTTGTGTGACTCATCAGAGACAGACAAGGCTGTTGGATTCTTCCTGTGACTATTACAACCCAGAAGGGAAAATCCCAGCCAGTGTAGCCCATCATCATCAGAGTTGTGGGCCTCTGAAATACCCCCAACCTAGTCTAATGTCATGGGATGAGGATCCACCTATCCATGTGTGAAGTTAAATTATGTGCAACAAGATATAAAATCTCAATAAAGGCAAATTGTCTTCTACAAGATTTATCAGAAGTCATTCTAACAGAGAATGTAATCTAACTGGCCTGACAAAACTTGCTTTTTACAGAGACATGCTGATTATTTTCCATAAATGGATACTCTTCCAAATGACTAAAACAACTCTCGAGAAAGAAAACCAAAGTACCTTTTGAAAAATCTCAGCAAGCCCTACAGCGTCTGCTAGCCTGGCCAGTGCCCTTGTGTCATGCCCAGGGGGCAGTGTGTGGCCAGTGGTTCTGCTTGGCGGATCAGACATAAAACCGACCTCCTTAGAACCTGGGATCATTAAAGATATCCCATGACATTTTTTGCAAGAGTAAGAAGTGTTAAACTTGGTGTCATGACCAAATTCCAGCTCATGTAATTACATGCGGCTTGCTTAAATTCCCCCCTACCCTCACCCCACCCTTGAAGTCGTTTGAAGTAGAAAAGCTATTTTTCACTTGCCCTCCTAAAAATACTATTGTGCATGAAGGCCCTTCTTCGCTGGCCCCCTTTCCCCGCCTTCTCTTTCCACCTGAGGAGGGGGGGAATAGCTGCATTTTACTGGTGAGTGATATGGTCTTGGTTCCTGGGGATGAAAAAGTACTTCCAGATTCTTTGCTGTGAATGACTATATAAATTTTAGACATTTGTATTTACTATAAAGAAATATCACTACACCCCTAACCTCTTGAAAAAAAAATGTTCTTCGTGAAAGAAGTCTGTCTTCTTGTGAGTTTAAAAGGCATTATGCTGACTGTTTTGCTCCAGTGACAAGTATTTAACACTCCCCTACACTTACCCCAACCCTAAAATAAAACTGTTATCTGACCCTCAGTATGTAGAGGTGTTACTTTGATTTTTTTTTTATTTTGTGGAGTCATTTTCATGTACAGGCCTATAGCTCAAGTCACCACTAAATTGCCCAAACCAAAAGTTCAGGCACCCCACTATATTCAGGGCAACCTTTATCCTAGTTTTGTTGGCATACAGTGTTTCTCTCTTCCGGCCTTCTCCTGTTGCTCAGTGTTGTCACACTCCTCCTTGGGCTTGGTCAAAGTTCAGTGATGTGTGAAGTGATTTCAGTGCTATGAAGCATCTAAGGAAATTTGTGAGGTGGAAGGCCTGCTATATACAGTATAATTGTTGGTATTATTCATCTTTGGTTTGTGATGGATAATCTTAGGAAGTCCCACGGAAACTGAATTTTAGCTTCTCACCAAGTTTTATTAGCTTACAAATGATTTGGGAAGTGTATTTTCATAACTGAAGTCTGTGACATGGATTTAACCATGTTTCCTGTGTGTAGTTGTATTCCAAGAGAGGTGAACAAGTGATTCTAAAACATCTCAAAACTAAATGGGCTAATTGGTTACAGTAAGACCATTATTATAAATGGAGGCTGTCATTATGCCTTCCATTTCATGTTTCAGTTAGTCATTCTTTAGCTATGTTTTTGGATGGAAGAGTTATTATTAAAATGAATTTTTTTTTAATGTGACTTCCAGCTCATGCACTGCCTATGTTCCGTGAACCACGCCAGCGAAGTACAAGGAAACAGTTGGAAAAGGATAGATTAGATCCTCTGAAGTCTCACAAACCTGAACCCCCTGTGGCAGGCCCAGGTAAGTATGATATATTAGTTTTATAGATTCATTAAACTGCAAGGAGAAAATATTGGAAACTTAGATTTTCTTTTCCTTTAAGATTTCCTCAGACTGTTGTTTTAATAAGCTATAATAATTTTTGACCAGAATTTCCAACACATGCATATGTAGAAGCTCTCTATGTCCAATCCAGGGTGGCATCTTTTCTACCACTTACAGTCTGAGACAGTTATGTAGACCACTGAGGAGTTAAGTAGCTTGCTCAGGGTCATCCAAGCTCTTTGTGTCAAAGGCAGGACTTAAGTCCCATTGTCCCTAAATTCAGGGCTCAGTCTCTGTCTACTGCGTCTCTCATATTGGCTCCACAAGAATATAAAAGTTTTTGGGATTTCCTGGAACTTCAATCCAACAAGCATATATTACTCTAGAAATACAAAGACAAAAGCAAAATAGACCCTGCCCTCAAGGAGTTTACATTCTATTGAAGGGAAATAACATGTGCATAGGAAATTAAATATGAATTCTATACAAAGTAATTTCCTGGGAAAGGGAACTAGCAACCACAGGATCAGAATAGACTTCTAGTAGGAACTTTAAGAAATGGAAAGTGGATTCTATGTGAATGAGAATGTTAATCTGCTGCACCTTACAATTCTCATAACTTCATCTGTTATCTCACAATTGCTCTTTGTTCTCTAAATGTGTAGAACTATAGAGCTAACCTCTCACCTGTGTTTTGGCCCTATATCACCTTCTGATTGCATTGATTTCTGCTTAGGTATCATTAAATTCAGCATGAATAAAACTGAACTAATCATTTTTCCTTTTAATCAGTGTCTCCAACTAAACTTCCCCATTTGTATCAATAATAAATCTTAGCCTTATCTTTGATTTCTCCTTTAATTTAATCACCAGACCATACCCTTGAAGCTCCTGTAATAATCTGTCCCCTTCCATTCCCACTACCACTATCCTAGTCTAGGTTCTTAGGCCCTCTTGCCTAAATTACCATATACTGTGCTAAGTCATTTCAATACTTCTCATTTCTTACCTCATCTTGAACATTATAACTAGACTAATCTTGTTAAATTGTCTCATTCATGTTTCTACAGCTCAAAACTATTAAATGATTCTCTACTGACATAATACTGAATTTCATATTGAATTTCAAGTAAAAAGACCCTGGTTCAAATTCTGTTTACTGTGTGTCCTTGAGCAGTTCATTTAAACTAAGTGTCAGTTTCCCTCATCTGTAAAATAGGGTTAATAATATTTAGACAATAAAACACATTATACCCAAAGCTCCAGGAATAGTATGCCCTCAAGACCATCAGCCCCAAATCCATTTTGGACCCCCAAACCATCCCCCAGGGGAGCATTCCCTGTTGAGATGAGACCTGCCATCTCCACCATCACCACCACCAACTACTGTGAAAAGAGACAGGTCAGCCTAGCTAAAATAGCATTTTACCCTGAGAGACAGCATGTGCCTGGAATGCCAAGTACCTGTCAGCACCTTGACCACCACCTCTCCTAAAACTCAGTACTGTATACTCTAGTGGCACTTCACAGACTACCAGCTCTGCTTTCAGCCCAGGGCCTGCAGCCATGGCCTAGTGAAACCACGCTTGTGGAGACAGGGAACCTCTAGAGGTATTGCATCTCCTGCCTCCTTCAAAGCAACAGCTACAGAAGATTAAGAAGAGAAGGTTCTTGCCACTAAAGTCCTTGATGCTACCAGATGGTTTGACATCAGAAAAGAATATGGTCTAATCAGTGAAAATTACAGAAAAAAAGAATTGCCAGCCATCTTGCTCATGGACCTTAAGAATCATTATACTTTTCCATCTGTCTTGTAGCTGCAGCTTGCCTTGTATTAGAATATAAAAAGACCCTGGTTCAAATTCTATTTAATAACTGTATGTCCTTGAGCAGCTCACTTAAACTAAGTGTCAGTATCCCTCATCTGTAAAATAGCAAAGCAGGGACTTTCTTTTATTTGTTTCATCGCTTAAGACATTATTTGCATATAGTAAGCACTTAATAAATGTTCATGCATTTATTCTTTTTTAAAAATAATATATTCCCCAATTACATGTAAAAAGAATTTTTAGCTTTTTTTTTTAATTTTGAGTTCCCAATCTATCTCTCCCTCCCTCTTCTCTTCCCTTCCTGAGATTGTTAGCAATCTGATATAAATTACACATGTGCAGTCATGTAAAACACATTTCTGTATTAGTCATTTTGTGGAAGAAAATTCAAAACAAAGAAAGAAAGTTAAAAATAGTATGTTTTTGACTGTATTTAGACTTGATCAGTTTATTTTTTGAAGGCTGACAGCATTTTTCATCATGAGTCCTTGTGGATTGTCTTCAATGATTGTATTCCTGAGAATAGATAAGTCATTCACAATTGTTCATCATACAATATTGCTGTTACTGTGTACAGTGTTCTCCTGGTTCTGCTCACTTCTTTCTGCATCATTTCATGCAAGTCTTTCCAGGTTTTTCTTAAATCATCCTGCTTGTATTTTTTTGTAGCACAACAATATTCCATTAGAGTCATATACTACAACTTGTTAAGACATCCCTAGGCAATCCCTCAATTTCCAGTTCTTAGCCACCACAAAAAAGAGTTGCTATAAATATCCTTGTAAAAATAAGTTCTTTTCCCTTTTTTGGACCTCTTTGGGATGCAGGCCTAGCAATGGCATTGCTGAATACAAAAGTATGCACAGTTTTATAGCTCTTTGGGCATAGTTCTAAATTGCTCTCCATAATGGTTGGATCACTTCACAACTCTACCAGCAATGCATTAGTGTCCCAATTTTTGCACATCTTCCTAAACATTTATCATTTTCCTATTCTGTCATATTAGCAGGGAAATATTTTTTAAAAAGAATAAATGAAAGAAGATTTGTTAAGTGCTGTGTGCAAAGCACTGTCTTGATAAAGTGATAAAGATACAAATAGAAAAACAAGCAAATCTCTGCTTTGCTCAAATTCTAATATATTGTGATACAAGGCAGGCTTCAGCTAAAAGACAGATGGAAAAGTATAATGGTCCTTAAGGTCCAGTGGTACCTCAGAGTTGTTTTAGTTTCCATTTCTTTAATCAATAGTGATTTAGAGCATTTTTTCATATCACTATAGATAGCTTTGATTTCTTTGTCTAAAAACTGTCTCTTCATATCTTTTGACCATTTATTACTTGGAGAATGACTCATTTTTATAATTTTGACTCAGTTCTCTATATATTTGAAAAATGAGGCCTTCATCAGAGATATTTGCTGTAAAAAAAAAAAAAACCAAAACGCCCAGTTTTCTGCTTTCTTTCTAATTGGTTACATTGGTTTTGTTTGTGTAAAACTTTTGTTTAACATAATAAAAATTATCCATCTTATATTTCATAAGGCTTTCTATCCCTTGTTTGGTCCTAAATTTTACCCTTATCCATAGGTCTAAAAGGTAAACTTTAATTCCATGCTCCCCTAATTTACTTATGGCAGACTTGTACGACACTTGGCTCATGGCTTCTGCAGCCTGTGGAAAGGTTTCAGGTGGCCTGTGAAAAATGTAGAGAATGTGAAAAAAGACCTGCACAACACACCACCCACAAGCCGCTTTTGCAGGCCACATGTTGTACAGGCCTGACTCATGGCATCACCCTTTGTGTCTGAATCATGTACTCATTTTGACCTTATCTTCAGATATGGCGTAAGATGATGGTCTATAACTCGTTTCTGCCAAACTGCTTTCCAGTTTTCCCAGTTTGTTTTGTTGGATTTTTTTTCCTTGTCAAAATCTTGAATCTTTGGGTTTATCAAACACTAAATTACTATGGTCATTTACTATAAAGTATTGCTTATCTAATCTGTTCCACTGATCCACCACTCTATTTCTTAGCCAGTACCAGACTGTTTTGATGATTACTCCTTTATAATACAATTTGAGATCTGTTACAACTAGGCCACCTTCTTTCACGTTTTTTTCATTGATTCCCTTGATATTCTTGACCTTTTCTCCTTCCAGATGAATACTATTGTTATTTTTTTCTAGCTCTGTAAAATAATTCTTAGTAGTTTGATTGGTATGACACTGAATAAATACATTTATTTAGGTAGAACTGTCATTTTAATTATATTGGCTCAGACTACCCATGAGCAATTAATATTTCTCCAATTGTTTAGATCTAACTATTTGTGTGTGAACAGTGTTTTATAATTGTGTTCATGTAGTTCCTGGGTTTGTCTTGGTGGGTATATTTCCAAGTATTTTATATTGTCTAGAGCTCAATGGAATTTCTCTTTCTATATCTTAGTCTTGGACTTTGATTGGTAATATATAGAAATGCTGATTTTTGTGAGTTTATTTTATATTCTGTAACTTTGCTAAAGTTGTTCATTATTTTGGCTAGTTTTTAAATTTATTTTCTAGGATTCTCTAACTATACTATTATCTCATCTACAAAGAGTGATAGTTTTGTTTACTTATTACCTATTCTAATCTCTTCGATTTTTTTCTTCTCTTATTGCTACAGCTAGCATTTATTTTTAAAAATTTCAATTATTTTTTTGCTCTATTTTAAATTTTGAACTATCTCCCTTCCTTCCCATCCCACACTAGAGGAGGTCACCATTTGACACAGGCATATAAATATATGTAAAATGATAGTATGCATACTTCTATTTATCAGTTCTTTCTCTGGAGGTAGATAGCATCTTCCTTCATTGGTCCTTTGTATTTGATTTGAATATTTATAATACTCAGAAGAACTTAATTGTTCAGTTGTTCTTCAGACAGTATTACTGTTACCATATACAGTGTTCTTCTGGTTCTGCTCATTTCACTCATTATTTCATGCAAATCTTAACATGTTTTTCTAAAATCAACTAGCTCTTCATTTCTTATAGCACAGTAGTATTTCATCACAGTAATATTCCACAACTTGTTTAGCCATTCCCCAATTGATGGACATCACCTCAATTTCCAGTTCTTTGTCACCACAATGAGAGCTGCTATGCATATTTTAGAACATATAGGTTTTTTTCCTTTTTCCCTGATCACTTTGGGAAACAGACCTAAACCTAATAGTAGTTTTACGGAATTAAAAGGTGTACAGTTTAATAACTCTTTGGGCATAATTCCAGATTGTTCTCCAAAATGATTGAATCATTTCACAGTTTCACCAACAGTGTATTAGTGTCTCAACTTTTCTATGACCACCCATTTTCCTGTCATTTTCCTTCTCTGCTGTTTTAGCCTATCTAATAGGTATGAGCTAATATCTCAAAATTGTTTTAAGACCATATATAGCTTTCATTTCTTCATCCAAAAACTGCCATTTCATATCCTTTGACCATATGTCAATTGAAGATTGACTCATATTGTTTATAAATTGAACAAAGTTCTCTACATATATGAGATATGAGACCTTTATCTGAGAAGCTGTCTCTAAAGATTTTTTCACCAATTTCTGCTTTCATTTTAATCTTGGTTATGTTGGTTTTATTCATACAAACCCTTTTTGATTTAATGTAATCAAAATTACAATTTTTTATCTCACAATGCTATCTCTTGTTTATCTATACATAATTTGCCTATCCATAAGTCTGATAGGTAATATGTTCCATGTTCTTCTAAGTTCCTTAGGATATCTCCCTTTATATCTAAGTCATGTATTCATTTTGACCTTATCTTAGTAAGTAGCGTAAGATATTTGTCTTTACCCAATTTCTACCAGCCTCTTTTCTACTTTTCCCAACAATTTTTTTACCAAGTAGTAAATTTTTATCCCAATAGCTTAAATTTTTACATTTGTCAAACACAGGGTTACTATAATCATTTATTACTATGTATGTATTTATGTCTACTTTGTTCCTCTGATCCACCTTTGTATTTCTTAGCTACTACCAGATAGTGTTGGTAATTACTGTCTTATGATATAGTTTAAAGTCTGGTACTGTTACTCTTCCTGGTACTCCTTCCTTTACATTCTTTTTTTATTAATCCCTTTGATATTCTTGACCTTTTGTTCTTCCAAATGAATTTTGTTTTCTTTCCTAGTTCAGTAAAATAATTTTTTGGTAATTTAGTTAGGATGGCATTGAATACATAGATTAGTTTAGGTAGAATATATAGCTAGCATTTCTAGAACAATATTGAGTAATAATGGTCGCAATGGGCATCCTTGCTTCACCTATGATCTTATTGGGAAGGCTTCTAGCTTATCTCTATTACAGATAATGCTTGCCAGTGGTATTAGATAGATAGTACTTACCATTTTATGGAAAACCTCATTTATTCATATGCTCTCTAGTGTTTATATAAAGAATGGATGTTGTATTTTGTAAAAGTCTTTCTGCATCTGTTAAAATAATCATATAATTTTTGGTTTTGTTATTGATATGGACAGTTATGGCTATAGTTTTTGTACTATTGAACCAGCCATGCATTCCTGGTATAAATCTCACCTGGCCATAGTGTATGGTCCTTGTGATATATTGCTTTAATCTCTTTACTAGTGTTTTATTTAAAATTTTTGCATCAATATTCATTAGGAAGATTGGTCTATAGTTTTCTTTCTCTGGTTTTACTCTTCCTGGTTTAGGTATCAGCACTATGTTTGTGTCATAACAAGAATTTGGTAGGAACTCCTTCACCTATTTTTTTCAAACAGTTTATTGTATTGGTATTAAGTATTTGGTAGAATTCACTTGTGAATCCATTTGGCCCTGAGGACTTTTTCTTAGCAAGTTCATTGATGAATTACTGAATTTTTTTTTTCCTAAGGTGAGGTTAAATATTCTATTTCCTCTTCTGTTAATGTGGACAGTTTATATTTTTGTAAATATTCATCCATTTCACTTAGATTGTTAGATTTATTGGCATATGATTGAGCAAAATAGCTGTTAATAATTGCTTTAATTTCCTTTTCATTGACAATGAATTCACCCATTTCATTTTTGATAGTGATAATTTCATTTTCTTCTTTCCTTTTTTAAATCGAATTAACCAACTTTTTTTCCTTCCATATGTTGGATTTTTTTTCCTTCATAAAACCAGCTTCTAATTTTATTTATTAGTTATGTGGTTTTCTTTCAGTGTTTTTAATCTCTTTTTTGATTTTCAGGATTTTCAATTTGGTGTTTAATTGGGGGATTTTTAATTTGTTCTTTTTCTAGTTTTTTTTTTTTTAGTTGCTTGCTCAATTTATTGATCTGCTTTTTCTCTATTTTATTGAAGTAAACCTTTAGAAATATAAATTTTCCCCTAAGCACTATTTTTGTTGCATCCCACAAATTTTGGAATGTTGTCTCATTGTTGTCATTCTCTTTAATGAAATTATTGTTTCTGTGGTTTGTTCTTTTACTCATTATTTAATTTAATTTAATATCATTTAATAAAATTATTTCATTTCCAATTGATTTTAATCTATCTTCCCACTATTTATTGAATGTAATTTTTTTTTGCATTTTTATCTGATAAGGATATATTTAATATTTCGGCTTTTTGCATATGGTTGTGAGACTTTTATGCCCCAGTACATAGTCAGTTTTTGTGTAGGTGCCATGTATTACTGAGAAAAAGGTATATTCCTTTCTATTCCCATTCAGTTTTCTCAAGATGTCTATCGTATCTAACTTTTTAAAATTCTGTCTACCTCCTTAACTTCCTTCTTGTTTATTTTTTTTTTGCTTAGATTTATCTAGTTTTGAGAGGAGAAAGTTGAGGTTTCCCTAGTAGTATAGTTTTACTGTCTATTTTTTCCTATAACTTGTTTAACTTCTTCTCTAAAAATTTAGATGCCATAACATTTGGTGCATATATGTTTGGTATAGATATTACTTCAGTGTCTGTGGTATCTTTTAGTGAAATACAATTTCCTTCCTTATCTCTTTTGTTTAGATCTTTTTCTGCTTTTGTTTTTTTCTGAGATCGTGATTGTTACCTCTGCTTTTTTTTAACTTCAGCTTAAGCGCAACAGATTCTCCTTCAGTTCCTTAGCTTTATTCTGTGTATGTCTCTATGCTTCAAATGTGTTTCTTGCAGGATTCTAGTTTTTAATCTATTCTGATATCTGCTTCTGTTTTATGGATGAGTTCATCCCATTCACATTTACAATTATGATAACTATATGTATATTTTCCTGCATCGTTTTTCCCATTTATCCTTTTCTCTCTCACTTTTTACCCTGTCCCTAACTTAGTAGTGTTTTCTTTATGACCACCAGCCTCCCCTAATCTGCCCTTCCATCATTCCCCTCTCCCACTTCTCTTCTCCCCATCCCTTACTTCCCTATAGGGTAAGATAGATGTTTATATCCAGCTGAGTGTGTATGTTATTCCCCCTTTAAGCCAAGTTTTATAAGAGTAAGGTTCAAGTGTTGCCCACCACTCCCTCATCTTCCCTTCCACTGTAATAGCTCTTTTGTTCCTCTTTTATGTAAGAAAATTTACACCAATCTATCTCTCCCCTCCTCTCCCAGTGCAGTCCTTTTTCTCACCCCTTAATTTTTTTTTCGATATTATCCCATCATAGCCAACTCACATTCATACCCTGTCTATGTATATACTCCTTCTAATTGCCGTAATAGTGATAAAGTTAAGAGTTACAAGTATCACCTTCTCGTGTAGGAATCATTCATTTATTCTTTCATGAGTTGTGAGAATACAGTAAATTTTTTTGTGAAAGACTTCATAAAAATTTGTAAATATAAGTTATTACAGGGTTCTCTATAATCTGAACCCTACCTGCTTGCAGTTTAATCTCTTCTTGACCCCTGATGAATCTTTTGCTTGGACTAAATTGATTAATTAATTTCTATCCGCCCACAAACATTACCCTTTCCTACCTCTATGGTTCTGCTAAAGCCATTCTGTCCACTTGTAGCTCAGATGAGTGTTACTGAGCTCCCTTCTCTCTGCCTGTACAGGTTCTATCCATTCTTCAAGATCCAGTTCAAATCCTGTCTTTTATGTAAAACGTTTCTTATCCAATTCAATTCAAGAAATAGTTATTAAGCTCTTCTTCTGTGCGGGGTTCTGTAATAGGTCCTGGGGATACAAAATGAAAAGCAACTCAGTTCTCATGTTCTAGGAGCACACAGTTTAAAAGCAGTAGATAAAACATATGTGCAAAGGAGTATGACACAAAATAAAATGTGAGAGATGCAGAGGAGAGTCAGACAAAGCATTATGAAAAATTTGAGGAGAGAGATATCACTTTCACCTGGTGGCATCCAGAGAAGCTTTCTTGGAGAAAGTGGAATCTGACATAGAAACCTTACAGAAAGGCAGCAACTTTCAACAGATGGAGAGGTGGGAGAAGAAAGGAGAGAGGAAGGAGTCCTTTTCCAGCATTAGAGGGTGATGTAACAAAGACATGGAAACAGAAGAGGGGGTAGAGAGTGGTCCAATTTGACCAGGTATAGAATATATGAATGGGTGTAAAATCAGATAAGACTAGACCAGGGTGGGTAACCTGTGACCTCGAGGCCACATATGGCCCTCTAGGTCTTCAACTGTGGCCCGTTGACAGAATCCAAACTTCACAGAACAAATTCCCTTAATAAAAAGAATTGTTCTGTAAACTTGGACTCAATCAAAGGCCACACCCAAGGACCTAGAAGGCCACATGTGGCCTTGAGGCAGCAAGTTCCCCACCCATGGACTGAACAGATAAATTAGATTGTTGATTGTTGAAGATTTTGAGTGCTAATATTAGGAGTTTAAATTTCCGAACATGTTATGTTCTTTTTCTTTACTTGTAGTTGTCTTTTTAAAGTCAGTTTGGCCAACTAATTATATATTGCCTTATGGCATCTTCTCTGTAGTTGTCTTGAATTATAATTCCAATAATTTTTTATTACTTGACTTCTTTTTTTGTGTGTGTCTTGACTTCCCTAATTAGGTTGTAAGCTAGTTGAGGGCAGAAACCATGGCATACATCTTTGAATCTCTCCCATTCCCCTTTCCTCCTCTCTCCTCTCAAAAAAAAAAAAAAAAAGCTAGTCCAATCTTGGATGATATTAAGAAGGAAATAGTGTCCATGATTAAAGAGATGGCATTTACACTGTATTCTGCCTTTGTCAAAGCACATGTATAATGCTGCATTCATTTGTGGGACACATATTTTAGGAAGGACATTGATAAGCTCAAGAATGTCCAGAGGAGGGCAACCAGGATGATGAAAGACCTCAACATCATGCCATTAGAAGATTGGTTGAAGAAACTAGGGCTATTTAGCCTCAAAAAGAGAAGATTTAGGGAGGGACATGATAGATGTATTCAAGTATTTGAATCTTAATTGCAGGAAAACTGGATTAGACTGGTTTTTCTTAACCTCACAGGGCAGTGAAAATTTCAGAGAGGCAGATTTAGGCTAGATATAAAAGATTTGCCTGTTTGTTAGAGTACTTTTAAAGTAGAATGGTCTGCCTTGGAAAGTATTCCATGCCACCTTCCTTCCTCCTCCTAGAAGTCTTCAAACAAAATGACCAGATGTCACTTGTATTGTACAAAGGATTCTTGTTTAATTATAAATTGTTTCAGAAAGTTCCTGAGATCCCTTCTATCTCTTAGTTGCTTTGATTTTTACCTCAGTACCTTGCACATATTAGGTCCTTAGAAATATAGTGGTGAGTTTTGCTTTGAGCTGATTTTATTTTTCCTAAGTTTAATTTGATTTTGAATTAAATTCCTATTTTATCAGCCATCTGGAACATGCTAGGACATATACTTAGAAAGCAATGTTTTCCCTAACAACATTGGCCTCATTGTATACGTTGAACAATTGACAAATAAAAATAGTCTAACCTTGTATATATCAACTTGAAATTAGCCTAATTTAAGTTCAAATGAAAATGTTATGATTTTTTTTTAAATTTATAAATAGGGATAATTAAGGAGAATTGTGGAAAATTATCTTTATGTTTATATATGTCATTAGGAGCTTGAAATTTTTTGCCTTATATTTTCATGATCACCCTAAATTAAAGCCAATAGGGACATACTAAAATAGCATATACTGTCTTAACATAGGAAGCAAAACCAGTGTGATTTGGCATTAATACACATAATGTTGAAACATCTAATATTTGAAGATACTCCATGTGATGGAAAGTTCATTCCACTGAGAAATATGGAAATCAGGTCACCATGGAGTTCATAGACCAACTCACCCTTTCTCAGCATATCATAATTCAGTCAACAGGCCACTTGTGGAACCCACTGTAAGCACTTTTCAATCTTGTCAAATAGTGTTGGATAAATAAACTACTAAAAGTACAGAATGTACTGGGATTGCCCATGTGTGCATGTCTCTAATTCAGTTCTTAATTTTATTCTTTGTACTGGAACAGGTCGTGGTGGTAGAGTTGGAACCCATGGAGGAACCTTGTCATCATACATAGTGAAAAACATTGCTCTGGATAAAACTGACGACAGCAACCCCCGGGAAGCCATTTTACGGCATGCAAAGGAAGCTGAGGATAACCCATACTGGGTTGCTCCAGCATATTCCAAGTAAGGACTGGTTTGTTGTTGGTTTTTTTAAAAACAAATTATAATTTGCCAAATGCAAGTAGGCATTTGGGCACCATTATACTCCTCTCTTTATCATAATATGTTTAAGTGTGAAAAACAGGAAAGGTATTCATAGCTGTCACTCATCAACTTGACCTTATGTTTGATTCAGGAGATGCTAGAAGTGCTTTTTATGAATGAAGCATGGAATGTAAGGTGTAAGAAGATTGGAAACGGTACGGGTATGTGGTTATGAAAGGCCTTGATCACCAAACATAGGATTTTATATCTGATCCTTGAGGTGAAGGAAGCCACTGGAGTTTATTGAGTAGGGGAGGTGACATGATAAGACCTATACTTTAGGAAGAACGCTTCAGCAGCTGATGGAAGATGCACTGAAGTGCAGAGAGATTTTAGGGAGGCAGGTCACCCAGCAGGCTCTTGCAGTGATCTAGGTATAAAGTGCTGAGGATAGGTACTATGGTGGTAGCTGTGTCAGAGGAGAGAAGGGATCATATTCAAAAGATGTTACAAAGGTGAAATGGGCAGACCTTGGCAACAGATTGGATATGGGGGTGACCAAAAAGAGTGAGGGCTTAAGAATGATGCCTAGGTTGTAAATCTGGATGACTAAGAGGATGGCAGTGCCCTTAACATTAATAGAAAAGTTTGGAAAAAGGGAGATTTGGGGAGGGGGGGGAAATAACAGATTCACTTCTAGACATGAAGAGTTTAAGATATTGTAATGCCATGCACCAGCACATTCCCAAAAGAACGCTACTGTGAATAGCTTTTAAGGTTCGGATTACACAGTATAGTGAGCACTCTGTTTATTCCATTACAGATCAAGGCAAACATTCACAATACATCACAATATAATATTCACCACATTACATCTTATCACAGAAAATCACAATATGGTGTTCATAACAGCTTAACATTAGGATGGCCACACAGTTTTCACTACAGTGGCCACAATATTTAGAACAAAGCACAAAAGAATAATCATCTGGTTTCCCTAAAGGGAAACCCTTCTTATTTAATCATTCAGTCAATTCACAATACTGTAATCAATACTTAATCATTCAATCAGTTCACAATGCAATAATCAATCTCCCACTCATGGGGCAAATCAATACCTTAATCAATCACTCGTCTAATAATCAGTCACTAAGTATCATTAGAAAACCACACAAACCCTCCACCCCTCCGTGTCCAGCAAACCTCAGTTTCATCCAAAGGGAGGCCTTTTCTTCATCTTGACTCTGGATGGTCTCTCTGATTCCCTGGATCCCCTTCCATGGTCCCAGCTCCTACCTGAATCCACCAAACAGTCACCTGGATTCAGGGGCAGACAGCTCCCAGGTCCTTGTCCAGTCCTCCAGGTAGTCCCTGGTACACACTGAAGTCACAGGGTCAGGCACGTCTCAGATCCTTCACCACTTCTGTTGCCAGGAACTCAAGGATCAGCCAGGCCATGAACAAACAAAGGCTTATCTTGGACATGCTTCTTTAGTCCTCCAGCAGTTCAGCTGGCACTAGGACCCAGGAGAAATGGCCTTCCAGGCAAGCCTTCTCAGCCTTCCAGGAGGCCTTCACCAGATTCTGGTCTTGGGAAAACTTCAACTCAGTTCTCAGTCAGCTTCCAGATGCTGGGAGTGAAACACTCTCTCTCTCTCTCTCTCTCTCTCTCTCTCTCTCTCTCTCTCTCTCTCTCACTTTTCTTCAGTCCAGCAGCCCAGCTCCCAGATGCTGGGACAATCCTGCTTCCTCCAACAGGAGCC
>CM053587.1:76526102-76573597 GCA_028646515.1 Pseudochirops corinnae
CATCAGTTACCTAGTCAGTTACCAGAGAGGGAAGCACCAACATCTGGGTTTTTCACAGCCGGGGGGCTCAACGGCTGCCCAGAGTCTCTTCTGGCCAAATCACACAACTCTTCTCAAAGTGAGCCCCAAACCAAAACCTCACATCAGGGCGTATATATAGCCTTCTCCTGGCTTAGAGAATGTCACAGCCCTCTAGATCCACTGCCCAATCACAAAGCTACAAGGCACGGGCATTCCTGGAAAACAAGCCTGGCGCCACAGGCTCCACGTGACCACATTCAGCCTATTAGGGAACAGAGTATAGTTTCAAATATCCAAGGGTCCTCAGAGTCACGTAGCCACTTTAGCAAAGGGCCTAGGGGCAGGGAAGATCTTCAGATTCCCATAACAGTGGGAGACACAATCTTCAAAAGATTTACAATCCAGTCTATTTAAACTTTCTCTTCTCTCTCTCTCTCTCTCTCTCTCTCTCTCTCTCTCTCTCACACACACATACACACACACACACACACACACACACACACACTTCAAGGCCTATAAAAGGTAGCTGCAGTTATTTGGATATCTCAATTGAAATCATCAATTCAGTTCATGTAACATAATAGATGAGGAAAAATAAGGAAGCTAGCTTTGTTGTTTGGACTATTTTTAAGACTGAAAAAGGAAAAGAAGGACTAGAGATAAGTAGAGACACCCACAGTCTTCAGGTTTATGAAGTGATGTTATCTCATGAGCAGTGAATAGCTCTTTTCTGTATTCACAAAGATAGAAACAAGAGAAACAAAACTTTAGTAGAAGCAGAAAGGATCTATCTATGAGGTCTAAGGTCACAAGGTCTCGCTAGATGCTTAACAGATAGTTATGAAATGCTGGATGTACATATTTAGCTTAAATTTTGAGAAGAAATGATTAACTATCATGGTGAGACACAAGAATATGCAACCAATGAAAGCCTCCTCCGACAATTCCTAAGAGAAAGGCAGATGACTATTTTTGTGAGATGACAGTAAGACACAAGATGAATTATGGGGTCTAAGGGACCCCTTCAAGATATCTTCCAGTTCTATAACTCATCAAGGTCATTAAAGGCATCATCAATTACTTATTTGTGTGGGTCATTTTTAGGTACTATGCCAATTGCTTATAATCTACTATTTCAATACCCATTTTCTCCAGAACTTTAATTTCAAAATATAAATGTTCAATACCCTCTTACTGCAATCTTAGTGCATGGAAGATTTTCATTAGAACGTGAGAATTTGTGATACCCTACTCTACCCTCTCTCAAGTACAAAAGAAAGGTTTTCTTCCTTATTAAAAAAAAAAGCTTCAAAAAGGGAACTATTATGCTCTGGGAGCTAGATGAGCATTAGGGTGGGTGTGTTTCTCTTTGTGATTTACTAGCAAAAACAAAAAAAAAGTCTGAATAAGTTTTATTATTTTCAAAAGTCAAACCAGTTAAGATAGTTCTTCGTGTAGGATAAGATAGAGACTAAACCTGCAATATCATTGATATAGCAAACTCCCGGTTAAGAAAACTTTATCAAAGCAGGTCTGTACCTTCTCTACCATGTAGAGTCTTCTAGAACTATCTAGAACACTGAATGATTAAGTGACATTCCTAGCGTCACACAAATGGTATGTGTCAGGCAGGACTTGAACCTAGACTTCCTGGTGTTGAGGCCAGGTCTTTATCTACTACACCAAGCTGACTCTCCATGACACAGAAATCTTTAGAATTGACTATATTTGTGTTTCTTTGTCTCTGAGAAGTAACACAGCATAAATTAGATCAAATGCCAAGTTAAAATACAAATGTTCTCATTCATGTAAAAAAAAGTTTGAAAATGACAAAATATTAGTGATTACTAGACTTTATTTTAAAAGTATGCTTGTAATTTTATAAAACACATATAGTATGGGGAAACAAATATCAAAATTATAAAATAACTTGCAATCATAATTAAAATGCATAAGAATTAAAATGCCCTATGTGTAAAGTACTGCCACTTTGGTATGTGAACATTTTATTTACTAAAAGAGGAATAAAAAGAACATTAATGAGAGAGAAAAGTAGTTTGATACTGTTCTGAGCAGCTGGAAGAAAACCCCAACTCAGATAAATGTACTAAGGGGACTTGTTTGAAAGCAGCCCAAGGGCTTGTACAAGTGTTGCCCGAAAGGAGTACGGGAAGAGACTGAAGTGCATTGTGATCTATCAGCTCATTTACATACGGTTGTTTTCAGGGTTGTGAAGGACATGGCTTAGAAACTACATCACATTATGGAATTGAGGGAAAAATCTTTTTGTTACCTATCTGTGACATGACTGATAGAACTGTGAGTTGGGGTTTTTTAAACCTAGGTAATAGACGGGAAAAAGTCCCAGACTGAGGCATCAGCAGCCAGGTAAAGACGGATGAGAAATTACAGATCAGAAGAATGAGAAGGCACAGCAACTGCCAGAAGATGACAAGCAGAAACTGCCCCCTGAGCAGAGCAGAAGAGAATCAGATCATGAGAGCTGATGCCTTGGGCTGACTTGGCTGAGAGGAAATTTTGTTCTCATTGGAGGAGAGTTCTGAGGCTGCTAGAGAAAGGAAAGCCCTTGTCAGCTGGTCTGTCAGTACTGCCTTCTGCAGGCATCTACAGATGAGAGGGGAAATCCACCAAGCCCTTGGTGAGCAAGGGCTTACCTCTATTGTACTTTGCTGTCCTTTCGGGTTTAAAGGAAGGAAACAAGCAATTATTAAAGCACCTATCAAGTTATGTGCCAGGCACAGGACTAAGTGCTTTAAAAACATTACCCTATCTGAGCCTTACAACAAAAACTCCAGGAGGCAGGTCCATTTTCCAGATGAGGAAGCTGAGACAGAGTTTAAGTGACTTGCCCAGGGTCATACAACTATTAAGACTCTGAAATCAAATTTGAACTTACGACTCTCAGTACAACACTCTCTCCACTGAGCCACTCTCAGCACTCAGAAAGCAGGTGGGAGGAGCTTTGTAGCCGTCTGGCTTAAGTCAATGCTTTACATTGCTTCAATGTCCACCCAAGGGAGGCACTTTCTTTCACTGAGTAAGGCTGAAACCTTGATAAAAGAAAGAGCAGAACATGCTTCAGTATCCTAAGGGTGGTAAAGAAGAAGCTTCAACTAGCAGGAGGGGAGGAGGGCTGGGAAGAAGAGCAGGCTAGGGCAGTGAAAGCAGGCTAGGGCAGTGAAGACGTTCCCTAAGGAGATGACTAGCATCTAGGCCCACAGACCAGGGTTACAAGTTGCCCCAAATATGTGTTTGCTTACTTACACACTTCATCTTTAGGTTTCTGTATGTGCCCACTCCCCCACACCAGCCCCACCCCACAAAAAGGGCACTGTGCTACTTGGTGGAAGAGTGTGACTCAGATTTATGGGGAAGCTGTGATATTCTGATTAGTCCTACTATTGAGTAAATGTTGTGATTATTCCCATTTTTCCTTCTGAGTAAATGTCATGATGATTCTTACTTTTGCCTTCTCAATCAGTAAATGTTTCATACATGAGTCAATGGTGGCATTGTGATTGATATTATATAAATGAAAAGAATGCTGGTAGGGTCTCAGGAGCAGTAGTGGTAATAAGAGGGCATCCTCCAGGCTATCCATAGGACCCAAGAGTTTAATTGTAGCTAAAACTGGGGGTGGCCAGCCCCCTCTCTGGAACCCACAAGAATACCTACCTGTAGGCTGAGGAAAGGGTAAGGAAGCCAGTCTAAAGTGAGTAAGGAGGAGTGAAGGTACAAAACTACACAACACCCTTGTACTACACTACCAGAGCAGGTAAGTCAGCAGCCACTCTTGAGTTACATATATGCCAACTAAAAATCAAAGATATATAAATAAGTTTAAATATGTAAAAATATTATTGTGTAAATATTTTTTACAAGTTGTTCTTTCTAGCCTCCAAAAGGCACTATGAATTTATTTTCTATCTCTTCATTTTATGCACTTGTATATATTCTGTATTTTAACAAGTTTAGACTTCATGGAAATTAACAGATTATAATGGTTACTATTTGAAGAGGTTGTCTAGTTCAAGCTCCTCATTTTACCATGGTAAATGACTTGCCCAAAGTGACAAAGGCAGGAAAAAGCAGAGACAGGATTCAAAACTAAGTCCCTTGAAAGCAAATCCAGTGCTTTTTCTGATGAGCCATGCTGCTCTATCACAAGAAGTTTTAAAAAAGTTATTGGGAAAGCACTATTTTTCAATAAAATATACTGCAGAATACTTAACAGAACTTTGGGATAATTGCATTGTTTTTTAGAGGTCAATAGTAACTTTTATCATCACAAATATTATATTACATATATGCAATTTAAATGTATGCATAACATGTAATCTATGTGCATATTTTATTTGTCCATCAAGAATGACAAGTACCTCTTAAAAAGCCACATTCCTAGGTAATTTATTTTAGCATTAAGCATTAGTGCCTCTATAGCAAGAAAACATATTAATACTAGTTAGCTGTCTATGATGTACAACATTCAGTCAAGTAAAAGCATTCACACTTATGACATAAAAGCCTAGAATAAAATGAGAAATAAATGCCCAGCTCACCAGAGAGGCAGCATGGGGCAATATTAGCCTCAGAACTGGGAAGCTCCAAGTTCTGATTCTGCCTCAGACATTTATTCTATGTCTGGCCAAGCAGAGTTACACTTCTCTGAGGATTGGTCCCTGTAACTGTAAAATGGGAATAATAATACAACAGTAGTTACCTAGCAGGAGTGTCATGAGATCCAAATGAGACAATGTAGGGAATGTGCTTTGATAACTTCAAAGTGACGTCTAAATGTCAATACCTGCTGTTAATGCAACTGCATAAAACACCACGGAGCTAAAATAACATCAAGCTAACAGCCTTTTTTATCCAGTTCATGTGAAAAAACTCAAGATACTTAAATTACTAACATGATCTAAAAATAGAATTTAAGCTAAAGTTCTATTCCCAAATTCACTAGGGTCATCTCTTTCAAAATGATATATTTTGACCCTCTGATAAGCTATTTTCTAATAAGTGATACATTCAGGTTTCATGTTATTTTTTTCCAGTCCTGTCAAAAACATATACTTTCCACCCCTCTCAACAAGAAACTTCCTAAATTTAAATCCTAACAAGTTCTCAAAATCTGCTAAACAAATGCATTACTGTATAAATGGATATTATAGAATATACACACACATGTAAAGGTAGAGTCACAACTGTAAGGAAATCAGGAATATTTCACCACTGTCGCTATACAAATATCCAGTGATGTCTCACATCAAATTGCAACACAAGCCATTCTATTCTTTAAGAAATCCCATGTTGCCTGCCAATAAAACAAAGTCCTCCTGGAAGAAATCCTATGTGGCAGATCCTTCTATATGAAATTAAACAGAAATCTACACTAAACTGGGGCCATTATAGTTAATAGAACAGAGAGATGAATCAAGACATAAAAATTTCAGTGCTTTTACTTGACTGAATGTTATATGTCACAGACAGCTAACTAGTACTAACAATCTGTTTTCTTGTTATAGAAGCACTAATCTTAAAATCTACACATATTATTCCACCGAGAAATAAGCATGCATCTCTTTTCACAAAATGAAAATAAAACTTGTAAAAACAAGTTGAGGGAAATGTGATAGAAGAATAGACACATATATTTTCCTGACTCTAGAAAATGTTAGTATGTGATGACTCCATTTACAATCTATATTTATTTGTAAATTTTCTAAGCCTTTTCAGGTCTATGGATCTTGCTCTAAGCAGCAAATAATTTTTATTATGTGAAGAACATTTTTTGCATCAATCTAAATAAAATAAATCTAGCAAATAAAAATAATAATTAAATTAAATTAATATATTGAAGTAATGAATAATAATAATAATAAAATAAATCTAATAGCTAAAATGAGAAGGGGAACAGATTAATTGGCCTCCAAAAATTTTTATTACAAGTTTCTCTGATAATAGTCACATATCCAACATATAAAAGGAACTGATTCAAGTTTATAAAACTAAGAGATCTCCATTCCTAATAGATAAATGGTGAAAGGATATGAAAAATCAATTTTCAAAGGAATAAATCCAAGCTACCAATAACCATATGGAAAACTGTTCCAGATCATTAGTAATTTAATTAGAGAAATGCAATAAAGCAACTCTTAAGTTTCTACCTTATACCTATCATATTGGCAAAAATGACAAAAATGACAAATGTTGAAGAGACTTTCTAACTGGTATACTAATGCATTGTTGGCAGAGCTATGCATTGGTACAATCATTCTGGAAAGCAAATTGGAAATATGCCTCCAAAAGAACTAAAATGTGTGTACCCTTTGATCGTACTACTGGACCAATACCCCAAAGATAACAAAAAAAAGAGGAAAAGGAAGAAACTATAGGTCTAAAAATATTTATAGCAGCTCATTTTATAGTAGCCAAAAACTGGAAACTAAGGAAGATGTCCATCGGAGAATGGCTAAACAAATTAATATATATGAATATATTGGAATATTAATGGAATGGACAGTTTCAGAGGTAGACCCCTATAATCTGATACAGAAGTGAGGAAAACTAGAGAAAAAGTTAAATAATACCAACAACATTATAGAGAAAAACTCTGCAAGCCCTTAAAATGCTAATTAACGTAATCATAAATCACGAGTCTAAAAGAGTAAAGATGAATCATGCCCCCCACTTTCTGTCAGAGTAGATACATTTAAAATCCAGGACGAGACATACATATTTGGACATGGTCAATGTGGCAATTTATTTTCATGAACTACTCATATTTGTTGTAAGTTTTATTTTTTTTTAATTGTTCAATTTAGGGCAAAGGATAGTAGGAGGATAATAAATGTTTATAAAGCAAAATAAATGGAAAAATATTTTAGAAAATCAATATCCAGGCCCTTTTCTTATATATTTCCACCATGGTCATAAGCATCTCAATAAAATTCCTTTCAAAACAAGGCAACAAACATTAAGGGACTGTACTAGGTACTGTCCATGTTGAAGATCAAATCCTTGACCCCAAATTGCTTATTATGATCTAATGGAGGAGGAAAGAGAGATAAACATGCACACAAAGAACCATGATACTTGGTAGAAATATAATAAATACAGACTAGAGGTCCAGACAAAATGCTATAAGAAATCTGAAAGAAGGATTTTTCAGGTGGTAGACAGGAGTGAGTGGGGTGACAAAGCTTTAGGGGACAGTATGTTGACAGAAGGAAATTATTTTAACAAGATATGGGAATGACAGGTAATGATATAGGAACAATAGAGAAAAAAGCTAAGGATGGAGGATAGTTTGGTTAAAACTGAGAACATGAAGAAGAATAAGGCAAGATATGGCTGGAATGGCAGGTTGGAGCCAGGTTGCAGAGAGAGGGTTTTCAATGATATAATCAGGAGCTGAGATTTTATTGGGTAAATAATGATGAACCACTGAAGATTTTGGAATAAAAGAGTATCATAATCAAAAGAGTGTCTATGATTACATGAATACAACGCAAAGAATGGACATATGTAAAGCAGTTTGCACATTTCAAAATAATACATAAATATCATCACTCTGCCACCACCACCGATATCAACATCATTGTAGACTAGAAACAAGAGGATCAGTTAAAAAACTTATAATAGTATGGGGAAGAAATGAATAGTCTTGAACTACAGTAAATGCAGTGATTGTAAAAAAAAAAAGAGTTGACAGATGAGATATAGATGTTTAAGCAGTAGGCTAAGCAACCAAATGAATGTGGGGAAATAAAGGAAAGGGCAGAGTAAAAGATGCTTCCAATGCTTTGAGCCTGGGTGAATAGAAGAATGGTGGTACCATAAATAAAAGAAAGTTAGGAGGTAGCAGCATGGAGAGGGGGAGCTTTTTAAGGAACTATAATGGGTTCAGTTTGGGGCTTTAAAAATCCATATAGGGGCAGCTAGGCGACACAGTGAATAGAGCACTGGCCCAGGAGTCAGAAGGACTTGAGTTCAAATTTGACCTCAGACACTTGACACTTAATAGCTGTGTGACTTTGGGCAAGTCACTTAACCCCAACTGCCTTGCCTTTCCCCTCCAAAAAAAATCCATATATCCAGTCCTGATGTCTTACCTAAAGTCTAGTCCAATGCCACCATCTCCCTGCTGAACATCCCTAACTGATGTCTGATCAACATTTCATTAATCATTATACACAAAAGAGTTCATTATCACCCTCCTAAAAGCAATCCCTCTTCCCACTGTGGGTACCAATATTCTGGTCATCCAGGATTGTAATTTTAGAGTCATTCTTCTCTATTCCTTCTCCTTTAAATTTATAAACAATCAGTTGCCAATCCTCAATTCAACTTCTATACCATATCTTGCATGTGTTTCCTTTTCTCTACTCACAGAGCTACCACCCTAGTTTAGACTGCCTTTACTTCCTGCCTTCCCTACTGCAATAACTTTCTAATTGTTCTTCCTGTCAAAATATCTTACTAAGACTCATTCCACTCTCCTTACCAAAGGGTTCATCAGTTCCCTACTGCCTCTAGGATAAAATACAAATTCCTTGGTCCTATAAGACCTGGACTGACCTTATCTTTCCAGACTTACTTCTCCCAGTGACCTTTCATACACTCTACCTCCCAATCACAGGGGTCTCCTGCCTGTTTCCTCCTCCGATCTATGCTTCTGAGCAGGCTGTTACCCAGCCTGCAGTGCAGTCCCTCCCTCCCTCCCTCGGTCCCTCAGAATCCCTAGTTTATCTCAAGGCTTAACTGGCATAATACAGTGAGAGAGAATTTAGTGATCTCTATGGTCATCAGTACTTTCCTCCTCCTCAAATTATCTTGTCTTTACTTACCATGCATATGGCATCATCACCACCCCAAATGGAAGCTCAACAAGGGCAGTTATGATTTCATTTTTCATAGGTGGTGCCCTAGCCTTACACATAAAAGACACATAAGTAATCTTTGCTGAATTGAGAGGCTGCTGTCAAGAATTCTAGATGGAGATGTAGGCAATGTGAAATATGGATATAGAAGTATAGAAGTATAGAAGCTAAATTTGGGAATGATCTTCCTAAATGTCATAATGGAAGACATGGAAGACGTACTATGACCAGATGCAAATGACTTATGCTCCCCCCACACCCTTTTTTAAACCAACAGAGGCTGCTCAGGTCTAGATCACTGGCATCCCCTTGAAGTGACAAACTGCCACCATTTTGTCAAGATACTAGGTTCCATGCCCCTAATCCCTTGTAGAGAGAAGCTGATTGGGTTTCAATAGCCCTAGCCCTTTATCATTCTCCAATAACAGGATACTTACCTTTTAGATAATTTTAGGTGTTTAAAGGTGATTCACTCTTGAGTTATAAAGAAAAATAAACAATGGTAGTAGAGAAAGGAATTACTATAACAGATGAAAATGGTGAGTACTCTATAATGGTTATCATGGTTTAATCCTGGTTCTCTAAGTTCCTTCAGTAAACAACTCTTTCTATCAGCTTGGATTTTTATATTAATTCAGTTCTTGTTCTGTAACTGCAGAACTGGATTATAGGACTACCTTGTCACAGTCCATCAGAATATGGCCCTCTAACTCAGTGGTCCCCAAATATTTTAAACTATACATGCCCTCAAAATACATAAATGTTTACTTATAAGTTGTGCATACACACACAGTTCAATGTTCAATTTATTTAGACACTTGGGGTTGGTCTGTCAGAGCTGAAAAAGGTAGTTTTAAAAATATGTAGCTCCAAAAGGAATAAATGTTATCATCGGTTCTGATTATCAAATCATATTATCTATTTTTCAATTCCACCTGTCAATTATACAAATATTTTTGTTGAAATCTGGCTAATAAATTTCTATCTTCCATAGCATAACTTAGTTTTTCCTGCACATTATTCTAAAGGTGTTGCATTTTAAAACTTTTTTTTTTTAACAAATGAGTTCAAAATCCACTGAAACTCAATTTGGAATATTTTAAAACAGGTTAGAAAATTTTGTTTCTGATCTTTTAAGCATGAAGGAACATTTTTGGCAACAAAATCATGTAACAACAGAAATATTTCCAATCATCTGTTTTCAAAATGCTTTCTCCAAGAGCATGAGTTTCTTTCAAAGGAATTACTTTCTAGCTCATTGTTAAAACATCATCTTTTGTCTGGTATCGAAGATAAGTTGGGTACTAACACAAATATATAACACCAAAACCATTCTCCCAAGTGGTCCAAGGAATATGAGCAAACACTTCTCAAAAGATGAACTGTGAGCTATTAATGACCATACAAAACATTACTCCAAATCATTAATAATAAGAAATGTGAATCAGAACAACTTTTAGGTTTCACCTCACATATAAAGCAAAGATGAAAAAGATAGGAATAGTGAACTTTGAAAGGGTAGTAGATATTTAGATCTTATTACTGCAGACAACACTTGTGCAAATACCTTGTGATATGAATGGTAGGTCAACTTCTAACTTTATTAGAGATTCAATATCAGATGAGAATAAAGCTAGCCAGGTTCTCCAAAAGGAAGTATAGTCACTTGTACTATAATGCTTGTTTTGAAAAGGTTAATCTGCTCTGAGATGATTAAATAATTGAAGTAAAATGTGGTGAATTCATGTGTCATTTTGTTTATAAGAAACACTAGGTGAATGTATAAAAGAACATCTAAGATGAAATGAGCCACATAAAAATATACAAAGTACACACAAACATACCTCAAACATGTACCAGCTGCCTCAGTTCACCACCTGTGTTATGCAAAAGCATGTGTTTAGGTATTCTTTCATACTTGTGAACTTTTCTTAATTAAAAACAACTCATTCATTTGACATCCTAAACATGTCATGTGTCTTGATTCAAAAATGCCACGCAGTAAGAAGCTTCAAAAAATAAAGCATGTTGAAAGAAATGAGAGAACATGTGATCTCTCCTGAGCAACAGGCAAAAAGGAATGCATATCATGGATCATCACAGACAACATTACGAAAATAAAAGAAATGCCTAAGACTGAAAGCATCGTGCCCCTAACACATCTGTCCTAAAAAGTCCTGTGGTTTTTCTTATGTGATTCTGAACAGAATGGGTTTTAGGGAGCCCATATATCAGATTATGGCAGAACTGACTGTTGAGATTTGACAACAAAATATGGTGAATTCAGGAAAAGCCTAAATCAACATTATATAATAATAATTATTATAGTAATACATAATAATAATTATAATTCTAGTGACTGGTTTATAATAATTTCTGGTTGTGGCTATGTAGAGCCAAATCATTAACAATATTTAATTTTCAGGAATATATTAAGTTTTTGAGAAATTACACTTATATGTGCATATGTGAATAAATAAAGTTTCATTGATATTTTTTGTTTTTCTATCATAGTTATTTGGGGATACAAGTCCCTGCCCATTTCTGATCCCTAAAATGTAAGTGAAGTTTCCCTTATAATAAAGAAAAACAATTAGGTAAAAACAATTAATCCAAGTACTATGCTTGATAATGTATACATCAGTTTGCACTCTTGTTCTCTTGGTTGGGCTCTCTACTAAAGAAGGGATGTGTTATTATCTGATTTCTGCCAGCAATAACATTTTTAAAATTTCAAAATTTTACCTATTTTGTTCCTATCTTCAATGTAAGTAATAAGAACTTCAACATCATCATTCAGTATTTAATAAGAAATGCCAGGTTTTTCATTTTTTATTTGTAGAATGTTTCATTTTGTCCTCTGTTTTGTCATTGCATCCCCAGTGCCTGCCACAGTCCCTTACAAAATCCTAATAAATGTTTGTAGAATTAACCTGGTGATGAAATTATAAATGCTGGATTTTTTCATTCAAATACAAAACTATCAAAAGCGTCTAAATTAAGCACTTTGCCTTCAATTATAAACAACCTCCTTTATACTATGAGAACTACTCATACATTTCTTATGCAAAAGAGTTTTTTCCAGTTTTGTCTTTTAAACCCACTATGAAGGACAAAATAGAAAATTTTAAATAGAAGCTTCAATGAACTATTTATCCTTATTTCCACATTAGAGAAAAAAAAATTTGAGATAGCATTTCCAGATGATCAAGGTCTCTGAAAGCACAAAGAAGCAAGGGCAAGGTTAAAACCTATCCTTTCATGATAATAAGTGTTATATCACTTAGTCCTTAGAGCCATGCAGGTCAAAATCAACCAAGTCCTAGGGAGTTGAAGAGGCATAAAAGAATTTGCCTAAAGAGTCCAATTTCATTGGTGGGGAATGTCTTCAAAGCTTCATTTGAGCTTAAATTTATTTTAACAATCTGCAAGGCTTGAGAATGGAAATGTGAATTCTCTAAAAGCTTTATTCCTTTATCTTTTACATAAAACCTATCTAGATAACTAGCATCAATTCTACTTTTGGTAGCTTGTGAGAAATCTTCTTAGGTCCAAGACAGACAGTGGTTTCTTTGGCTATCAAGTTACCCACTGCACAGTGGTCAAACAGAAAATAAAAGGCAGTTGGAAAATGGTTCACCTATTTATTTCATCATTCTCTCTGCTAACTATTTAGCATCAATGACCATTAGAAACAAGGTTTATGTAATACTATATAAGGGGAATTTTAACTTTTGAAGTGGGTAAAATTAAAATATTTTGGAAAGTCTCAATCTTCAGAAAAACTTTTTTTTTTTACTGTCTTTCTCTGTAGTTATAAAATTCTATACAATTATCATTCAATGCATGGTAGACTAATATTTTTTTTAAATTACAATGTTCATTTGGGAGAGAAAAGAAATATTTTTATTTATACCTAACATGTTACTTGATAGAAATAAGAACTATGACAGGAATTTAAACTTGGCAAAATACTGTCAAGTTTGCTAATTAAGGGGGAAAAATTATTTTCCTCTATTCAGAAAACAAACATTTCTTGTTTGCCACTCACCAAAAAGTAGCTGCATGTGGACTGTAGTGCTCATTTTCTAAAAGTATCATACTCCAACCAGATCATGAAGATCATATCTCCCACTTCTTTGAAACATCTCTCCCCTAGCACAATGCCTTGCAAAAGTAATGACTGAATAAAAATTTCTTTGATTTGTTCATTAATGTTGGGCCATTTTCCCTAGCTAGACATATGTAGAAAGACTGCATTGGATAATTTATATTAAAACTATTTTTTTTCTGAGGTTTAGCCCAGATAGTGGAGTAAAGTCAGGGACTAACCTGAGCTCTCCCAAATTCCCCTCCAAACAATTTTAAAATAATGGCTCAAAATGAATTCTGGAGCAGCAGAATCAACAATAATTTTGTAGCCCAAGACAACTTAGAAGAGGCAGCAGCTTCCAGAGTTCTTAGGTCACAGAAAGTAGAGAGACTGGACAGCTGGTCAGAAAAGTGATTACAGGGAAACCTTTGTGGACACTGGATGCAGGACTCAGTTGCATTGCCCACAGTCAGTACAGAGTACCAGTCCCAGAGTGAGAAGGAGCACTAGCTCACTAGTGTTTGCAGCTGAAGGTGAGCTGGGGCCCTGGTTACAGGTCCAGGAAAGAAAAGAATGGATCGTAGAGTATGAACATGTAGGATCTAAAGCAGGAATGGAAGGTTGGTTCAATATTCAGAAAACTATCAGCATAACTCACCAGATCAATAACAAAAACAACAAAAATAATATCATTATCTCAATGGGTGAGAAAAAGTCTTCTAACAAAATATAACACCCATTCCTATTAAAAACATCAAAGAATATAGGAATAAATGGAGCTCTCCTTAAAATGACAGTAAGTATCTCTCTAAAATCATCAGCAAGCATTATGTGTAATAGAGACAAGCTATAAGCCTTTCCAGAAGCTCGAGGTGAAGCAAGGATGCGCCCATTATCACCACTATTATTTAATATTGTTCTAGAAATGCTAACTATAACAATAAGGCAAGAAAAATAAATTGAAGAAATTAGAATAAGGAATGAGGAAAGAAAATTATCATTCTTTATACATGATATGATGGTACAGAGATCCTACAGAATCAACTAAAAAACTAGCTGAAATAATTAACAACTTCATCAAAGTTGTAGGATATAAAATAAACACATGTAAGTCATCAGCATTTCTATACATTGCCAACAAAGTCCAGCAGCAAGAGATAAAAGAGAGATTCTACTTAAAATAATTGCAGACAATATAAAATACTTGAGAGTCTACCCACCAAGACAAATCCAGGAACTATATGAACATAATTACAAAACACTTTTTACACAAATGAATTCATATCTAAACAACTGGAAAAATATCAATTGCTCACAGGTAAGCAAAGCCAATATAATAAAAATGACAAATCTACCTAAATTAATCTACTTATTCAGTGCCATACCAAACTACCAAAAAAAATTTTTATAGCGCTACAAAAAAATAATAATAAATGCATTTGTAAGAACAAAAGGTCAAGAACATCAAGGGAATCAATGGAAAAAAAATGAGAAGGAAGGTGGCTGCACCAGATCTCAAACTGTATTACAAAGCAGTAATCATCAAAACAATCTGATATTGGAAAAGTAACAGACTGGTGGATCACTGTAATAGTTTAGGTATACATTACACAACAGTAAGTGACTATAGTAATTTAGTGTTTGATAAACCCAAAGATCTAAGATTTGGGGACAAGAACTCATGATTTGACACTGCCCCCCCCCAAAAAAAAATAAAACAAAACAAACCCAAAACCAAAACCTGGGAAAACTAGAAACCGTTTGGCAGAAATTGGGGATAGATTGACAGCTCATACTGTATACCAAGATAAGGTCAAAATGAGTGAATGATTTAGACATAAAAGACAATACCATCAGTAAATTAGGAGAGCCTAAAAATTTAGGACCAAACAAGAGATGGAAAGAAAGCACTGCAAAATGCAAAATGGATGATTTTGGTTACATTCAATTTAAAATTCTGTGCACAAATAAAGATTAGAAGGAAAACAAAAGTGTGGGAAAAATTTTACAGAACACTTCTCTGATAAAGGTCTCATTTCTCAAATATATAGAAAACAGTCCAATTTATAACAACAGAAGTCATTCCCCAACTGATAAATGGTCAAAGATGTTGATATAAACAGGCAGTCTTCAGAAGAAAAAAAAAATCGAAGTTATCTATAGTTATATAAAAAAATGCTCTAAATCAATATTGTTCAGAGAAGTAAAAATTTTTAAAATTCTGAGGTACCACCTCACACCTACCAGATTGGCTACTATGACAGAAAAAGAAAATTACAAATGTTGGAGTAGATATAGGAAAACTGGGACACTAATGTACTGTTGGTAGAGTTATAAAGTGAGGGAAAATTAAGACACAAATGCACTTTTGGAAGCAGTATACTATACTGATTCAACCATTCTGGAGAGCAATTTGAAACTATGCCCAAAGGACTAAAAAACCCTTGACCCAGTAATACCACTACTGGGTCTATATCCCAAAGAGATTTGAAGAAAAAAAAAAAAGGAAAAGGACCCATATGTACAAAAAAATATTTATAGCAGCTCTTTTAGTGGTGGCAAAGAATTGAAAATTGAGGGGATACCCATCAACAAAGGAATGGTTGAACAAACTGTGGTGTATGATTGTGATGGAACACTATTGTATTATAAGAAATAATGAGCAGGATGTCTTCAGAATTACCTTGGAAAACTTACACAGACTGATGAAAAGTGAATTGAGCAGAACCAATAAAACATCATATACAGTAACAGCAATGTTGTATGATTATCAACTATGAATGACTTGGCTATTTTCAGCAATACAATGATCTGACAATTCTGAAGGACCTATGATGAAAAAATAGCATCCACCTCCAGAGAAAGAACTGATAGAGTCTGAATGTAAATTGAAACATATGTTTTAGAACTATCTTTAGCTTCTTTTTTTGGAGGGGGAGAAGAATGGGGGAGGATGAGGGATGTCTATGTTTTCTTTCACAACATGGCTAACAAGGAAATAGGTTTTACATGATTGCACATGTATAATCCATATTAAATTAATTGCCTTCTCAATGCAGAGAAGATAAGGAGAGACAGAATTTGGAACTCAAAATTTTAAATGAATGTTAAAAACTGTTTTTCATATAACTGGAAAAATGAAATATAAAAATTTTCACAAAAACTTTTTTCAGACATTTTTTAAAAATCTCTCTTCTCCATGCTACTTCCTCTACACTTTTATTTCTCTATTTGTATTTCCAAGGTTAATAAGAAAAAAAGGAGGACTCTACACTTTCAGGAAACAATTTTTCAATGTTTACAGAAGAGTAACTGTAGGCTGAACACTGTATTACCCTACTAAGTGGATGTGCATTATGAGCTCAACTACATCCCTAGTCCTCATGCCAATCCTATTTCTCTCTCTATTCCTAGGCTGCCATGTGTAACTTCTATGTTTCTGAAACATGACGGAAATTCTGTACCTCTGAAGTACTTCTAGGGTCCTGGAAATAGAAACATTCATATCAGTCTATTTTCAGATTTGATCCCATCACATTTTCACTTAAAGAATTCTTATCCATCCTTTAAAATTCATTCCAAATGCACCTTCCTTCATGATGTCATCCCTGCTGTAACAATCTCCCCTACGAGACCACATCTTATACTTTTCTTTTTACAATTTTTTAAGGTAATTAGGAATGTACAGGAGTACGTCTACTAGATTTTGAGTCAGAGGACCTGAGTTCAAATTCTGTTTTTGCCACTTAACACCTAGGGACCTTTGGAAAGTTAGTCAATGTCTCTGGGTTCTAAGCTTCTCAACTATAAAATGGGAGGTGGAGGAGGAAGGACAAGTTGGAGGAAATTATTTTTAAGATCACTCCCGATTCTAAATCTCATAGATTTAATATGTCATTGCTATCCAAGTTGGTCTTCTATCCCCTGATTCTATTATAAGATTTAGGAGGACAGAAACCTCACCTTGTTTTGTTTTGTTTTATTTAACTTCCCCTAATGAAGAGTATACCATCATGCTACATATAGCAGGCACTTAATGAAAGTTTACTGTTGCTGCTTCCAGTTTTGTTTTCTTTCTTTTTAACTGAGATGACATCTGGGGAGAAGGTATGAATACCGATGCAAACCCTTTGTGAATAGAGGGAGGTCGGAGAAGGAATGTAAAAGCTGGGGGGTGAGAGCCAGCTAGGTGGCGCAGTGAATAAAGCACTGGCCCTGGAGTCAGGAGGACCTGAGTTCAAATTTGGCCTCAGACATTTAACACTTACTAGCCATGTGACCTTGGGCAAGTCACTTAACCCCAACTGCCCTGCCTTCCCCCCTTCAACAGAACACACCCAAAATCTTTTTAAAGTTGTTAAAGGGGACAATTATGTTCTTATGCAAAAAGTTCTTCTGTTACCAAGCAAACACAAAAAACTATACTTAACAGACCACTGGTCTGATATATTGGGATAGCTATTTTTTATGTTCTAGGAGCCACTTGTAGAAAGAGATTATTTCTGAACTACACCAGTTTTAAATCATTAGACTTTGGTTCAAATCTGCTGAACCAGTCTCAACTTTGCATCTGCTATACAGGTTTATCACTTTTGTGTGATTTATATGACCACAACAATAATCTCAAGATAATAGGAAGCCTTTGAAATTCAGAAAAGTATGTAAATGAAGGACTTTAAGCTAACATGGGTCTCAAACTGTCCTAATAACAACTCCAAAGTCCTTTGGCATCCACTTAACTACTTACTATATTAAGCATTTTTTTTTAAATGGAAAGAATATGGGAAGAGCTCTGGACTTAGTATCAGAGGACCTAGGTTCAATTTTTGGCTGTTTTTTGCTCCATATATGATTTCAGGGAAGTCGTTTACAGCAGTACTGTCAAATTCAAATAGAAATGGGGAGCATTAAAAAATACATAGGGATCCTTACAGGCTGCATATTGACTTAGAAAACCAAACATATTTCCATATTTCTTTTCTATTAATTAAATTAAATTAAAACCAAGTAGGAACTACATAGTACAGCCACACTTGGCAGGGCTGTGGGACGCATGTGTGTTTCACATCTCTGACTTAAGAGTCTCTCAGCTTTAGGGTTACACCCCCATATGACTGCTTTGTTGAAAGTATTAGGAACCTGAAAGTGCTACCCAATCTGCATTATGATTACTACTCTGGGGGAGGGAGATCCCTTCCAGATATAAATATATGACCATATGATCTAAATTAGTTGGAAGACAGAAAAGGTAATATTAGGAAGGGGCAAATCAAGGTCAAATTAAGGAACAAATGGTCAGCAATTAATACTAATACTGATGTGCCACAATTGCAAGAATGATACTGTACTAATAAAATGATACTGATTTCAGTAGCTATCATCTTAGTGACCATTCCATAGGTCTTATAGGGATTCTGAGTTCCCAATTTCAGAGACATTTAGATCAGGTATCCTTTACTTTCGCTCTGGAGAAATAAGCTTTGCTCTCTTTCAGCTCGAGTTTCAAAAGGAGTGCAAGCAGATGAAAGAAAATGTTATTAGCACCAAGTCCCTACAGCACTGCAGCTAATAAGAATTAGGCAGAGTAGAAAGAGTGGAAAAAGAACTTTGTCTCCAAAAGGAAGCATCCTATAAATCTGGGTAGATGGAAGAACTCTTTAAAGGTTAAGTTCTTCAATAGTTAATGATAGTTGCAAAACTGAGTTCAAATAACTCCTAGCAAATTTCCCAGCATGAAGAGAAGAAAACTGAGAGTTAAATAACCTGCTGATGAAGTGACCTTAAGGATCCATAGTCCAAAAAAACCCAAAAGACAAACAAAAAAATCCTATTTATTTCTATCTATCTATCTATCTATCTATATGTGCATATATTTATATGTGTGCACGTATATGTATACATACATGTATGTAGCTACATCTATATATGCATGCATACATGCACATATAGATAGACAGATAGATAGATAGATAGATAGATAGATAGATAGATAGATAGATAGATACACATACATACATATAATAGGAGAGTTAAGGAAAAATGATCTTAAAGATTACCCTTCATTTCAGAATTCACAAGAAAATGATTAGTCTTTCAAGATTCCATCAAGGAATGTGAAAGAAGCAAAGAAAATTGGATAAGGAACTTGAATGAAGGAGGTGGTAAGGGATTTTAAAGGCTGTTAGGGAGACTAGATTTTGCTAGCATCCCACATATGTGACTGAACTGGAAAACCCCAGCTGTAGTGAGGCTGAGTACCCTACAATGGGAGAAGTCCTTCAGTTCTTTTCCTGGGGGATCAGCGGTAAACTGTAGCTATGATAACTAGCAGCATTCTGGTTCTCAGAGGCAGAGGTGGTATAATGGAAAGAGCATTGGACTTTAGAATGAGAAGACCTGGCTTGAAGTACCAGCTCTGACTCTGGCTGTCCAATCATAGGCAAGTCACTTAACCTCTCTGAGTATCAGTTTCTCCACCTGCAAAATGAAACTATAAACCTTGGCACTACATATGCCCCCACAGGACTGTCATGAAAAAAGTATTAGGAACCTGAAAATGTTACCCAATCTGAGTTGTTACAGCTTTAGGGAAGGGGTATCCAAAACTGTCATTCCATCTGTGCAGGAACCTCCATTTACTAAAGCAGGGAAGCAACTGCTCTGTGAATTCTATAGCCCTTGGGGACTGCCAGAGCCCTGAGAGGATGAAAGGCTTGCCCAGGAATAACACAGTCAATATGGGTCAGAGGTGAAATTTAAAGCCAGGTATTCCTGACTGAGGATGGCCCTAAACTATGCCTTGTTACCTAATATTATTAGGTTACAGGTTATGTACTTAATATCATCTATCTAATATTATTAGGTTATTATCAACAACCTTCTTTCACCATTGGTAAAATAACAGGCAAAAAGATCTTCATACCACTGTTTCTCAGCCATGACCCTTGTTCCCCCTCCCCTTCTAACAGTTCTATAATGAGTGTCTGGCTGCGTCCTTTTCTTTCTGTGTAGGTTACATGAGGAAAGAATGGAGTGTCCTATTTCTGCTGTCCTTATCACACACAACCTGATCTGGGAGGTCTTCCTGTAGCCTCCTAGCCTCACTCCTGAGTTATTATACTTGTTATTTATTATTCTTGAGAAGTAGTATAGTATAGGGGTTGGAGAGTCAGTGATGGGCCAGGAACACCTGGGCTTATAGCCCGCCTCTGACACATGTTTCCTGTGCAATCCTGGCATGTCATTTAAACCTCTCATGCCCAACACAACTCTCTCTAAGGGCAGAAGATGCAGAAAAGATGCTAATCTACACTGGTAGAGGAAGCTTTCACATTCATGAGTTCCAAGGGCCAATGAAATCACAATCAGTCCCCATTACTATTTTTATCACTGCTGTTACTGAAGAGTTTAAGTCTTGGATATCACTCCTGGAAACCAAATTCTGACCAGAAGCAACAAACTTAGACTAAACACAGAATGCTACTGGTTGCAGCAGTCTTGTGCTACTCTGAAATATTGTGACCCACCAGCATGAGGTCATTTCAATAGACAGCAAAGCTTTATATCGTCACCAGTAACTGTCTAATTAAATCAAACCTAGTGATGATACCTACCCATCCCAATCCTCGAAAACACTTCAGAATATTTACCTATATTGAGGACAGAATATCAGAAAAAGAGAAAGAGTGATATTGTAGAAAGAACAGTAGATTTCAAGACCAGAAACCCAGGTTCAATTTCTGATTCTATTTCTTAAGATCTCTATATCATCTTGAGCTAGTAATTTACCTCTCTTGACCTAAATTTCCTCATCTGTAAAATGAAGGGATTAAACAGATTACTTTTGAAGTGGATTCCAGTGCCCAAACCATGTTATATAATTTTAAATTCAATCTAAATTAGGATGGTAGTAGAAAGGGAAGAGGCTATAATGACACAAAGGGGCAGAACAGTGGATGATGTGACAAGGAAGGAAACAAGTCAAAGTGGGGAAAAGATGGTTAGCACCTAACACAGAACCTGGCATGTAAGTAAGAATAATTTTAAAACCCCAACAACTTCTCTTCCTATATTCTCTTTTTTTTATGCTTACATCCATGCATAAGGTTTACAGATTAAGGCTCATGGTTTTGTGATAAAGGGTGAGGACAGGTGAGCAGAGTGTGGAGGGAAAATCATTTCCTATTTCTCTTTCTGTGCTCTTCCCAGCTTGGCTCATGTACACCACAAACTTCTCCCAGATTTATCTCTGTAATCACTCCTTCCCCCACCATACACAGAGTAGGCACTTGATGTCTGATGATCAGATGAATGAATGAAAGATTTCAGAGTGCTCCAGATGCCTCACTGATACCTTAGTTCATTGACAGAGGAAAAGTTCCACTTTGTAAAAGTACAAAAAGAAAAAAAAGTGTTAAAATTATACTTATTTCTTTCTTTCAGAAAAAAGACAGTTGGTCTTTTATTTTCTAAAGAACTTAGAAATTTGAAAAGACAACTTGTGATTTACTGGGATCAACAAGAGGGCTGCTTTAAGATCAAAAGGGGATGTAATACAGATAGCAAATATCTGTTCATGGTTTAAACCCAAAATATGACTTTATAGCCTAAAGGGGAAGAGTCTTTAGATCTAAATGTCACCATTTTAAAAAATTATTGTGATTATTTTTAACTCCATCATTCTCTTGGTAAAAAAAAAGGAAACTACACAATATCTTCTATTTTAAAAGAGTTGGTGAATTCCATATCAAAGTGAACAAGAAACATCTACAGAAGCACTACTGTTAAAACCTGAAACTCATCAGTGACTAAAGCTAGTATAAAAATACTGTAGTCAAGAAAGTAAAATTCTATGTCACAAAAGCATGTTTAAAGTCATGTTTTATGTGTTATAAATAATGAAATATTTAAGTCATTAAACTGTTTGATGGCATTAATATATATGAAGTTCCTTTGCTAGTTTTTCAAGTTTAATGTTTTAATATTTTTTCATGATTATTTTCTGTACACTTTCTATACTAAATTTGCATGTTTAGACACCTGGAAATACTTATAAGGAGTACCAACATAACCACAGGTATGCCATTTAGATAACACAAGAAAAGTTAAGAGCCAGCAGTCACTATTGAAAGTTATAAAAATCTGTATTTTATTAGCCTACATTGGAGTCAGGATAAATTAAGAATTGAAGGATGAAACAATTATAGTCATCATCAAAGAGTTTCGAATGTACCTCAAGCTAAAAGATACAGTCACTGCCCACAAGGAGCTTGCAACATAAAACATATGACATTAGCAGAGATGACTAAAAAAAGATACACAAACTGACAAAATGGTACAAAGAACTGAGATGAGAAATAACCTACTGAACCATGACCATGAACTTGGGGGAAAAAACAAATACATAAACATACATACATAAGGTTGACAGATTAGAATTCATGATTTGGTACCAAGGGGTAGAGGGACTTGAGAAAAGACTGAAAAAGGAAAGCAGTTTTCTACTTCTCCCTCTCATTTAGAAGAACTGGCTTTATGTTCTCAGTCTGTGAATTGATTATAACACAATTTTTAAAGAATTTTTAGATGAGCCTTTAGAGATAAATAATAATGTCCATATTCACTGGAAAAGGAACAAAGCATCATTTTCGTGCTTTATTAAGACTATTTCATTAGGCTTTTCTTAATCACATCATTAGGATGTGTAGGACTATGGAAAATTATTACAAGGTTTTTTCCATCACATAATAATGGTAATTCCAAGGGGAAAATTTTACTCATGTATGTATGTGTGTGTGTATATGTATACACACACACACACATACATACACATATATACACATGCAACTAAGAGAATAAATACAAAATCCTGAAGTACTGAAAAATTATTTTATTTGCTATTATAATTAACAGTCTCCCTTTGGCTAATTTTTATGCTTCATTTTTCCTCAAAATATTCTAACATTACTCATTCTTCAGACAGCCTATTAATGACCTAATGTTGTTTACAAAGCTCATACGAGTCCATTTAATAAATTAGTTTTTCATTCAAGTGTTTTAATTACAAGATATTAGAAAACTTTTAAATAAATAACAAATGTTAGAAATTGAGAAAAAAAAATTTGTGCCTGTTCTTGAAGCCCTAAAACTAAAATCCGTCAGTCAGGCACTGGCCTGCTAAACCATCCTTGTCAATTTTATAATTCATCAGCTGCTAACACAGTTATGCCTTCTATTTGGGACAGAGGAAGGTGGATAATAATACTGTAAAGTGGGATCCAATGAATCATGGGGACTGGACCGTGGTAGCAGCTTTCTCTTTATTAAGAGGGTAGGGCTCTTTTGATTCAAAACTGACTTTCAGGGGCATCGCCATCGACTTGGCAAAGTTCGGAATACAAAATGCAGTGTGTCCAAAAAGCCTCAGTGTGTTTTAAGCTATAAAAACTTAAAACTGCATTACAGTTTTGGGGACATCTAGTATACTGACTTTAATCCTAATACAGCAAACTGAAGAACATGCAAGAAGCTACATGAGTGGGCACAAATAATCTGACTGGTGAAATATGAATACTGAGTGGGGTTTAAAGGTCCAGGTCTTCAGCTCTCTTCTCTCACATTGTATTCTCTCATTTTTCCAGGCAGGCAAAGAGTCCTATTTGGCCGTTGTGCTTCGACTCAGGTGGTCACACACCTGGATCAGCAAGGACTTGGACCAGAACTACTTGATGATCCATTTCATACCCCTTTGTGGGTCTCACATCTTTGGATAACTGTTAAGAATTTTATTTTCAATAAAATTCATTTTTGATAGATTTTAATTATTATAATGAATTAGAAATTTTGCAATATTAAATCTGTGTGCTAGATAGTCTCCATTAAAAATCTTCATAGAACAAAACTGCTTTTGTTTATTAAGTGGGATTCAGGTCACCAGGCACTCTGAGAGTGCTGCCCTTTAACAGATACGGGTTCTGATAAGTTTAACAATTCTATAGTCTCATGTATTACTTTTCCCCACTTCTCTGATGTACCGTAAAATATATAGCTGAGTTTTTAGATATTCCACATCTTCCCATAATGAATGCCTTGTATAAAACTATTTCATTAATTGATCAAGTCACAAAACCTGACCTCTGATCTCAAGGCAGCATGAGGGGTAAACTGGCTACTAAAATAAATGATACTAGTCAGTAAGGGTAAACCTCAGACCACGGGCACAACTGGTGCCCTGAGCCTTCTTCCATCTAGATTTTCAGCAGACTAAGATCTTAAACTCATTATGTCCAAATCAGAACTCATTATCTTTTCCCCTAAACCCTCCTCACACCCATACCACCCCCACCTCCTACCTTCCTCTTTAGAGGACAACACCATCCTCCCAGTCACTCAGGCTTGTAATGCAGGAGTTACCCTGGATTCTTCACTGTCTCTCACCCCCCAAATCCAAGTGGTTTCAAAAGTCTGTTTATATAACCTCTTCTCTCTTCTAACACTGTCACTACTCTAATGCAGGCCCTTATCACCTCAAGCCCAGATCACTGTAATAGCCTGCTGGTGGGTCTGCCTGCCTCAAGGCTCTCCTCACTCCAATCTATCCTCCATTCAGCCACTAAGGTGATTTTCCTAAAATTCAAGTCTGATCATGTCATCCTCCCCCTCATCCCTACTCAATAAACTCCAGTGGTTCCCTATTACCTCCAGAAAAAATACAAAATGCTCTGCTTGGCATTCAAAGCCTTTCATAACCTAGCCCCCTCCTACCTGGCCAAGTCTCCTTACACCTTACTCACCAACATGTACTCTTCAATCTAGGGACACTGGCTTCCTGGCTGTCCCCAAACAAGACCCTCCATCTAACAGCTCTGGGCCCCATGCTTGGAATGCTGTCTTTCCTCTGCTCTGATTACTGCCCTCCCTGGCTTCCTTCAAGTCCCAACTAAAATCCCACCTCCTATAGGAAGCCTTCCCCAACTCCTCTTAATTCCAGTGCTTTCCCTCTATTAATTATTTCCTATCTATCCTGTACATAGCTTGCTTTGAATATATTTGTTTGTATTTTGTCTCTCCCATTATATTGACAGCTCTATGAGGGCAGGGAGTGTCTTCTGACTCTTTTTGTATCCCCAAGGCTTAGCATAATAGTAGGCACTTAATAAATGTTTATTGTATTGAGTTGAACTGAACAAAAAATGAGTACAGAAGTAAAAAACTGGAATGCCTAATTACTAAAAGCTTTTCAAAAGATGGTCACCTAAGCAGGATCAAGCAGGAACATTAACCAGAAATTGAATATAAGATTGTTCTAAGTTTCAAATGAGATAATGAATGTATAAGCACTCCACAAACTATAAAGTGATATATAAACATAACTTACTATGTAATTATAGAACAAACCAAAACTGTACAATAAAAAAATATTAGTTAAGGTGTGAATGAAGCAGATAAATATAATCTGCATATCCTACATGGTTTTATATTAGTAATACAGCTTATCACAATATTTACATTCTATACTTTGAAAACTCCACTTTCACATTCATTCCTTGAACAACCATCCTTTAGGCAGCACATTGCTAGGAGCAGTGGGAGACAAAGAATTTGCACTTGCCCTGCTCCTCCTCCCAGAGGCAGGTGTAGGGTGAAGAGTAGGGTCAAACAAGTCACAAAAACAAATAACATTAAGGAATCATGTAAAAGCTGTTTCTGAAGAACTGAGAGAAGACTTGCAAGGGGATAAGGAATAGGTGGAGAGAGAGTTGGTGAGGATAACCAATGTCATTCCAAAAAATCTGGCAGTCAAGGTAAAGACAGGGAATGGGAGCTGTGACTGAGAGAGCCGCTACGCTGGTGCAAACTATATCTGGCAAGATGATCCAAGCAACTCCTCAGAGAGAGCCTCCTTTTCCAGGTGTCTGAACTGAGGAAGGAAATGACTACCTTAAACTATTATATAATGCTACTTATTATTATCATTAAGCATGGACTGATATTGGAGCCTAGGCCATGGGGTCCCAAAGATGAAAGGCCAAACACACGCAGTGAGTTCCCATCACCAAGCTGGGGTCATCTAGTAAAGGACATGAAACCAAGTCCTTGGAGTAGATCTTTTTTCTGTTTCCATCAAGGAATCTGAGATCCTTCTGGGGCCCTCACTAAAAATGAGGTTCTAAAGATCACATCTGATGAGAAACAAACCCGAGCTGATCAGTCTACCGATTTCAAGGCTACTATGGTCGCTGGTATAAGTGTCAAGTGTTGCAAAGAAATGGCTATACCTAGCCCTGCTGCTTTCATACTTGCTGAGCTGTCCATTGTTCCTGTGAGGCTTGGCTACTAGGGGAACACAACTGGCAAATCTCACACAATGCTGGCTTTGTCTTGGATGGTCAGAATTGATGAGGGCTATGCTTCTGCTAGGGCCTGTACTGAGACTCTGGATGACTGCTAAAGCTACCCTGGACACCATCTCCAAAACCTACAACCATTTAATCCTTGACCTGTGTAATAGTAAGGGAATTTGAAAATCTTCCCTGCACCTTAATGGACTTTGTTTGGAGCCCAACAAGAGAAGCTTTCTTAGAGGAGGCTTGTTTTTAAGGAAGACCCACTGGCAGTGGGTCACGAAGGTTGTGATGTCCTCTGACACTGAAGAAGGGTATTTATACTCTGAGGTAAGGTTTTGCTTTGGAACTCACTTATGGGAAGAGTTGTATGATTTGGCCAGATGAGACTCTGGGCAGCCATTGAGTCCCCCTGACTTTTAAAATCCAGATGCTGGTACTTCTCTCTCTGGTAACTACATATGCATGTAATGATGGTCAGACAGCTAGAAGCCCTGTCTACTGGTCTGTTGAACTGTGTTATTTTCTCTGTTTCTATTTTTTGTCTGCTTGTAATTTCTGTTTGTATTTTCTGAAGTTCAGAGTGTTGACTTTTTCTCCTGAACTAAGTAAATGATATATATATGTTTGATTAAAGTAAGATTGTTAATCTTTTTTGAGTTGCTTTCCTTTAGAAAAGCAGATCAAAGAACCTGTGCTAGTAGTCATCCTGGGTATGTTAGGGTGCTTGCTGTTACAACCTGTGGAAAGAGATTGTATTCAGTAAGTCTCCTTGTGACATATTCACTATCTTATAAAGACTCAAACTTAAATATCTGTTCAGAGAACCCAGACAGCACCTGTGGCTACCACATAAACATTTTTGTATGAAAAAAGAATAAAGCTAACTCTGACTAATAAGTCTTAAAGGCATTCAATAAATGCTTGTTGACTGACAAACTGAAATGTAAGCCTAGGTGAGGTAGAATTAATTTATCATTTATAATGAATGTAGTGAAAACTCTTCTTTGACTTCTTTCAGAAACAGTCAAGTAACTAAGGAAAGGAGAACAAATAAACTGGGATTTTTCCAAGGATAATGATTACATGTGGGAACACTGGATTGTTGAGGGGATAAAGAATGGTTATTATTTATCTCAAAGGGCTGATCATGGGCTTTAAGTTGAATGAGGAAGTAAATCAAACCTGAACAACAGTAACAAATGGGAAAATAGGGAAGAGTAAAAGGATCAGAGATCAGGACAAATATTAGCTTCTGTAAGAACTAGGAGAGGTAGAAAGACAGGAAATTGTGGTCAAAAAAGGAAATTTCAGAATCCAAGATTTTGATTCCACACTGGTATACAGTTAAAGTTAACTAGAAAGGAGGGGCAATGGGAACTGAGGAATTATGAAGTCAGGATATCATGAGAGTTATCAACATGGAGAATGACATGTAAGATCAAAGGTTCACATATCCCACTCACCATTCATTTATGTTGAGATATCAGTGATTAACGTTTATAAGTTCTTCTCAGGAAATTCACAAGGCGCAAGCCTGACCTGAACCAGGACAGAACTAGAAATAATGGTGGATAAATAATGTAACAGAAATCAGCAATGGTAGCTAGAAAGACAAACAACATAGGAATAGACAAGTACTATGAATCCAGGAAGATGAAGTATGGGAGCACCAACTAAGATGAACTTGGAATCAAGGAACTCACTAATCAAGATTGGCACACACTGGGGCCAGAGACCCTGAAAAGGCTTTTTTACTACAATCTTTAAGATACAGGCAGGAAAAAACACTAGTATGGGGCACCATTTGTAAGAATGAATCATGATAACTAGTAGAAGGATCTTTGAAACAGAGACTCCCCTCAAAAATTTATGAACAAGGATAGTACCGGTTACACAATGCAAACTGTGACTGAGTCAACAGGCAAAAGCAAGCATGTGCACATAGTACAAGTCAGAGAAAGAGAGAATAGAGAGGAAGGCAGCTTAAGATAACTCACAAAATTAAAATTCAAAAGTTAAAAGTAGGAACTCTAAAGAAGTTTTTTTTTTTTGCCTTTTTTTTTAAGGGGGGGGAAGGCAGGGCAATTGGGGTTAACTGACTTATCCAAGGTCACATAGGTAGTAAGTGTTAAGTGTCTTAGGCCAGATTTGGCCTCAAAGTCCTCCTAACTCCAGGGCCAGTGCTCTATTCATTGTGTCACCTAGCTGCCCCAAGAACTTATATTTTAACGCAACAGGAAGTACAGGCAAAATTTTTATTTTTATATACACACACACATATACATACATACATACATACATATATACACTGTGGTATTTATACATTATTATACTGAATACACAAACAGAATTACAGCCATGGAACTTTCTAGAGACGTGCAATAAAGTACATATGAAAGCTAAAGAAATTCTTTTTGGACATGCTGAATTTATTTTCATTAATCTTTCGGATTTCCTCTTGTTAGATGATTTAATGACAAAAATCACACTAGAGGTCCTAGAGAAAATAAAGGATGATTGTTCAGGGGAAGAAAGGAGGTATTTGTTTCTTTCCAGTCATAAAAAAATGCATTCTGAGTTCATGTAGAAAGGCTACTAGCAAGCTGGTCTGGTGTGAAAGGGAGAATCTTTGGCATATCATAATTGCTCTAACAGCATACTGCTCAATTCAACTTAAAATAATTATCATAAATTTTATTTGAAACAAATGTTACAGTGAAACCGACCTAAAATATTATTCTCTCTTTGAGGTCCACATGTAATGTGTGGGAAAATGTTCAATTCCCATGCAAGTATCTATAAAGCAATATTATTCCCATATATTTTACTTCATATGACATTTGAAAAGTGTGGTCCACTACCACATAGATCATGGATAAGTTCCCCCCTGCCCATGCCCAGCATATAAAACTAAAAATAGGAAAATATAGATGTATGCTATATCAATGCAATTGTCTAAATAAATTCCCTTCAGTTCCATATGTTTTATGGTTACTAAAATCCTTTCAATTTTGAGCTATTTCTGTAATTTTTATTCACTATCTCTGCAACAATACATAAGCATCAACTGTTTTATCCCAGTATATTCTTTACATTGATTCCAAAGATTATTTTCATTAAAGGTGATTATTAATATAGAGTTTTTAAATGGCTTCTTTTCAGTATATTTCAATAAATTAAAAGATCTCAGTCATCAATATAGACAGGCAACTAGGTAGCATATGTAATAGAGTGTTAGACCTGAAATCAGAAAGACCATAATTCAAATCTCCTCTCATATATTTACTAGCTATATGACCCTGGACAAGTCACATAACCTATACCTGTCTCAGTTTCCTCATCTGTGAAATGGAGATAATAATAGCACCTACATCTCAAAATTGTAGTATGGAGAAAATGAGATGGTTGTAAAGTGCTTTGCAAACCTTAAATGTCATATAAATACTAGCTAAGTGAGGGTGGTAGTATACTCCCTTCACCAATGAAGATCATAACTCTTCCAAGCCTCAGATGAAACAACATAAGGTACTGTGGCCAAAATTTCGCCAACAGACAAACAGCATTTTAGTGATGAGCCTCTTGATATGAACTAGGTTGCTCCTCTAAGAACTAAGTGTCCACCACCAGGCTTGTAGGCAAAGCCTTTTCAGTTTGAGTGAATCTATCACAGCTTGTAATAACATAGCTTTGTGAAGACAAAGTCTTCCAGAACCAAGGCACCTCCATGCTATAAAGAGGTGTCAGAGCAGGGCTTAAGTGGAGTTATCCCCAGAGAACTAAAGAATGAAAGTCAGATTTTAAAAGTTTTCAACTAAAAGACACAGAAACATGCAGATTCCCATTTTATCTTTACTAAGGGAAAAACAACCTGTCACTCTGATACTGTTTTGATTACTTCCACAACTTCCCAAGTACAGTGATCTCCTTCCTTCTTTTAACTGCTACTTTACTTGCATCCCTACCATACTGTGAAGAGAAGAGAGATCAGCACCTAGAGCTGATCCCAATTGTTCTCTCCTGGATTACAATTCAATATACAGTCCAATTCTTTCCCTTTACTCCTCTACCTGGGCAATTCCCTCATACATGATTTAATGCCTCAGCAAAGAGACATTCCATGCAGCATGGAATAGGGCATAAAGAGTCAATCTAGGAGCCAGGAAGACCTGAACACATAACAGTTGTGTGACCCTTAGCAAATCATTTAACCATGTAACACATTAGACAACTATTTAAGACTATAAGTTGTTGAACTGAAAGAAGTTTCCTTATCTTGGCATTCCCTAAACCAATGAAACCAATCAATAAGTATTTATTGGTACAGTGCAAGGTGCTCAGGAGACAAGTAAAAAGAGTGAAACAACCCCTACTCACAATGTGTTTACATGCTAACAGTTATCACGTATAGTCCCAATTTCTAAAATCTTCCTCAGATTATGCAGTATTTTGAGTACCTGGTACAAGTATTATTCTCATTTCAGAGACAGTGAAACAAAAATGTCGGGTAAGTGTCTTGCCCATGCTAATGCTAACACAAACACAAATACTAAGACAAGATTACTAAATTGGCAGACCAAGGAAATTCTGCAGGTATATTTTATATCATGACCATGACCATCACCATCATCAACAACAACATGCATATACAGCATTTTAAAGTTTACAAAGCACTTCATATATACTAACTCACTGTACCATATTGTATGCTAACAATACTTTGAATAGGTGGTATTATTATCCCCATTTTACAGGTAAAAAAACTGAGGCAGAGAGAAGTTAAGTGACTTGATGAAATGGGAATGGGAATTTGAAGACCTTCCCTGTCCCTTAATAAGCCTAAGGGAATTTGATGACGTTCCCTAATTTGAAGATCTTTCCTGTCCCCTAATAGGCTGAATGTAGTCACATGGAGCCTGTGGTGGGAGGAGTTTGCTGAAAGGTGGAGCAGAACCCACAGGAAGCTGGGAGTCAGAGCAGTTAGAGCCAGAGGGAGGAGAGGACGCACTCAGGCAAGCAGATAGCTAGGTTTGTGAGTGTTGTTTTGTGAGAAGGCTAAAGGATGGTGTGGCTCTCTGCTGTGTTGTGATGTATTAACTTCTATGTTGCTATGTTGGATTCAGTTTCCTGTTGTTGGGAATTGTTTTTCTGGTGTCTGAATAAATGTTTTGCTTCTGTTTTCTATACGGAGAGTCTGTTATATTTTGCAATTGAGCCCTATGCTAACATATTCACAGTCATCATCAGCGCTGTGAATACTGCATTGGTGCTACACTTGACCAAGTTTACACAGGAAGTGGGTGCCTGAAGTAATATTTGAACTCAAGTCTTCCTGATTCCCAAGTATCCCAATTCCCATTATCTACTGGACCATCGAGGCACTTCGATTTTAGCCAGCACTTGACTGTCTCTCATGCCATTATTGTAGACAAGATGGAAATGCATACTAGATGATAATACAGTTAGGTGAATTCAGAACTGGCTAAAGGGCTAGATCCAAAGAGCAGCCATTATTCATTCAAAGGAAAAGGACGGTCTCCACTGCAACATTCTGGAATCCTTGGTCTTGTGCTATTTAACATTTTTTATCAATGACTAGCAAAAGGCATGTTTATCAAATCTTTAAATGACAGAAAACTAGGAGGAAGAGCTGAGTTGACATAATATAGTCAGCCTCCAAAAATATCTTGAGTAGCTAGAACACTGCATCAAATATAGTAAGATGAAATTTAATAGAAAAAATGTAAAGCCTTTCATTTGGGTAAAAAAAAAAACAAAAAGCTGGGAATTCTTGTGAACTACAAACTCAGCATGACATAGCAGCAAGTAACAGTAGGCAGACAGGTTAACAGAGTCTTTGACTGCACGAAGAGATGCCAGGATCAGAAATTACGTGTGGCTATGCTCTGCCTTTCCTCAGACCACTACTACAGTACTGTGTTCACCACAGTACTGTACACCACATTTTAGGGCAGACACTAATAACACGGAGAGGATTTAGAAAGGGGCAATCAGGACATGAATGGCTTTAAGATCACATAGATCATATAAGGGTCAGATGAAGGAACTGGGGACATTTAGCCTCAAAGAGAAAAGGTTTAGAGGGTCCATTAAGAAACAGTGTGGTACAAATGCAAATGTGCTAAATTTGGAGAGAGAAGATATTCTTAGAAGCGTGCTATGAGACTCTGGACAAGTTCTTTCAACCCATCGGTTGTAGGCGCCTCCTCTATACAAAGAGTTCATTCGTTTGTTGTTCATCCTTCCTTCTCAAAAAGGACCAATAACATCATGAGGGTGATGTCTTGACTTGCAAGTGAATTGGATTTAAGCAAGGCAGAGCTATGCAGTCATCAGCCTCACTCTCTCCTACAGAGTCATCAGATTTCAGTGGCAAGACATAGGTTAAGACGACTGGCAATGGGCCTGGATACAGTGGGAGACCTTGGCTTTTTTAAGCTAAGGTCTTTCCCAGGTCTCAGTTTTTCTGATGCAACACCCATTCTGTAATTAAAGGTTAGGTAAGAATTGTGGCAAAAGATGGCCTAGTTTGCCTTCACAAAAAAAAAAAAATTAATCTGGGAAGGGAAGACACAGAGTTTCTGGCTAGAAGAGAGACAACTGCTATTTACACTGACTGAGACATCAAAACCTAAACAGTGAGCAAGTAAGGCTTGGGCTGGGACCTATTATTGGCTAATCAGTGAAAGTCAGAGTGATTTGGGTTTAAAGGCATAGCTAAGTAGCAAGTAGCTCCACTTGAATCCCAACAGGCTTTATCAAAGCGTGGTTTTCCAGAACTGTATTTCAAGAAATCATAAATGAAAACTACATGAGACAAAAGAGTAAATTTTCTCAGTTTTTCAGAAAAAAACAACACAGTGATAGAATAAATAAGTAGAGAAGAAAAAGGGCTGGCTCCCAAACCCCAAGATACTTTGGCAAAATATAAGTGACCAAAATTTTTATTCCTTCAGACAAAGCACCCACATGAAAGGGTATGACTCTCCACATGGAGGAGGAAGAGGAGAGACCAAGATTGCTCACTGCATCTTGCCACTGGACTCTGATGACTCTGGAGGAGAGAATGAGGCTGATGACTTTCTATCTCTGCCTCTCCTAAATCCAATTCACTTGCAAATCAAGACAACACCCTCCAGATATCATTGGTCCTCTTTGAGAAGTACAAACAACAATCTGTGAGTAGTAGTAACTGCCCCTGAGGACCCAACTGGCCAGTTCCAACTGGGAAATGCAGCTGTTTCCTCTTCCTTTCTTCCTCTGCCTTACTCTCTAAATCAATGAGAGGTTATAATCTGGATTATAGAAGAAAGGGAGTACTAAAACCACAAGAACTTTAAGTATGAAAGCAAAAGTTATCTGTGAAAAGGTCTTTTTTCCCTACCAGGTTATAAGCTCTTTACTAGGCTATAACCATGAGTTGGATATATTTTTTATTTCCCCCAGAATTTAGCACAATGCTTACTCACGGGAGGTACTTGTTAACAAATATTTGCTGAATTAAATTCATTTGAGGACTGAAATTTAAAAAAACACAACACTAAGGAGTTTTAATAAATAGGCCACTATATAATAAAATACCAAGCCATATGTTAAAGATAATGGAAGATGGGTGGAAGGGTATATGGAGGAATAATAGATTATGACAGTATTCAATATCCTACCAACAATAATATGTACACATAAGGTTCAAATAATCTCAAATCATCACTAGAAATATCAAGCCTCTGGCTACAATGAATTAAAAGTAGATTTGAAGAAGAAAGAGACTTGCTTGCAGACCAAAAAATGTTTCACATTTTTGGCTCACATTTTACTTTCTGTATATAAAAGCATTACTAGTGGTGCTATCTAGTGAATATTAAACATGTACTATTTTGTTTATAATAGTTAAAATAATAACGTTTGGCCTTGTAGGCTTAAAAAATAAATTACACTGTGTTAAAATTCAGAAACAGAATTGAGACAGTCATCTACTACACTGAGATATTCCTTTTATAGGCTTTAAAGGGTTTCATAGTAGCCCCAAAGTGTCTGGTCATTTATAAAAAAAGTGTATAAGGCTTTACACAAGCATAAAAAATAAGATTAAATATTTTAGGGGTTCAGCAGCACAAAGTCCATAATAATAACTGAAAAGGGTTAACAATGTAAATAAAATGTTATAATTCCAAACATAACAAAAGCAAGATCAAAGACAAAATTTTTTTTAATGGAATAAGACTTAAGTAGCTAAATGATGACTTATAATTTAAGAAACTATATTATTTTTCACTATCATTCCTTCTGACCTGTAACTATAATGAAGAATAGTTTAACAAGTTCTCTTACTATTCAAATTTAAACTACTCTCAAATTAAAGGTTCAACACTTTACTTAAAAGATATTTTCTAGATAAATCTAGATAAAATATGTAGTTCATAGCAGACATTTTTAAGAAAGTAAGCTTCTTATATATAGGGATTTTTTCATTCATAGTATTTATGTTCCTAGTTCTAGCACAAGGCCTGGAGGACAGTAAATGCTTCATAAAAACTTGCTGAACAAATATTTGGCGACTTCTAAGTACAAAAGGCCATAGTCCAATGCGGGAGAACTTGGGGATTCCTTACATAACTAGGGTAGGGAATGCTGGCAGGGAGCTATAGCACCATGAACCAACAAGGACAGGCATATTTTTTAAAAGCAAATGCTTAGGGGGTGGAGCCAAGATGGCAGAGTAAAAGCAGGAACTTGCCTGAGCACATCCCCCCAATCACCTCCAATACATGTAAAAAATATTATAAACAAATTTTAGAGCTACAGAACCCACAAAATTACAGAGTGAAATACATTTCTAGCGGAAGTCGGCCTGGCAAGACAAAAGGAAGGGTCTATCCAACGAGGCTAGGAGCAGAGCACAGTCCCGTGGGGGTCATGACAGCAGAGACTGGCCAGAGCAGACCTCAGGGTACTGAATCACTGGCAGTTGTGGTAGTTTCCAGGTGTCTCAACCCATAAATGCCAAAGAGAAAGTAAAAGGTCAATGGGGAAAACCCTGCTGGACCTGGGTGAGAGAAGAGCATGGTCTAGCCCCTGCCCCCGGAGCATGGAGAGGGCAGCAGCTGATTCCTGAACTCCAAGCCCACAGATGGTGGGGGGACAAAGTAGCTGATCAGAGGGCAATTGCTGGAAATCACTTTGCTGGTGTTGAGGCAGGATTCTCTTGCTTTGCCCTGCTTGGAGCTGGGTTGAAGTCTTGGGAGGTGGTCTTGGGGTGATAAGGAGCACTGGCATCACAGAGTTTGTGCCAGGTGTAGAAAGGGAGTCCCCCTCACTTTTCTGAGGCAGGTGCCTAGAAGTAGCTCTGACAACAGCTGTGCAAAACCACAGAAATTTGGGACACAGCACTGTCCACTCTAGAAGCATAATTCTACCACGGCAAAAACCTCAAAAGTCAAGTAACTGGCTGGAAAAATAAGCAAACAGAAAAAGAGAAATCAGACTATAGAATCTTTCTTTAGTGACAAAGAAGATCAAAACATACAACCAGAAGAAGACAACAAAGTCAAAACTCCTGCATCAAAAGTCTCCCCAAAAAAATATGAACTGGTCAAAAGCCATGGAGGGGAGCAAAAAGGATTTTGAAAATCAAGAAAGAGAAATAGAGGAAAAATTAGGAAGAGAAATGAAAGTGATGTAAGAAATTTAAAAAAACAAGTCAACACCCTGTTAAAGGAGACCCCAAAAAACACTGAAGAAAATAACACCTTAAAAATAGCCTAAATCAAATGGCAAAAGAGGCCCAAAAAGCTAATGAGGAGAAGAATGCCTTAAAAAGCAGCACTGATCAGATAAAAAAGAAACTTCAAAAGCTCAATGAAGAAAGTAATTCCTTCAAAATTAGACTGGAACAAATAGAAGCTAATGACTTTATGAGAAATTAAAATACTATAAAACATATCCAAACAATGAAAAAAAAAGAGAAGACAATGTAAAACACCTCACTGGAAAAACAACTGACCTAGAAAATAGATTCAGGAGAGATAATTTAAAAATTATTGGACTACCTGAAAGCCATGCCATGATCAAAAAAAGAGCCTTGACATCATCTTTCTAGAATTTATCAAGGAAAACTGTCCTGATATTCTAGAATTAGAGGGGAAAATAGAAATTGAAAGAATCCACTGATTGCCTTTTGGAAAAGATCCCAAAAAGAAAACTCCTAGGAATATTATAACCAAATTCCAGAGTTCCCAGGTCAAGGAGAAAATATTGCAAGCAGTCAGAAAGAAGCAATTCAAGTATTGTGGAAACACAATCGGAATAACACAAGATCTAGCAGTTTCTACATTAAGGGATCAAAGGGCTTGGAATATGATATTCTGGAGAGCAAAGTAGCTAGATTTAAAACCAAAAATCACCTACCCAGCAAAACTGAGCATAATACTTCAGGGGAAAATATGGACATTCAATGAAATAGAGGACTTTCAAGCATTCTTGATGAAAAGACCAGAGCTGAATAGAAAATCTGACTTTCAAATACAAGAATCAAGAGAAGCATGAAAAGGTAAACAGGAAAGAGAAATCATAAGGGACTTATTAAAACTGAACTGTTTACATTCCTACATGGAAAGACAATATTTGTTAACTCATGAGACTTTTCTCAGTATTAGGATAGTTGAAGGGAATATGTCTGTGTGCACACATGTATATATGTGTATATATGTATATGTATGTATAAATGTGTACATGTGTGCACAGATGTGTGTGTATATATACACAGTAGGCACAAGGTGAGTTGAATATGAAGGAATGAGACATAAAAAATAAAATTAAGAGGTGAGAGAGAAATATATTGGAAGAAGGAGAAAGGGAGAGATGGAATGGGGTAAATTATCTCACATAAAAGAGGCAAGAAAAAGCTATTACAATGGAGGGAAAGAGCTGGGAGGTGAAATGGAATGAGTCAACCTTACTCTCACTGGATTTGGCTTAAGGAGGGAGTAACATATACACTCAATTGGGTATCTTACCCTACGGGAAAGTGGGGAGGAAAGGGATAAGAGGGGGGAATGATAGAAGAGAGGGCAGACTGGGAGAGGAGGTAGTCAGAAGCAAACACTTTTGAAAAGGGACAGAGTCAAAGGAGAAAACAGAATATATGGGGGTGGGGCAGGACAGGATGGAGGGAAATACAGTTAGTCTTTCACAATATGACTACTATGGAAATGTTTTGCATAACTACACCTATATATCCTATACTGAATTGCTTATCTTCTTAATGGGGGTGGGTGAGGAGGGAAGAAGAGAGAGAATCTGGAACTCAAAGTTTTTTTTGCGGGGGGAGAAGAGACAGAGAAGTGCAGACTAGTGGAAAAGGGTAATCCATACGCTTGCATTTTAGGATGAGGATAGGGGAGAAATGGGGAGAAAATTGCGAACTCAAAATCTTGTGGAAATAAATGTTGAAAACTAAAAAAATTAATTAATTAATTTTTTAAAAAAAGTTAATGCTTATTTGATAACAAATATAGTCAGGGGTCTCTTAGAATACTATAACAATCAAAGTATAAAAATTGTAAGAAATAGAGCTTTTTAACATCCAATAGTTACTTTAGAAACATCTGTCTGATGCTTTCATTTCAATTAATGATCACCTACTATGTGTCAGGTACTGTGTGCTAAGCACTAGGGATGCCCCCCCCCCCAAAAAAAAAGAGGCAAAAAGACAGGCCCTGCCCTGAAGGAGCACACAAGCTAAAAGGGGAAATAAGCAAAAAAACCAGATATGTACAAACAAGCTATATACTGAATGAACAGGAAATAATTAAAAGAGTGAGGGCATGAGGATTTTAAGAGGTTTTGGAAAGGCTTCCTATAGAAGATGAGATTTTAGTTTGAATTTGGAAGAAGTCAGGGAAGCACTGGAGGGGAGCAGGGGAAGAATAGGGCAAAAGAGAGCATTCCAGGAACAGTGGCCAGCCAGAGAAAATGCCTAAAACCAAGAGACATCTCGCTCATATAACAGCCAGGAGGTTAGTATCACTGGACTGAAGAATTCATAGTGGGTAATAAGGTACAAGAAGACACATGGCGGTTGGATTATGAAGGTCTTTGAACACCAAACAAAGGAATCTGCATTTAATGCTGGAGGTCACAGAGAACCCCTGGAGTTTACTGAGTAGGAAGGTGACAGAGTCTGACATGCACTTTAGGAAAAATCACTTTGGCAGCTGAATTGAGGATAGACTGGACTGAGGAGAAATTTGAGGTAGGCAGACCCACCAAAAGGCTATTGCAATTATCCAAGCATGGGGTGATGTAGGTCTGCACTAGGTTGGTGGCAGTATCACAGGAGAGAAAGGGATATCACTGAAAGATGTTGGGAAAATGAAAGCAAAAGACCTTGGCAACAGATTGTCTATAGGGAATAACACATGGTGAGGGATGGTGGTGCCCTCTACACTAATAGGGAAGTTTGGAGGGGGAGGGTCGAAGAGGAAAGATAAGTTCAGTTGGGGAAACATTCACTTTAGAATGTCTACTGGATATGCAGTTTAAGATATCTAAAATGCAGTTATAGAGTTGAGGCTGAAGCTCAGAAGAGAGATTAGGACAGGATAGGCAGATTTGCTTCAAAAGATCCTGTTGGGGTATGTATTACATTATATTATATGCCCACATGGGTCATGATATGAAGAAAAGTAAGATTCTATAGCAAACTCATCCACAATAAGAAGTTGGAGGTACAGGGCAAAATTTTTGATTAACTCACCTCAGAGAACTACTATGAGAGTATTTAGCTCATTGCTAAACACTACAAAGGTTACTTAATGTTGACTGATGTTGGTTGACTGAATTTCCTTAATCAATATAGGCTAATCAAACACTATTCTGTTTTTACCTCAGTTGTTAAAAGTCTTTCTAGGGGTGGCTAGGTGGCACAGTGAATAGAGTACCAGCCCTGGAGTCAGGAGGACCCGAGTTCAAATCAGGCCTTAGACACTTAACATTTTCTAGCCCTGTAACCTTGGGTAAGTCATTTAACTCCATTTGCCCTGCCTTTCCCCATCCAAAAAGCAAAAAATAAAATAAAATAAAAGTCTTTCTAAAACAGGACTAATCTAAGTGACTGACTTAGTAAGTACAATATAATAGACATAATAATCTATTTGACTAAAAATGCCTCCAGCATCATCATTCTGAATATTACTTTTTTACCATGAAATACTATTAATGTAGATATGGAAAATAAAGAATATTGGGTTGAATTTATACTGACTTCAGATCATGGCTTTTAAGTTATTTTTAAAAAAGAATCTCTCATACTGACTGAATTTGTCATTCTCTAAAAATTGAATGCAGAAAAATTTTTTGAGATTATAACAGTTCTGAGAACATCCCAGGCAAATTAGCTACAAGGTTTTGTTTTGTTTTTTAAATAATTTCTGCCTTTTAAAATGTATGTTAGTTATTTACAAACATTTATTCTCATTGGTTCTCGTTTACTAATTTTTCCTTTATTAATAATGTAAGCTCCCATAAAAAAGTTATGTTTACCAAATTAAGATCCATTCAAAGTCTAAGGATATGAATAGGCAGTTTTCAAGGAAAAAAATCCAATCAACAATAATACAAAAAAACTTCTCCAATTTACTAAAAATTAGAGAAACACAAATTAAAAGCAAAACTGAGACTGATTGCATACCCAACGAATTGTCAAAGATGAGGAAAAAATGACAACTGTTGGAAAGCTGTGAGAAAACATGCACATTAAAGCACTATTAGTAGAACTGTGATCTGATACAGTCATTCTAGAAAGCAATTTGGAACCATGCCCCAAAATTCACTAAACTATGTATATCCTTTGACCCAGTGATGCCATTATTAAGCTTACAACCCCAAAGTGATCAAAGAAAGAGGAAAAAGATTCATATCAACAAAACAGTTTCTTAGTAATTCTTCTTACTATTTCAAAGAAATAGAAATAAGAAGTTGCCCTTTAACCAGGAAATGGCTAAATAAAATATGGCGTATCAATGCAATGTACTGTTACTGCATGAAAAAATGATACGGTTTCAGAAAAACAAAGGAAGACTTAGATGAACTGATACAAAGTGAAGTAAGCAAAACAAAGAAAACCACTTCTACAATGACATTACAAAGAAAAACTTCAAAAGAAATGAGAATTCTAATCAATGCAATAACCAAACATAATTCCAGAAGACTTCCTGAAAGAAGTAACGGAATACAGATGCAGAATAAAATTTGATTTCAGGGAATCTGTTTTGATTTAACCATGGTTATTGTTAGAAGGACCTTTTTTTTTTCTTTTTTCCAGTAGAGATTAGGGGGAGAGAGAATGAAGAGAAAAGGGACCTAGGGAGCATATGTCAGAGGTGGCTGGTGGCTCAGTGGATAGAGTGCCAGGCTGGATTCAGGAAGACCTGAGGCCAAATCTACCTTCAGACACTTACTAGTCATGTGAACCTAGGTAAGTCACTTAACCTCTGTTTGCCTCAGTATTCTCAACTCTAAAACGGAGATATAATAGCACCTACCTCATAGGTTGCTGTGATGAACAAATGAGATATTTCTAAAGTGCTTTGTACAATGGCTGGCAAGTAGTAAGAATCTGTTGTTGTTGAGTTATTTCAGTCATGTCTGTGACCTCGTTTGAGGTTTTCTTGGCAAAGATACTGCAGTGGTTTGCCATTCATTTCCTTCTCCACTTCATTTTACAGACAAGGAACTGAGGCAAACAGGGTTCAGTGATTTGCCCAGGGTCACACAGCTACTAAGGCCATATCTGAACTCAAGTTCTCCTAACTCCAGGGCTATCTGCTGCACCACCTAGCTTAGCTGCTCCCAATAGGAGCTTAATAAATACCTGTTCCCTTCAACTTCACTAGACAACAGAAAAAGTAAGCAAAGAAAAAGGGGAAAAAAGATCATTAAAGATTTTTTTTTTTAAATGCAGAGAAAGCCAATAAGAATCACAAACATGCAGGATAGCTTTGAAAGCTTAACAAATCCACATTTAAATGTATGGTCCTCTTTTTCTGTTCTACTATGTACATGGAATTTTATTTGGTGACTTAATTTCAGAATTTTTTTAAAAGGTCCTTTTATGATATAAACAGGTAGTTTTCAGTTGAAGTAATCAAAGTTATCTAGTCATATGAAAAAATGCTCTAAATAATTAGTGATTTGAGAAATGCAAATTAAAGCAACTCTGAGCTACCATTCTATACTTATCAGATTGGCTAATATGACAGAAAAGGAAAATGACAAATTCTGGAAGGGATGAGGGAAACTTAAGACATGAATGCACTGTTGGAAGTAGTATACTGATTCAACCATTCTGGAGGGCAGTTTTGAACTATGCCCAAAGGCTATAAAACTGTGCATACCCTTTGACTAAGCAATACCACTACTAGGTCAATATCCCCAAGAGAGTAAAAAAAAAAAAAAGGAAAAGGACCTGTATGTAGAAAAACATTTATACCAGCTCTTTTTGTGATGACAAAGAACTGGAAATTGAGGAGATGTCCATCAATTGGGGAATGGCTGAACAAGTCATTGTATATGATTACAATGAAATTCTACTGTGCTATAAGAAATCATGAGCGGGTGCTCTCACATAGACCTGGAAAGACTTAACATGAACTGATGCAAAGTGGAATGAGAGGAACAGGAAAACATTGTACACAGTACACAGTACACAGTACCAGCAATATTGTACAATGATCATCTGTGAATGACTTAGCTATTCTCAGAAATAAAATGACTGAAGAAAATTCTGAAGGACTTACGATAAAAGGTGCTGTCCATCTCCAGAGAAAAAACTGGTGGAGTCTAAATGCAGATTAAACTTTACTTTTTTTTCTTTATTTTTCTTATCTGTGTATTCTTTTACAACATGACTTACACATGGAAATGTGTTTTGCATAACTGCACATGCATAACCTCTCAATGAAGGGGACAGGGGAGGAAGGTAGGGAATTTGGGGCTCAAAATTTGAAAAAAAGAATGTTAAGAATGTTTTTACACCTAATTGGGGGCAGGAGGATAAAATAATAAATTAAAAGAAAAAGAAAAGATCCTTTTATGTGCTCACTGATACACAGATATTATTTTAGCACATTTCCCTGTCAATATAGCTACAACCCACTTGCCTCCTTGATAAATGCTCTTATTGACATTTTCTGAACTGTAGGGTTTTGATTCACAGACAATTTCCTTTACTATTTTATTAATTACCACTAACACACGCACCATGAATGCTTCATTCAACTTTTTTACTTCTTCCATATTTTTGGTAAAGTTCCAAATTTCCCAGCTGTGTGTCATAAGTATAAAAATGCTTACTTTTTTTTCATTATTATGACACAGATGGTATTAACATCCCAAATAACTGGAGTTAAATTCACTCTATCTCAATCTTGCTTTTCTCCACACTTCCCCAATCTGTTTATGATCTGTTGTAGTCACCTGTCTCTGAGAAGTTTTTCTAAAATCAATATCATTAACTAGTGGGGTTTTTTTGTTGTTGTTTTTTGTTTTGTTTTGTTTTTTTGCTGTACATCAACAGGCATTGAAACAGCAAAGGGTAAGTTCTGACATGTCCAGAGTTTGTCACAAAAAACAAGCATACGGGTGGGGTGGGGGTGGAAAAGGAAGGGTAGGAGGAGCAGAAGGGTAGAAGGAGCCAAGATGATAGAGTAAAGGCAGAGATTTGCTTGAGTTCTCCCCTAAACCCCTCCAAATACCTGTAAAAAATTAATTTAAACAAATTCTAGAGCAGCAGAACCCAAGAAATGGACAGAGTGAAACAAATTTCCACCCCAAAACAACCTGTAAGGTCAACAGGAAAAGTCTGTTGCACCAGTCTGGGAGAGGAGCACAGTTCTGAATGCTGCACTGCCATATACTGGACCCCACCAAATCTGGAGCAGGCCGGGGGGGGGGGGGGGTGAGACCCTGAATCACTGGCAGCTGTGATAGTTTCCAGACTTCTCAACCCACAAACACCAAAGAGAACTTAAAGGTGAGTAGGAAAAGTCTGTTGGACCCAGATGAGAGAAGAGCATGGTACGGCCCTAGCCCCAGAGCAGTGGTGATGGCAGAGGCAGCAAGAGCAGCTGCTTCCAGAGCTCTTGGCCCATAGATGGTGGGGAGATGGAGTGGCTGATCAGAGGGGGATTGCAGCGATCTCTTTGCTGATGCTGCGGTCGGATTCTTTTGCTTTACCCATGCTTGGATCTAGGTGGCAGTCCTAGATGGCAGTCCTAGAGTGAGGAGGAACACTTGCATGGCAGAGCTTGTGGCAACAGTGGAAAGGGAATCCTCCTCATAGTTCCAAGGAAGAAAAGAGTGTTTGTGGTCACTTGCAGACCAGAGCACAGGCCAGAAGAGCAGTAAACACCTCTCCTTTGGTCATTCCACTTCAGAAGAACTGGAAATTTACAGATCCCTAGAAGTATCTCTGAAAATAGCTGCACAAAACCCCTAAAACTTGGGACAGTACACCCTCCACACTCAAAGCAGAGACTTACCTTAACAAAAAGTTAAAAAGTCAAGTAATTGGTTGGGAAAATGTACAAACAGTGGAAAAAGACTCAGACTATAGAATCGTACTTTGGTGACAAAGAAGATCAATATACAACCAGAAGAAGACAACAAAATCAAAGTTCCTACATCCAAAGCCTCCATGAAAAATATGAATTGGTAGCAGGCCAAGGAAAAGCTCAAAAATGATACTTAAAATCAAGTAAGAGAAGGAGAGGAAAAACTGGGAAGAGAAATGAGAGTGATGCAAGAAAATCATGAAAAACAAGTCAACAGCTTGCTAAAGTAAACCTGAAAAAAAAAGCTAAAGAAAGTAACATTTTAAAAAATAGACTAACCCAAATGGCAAAAGAGGTCCAAAAAGCCAATAAGGAGAAGAATGCCTTAAAAAGCAGAATTGATCAAATGGAAAAGGAAATCCAAAAGCTCACTGAAGAAAACAATTTCTTAAAAATTAGAATGGAGGGGCTGCTAGGTGGTGCAGTGAATACAGCACTGGCCCTGAAATGAGGAGGACCTGAGTGCAAATCCAGCCTAAAAACACTTAACATTTACTAGAAGTGATCTTGGGCAAATCAAGTAACCCCAACTGCCCTGCCTTCCCCCCTCGAAAAACAAACAAACAAAATTAGAATGGAGCAAATGAAAGTTAAGGACTCTATGAGAAATCAAGAAATTATAAAACAAAACCAAAAGAATGGAAAAATAGAAGATAATGTGAAATATCTCACTGGAAAAACAACTGACCTAGAAAATAGATCCAGGAGATAATTTTAAAATTATTGGACTATCTGAAAGCCATGATTAAAAAAAGAGACTAGACATCATCTTTCAAAAAGTTATTAAGGAAAATATCCCTGATATTCTAGAACCAGAGGGAAAAACAGAAATGGAAAGAATCCCACTGATCACCTCCTGAAAGTGATCCCAAAAGGAAAAATTCCTAGGAATATTATATCCAAATTCGAGAGTTTCCAGGTCAAGGAGAAAATATTGCAAGTAGCCAGAAATAAACAATTCAAGTATTGTGGAAACACAATCAGGATAACACAAGATTTAGCAGCTTCTACATTAAGGAACTGGAGGGCTTGGAATACTTTAGAGGTCAAAGGCACTAGGATTTAAACCAAGAATCACCTACCCAGCCAAATTGAGTATAATCCTTCAGGAGAAAAAATACACACACACACACACACACACACACACACACGTATACATATGTATATGTTTGTATGTATATATAAACATATAATAAAATATATACACATAAAATAAAAATATCTAAAAAATAAAATTATGGGGTAAGAGAGAAATGTACTGGGAGAAGCAGAAAGAGAGAGGTGGAATTGGGTAAATTATCTCACACAAAAGAGGCAAGAAAAAGTTTTACAGTAGAAGGGAAGAGGGAAGAAGTAAAAGGGAATGAGTGAACCTTACTCTCGCTGGATTTGGCTTTAAAAGGGACTAACACACACACTCATTTGAGTATGGAAATCTATCTTACCCTACAGGAAAGTAGGGAGGAAGGGGATAAGAGAGGGGGGGATGATAGAAGGGAGGACAGATTGGGGGAAGAGATAATCAGAAGCAAATACTTATAAGAAAGGGGCAGAGTCAAAGGAGAGAATAGAAAAATTGGAGGGCAGAATAGAATGGAGGGAAATATAGTCTTTCACAACATGACTGCTATGGAAGTGTTTTTCATGATTATACATATATAACCTGTATCAAATTACCTTCTCAAGGACGGTGGGTGGGGAGGCAGGAAGGGAGAAAATTTAGGACTCAAGGTTTTAAAAACCAATGTGAAAAATTGTTTTTACATGCAACTAGGAAATAAGATATACAAGCAATAGGGTACAGGAATTTATCTTGCCCTATAGGAAAATAGAAGGAAAGGGGATAGGCTGGTAATAGAAGGGAGGGTAAATTGGAGAAAGGGGTAATCAGAATGCACAATGTCTTGGGGCGGGGAGGGAAGAGATAGGGAGAAAATTTGGAACTCAAAATCCTGTGGAAGTGAATGTTGAAAATAAAAATAAATTAATAAAAAAGGAAAAAAAAAGAATTAAAAAATACAAGCACACACTTCCTAAAATATTATTTGTTGGTAAAAAAAAAAAAACAAAACACAAGGCAAAAAAAAAAAGGTAATATGTCACCAAAGGACAAATGTTCAAAGTGATATAAATAATATTTGAATGAAAAGGAGATACGGGGATTTTTGTGACATAGGTAGAAGTTTGGTTAAAATGCATTAATGATACTCTTTGCAGATGATATGATGATATACTTAGAGAATCCTAGAGAATCAAGTAAAAAACCACTTGAGACAATGAATAAATTTGGCAGAGTTGCAGGATATAAAATAAACCCACATTAAGTCATCAGCATTCCTATATATCTCTAACGAAATCCAATAGCAAGAGATCAAAAGAGAAATTCCATTTAAAGTTACTATAGACATAAAATATTTGGGAATCTACTTGCCAAAACAAACCCAAGATCTATATGAACACAACTACAAATAACTTTTCACACAAATAAAGTCAGATCTAACTAACTGGAAAAACATCAATTGCTCATGGCTGGGTCAAGCTAATATAATAAAAATGAATATTTTACCTAAATTAAATTATATATTTAGTGCCATACCAATCAATCTACCAAAAAATTACTTTATAGAGCTAGAAAAAATAGTAACTAAATTCACTTTGAAGAACAAAAGGTCCAGAATATCAAGGGAATTAATGTAAAGAAATGCTAGGGAAGGTGGCCTAGCTATATCAGATTTTAATCTGTATTATAAAGCAGCAGTCATCAAAACTACTTGGTACTAAGGCGGCTAGGTGACGCAGCAAATAGAGCACCAGCCCTGGAGTCAGGAGGTCCTGAGTTCAAATCTAGCCTCAGCCACTTAACACTTACTAGCTGTGTGACCTGGGGCAAGTCACTTAACCCCACTTGCCCTGCATTCCCCACCTCCAAAAAACAACAACAACAACAACAACAATAAAAATAAATAAATAAATGAATGAATGAATGAATGAATGAACGCTAGGTACTGCCTGAGGAACAGAGTAAGTGGATCAATGGAACAGACTGGGTACACAAGACTCCGCGGCCAATGAGCAGAGTAATCTACTGTTTGATAAACCCAAAGACCCCAGTTTTGGGGATAAGAACACACTCTGCTGGGAAAACTGGAATACAGTATGGCAGAAACTAGGCATAGACCATTATCTAACACCGTGTACCAAAATCAAGCCTAAAAACAATCTAGGTATAAAGGCTGATACTGTAAGCAATCTCGAAAAGCAAGGATTTGTCAGATTTATGGAGAAGGGAAGACTTTATGACCAAATAAGAATTAGACAGCATTATAAAATGCAAAATGGATCATTTTGATTACATTAAATTGAAAAGTTTCTGTACAAACAAAGCCAATGTAACCAAGATTAAGAGGGAGGTGGGAAATTGGGAAAGAATTTCTACAAACAGCGTCTCTGATAAAGGCCTCATTTCTAAAATATACAAAGAATTGAGTCAAATCTCTAAGAA
>CM053587.1:76579774-76598657 GCA_028646515.1 Pseudochirops corinnae
TTATTTAAGCAAGTGGTATATTATCCCACCTTTCTTTATCAAAAACTACCATAAGAAATATAAAATAGTTATCAATAAGTGGTTTATAAAAAGGAAGATTCTAGGTCCTCAGTACATTCAAAACAAATTCAAAATTGTGTCAAATGCAGATTTTTCACATAATTCCTCCAATGAAATTAAGGTTCTTGTGGGGAAAATATTAATTTCTCAACATTTACAGCATGTTCTTCAAAGCAAATTTATTTTCACTTTTATGCCTTTATCTTCATTGAAATGTCCTTTCCCCCAACTCACATCAGTAATTTAAAATCTTTGGTAAGTTAAAAGCTGGAAATTATTGCAAGGGTTATGATTAGAGGTTGAAGAAAAAAAGGGAAATGATACCTGGAAAAGCCTATAAAAGTAAACACTGCAAACATAATATTAGCTATTGGAGATTGTGCTTAACAAATTAAAACTATCTGATGATATGTACTACCATGACAGAGAAGGAAAAATCCAAGAATCTTGAGCAGTTAGATTCCAAAAAGCTCTCAAATAAGATTATTCAGAGATTTCTGAAGGAAAAATACACATGAATGAGTTCACAGATCCACTGGAGTAGGTGAATAGCTCTAGATGTTTCTGAAACTTTGTAACAAACATAAAAATAAGAAAAAGGCAGAGCACAACTCCCAGAAATCAAATATCAAAAAACTGGCTGCTGTTCTGACCTGGTGTGATTTTATGCTATTCTTGGAAAAGTATACTATAATTTAGTATAACTCTTATGTTACCAACAGAACAGAATGTAAACCTTAAGAGCCAACTGTATCATTTTTTCCTTTATATTCCCAAAGCCTAGTACAATGCTGTGCACATAGTGGTGCTTAATAATTGCATGATTCCTGATTAATTATGAGCAAGATGTCAGAAGTTAACAATTAAATTAAAATTTCCCCCAGGACAATATGTATTAAAAAAGAAATGATAGAGAACTAAGGAACTCATTAAAGATAGTGTTTTGTTTGGTGTCCCCCCCTTTCCTGGGCGCTTGGGGGTGCCTGGAGGGTGTGGGTGGAGGAAGGAACTGGACCAATGATTTCATTGACCCAGGAAACTGTCAGTGGGAAACTACCTTTCCCAATGCAGATCAGCACCAACTCTGTAACTTAGAGTTCCTTGTGGCACTAAAAACCAGGTTTTCCTAACTCCCTGGTTAACTCTCTTAATATATCTTAATATATCTCTCCTAATACACACTTAAGGATTTTTTAAAAATCAACCTAAGAATATCTCAAACATTCTATGCAGGGTGAGGGAAAGGTAGATAGGGAAAATTATCTCAAATAATCAAAGTAAGCAAATACACATCTATATAAACAAGGGGCAGTGATAGTATCCAACCCTTGTAATCACTCTCATCTGAACTGGTCAAAGAAGGAAAATAAACACATATACACACACATCCTAAAGTACAGAAGTGATCGTGTGTGTGTGTGTGTGTGTGCACGCGCACACACACACACACACACACACATCCCACCAACACCACCACCACCACCACCACCACCATCTAATAAATTCCACAGACTTCCTATTGCCTCCATAAGTAAATGCAAAATGGTCTTTTTGGCATTCAAAGTCCTTCATAACCTAGCCTCCTCTGCCTCAGTCTTTTCCTTCTTAGAGTCCTTACACCTTCACTGTTTGGGTCCAGATTTGCTAAGAGTAAATGTAAACAGCAATTGTGTCTGTTCTGGCCAGAAACCCTGAGGGTCCTCCTCTCCCAGACTGATTTTTTTTTTTGACTAGGTAAAAGAAGTCATTCTTCTTCTCATTTCTTACCTAGCCTTAATCACTGAATGGGCCTTGCCTCAGTCAAATTGAGACGTAGGAAAGACCTTAGCTTAAAAAGGGCAAGGACTCTCACTGCATCCCAATATATAAATTTGTTTTGCTTGACTATACACACGTGTATCAGGGGTTTGTTTTTTCTTGGGGCAGGGGTTGGGGCAGGGAGACAATCATGCTAAAAACAGAAGACAGATTTTGGCAGATCAAAAATACACACATACACACATCTATATAATTTTTTAAAAAACAAACCTCAAATTCAATTTACTGATCTCTAAAGTCAGGAAAATTTTATCTGTAGTGATTTCCTCACATAAGTACTGTGAGATTCATAAGTGATTTAATATATACCTCTATGTATACATGCAAACTTTAAAGCACTATATACTATATAAATGTCAGTGCTTGCTACAGTTATTTTATACTAGAGGCAATGAGTCACTGAAGCTTCCTGAGCAGGGTCAGACAAGTCCTTTGGGAAGATTATTTTGACAGTTTTGTGGAGAACTAAAGAAAGAAGAGATTAGAAAAACCAGAAGTACAATTCAGAGATTGCTGCAATAATGCAAATAAGAAAAGATGAAGGGCCAAATTAGGATAATGGTCATGACTAGAAAGAAAGGATCAAATGTGAAAGATGTTATAGAGATAGAATGAACAAGGCCACACATTTTTTGTGAGGGGAATTTGGGGGAAGTAGGGAACGAAGGAGAGGAAAGAATGCTTTTGAGGTTCTGAACCTGATTAACAGGAATAATGGGAGCACCTTTCACAGAAAAAAGGAAGTTCCAGTAAGGGATGGTGTGGCGGGAGCAATAGCCTGATTCCACTACTTTCCCTCTCAAGTTGGGTTAGTTTTTGCTTAAAGGTACTGAAACTCTTATTGAGATGTAAGTGGCTCTGAAGAGGAAGGCCTGGGTCATTAACACTGCTTTCTTTATCATACGGGTACAAAAGAGCTAGGACACCAGCCCTTGTAACAGGCCAACCTCTTGGACTAGCAAGATGCTGAACACTGAGGTGGGAGAGCTGGTGTTGCTGTTGCTCAGCTATTTCACTGTGCCTAACTCTTCATGATCCCATTTTGGGGTTTTCTTGGCAAAGTTTGCTGTTTCCTTCTCTAGTTCATTTTACAGGTGAGGAAACTGAGGTCAACAGGGTTACACAGCTAGTGCTTGAGGTCAAATGTGAACTCAGGAAGATGAGTCTTCCGGACGCCAAGGCTGACACTCTATCCACTGGGCCACCACCTAGCTTCCAAATCAAAGACATATCTTGGATGAACAACCTCCTGTCTCTATCCCTCTGCTACAGTGAAAGCAAGTAATCCTTTCATTAAATGTTAGAAGGATGGTGAATATCTCATTTTGTTCCCATTTTCAGAATATTTAGAGTCAGTTTTGAACTATCAGGGGACTACCCTGAGTTAGACCCAGCTGTTAACAGCTGCTTTAGGGGCAGGAGTTGATGAAGATAATGAGTTCCATTTTGGACCTGTTTGAGTTGCCTATAAGACATACAGCTGTAGACGTCCAAAAGGCACTTGGTGATAGGAGACTGGAACTCAGCTTAGAGATTAGGACTAGATACACAGATCTAGCAGTCATTTCCATAGAGACTATAATTGAACTCAAGGGAGCTGGTATCATTTAGCTTCTTAAGCACTAATATATTCTCTAAGAAGAGTTGTTTTCACCATTAACATAGTTAGCAAAGCAGTTTCTTCAAGGACACTCAAACTGAATATGTCCAAAAGAGAACTCATCATCTTTCCCCTTAAATCCTCATTCCCAACACCACTTCTGCTTTCCCTGTTACCACAGAGTTCCCAAGTCCCTCAGGCTCATAACTGAAGAGTCATCCTGGCTTCTTCACTATCTTTCATACCCTCTAACTTCAAGCTGCTGTTTTTCTCATCTTTTTACACTTTACTCCATTCTTAATACTCTACAAGCTAGTGATACTGACCTTCTTGTTGTTCCTCTCAGATGACACCCCATCTCCACCTCTATGCATTTTCCTTGGCTGCTGTCATACTGGGAACTCTCTCCCTTCTCTCTCTGCCTCCTGGTTTTCCTGTCCTCCTTCAAGTCTCAGCTACAGTCCCACCTTCTACAAACTAATGGTAGTATTGGATGTCCAATAGACATCTCAAACTCATTCTGTCCAAAAGAGAACTCATTATCTTCTCCTTAAATCCTGGTGTCCCCTTACCCTCCACCTTCCCTGTTAGTGTAGAAGGCAACATCATCCTCCTAGTCCCTCAGACTCATAACCCAAGAGTCATCCCGGTTTCCTCACTATCTTTCATACCCCTTATATCCAAGCTGTTGCCAAGGCCTGGCGATTTCACCTTTGCAACATCTCTCAAATGTGCCCCTTCTCTCCTCTGACACTGGCACCACTCTAGTTTAGACCCCCATCCCCTAACACCTGTACTATTGCAATGGCCTGCTGGTGGGCTAGTCTGTCTCAAATTTCTCCCCACTCCAATCCATCTTTCAGCCACTGAAGTGGTTTTCCTAAAGCACAGGTCTGATCATTTCAACAGCTTACTCAATAAACTCCTCCAGCTTCCTATTGCCTCTAGAAGCAAATACAAAATGTTATTCAGCATACAAAGTCCTTCATGACCTAGCCCCTTCTACTTCTGCAGTCTTTTTACACCTTACTCCCCATCACATACTCTTCAATCCAGTGGCACCGACCTCCTGGCTGTTCCCCAAACAAGACATTCCATCTCTCCACCCTGGGCATTTTCTCTGGCTGTCCCAGGTCTGAAAAGTTCTTCCCTAGTCTACACTTTGATGACTGACCTTTAAGTCCAAACTAAAGTCCTACCTTCTACAGGAAGCTTTCCCCAACTTCCATAATTCTAGTGCTTTTCCTTTGGTAATTAATTAACTCCTATTTATCCTATATGTGGTTTGTTTTGCATATACTTATTTGCACGGGGTCTCCCCCATTAGATTGTAAGTTCCTTGAGAGCAAGGAATGTCTTTGGCCTCTAGCTGTATCCCCAGTGCTCACAATATTGCCCACGCATAGGAGATACTTAAATGTTTACTAATTAATTGAAGAACACTGAACAAAAGTAATTTTGGCAATATCCCTATCAAAATTATCAGAAATTCTGAATTAATGGGAATTTGGACTAATGAAATTTTTTGAAATTTCATTAAAACTAAAAAGATATTTCAAAAACTAAAAAGATATTCTCTGTTATCAAGCAACTCGAGAGTATAGATCACATTCTCCTATATCATCATTTACAACTGGGAAACATATTGAATGTATACTGCCCAAAATTTTCACTCAAGACGTTTTTTTCTTTTTCAGTAGAGCAACAACTATACAGCACATAGCAAGGCCCCTACGATGTCTGTTTTATTCTCCTCACTCTATTCTGTTTGTGGAATTGTGACTGGAGAAACAACTAATGGAGGTCTACTAGCTAAAAGGCACTTCCTCTGGCTTTCTATCCTATCCTCCATTTGGTCATGGTCGGTATAAAGCAGCAGCAGCAGCAGCAGCAACAACGATGACTGTGGCCTTACTACAGTGGGGTAATTAAGTCATGTAACTGAACATGAACCTTTGTCACCACCTGTCAATGAGCTGTGTTAAAACCCAACTCTCTTCTTGGCCTTCGATGCCACATTCCAATCTCTTCTCACACATGCAAATCTAAGTTCCCAGAGACAGGCCACCACTGCACAGTAACAGTCCTCAGGGTAACGCTGTTGGGGGGGGAAACTCTTTCCCAAACACTATTCACTCTATCTCTGGAGCCCCCATTCAACATGTTTTCCATCTATACAACCAGCTGCTCACAAGATAACACATCCAAATAGTACATGACTTTAAAAAACCAACCACTCACAATAATGAATCATTTACATATTAAACATTAAAATTTGCTTAACAGGGCAAAATAAATTATATTAAAGATAATATATTAAAGCAAATAAATAATAAAAGACATAATTACACATATTTACATGCATATTATACTCAGATCATTCTCTCACACCAACGTACTCATTACATACTTATATGAACCTAGCAGGGAAGCACATCAAGGAGGTTTGAAAACTCATGTATTTAGGCTAACTCACAATTCTGAACAGCAGGCTTGAATGTTATTGGTACACTTAGAATATAAGTAATACAGTACACAAAACTGATTCTCTGTTTACCTTTGCCTATAGATGATCATCACTCTTCAGTGAAGGAAATTCACTTCTCTCTACTTGAACAAAGCCTTTAAAAACTGTTTCAGTTAATCATAACCCTCTAAAGAAGGTTTAGAAGATGTTAGCTCTTAAAATAAACAGCAATTCTTGTTAAGCTAGAGAACTACAAAGTGCATCCAACTAGCTACCTCTGGGTTTCATAGAACAGTTCAGCCAGTTGTTCACTCACCTAGATGCTGCACTGTCCAGTCATAAAGGAATTCAGGACAAGATAGCTGGGGCCCATTCCTGAAGTGAGCTCCCTGGGATATCAAGCAAAATAAAGAGCCGCCTCTCCTTTTCCTTCTCAAGACAGAGGTGGCAGGAGAAAGCAACAAGCCCTTAGGAAAAGTCTGACCTTTCTCCAACTCCAAGTGGAGATGAAGGGCAAGCATGAAGTCAATCCTTCATTAAGTGCCTTCTCCTGTCCTGGGCACTGTGCTAAGAGCTGGGGATACAAAGGAAGGCCAAAACAACCCCTGTTCTTAAGGAGCTCAAAGTCAAAAAGGAGAGATAATGTATAAATATCTATGAACATACAAGCTATCTACAGATATATATCTATATGATAAATAGGAAACAATAGCAGAGGAAAGCCACTATCAATCAATCAATAAACATTTATTTATATGTTTGTTTATTCATTTATTTATTCATTCATTCACCCATTCATTTATTTTGGAGAGGGGATGGCAAGGCAATTGGGGTTAAGTGACTCGCCCAAGGTCACACAGCTAGTAAGTGTGTCAAGTGTCTGAGGCCAGATTTGAACTGAGGTCCTCCTGACTCCAGAGTCAGCGTCTATTCACTGCCTCACCTAGCAGCCCCTCCACAAACGTTTAAGCACCTACTATGAGCCCGGCACTGTGCTAAGCACTAGGGATACAACATGAGGCAAAAGACATTGCCTGCCCTCAAGGAGCTTATTCTAATGGAGGAGACAACATTCACACAAACATACAAAGCTAGCTATAGACGTGTGAAATGGGAAATAATTCAAAGAGAGAAAGCGCTGGAATGAAGAAGCATTGGAGAAGGCTTCTGATAGAAGCTGGGATTTTAGTCTGGACTAAAGGAGCCAGGGGAGGTCAGCTGTCAGAGTGAAGGAAGGAGAGCTTTTCAGACATGGGGGACGGCCAAAGAAAATGGCCAGAGCAGAGAGAACCGCCGGGAGGCCAATGTCACTGGGGTGAAGAGTAAGGCGTGAGGAAACTGGGGAGGTAGGAGGGGGTCAGGCTATCAAGGGCTAGGAATGACAAACACAGCATTTGTATTTGTTCCTGGAAGCAATATGAAGTGACGGGAGTTTACTGAGTAGGGGGATGATGTGATCAGTCCTACGTTTTAAGAAAATAATTTTAGCGGCTGAATGGAGAATGGTTAGGAGTGAGGTGAGACTGAGGCAGACAGACCCACCACCAGGCTGTTGCAACAGTGCAGGTGTCAGGGGATGGTGGTCTGGACTAGAGTGGTGCCAGTGTCAGAGGAGAGAAGGGCCACATTTGAGAGATGTTGCAAAGGTGAAATCGCCAGGAAAATGCATGGAGGTGGAGGCGGGGTGTCACCTGACAGGAACAGCAAGAAAGCCAGTATCACTAGCTTATAGAGTATTAAGAATGGAGTAAAATGTAAAAAAGATCAGAAAAACAGCAATGAACAGCAATCCTTATAAAGGATCTGAAAAGCCAAACTGGGAATTTTTTATTGACTCCAGAGGTTATAAGGAGCCACTGGAATTTACTGAATAGGGAAGAGACATAGTTAGACCTGCCCTTTAAGATCACTTTGATAGCTAAGTGGGGAATGGACTGGAAAGGGGGGAGATTGGAGGCAGGAAAACAAACCAAAAGGCTACAAGAACAGTCCAACTATGACAAGAAGACTGAATCATGACGGTGGCAGTCGGAGGCAAGAAGCCAATGAATGGTAGGAATATTCCAAGACCAAGGACTGGCAGGATGAGATTAGCTCTATGGTGTGGGAACAAGGGACTCAAGGAAAGGGGACAACGTAGAGTTGAACTGGTTGCCCAAAGGGTCAAGATGGAGAACAGAGGAGAACGTGGCCAGTGCTGGTGTGATAATCTGGTAAAGAATTGAGAAGCGAAGGACTGAAGTGGATTGACAATAAGGCCAAAGAATGGAGATCCTATCAGTAAACTATCACTAACTTAAAGTGCATCTACAATATTTCTGGCCCTGCGTTCAGCAGCCAGGCTCTACTTATCTTCATGGAACTTACACCCTAACAAAAGGAGGTACCGCATAAAGTAGACTGGCAGCCTAAGAAGGAATTCTGGTCTGAGCAGCCATGGGGAGGGTATCACACCACCATTCCCATTCAGTCTACTTCAGTGGCTACCTATCATCCCCAGGTTCACAAACAAAGTCCTCTGTTTAGTAATAAAGTTCTCTGAAACTGGGCCCCTTCCTACCTTTCTAGCCTTCCTACGCCCTACTCACCTCCATGTACTCTGAGATCCAATGACACTGGCATCCTTGCTGTTCGTTTCACATGACACTCCATCTCTTGACTTTGACCATTTCTACTGGGTTATCCTCCATACCTAAAACTCTCTCCCTCCTCATCTCTGCCTCTTGGCCTCCCTGGTCTCCTTTAAGTCTCATCTAAAGTCTCATTTTCTGCAAGAAGCTAAACCCAATCCACCTTAAAGGTAGTGCCTTCTCTTTGATTATCTCCAATTTATCCTGTGCATATAAATGTTTATGTAATGTCTCCCTTATCTGACTGTGAGATGCTTGTGGGCAGAGACTATGCTTGCCTTTCTTTGCATCCTCAGCACTTAACACACGCCTGGCACACAGGAGATGCTTAATAAATGCTAGCTAACTGAGTGACTAAGAATGACAGCAGAGCCACAGGCAGTCAACTTATACTCTTTCCAAGAGCAAAGGTAGGGTTGCTTTCATTATTGAGCCCAGAGTAAAAGGGTGCAGGAGGGGAGGAGGCAGGAAATACATAAAGACTCAAGTTAAATAGCAAGATGCCCACACTGGTCAAGTCTTTTGCCCTGCATGATGAAATGTGAAGCATGGCTTGGAGCAGGCTAGATATCACTGGCTAGGTGATTGTGCATTTCTTCACACATTTACCAATCAGGGTGGACCCAAAGCTGAGTGAATTGCCCAAACCAAGAAACGAGAGCATCTTCTCTGGAGGTGAGGTTAAAAGGGAGGTTGGTTCAGATAAGAAGCAGAAAAAAGCAGGGCAGTCTAAATGACAAGACACCCAAGTAGGCCCTGGATTCTTCATGGATTCCTGAGTGAGATATGAAGCACAGTCTAAAGCTGGCTAGAACAGTGATAGCTGATGTTATAAAGAGTAAACGAACATCCTAAAAGATTCTGGGGCATTGTGTAATCATCAAAGTGACTCAATATATGGGATGTAGAATCTAGAACACACATGCTCCTTGAAGGCAGTCTCATTTCTGTCCATATATTCCAAGTCATCTGCATTATTGTGATTCCGTACTTGAATTCTAACTTTCTAGATGCTTGCTATCTACCTATCCATATCTATATATCTATATCCATATGTAAATACGGACATATCTATCATCTAGCTAGCTAGCTATCTAATTTCTGATGCAAAAATTTTGGATTTTGGCTACGACATTCCTGGTTTTCATCTGTGGATTTCTTTTAAATAATTAGTAAACTCTATTTTCACTTTGTCAATTAAATTGTAATAGTTCTGGGCAGTTTTACTCATGAGTTCTTGAAATACAATAGTTAGGCTTTCTTTATGGTTAAGGTTTTCAGGTAATCCAATAATTTGTAGATTATTTTTCCTTGACCTGCACCTGCTTTTTAAGTCAGTTGTTTTTCATAGGAGATATTTTATGTTTTCTGGTACATGTTCAGTCTTTTGATTTTGTTCTAGTATTTCTTGCTTTTCATGGACTATCTTTGTCCAAACTATTCTAACTTTCAAAGACTCTGTTACTTGCATAAGGTTTTGTGCCTCCCACACTAAGGCAGCTGTTCTCTTTCCAATTCTTTCTCTTGAGCTCTCTTTTCTTTTACTTAACTCTTGCTTCCTTTCTTCCAATTATTCCAGTAGAGCTTATGACAACTCAAGTGGGTCTCTTTGAGGCTTTGCTTGTAAATAATGTGGAGTTATTTTCTGCTTGTAAGTTTGAATATTGGGAATCCTTGGCCCCATAGTATTTTTATATCATCAGTGTTTTCTTCTGTTTATGAATTTTTCCAGCCTTACTTACTAAATTAGGACTTTGTGTCAGAGGCAGGCTCAGTATTTCTGGAAAGAACAGGACAGGGAAAGTGGAACTTTGTTTAGTACTGATCTGTAATATCTGTGATCTGAGTAATGAATTCTATTCTCTTCATGGACTTCAGGGGTGGCTTCAGCTAGTAATCTAAAGCAAGAGTGGTCTGTACTATAATGGTCTGATCTAGGAAAATTGCTGATTGGCATATTGGTCTAAGCCCTAAAAGAGCTACTGCGTCCCAGTTCAAGAACAAAGAGACACAGCTACAGGGTCCAAGTGTCACTGGCTAGTCCCTGGTCTGGACTCCCATCTCTCTGCCCCCACTTACCCAGCAACATGCTTCAAGTTTCCTGACTTGCCTCTTGTCCCTGATATGGCAGGCTTTTGGCAGCTGACCACCCAGGCCAGGCATTTTTGGCCTGCAAGTTTCTAAATTTCTCTTTGCATAGAGCTGGCCTGGAAGAATTTAATTTACTACTGTTTCTCCTTGGATTTCTTGATCATTACTCAGTCTGGTGCTCTTTTTCATCCTGGATGAAGTAATTGTGAGAGAGCTATTTCCACTATTCTGTTTTCATTCATTCTACCACCTTGAAGAGAAACCATGAATACGGTGACCACACTTTTTAAAAATTGCAAATCAAAACACAAGATCTATAAAATGATTTTTCTATTTCTGAGTAAAAACCTATTTTAGATCAGGATTGCACTAGAAAAATCAGGGTGTACATTCTCCATATCGATGGGATACCCAAAAAGGAGGAATAAACAGATGGAAAAGAATGTGGAAATAATAGAAAATGGTAGATGGATGTGGACAAGAGTCAGAGAAAAGGAGAAAAAGGGGCTCATAGAAGATGAGAGGGTCTGGGGAAATCACCAAGGGAGAGGAGAACAGCAAGAATTTTGTTATGGGTGCAGAAGGAAGACAGAAGTAGTAAGGCAGAATAGTGATAAAAAGAAGCAGAGAAAGTTGCTCTGAAGATCAGATCCATGAGTATTTCCAACGTGGGACTGCTCCATGGTCCTAAAGGAGTCCACAGAGCCTACTGTGAGAAAAGCTGATCTGATGAGACAGGAACTCATTTAGCACACCATAACAAAATAAGATGTGAAGTAGCAGACCATGAAGAAAGTAAAGAAACAGACAGGTCAATGAATGAAAAAAAAGTCATTCACATACATCAAGAGCAATTGCATGCTCTTTTAGATTACTATGCACTTTTTTTTTTTTTGTCCTTATTCTGGTGAACATGGAAGAGTGGAAGGAAACTAAATCCTCTTTTAAAGGAAATGTCCTTTAAAGAAAGTATCCTTCTATTGAGAAATATCTAAGCTGTAGTATATGAATGTAAAGGAACATTACTGTGCCATCAGAAATGATGAATAGACAGTTTCAAAGGAAATTGGGAAGAGCTCTACAAAATGATACAGAGTAAAGTGAGCAGAACTAGAATAACTTAGGAAATGATAATAACATTTAAAGAAATCCACTTTTGACACCAACTTAGAACTCTGATCAACACAATAGTAAACCACAAGTCCAAATGAATAAAAATAAAACATGCCATTCACCTTCTCCTCAGATATGATGAACTTAAAATGCAGAAAGAGACACACATTTTTGGATATAGCCGATGTGGAGGCTTGTTTTGTCAGACTATGAAGCTATGTATTAAGGGCTTTATTTTTAAGTTTGTTTTTTTTTAATTTGCTCAACTGGGGATGGGGGAAGTAAAGGGAGGAACAAATTAATATTTTTTAATTAAAGGATATTATGCAATGATATGCCATTTATTTCACCACAGTTTATTGCTATGCAGTAATACAGCTCTAAGTTAAAACTCAGGAACACAACCACACTACCAAAAGGGAATGGTGAAAATATAATTCATCATCTTGCTACTAAAAAAAAAAAGTAGCACAGTACATGGGAGAAGGTGCTCCAATTCAAGATAACAAACCCTAGTTTTTTAGAGAGAACTATCCTTTAAGTAGAAAAATACAATAAAATATACTACAATTGTTTGATAAAAAATAGTGCGTAAGAATGTCCAACTTCCTTTCTTCTAATTCCATGTTCCTAGATACACATGATTTTTATGACAAAACTATTTCTATACCTCTTTAAAAACTAATAAACTGGTGTTCTAATAAAAAAAAAAAGGAGGCACTGAAACATTTTTAAAAAGAAAGTATGAGACAGAATGGATAGTAGCAAGATGAGAAGGAAATACAAATAAATGGTATGGCTTTGAAAATGATATGTTAAATTTATTATATACTTAAAAGCAAAAGCAACAAAATAAAGAATTTACAGTTTTTCTGTTCTATTCGTATATAGAAATCCTTATTTTATTTAATATCTATTAAGTTCAGAAATTTTAAAAAACAAATTTGTATTCCAGTTTATAAACGGACAGTTTGTATCATCATTGGAGGAAACTCCTGATCTTTGAGATCATAAATTCATTTGAATTATCGAAGTCTACACATAAATCACAAGCTACTGCTTCCAATCAATTCACCAGAGCCCAAGTACTCTAAGGGAATCATACAATCAAGTTTCTGAACACTCAAAGAGGAAGGCAAGTTTTAGGACTATGGCAGCTCCACCAGGTCCACAAAGCCAAACCTGCAGTACTATTCAGTCTCATTTTTACTTTACTACAATCCACCATTAAGACAAAACTCCACTGCCTTTTCCAATTATACATTATAGTAAGTACCAAACCATTCAAAATATAAAACTGAATTAACAGATGGTTAAAAAAAAAATACTAGCTAGTTACTTATATGAGAATGACTGCTGATTGTCTATAAGCACTTAGACTTGTTAAAGTAAAAAAAAAAATCAAAATTAATTCCAAATTGCGGGGGAAAAAGAATCAAATTAAGATATATAATTATATAAGGTATATCATATTAGAACAATATATGAGTACTTCAAGCATCCAAGACTTTGTCAGAAGTACTCCCTTTACCTTTGCAAATATATCTGAAACATCCCAGTAGATATCATTCAAAAGTTCCTAAGATCCCCAAACTGTTAACCTTAAGCTGATAAACCTCTTTTAACTCAGCTTTTGTTGTTGTTGTTGTTGTTCAGTCATTTCAGTCATGTCTAACTCTTTGTGACTCCATTTTATTGAGGTTTTCTTGGCAAACTTAGCTAGCCTAGTCCTTTTGTGTTATACATGTAATCCAATAAGGGGCTTGTACTTTGATGCCTTTCCATCTTAAAGAACTTGTGCTCCAAAAACACAGGCTTGGAGAAACTGAAGTTAACTCCATGCCATGATAATACAGAAACTTACTGGAGCAAAAAATTAGATCAATTTTATTTCTATTTCATCTTCTATTCAACCAACTCTATCATTCATCCAGTGCTATAGTTCCTGAAACAGCCAAGAAGCCGGCCTATGCAAATCACTAACCAGAATCTTCCTGATACTGAGCCAGGTCAACAACTACAGTTATGGCAATGTTCCTGTCACTCTTTCTACACAAACATTCTTTACACTTAGGCAGAGTTGGCAAACCAGAGGAGGGGCAACAAAAAGCCAGAGAAGGCCAAAAGCATCTTGCATCCATATGCTGGTAAATTATTTACCTTCTTCAGCCCAAGAGTACCTCAAGAGCCCCTCCTGCATCCTAGTCAAAACCTGGAAGAAGGCAAAATTCCCTATCCAGTAAAGGGAAAAAATTTGGCAGTTCAAAATCTGGCCTCCAAAATACTATCATGATGCGAATATAAATAGCTTGCCTTATAAAATAGTTAGAAAATTGTGGATGCTTAATAAATGTCAAAAAGCAGCAACACTGCTTCTAGTGGGATGACAAAGAAATGCTCTTTTTTTTTTTTAAATCATTTCATTGTTTTATTTCTGGAAAATACCTTTGGAGAGCTAGTTACTAAACAGTAAGTGGCTGGTTGATTGGTTGGTTGGTTGTCCTTCGTCAAAGAAGATGAGAAAGACATCACCATACTAGAGTCAAGTTACAGTGTACCTTACTGTAGCTGATCAGACCAATATGAGCTCAGAATGCTCTACCACAGGTCGGGCACAAATAATCTATGTGAACATTTGGGGAGGATTCTCTAAATTTGTGCATCTCTGGTTTCTTTTGAGCTACTTTAATTCTGCTCTGCTCATAGAGCACAGCACATTCTCTGATGTGGACACGTCATGCTGAATGGTCCTCTGCCAGTGTCTCCCATGTCATGCAATCAATTTCAAAGTTCTTCAGCAAGACCTTGAAAGCCTCCTTGTATTGCTTCTTCTGATCTCCATGTGAGTGTATGCCTTGTGTGAGTTCTCCATAAAAGTCTTTTAGACAAGCATGTTTAGCACTCAAACAATGTGGCCAGCCCATTAGAGTTGCACTCTCTGCAGTAGACTTTGAATGCTTGGCGGTTTAGTTCAAGAAAGGACCAGTGTCCAGTATCTTATTCTGCCAGCTGACCTTCAGAATCTTCCCAAGACAATTTAAATGGAAGCAAATCAGTTTCCTGACATAGCACTGATATACTGTTCAGGTTTCACAGATATACAACAATAAGGTCAGCGCAACAGTTCTGCAGACCTCCGGCTTGGTAGTCAGTCTAATATACTTCTTCTCTTCCACATTTTCCTTTAAAAATTCCCAAACACTGAGCTAGCTCTAGATAGCTAGGTGACACGGTAAATAGAATACCAGCTGAGGAGTCAGGGGGCCCTGAGTTCAAATCCAGCCTCAGACACTTTCTAGCTGTGTGACCCTGGTCAAGTCACTTAACCCCCAATTGCCTTAAACAGCAAAAACCACACCTTTTTAGGAACTCACAATGCATGCATAATTAAAATGGAATAAAATGAAATCACAAGTTGTTTTTCCTCATCTTAAATAGTTAAAGAAGTTTCCTAAGTCTCCCCACCAACAAAACAATTTATCAACAGCATAAAAAATCTTATATCATAATCATCATCACATCTGACTGTGTATTATTTAGTTATCTGCTCCTGCTTCATCCCTTATATATTCTCTAAGACTAGAATTCACTAGAGTCATAGTTGCAGACAAGTGCCAACCTGCACTAGCAGTGGGAGTTTCCTTATCCAGGAGTTCTCTACACCAATGAAATCAATCACAAGGTCAGTTCAGAGACACAGATAAACTCTGCATCTCCCCCATTTCTTTCTTTCTCACCTGGCTGCACTCCTTTGTACTTTAAGAACCTCATCCCCCTACAAGATCACATCACATAACATGTCATCATTACTCTTCTGTCCTGAGGACCCCTCTGAATGGACAGCAGCGTAAAGGGCTCCTCCCAAAACCTCCGTTTGGGGAGGGTGCCCAGCACTGCCACCCCTTCACTCCTCCAGACCTCTCCCTCTTCCCTGCCCTCCTCATCCCTTTTCAGCTTCCTTTTGTGTGTAGTCTTCCCCCACAAGGTTATAAGCTCTTTGAAGGCAGGAACTGTCTTAGTTTTATTTGCATTCCCAGCACTTAGCAAAGTACCTGGAACAGAGTAGGTGCTTAGTAAATGTTTACTGACTTCCTGATTGACCACTGTCCAAGGCTATATTTTGCATAATATGTGCTTGGCATCTATTTGTAGTAGTTTTTATCTTTGTATCCCTAGCAAAGAGTCTTATTTAATAAATGTTTACCTGGAAAGATGTATGCAATATTATATAACAGCATGACTATTTCTAAACACCTATTATTGCTACTTCTATAGTAATGTTATTTTGAGAAATATGACTGTACACTTTAGTAACTAACTCATCTCCATACCACTAAAAACACAAGAAATATTTCTACTTAGTTGGATAATACTGAATTATAATAGAATATATGCTCCTTGAAGGCAAAAAACGTGGTACTTTCATATTTGTATACCTAGTAAGCAGCAAATGGTAGACACTTAATAAAAGTTTGTTGATGGGTTATTAATAGTTCAGCCACTCCCAACTGCTAAAAATGCTAACAGCATAACATCTGCTTGTCTTTTAAAGCACTTCGCCTCAAAAATTTAAAATGCTCACTCTGACATATATTATTAGCCTTACTGAACACACTATCTGAGTTTTTTAAAAAGTGAATATATCAAATTGACAGACTTTCATCATCAAAACACAAGAAATAAGCTCAAGTAAACCACCTCTTTTAAGAAGGAATGGTTCGGGGGCTGCTAGGTGGTACAATGAATAGAGCACCAGCCCTGGAGTGAGGAGGACCTGAGTTCAAATCCAGCCTCAGACACTTGACCCACTTACCAGCTGTGTAACTTTGGGCAAGTCACTTAACTCCAATTGCCCTCCAAAAAGCAAAAAAAAAAAAAAAAAAAAAAAAGGAATGGTTCTTTTAGAGTAAGAGAATTTATCAGCTTTGGGCAAAGCTATATTTCTTAAAGAAATTCTCTTCTACTCAACTGACTATATTATAGGACTAGATCCAACATGAGTATTATACGTATACACTAGTTTTAAATATTATACCTAAATAACACAAAAATAAATTATACACCAGCATAATTTGTTTCCTTGGCTGATGTATGGGAAAAAAACTGCCATGTTAATTCCCATAAGTCCTTTATGTTTCATTTTTAGTCAGTGTTTCTCTGAAGAAGACTTATTATTGTCAGAGTACTGAGCTAGTCGCGGATTTCTTTGTTTTTTCAGGAATCTATTTTCAAATCAAATTGTATTTCTTCTTAGAAATTCCTGCTCCAAGTTTGCCTTTTCTTCTTCATGCATGTATATATGCAAGTCAATGAAAAAGAAAATTAATAGGATGAAAGGAGTATGTGATTTATTTAAATTTGCAACTGAAGAAAACAAAACTTAAATGACAGACATGAAAATTCCTCCTGATTATACAATATTAGAAACATAGGATCTTATAGCTGGAAAGTATCTTAGATACTCTTTATGCCAGCACTTTTTAAACTGTGGGCAACAACCCCACTTGGGATCATGAAAAACTTGGTAACAGTAAAAGGCAATGCCCCAAAATTAATGAAATTAATTTAGTTTTTAAATTTTAAAATTTAATTAATTTAAATTTAAAATACAAATGCGTAATGAATCTGAGGTGTTTCTGACAGCACTTGCCCATGTTGCATTGTGTGACTTCACTGCAGCCTTGGTTCTGAACACAAAGCATGCACACTTTGCACTGAGTGTTTTGTCACACCACGCAACACCAAACAAATGCTGCCAAAAGGCAAAAAGGAGAGGAAAAAGTTTTAAGAAGTCCTGCTCTGTGCTACTTCTCGGGTTAAATCTACACATGTAGCCACCACAGGAGAGCACTGAGGCAGAGAGATGCCCCCAAAAGAATACTCAAGCTGGAATCAGGCCGCTACTCTGCTGCTATATATTGCCTATGTGACCTTGGCAGACATTTAAAAAACTGTTTCGGGCCTGCATTTCCTTTCCCATCTGCAAAATTATGTTAAATGAGATGAACTCTAAGGCCCCTTCTAGCTCTAGATCTGTGAGGCTAAGAGCAGATGAAAGAGGATGTGTAATAAGAGGCACGGGGTTTCTAAGAATCAATGCAAAGATTGTAAATACATTCCAACATGAAAGCTACAGGTTGGCCCATGTATAATAGGATAGCTTTATTTAATAAAAGTGTTTAAAAGAATTATTTTGAACTTCATCAAAGTTTTAAGTTGGAAAAAGAAAACAAGCAACCTAAATATCTTCAGGAAGATCAGACAAAGTCCATTTTCTTAGGGTAAGGAAAAGCACAGAAGTGGGGGGGAGGGGGGGGGAGGAGACCACAATGACCACATCCAAAATACTTTTGGTATTTTCTGTTTGTCAGCTATTTTTATTTCTGTTTTTATCTCTATTATAAACGCCATAAAACTTTTTAACAGCACAGAGATTTGAGAACCCCTACAAAGTGTAAACTTTGTTTTTACAGAACAATAAATTTTTAAGTGACTGGCTTTCATCTCTTGTATGTGCTGTTCATTTAAACATAGTACTAAAATATTAAGCTTTCTTCTGTAGCTTTAAGAGTATTTAATACATTTGGTATTTGACATACACATCTGCCTTTCCCTCTGAACCTGAGAATGCACTTGATCAGCATACCAACAGGTGTTTACAAGACTACACAGAGATGATAAATAATTATCTTAACCTATGTCCACAGTACCACATACTATTGGTGTCATCTATAATTCTCAAGACAGGCCTATTAGGCCATGATAGATCATATAAAATTAAGTAATTCATCTATATATTATAAATATACCAAAATGAAAACACTGCCATCACTGTAGAGAGATTTTTTTTTGCTTGTAATTATTTTTTTAAACTTTTATTTATTTTAGTTTATATCAATCATTTCTGCAAGATTTTGAATTACTAATTTTCTCCCCATCTTTCCCCTACCCACCACCCCAAAACAGCCATCTCACTGTATAACCCCTCCCCCAATCTATTCTTTCCTATGTCCTCCCCCATCACCCCTCTGACTTTCTGGTATGCCAGGATGGATCTCCCTACCACAGTGCCTGTGTCTCTTAATTCCCAGTTGGATGTAGTTA
>CM053587.1:76599157-76620939 GCA_028646515.1 Pseudochirops corinnae
TTTACAGAAGTGTGAACTTCCATCAACCTTCCCGCCCCTGCCCTCCCCTGCATCATCCCCCCTCTCATCCCATCCCCCCTACTCTCCTGTGTGGCAAGACACCCAGTTTAGAGTTTATGTCATTCCTTTCCTAAGCCAAATTCAAGGAGAGTAAGGTTGACCCTTTCCCTTTTGCCTTCCTGTTCTTCCCCTCCACTGAAACAATTATCCTTTGCCTCTTCTATATGAGATGATTAACCCCATTTTGTCTCTCCCTGTAGATAGAGATTTTTGCAAGGTATTATTTTTATAATTTGCCTTTACTTCTATGTAGTCACAGAGAAGCAATTAATCACATGCAATTAATTACCTTACCATGACAAACTTTATAACATGATGAAATGAAAACGAATCTTCTAATGTCACTTAGTCCAAATGCTTCCAGATAGGGTACATGTATTCATAAAGGAATATACATATTAAATATAGGGTAATAAGCAGAAGGTATTGGTACCTGAAGAAACCAGTAGTTTTTTAATTAAAGTTTGGTGAATAAAGTGTCAAATCACTTTCAATTGAATGCCAATATAGATAGTACTTTTAAATCATCAGATTTTACTATGGGTAGCATCTCATTTTTGTTTACTTTTTGTTATTGTTTTGCAAGGCAACTGGGGTTAAGTGACTTGCCCAGAGTCGCATAGCAACTAAGTGTCAAGAATCTGAGGCCACATCTGAACTCTGGTCCTCCTGATTCCAGGGCTGATGCTCCATCCACTTTGCCACCAAGCTGCCCCTGGTAGCATCTCATTTTAATGAATAACATTTAAGATTCAATCAAGGGGCAGTTAGGTGGCACAGGAAATAGAGCACCGGACCTAAAGTCAGGAGGACCTGAGTTCAAATCCAGCCTCAGACACTTGACACTTATTAGTTGTGTGACTTTGGGCAAGTCACTTAACTCCAACTGCCTTACCTTCCACCCTCCAAAAAAAAGGGGGGGGGGGCGGCTAGGTGGCGCAATGAATAGAGCACGGGCTCTGAAGTCAGGAGGACCTGAGTTCAAATTCAGCCTCAGACACTTGACACACTTACTAGCCGTTCGACTTTGGACAAGTCATTTAACCCCCAATTGCCCTCCAAAAAGCAAAAAAAAAAAAAAAAAAAGGATTCAGTCAAAAAACATTCTGAGTGCCTAATTCAAAAGATTATAATCCACTTTTCTCCAATAGCTCACTATTAGCACATAAAAATGATAAATAAACTAAGGAGAAAATTCTATATAAAGGATATACAAGGCATGTCCTTGTCTTCTACGTGAGCAAACTTAGATAAAATGTCTTTTTTCTAGATGATGCTACCAACAGTGCCTACACCTTGCATGTACATGCATGTATATGTGGCCAAAAAGATGAAAATGAAACATCAGCAGTGAATGTTGTCCTTTGGTTAATATCTATGAAAATGATTCAAAAGTCTTTTAATGAATATCTGTAGCAATGAAGTAACTATTTACAAGTAAAATGCAGTCAGGTAGCAGGTATTGTCAGACAAGCAATGGAAGAAAATGGGAGTTTGAATTCTGGCTTCAACAATACATTTCCCAGCAACAAATTCCCCAAGTGTGACTTGGGGAAAATTCCTTTAACTTTCCTGAGTCTTATTTCTCATCTTTAAAATGGAAATAATAATACTTACATCACAGGGTGGCTGTGAAAATACAATGAGATAATGAATATAAACCTGCTTTGTAACCATAAAATGCTATTTTAATGTATGCTGTTATTATTAGAATCACAAATGTCTTGGTCAAAAAGGGCAGCTCTATTCTTTATGGGTTAATAAATTTGATCTGGCATTTTAGAGTTTAATAAACTTGATCTGGTATTGAAAATAAGACAAAAACTTGGGCACTGGGTAAAGTTTTCAGCTTTCAGAGTTTTACATTTAAATAACAGTCTCTGAAATGTTGCATGTCAGCTGTTTTGATTTCTTCTAAAGAATGAATATTTTTGTGTTGCACTTTAGCAAAAAAATTAATCAGTTGCAAATGTTTTCCATTTTCCTGTCTCTCACTTGCTGTGACATACTTCATCTTTATATTATCCACAAACAAAAATGAGTATCACAACAGATGATCCTACCTTTTATTCCCATCTTCTAATCTAGCTCTCCCCCAGCTTCCCTCATTCTCTGTGATACCCTTAAACCCTAACTCCCATTTCCTGGTATCTCTTCTCATTGTATCTCACTTCTCCTACCTAGTCCCACACATACCCATCCTATATCACTCCTAAATTTGTACCCCATTTTACTTCTAACTCTATCCCCACATGGCCTGCTCAGTTCCCATGGTTCAGATTCTCTCCCTCTTCAGGCCTCACTACTATGAGGATCAGTCTCTAAGCTATGTCACGTACAACAAAACAGGGATACAATTCAGCTTAATTTATCACCCTAGTGTTGAAAGAAGCTCTAGTGACTACACACAAGAGTAAGGATTATCCCAAATCACTGGAGTATCTGTACAATCTCCCTCTCTCCATGGTCATGTGCAGCTCCCAACATGGACCCACAGCTCTCGGTCCTCTTTGCATGATGACCTACTTTCAATCTCTTCTAGTTCTGTCTCTTAAAAAGGTCAAGGTACTATGGCAATGTAGGCCAAGATTATTTGTATAATTATGAAAGTAAGAATGGGAAAATATAACTCTGATAATTTTGGTTATTTCATCAATGAAAACAGGAATGTTTTTAAGTATACTTTTTAATTCTCTGTTAAGTCATGCCATCAATTTTGCCATATTTCTCTCTTTCGAAATCTAATTAAAACCAAGAACTTCCAAGTGCTTTTCTAAATTTGTTAAAGTCCTTTACTGTTTATAAATGGTGGGCTGGAAAGTTTGTTGAAATGCTGTTTACTGCAAAAGGTCCAATGTTTGATCAAGTTAACACAGGTTTCAATTTAAACTAAACTCAGGAAATTCACCTTCATAACATTTAACATTGTGTTTGTCTTATTAAGGTTATGATCTTTAAAAAAAAAAAAGCAGATTTAAATGTCCTTACTTACACTCATATTTCTGTCCCAGATCTGGATGCTTCCATCCTGACAGCCAGCTGCAATGAGCTTCCCATCTCTACTGTATGTACAAGTGGTAGGAATTACTTTTTTCCCCTGAACTGTCCTTGGTTTAAACACACTCTTGTGCTTCTTATCATTGTCCACATCCCAGGTTCGCACAGTCCTGAAAATAGAGACAGAACGTTTCATTTACAAAAGAATAAAGCACAGAAAAAGAAGAAGTTCACATTCACTACTCAGAAAACTTTTAAATAGTGAATCTGACATTTTATTTAAAAACCAAAATTAAAGGTGCAAAGGTAGAGAGGAGTGACTTTGTTCAGAAAGTAAGACCGTGAATATCATTATGCTGTTCACAGTCTACTGACAAACAGTTTTAAGAATGACTGCAACTCCAATGTGTTTCCAAGGTGTTTTATAATTTATTTAACTGATTCCTGAACATTCAGTTCATTGATTTCTGATAGACAAAAGACCTAATTTTAATCTTATTTGCCTACCTTTTATCTCTCATATGTTTGCTCTATGAAAGGAGAACTACATGCAAAAACACGACCACTACCTGAAGCGGATCTGTGCTTCTTTATTCCTTCCTGTATGGTCATATGATGGTGATGATGATGATAATAATTACAACAACAATGATAAGAACAACATTAACAATAATAATAATAATAGTGGCTTGCATTTATATAATATTTTAAGGTTTGGGAAGCTGTTTAAACTTATCTCCTTTTCCCCTTACAACAACCCTGGAAGGAAGGTGCTATTATGATTCGCACTTTTTTAGAGACAAGGAAACTTACAGAAACAGAGGTTAAGTGATCTGCCCAGGGTCACACAGTTAGTGTTCGAGGACAGATCAGAACTCAGGTCTTCCTGACTCCAGGCCCAGTGCTCTAATCCACTGTGCCACCTAGCTGCCTACATCAATCTTGTCCATGAACTGGTCCAAGAACACTCAGAAGGTGCTTTCATTGAAGTCTTCAGCTGAGAGGCCCCCCCATAAGTATTACCTTTTGGCTTTCTGTAAAGTTAAAAGAACACTAAAACACCAAAACTAACATTTGATAACCCCAGAATCTCTACAGCAAATCTATGTCACTAGTATACAAATCAAGTGGGCAGATTATCAGAACTTGGGTCAGGAATATGAACTGCTAGCCTTGCAAGTCCATGTGTAAAACAAGAATTCACATAGAGTTTGCTGGTGACTAACTGCAGTGTGATTTTACTGCTCTGAATCCCTGAATCAGTGCCCAAAAAACGGATGGTAAAGTGTGAGGCCATTAGGTGTCTGTCAAAACATTTTACGTTGAAGTGCACATATTTTGAAAGCTGGAATGAAATCTGGTCTTATAAAATTAAAACTTTCATAAACAGAGATTTAAAAATAGAAGTATGATCTGCCCAGGGCTTTCTGGCCACAAAATGAAAACATGGAAAAGACAAGAACAAGATACAGGTGGAATCATTACACTGCCCCAAGCACAAATGTTTTCTGTCTTAACATTTTGAGTTCTTTCCAGAAAAAAATTTCAAAAAACTGCTGGCGGCATCTACTGCTTAAAAGCACCTCAGCTTTTGGCAGAAGTCAAGGAAAGCATTAATTTTATATGGAAATCACTTAAGAGCTAGTGGTTTAATTCTTCTCCAAAGACTACACAAATAATTTTGGTGATGTAAGAAACTAAAATTCACTGCCTCCCCTACCTTAACAAATGCAACCAAGAAAGCCCACAAAAAGGACTAAATACCAATGATCAAATGAAAACTCCATCTGAAGTCAGAGGGTCCAGATTCAAATCAAACAGGTACTTGCTACCTCTAGGGCCTCAAGCAAGTCACCTCCTTTGTGTTTCAGTTTTCTCAATCATAACATGAGGGGGATAAACTGGATGACATCTAAGGCCCTTCCACTGTGATCAGTTCTAATGAGAAAAACAGTCCAACCTTCTGTCATGGTCCATACACAGAACGGCTGGTAAAGTCAAATTCCTCTAGTGTTCTTTTATATTTGCATGAATCTCATGATCATCAAAAGGGTGAGGAATTCACCATGCAAGCCCACTCAAAAAAAAATGTTGCTGCTTCAATCATCCACAAAAGATAGAAAGAATAGAACAGGTTCCATTCTAGCATTTTTTTTTTTTTTTGGCTTTTTGGAGGGCAATTGGGGTTAGGTGACTTGCTCAAGGTCACACGCCTAGTAAGTGTTAAGTGTCTGAGGCCGGATTTGAATTCAGATCCTCCTGACTCCAGGGCTGGTGCTTGTTCAATTCTATTATTCTAATATTAAGAAATGTGTTCATGTTTTGATTTTGGCGCAAAGATCTTCAGATATCCAATCAGGATCTTTCAAACCTCATAAAAATATAAAGAGAATTAGGATTAGATAATTATACACACATTTACTGATTTATTAAATCCTTTAAAAAGAGCAATAATTAAAAGTCACTGGGGAAGAATTTATCAAAGATACAGATAAAGGACACAGCTAAAATGTCAATTACAATGAGAAAGACTTTCTCATTTCAAATTTTTATGCCAACTTCCCCTTTTCTTTTCAAGGACTTGTGATTTTACTATGTGGGAGATCTCCTTCACAAACAATGAGAAACTTCTCATGAGTTGGTGCTATTAAAGAAATTCATCTCCTCACAGCCAATCTGGTAAACGTTTCCAATTTGTTTGATGAAGTTTGGATTCAGTCAAAGGGCTGCACTTGAGGACCTAGAGGGCCACATGTGGCAGGTTCTCTCCCCCCCCCCCCCGACACTAGACTCTTCTAGGGGTGGCATTCCTTTGCTGGGGCCTGCTAGAGTACCCCAGAATGGTCAAGATAGTCATCAAGAATCCAAGGCAAAGGCCACCTCTATGCCACAAGAGACATAAAAGTGGGTCCATGATGGTCCACCAATTTTCCTACCTCACAAAAATCACATGATGTCAGAATATATATCCTACAACCCTGTAAGATCCATGTCCAGCCACAGAGCTGACAAAAAAGGCATGAAAGACTTCTTCTAAGGTATCACTAAAAATTAGGTAAACTATAGTTACAGTATTCTCCTGATGTGTCAGTCTAATTATCCTGTCCAAAAAAGAAAACAAAATTTTTACTTGAGTAAAAGTTGTTCTTAATAAAGCATTGCTGACTGTGATTACAGCTTTCTTTTCTAGTTGCTCACAAACCATACTTTTGATCATGTCTTCTAATAAGCCGTTAGGATTCAAAATCAAGCACATGTTGATATAGTCTGTAGATTCCACTCTCTTCTCTTACTTGAAAACAGGATAAAGATTTCCCTTTCTCAAGTATTGCAATACTTCTCCCATTTTCCATGATCTTTTTCAAGATCATTGACAGTATATCAGCAATCCCATTTACCAATTCCTTCCATACCAAGTCGACCTTTGGGTCTGGTGATCCTGATCTTCCCTTATAAATGTCAAAATACATATGATTCTATGTTGGGAATTGGAGTCAGAAACTATGCTATATAGCTTTAGGCTTTGCTGATCACCTCAGAAGATCAAATTAACACTTTTCTACCAACATTTGAGAAACACACTAAAGTCATTGAGACGTTTTACTTCTTAAAAGCTCGTTCACAGGTGCAGAAAGAACCATTAGCATCAGCAATTAGCTATGAAACATCAGAGAATCTATAAAGAAAACACCCACACACTCTATGCTCAATTATTTTTGTCGATGGTCATAAGTAAGAGTAATTATATCATTTTAATAAATGATGCTGTAACTGAACTTACATATATTTTCTCATTTACTCCTCATAACAACACTACCTAGGATTCTGCATGGTCAAACAATCTACAAAGCAACAAAAACATCACAAATTACTACCAACTTAGCCAAGAAAAAAAGAAAAGGGGTGGGACAGATGATGCCCCTGAAGAGGTTCTAAGTGAAAATAACGAATGCTGCCTGGTAAGACAAACAGATTGTGGATAGGTGGAGATCCTTACTAAGAGCCTAACTGGCTTGTTTAGGTCCTGGGTCATTCTGGTGACCCAAATTTCCCCTGCGGACAAGGAGGATATTCAGTTACTTTTTATGTCCAACAGCCTGAGTCATGACTACAGAAATGACAAGAAAGGAGCTAGAGGAATGAAAAAATGAGGAAACACTATTTTCTGGGTGAAGTTATGTCCATAACTACTTTCTACTACTATATTGTTCATGCCTTTGAAAGATGAAGTACACAAGAAAAAGAACTTAATACATTCATAAGCAAAAGGAACTTTCTCTTCAAAACATGTAATTTACTATAGAATATCAACCAATCAATCAATAACATTTATTAAATGTCTACTATGTACCAGACACTGCGCTAAGCGCTAGGGATACAAAAAAGGGCAAAAGACAGTTCTTAACCTGAAGAAACTTACAATCTAATGTAGTAGACAACAAGCAAACAAATATAAACAGAGAAGCTACATACAGGAAAAACAGGAAATAATTTTTAAAAAGGAAATTACTGAAATTAAGAGGGGTTGGGGAAGGCTTCCTGTAGAATGTTGGATTTTAGTTCAGACTTAAAGGAAGCCAAGGAAGGCAGGAGAATTCCAGGAATGGGGGGCAGTCAAAGAGAATGTCCAGAGCCAAGAAACGGAGTGTCTTGTTTGTGGAATGGCAAGAAGGCCAGTGTCACTGGATCCAATTCTACAGGGATGGAGGAGTAAGATGTAAGAGGTTTGGAAAGGTAGGAGGAGACCAAGTTCTTCAGAATTTGGGCTTTGAGCGCCAAACAAACCATGCTGCAGTTGACCCTGGAGGCAATAGGCAGCTGCTGGAGCTTGTTGAGTAGGAGGGTGACATGATCAGACTTGACCTTTAGGAAAAGAGACTTGAGGCAGGCAGACAGAGCCATCAGCAGGCAGGGCCTGCATCGAGGTGGTGGCAGTGTCAGAGGAGAGAAGGAAGCACATTGGAGAGATGTTACAAAGGTTAAAATGAGAGGTCTTAGCAATAGTGTGGATGTAGGGGGATAAGAGATAGTGAGGAATCCAGGATGACTCGTAGGTTGTGAAGTGATGTGCACATAGATGGGATATTGTTTTTATGAGTAACTGAAATAAAAATAAATATTGACCATATATGGGGAAACAAAGTATCTATTCTATACTTCTGAAAAACATACAACAGAGACTTTCTTTCTATTAAGAATAAATGTACATTTTACAAATGCAAACTATTTTAAGCAGAGTTTTGTTTTTTGACTTGATCCACACCTGACTAGCTACAGATTAGTACTTTATCACAGATAAAAATATTTGGAATTTCAATACAAAACTGCCATTTACATAATCTAGATTTGTATGCATTTCTACAATTTAAAATTGTATTGATATGAGGGCACCAATAAAACAAAAAAGATCAGAATGTGCTAGTACTTGGATTTTAAGGGAAGCCATTTTGCTATGTGCAATGTTTTATGACATTTATTTTTCATTTACAAAGTTATTGATAAACTTGTATCCTAAAAATAAGATTGAGACTCTCCTTCCTCATCACTTAACCAGAATGTGCTTCCTGACTCTAAGGCAAGCTATCCACTATAAGAAGTTAATATCATAGTTATTTTGCTTTATTTGGGAAAAGAAGATTTCACTCCAAAAACTATGACATGCATGACACATAATTCAGTGTCTCTAAGATAAAAATTATTTATTGCAGCTCTCTTTGAGGTGACAAAAAACTGGAAATTAAGGAGATGCCAATCAACTGGGGAATGGCTAAACAAGTTGTGGTATATGAATGTAATGGAATACTATTGTGCTATAAGAAATGAGGAGGAGATAGACTTCATATTTATCTGGAGAGGCTTATATAAACTGATGCTGAATGAGAAGAGCAGAACCAGGAAAAATTTGTACACAATCACACACACATTGTATGTGTGACGACCAACTTTGATAAACTGGACTCTTCTCAGCAACACCCAGTTATAAGACAACTCTAAAAGTCTCAGGATGGAAGGAGATATCTACGTTCAGAGAAAGATCTAGAAAGAACAGAGTTTAAATGGAGACTGACGCAATCTACATACTAACGTTCTTTTCCATGTTTGCTTTTGTTTTTTCTTTCCCATTGTTCTCTCCATTGGTTACAAACCTTCTAGACAACCAAACTAATGTCCAATGTGAAAGTATTTGCAGATCCTATACTTGATTGCATGCCGCCATGGGGGAGGGAGGGGAAGGGGAGAAAATTTGAAACTCAAGGGATTGTGGAACTGAATCTTGTAAACTAAAAGTAAATAAACAAATCAATTTAAATTTAAAAAAAAGAAGATAAAAATACATCCACATACATACACAAAAATTATTTATATTAGTCCATGTCCTTAAAAATACTAACATCTAGAGATAAATAAATACACAGGAATAAGTACAATATAAAGTAGAAATTAGCATGTAAAAATACATGAAAAATTAAAAGTGCTGCGAGTTGAAAATAGGAGATCACTTCTAGCTGAGAGAACAGGAAAGGCTATGTAAAAGGCTTGGCATTTTACTTGGTTCTAGAGGAATGGGCAAAGTTTTACACAGGAGATATGTGGGAGAAATGTTTCAAGTATAAGGAACACCATGAAAAAAAAGAAAAGAAGTAGTAATTGTGCCAGACTCCATCTCCTCCTCATAACCTGCCTATCACACTGTCATTCCTACTACAACTATCTTTGCTCTGGTGGTCTCTTCTCACTGGTGACTCCCTTCCCAGTACCACTATTTTAGGAAGGAACTCAGCCATGGTTCACTTCAATCACACCCTGAACTTTTCCAAACTCTATCTCCCTCTCCCTGACTACCACATTGCCCCTGACAGTAGCCTTCCTCCAACCTTACCTTCTAGCATCCCATCAGAAAGTAGGCTCTTTAAGGGAAAGCATTGTCTGTTTTGCAACCCTAGCACTTATTATAGCACCTGGAAGGGGAGAAGCGAGATGTAACTGCAAGGGTAAGTTGGACTCAGAATGCCAAAATAAGAAATTTGGCCTTTACCAGGAGTCACAGAAGAGTCAGGTCTTTAGGCTCAGGAGTAATCTGAGTTGACCTCCACGTCCTCCACATTAGGAAGACTAATCTGGTAGTGGTATATAATATATTTGAAGAGGGAGAAACTAGGAAAGAAGAGATGGGACAGAAAGTGGCTGTTCATTTCCCCTTTATCTTTCTTTCTCTCTTCCTTGCTTTTTTTTCCTTCCTTCCTTCCCTCCTTCCTTCCTTCCTTCCTTCCTTCTTTCCTTCCTTCCTTCCTTCCTTTTCTTCCTGCCTGCCTGCCTGCCCCTTGCACCAATGATAATGGTCTGGAATCATCTCAACTTTTAAACAGATACATATACCATAGAACATGTATCACCAACCCTATTATTTCATCTGTGAACACAGATACACAAAAGCGAATTCTTAAGCTCTAAAAAGACAGTGGGAACAGAGTAATATATTACTTCCAAAAATCTGATTTTTCAATTTCAGGTGCGCATTTGTGCATATGTACATGTATATGTGTGTGTTTTTAAATGTGTCCTGTTAAGGAGCATATAAAATATGATTCACATACTTTGCTTCTGTATGGCTAAGATAAATTTTAAAATGAACTTGAAAATAATAAAGAAAATACACTTGACCTTTATCGACAGTTATCATATCAGTTTATAACAACTATGATGAAAAATTCTGGCATATGAATGTAATGCAATATTACTTTTCATAAAGATAATTTCAAATTTCAAAAAAAATTTTAAGTACTTACTATCTTTCAAACACTGTGTTAAGTACAAGACATACAAACACAATCAAGTAAAACATTCTCTGCCTTCAAGGTGCTTACCTCCTAATGAGGGAAGCCGTCACATAAAAAGGAACCAGAGGGGAGTGGCCCATGTGTTGCCACATGGCATGAAACATGGGGATTGTGTCCCAGTAAGATAAAGCAAAAGCTGACCTGTCATAACTGAGGGACTCAGGAACAGAGTGCAGATTGCCAGTGGGGAGGATGATGGAGGTCATGGTCTCAACAGAGGCAGAAGAATAGAGAGAAGCCTGGGAAAACTGATGAACTAAAGCAAAGTAAAGTAAGCATGCCAAGGAAAACAATGTACACAATGACAACAAAGTAAATGGAAAGAACTACAGCAATGACGTAATGAAACAGCATGCAATTACAATGACCAAGCAGGGTCCTGAAGAATAGATATAAAAACACAACTTTATTCCCTTTCTTGCAAAAGTGGAAAACTAAGTGCAGTGTTAGATATAGAGGTAACAAATATAGATAAAGCTAGAGATGTATCTGTGCATGTGTATGTATATGTATGTATATATACATATGTATATATGCATATACATATACACACGTACACACACATATACATATATGCACATATTTTTAAAGTCATTCTGTGTTCACTGGTTTTGCTGAATTTTCTTTTTTTGTTGTTATAAAGGTTGGCTCTCATATTCAGAAATGAAAATGATATAAAAACAAGAGACATCAATATAATTATTTTTTAAAACATTATAATGGGACAGAAGGCAATTGAAAACAATATATCAGTGTTAGGAAAGGTCACGCAATAGTTAACAATAAAATCAAGAAGTGAACAGTATAAAATGACCATTAAAATGAGATATTAAATAGCATGCATAAAAATACAGAATATATAATATGGAATCATATTTTAGAATCAATACTGGCAAACACGTACAAGATTGTGAATGACCAGGATGGTGAAGGAACTCGAAATGAAGTGAAGGGGAAGGAAAACAAAGAGAGAGGAGGAGAACATGGGAGAGGGATGAGATAACTGTCTTCAAATATCTGAAGGGCTATCATAGAGGACAAAGATGACATGTTCTGAGTTGCCAGGAGAATTAGGAACAATAAACAAGGAAAAAGGATTTTGGCTCAAAATATTTTTTTAAAAGAGATCTTCCCAAATAATAGAGCTATCCAAAAGTGGAATAAGCTGCTTTGTTTAGGAATAAGCTCCCTCTTGCTAGAAGTATTCAATTTAACAAAATTCAAAAGTTCAATTTAACAACGCTTTCTTAAGTACCTATGATGTGCTGTTCACAGTGCTAGGTACTGAGGACAAAGCCAAAAACAAAACAAGCCCTTGCTGTCAAGGAGTTTATTGGAGGGAAACAACACGTACATCAAAAATAAAATGTAAAACATACAAAATAATTTGGAAGGGAAGGTACTAAGAGTGTGGTTATGATGGAGTTCCTGTAAAAGGTGGAAGAAGATAAGGATTCTATGAGTCAGGGGAAATGAGGAGAGAGGCATTGCATGTCTGAGAGACAGCAGGTGCAAAGACAAGGAGGAAAGAGATGGAACCTCCTGTATGAGGAAAAGCAAAACAACTAGTGTGGCTGAAAAGTAAGCCTATGATAGAGATGTGCAACATGCAATAAGCCTGGAAAGACAAGCTAAAGCAAGACTCTAAAGGCTTTAAAAGTCAAATAGGAGTTTGTCTTTTATCCTAAAGGCATGAGGGAGCCACTGAAGCTTCTTAGACAGAGGAGTGGCATGGTCAGACCTGTGTGCAATATGGATTAGTGAGAAGAGAGACTTTGAGGCAGAAAAATCACTTAGGAAGCTACTGCAATAGCCTGAACTAGGTGGTGGCTCTGGGAATGGTTAGCAGGAAGGTTTGGAAGGGAAGGTACTAAGAGTGTGGTTATGATGGAGTTCCTGTAGGAATGGTTAGCAGGGACAGATACTAGAGATGTTGTGGAGAACAAAACAACAAACAAAAAAAAGATTTCAAAAACTGACTGGATGTGAAGGGTGAGGGAGGAGTTTTTGAGGATGACTCTGACATGATGAAACTAGGTGAGTAGAAGGATGATGTACGTACCCTCAAAAAAAAGAAGCAAATTAAGACAAGAAGGAGAAAAGGGGAAGAGTTTTGTAGACTTTGAGACACCTACAAGGAGTCTAGTTGTAAATGTCCAATAGGCAGCTGGGAATACAGGACTGGAGATCAGGGAACTAGGGTTGATGAGGGAGTGAGTGATAGAAAGAGTTGTTAGGTGAATCCATGGGAACTGATGAAATCATCAATACAGAATACAAAGAGGGAAAGACAAGAGGGCCCAAGACTGAGAAAGCACTTGCTGGGAATCCTGCAAAAGAGATACATGCTTCTAAACAGGGGTTTGGAATGAATGGGATGGGATCTTCAAGTCATGCAGATAGGTATAATGGGTGAAGGGCAGACAACTCTAGAGAACAAGGGGAACAAATCTCCTCCACATGATCCACTCTTCTTTGACTAGGCAGCTCTTGATTTTTGAAATATTCTTATTATACACAGGAGCAAAAAAGAAATGTAAAATTGGCCTTTGAAAGAAAAGAAAAAGGTAAAAGAAAGGCAATTTGCTCATAAATAACTGTTTAGAACAATTTACAACCCAACTGCATGAATATGTTATTACTGTATGATATTTTTGCGTAAAGCTATAATAGTGAATTCATGCATGAATTAGGCTGTCTAGTTACTTGATCACAGTTAGGGAGCACAGGCTAAGACTGATGAAATAAATTCTCAATAAATCAGGACCGATATCTTTATCCTGTCCCACAAGGGTTCATTTGGGCCTTTTAGGAAAATTTCTCACTGGATGCTGGAAGTTATAATCCAGTTTTCTGAGAAATTAACATACTGAAGGATCATGAGATCAGAGTATATTAATTTTTCCTGAATCTCCAGTGAAATTCAATCTAACAACTTTTAAACAGTAGATTCCACATCTGCAAAACAGATTCTATTTTTTTTCTTTTAAAGTGCCAAAGAGTGATTCAAAACAAAGTTGAAAATGAGAAAAATACTCTTTTGGAGAGGCAATGGGAAGGTTGGATGAGGACTGAGAAGTTAAATAGTGTTTAATCAAGGAAAGTAATAAGGTTAGTATTAAATTCAAAGTATATTAGAAAAGTAGCATATTTTAAAATATTTCTCACTAAAATCTTTTGAGAGCAGAATGCTTCCAAGAATAAAAGAATGTTAGTGTTGGAACATATATTACATAAACCAGAGATCCTGCAGTCCAATCCTCTCAATACACAGATGGGGAAACTGAGGCCCAGAAGGTAAAGCTGCTTAACCATAGTCATACATTAAATAAATAGCAGGGCAAAGACAAGAAATTGCATCTCCTTATAAGAGGTCCAAAGTTCTAGGCATAATGATGTGATATCTTTACTCAAAGGTTCATCCATAAAGATTAAAGAATACTGAAATCTACCAACTTGAGGATGAATTCAGAAAACTGAACTCATATCACCTTCAAATAGAGACAAATGGGATAATCAATTGCTATCCAAGTACATCATATTTATCTCACCCTTTATAGAGTATTATATGTCTATGTGTATGTAGACCTATATGTACATACATATCTTCATATTTGTACACGTGTGTTACTATCTACACATATATACATCTTTCATTGGGAAAGTGCATTTTCTCAAAAATCGTCTACAATTTAATATCCTGTGGCTCACAAAAAAAAAGAGAACAGTCACAATAATCAATGCAGGTAACTTTCAACAAAATTAATCTTTTTTTTGTCTTTTTGGAGGGGTGAAGGCAGGGCAATTGGGGTTAAGTGACTTGCCGAAGGTCACAAAGCTAATAAGTGTTAAGTGTCTGAGGCCGGATTTGAACTTTGGTCCTCCTGACTCCAGGGCCGGTGCTCTATTTTACCGCATCACCTAGCTGCTCCCCCCAATTAATTTTTTAATCTATAAAACACTGGATTAAAAATTATAATAATACTACTTTCCCTAGAAAAAAAATATCTCTATGTTTTAGGTTAACTTTAAAGCTAATAGGAAGTAAAGTTAAATACTTTTCATATCTTATATATTCTTTACTGCTAAGCTGTTTTGCATATCAGATTACTGGGTACTCTGGTTTCAGAGGGAGAATAAGAGAGTTCAAAAATGAATTTTTTTTTCCAAACCCTCCTTGTTCCATTATGTAGCCCTTTCCTCATAGCAAGTTGTGAAGCAGCCAGCACACATGTTATGAACCCTGTTTTATAGACAGAAAAACTTAAGCTAAGAAAGGTAACAACTCATACATGGAAGGAGGGAGAACAAGAGGGAACCTGAACCCAAGTCTTGTGATTCCAAGTCCCAGGCACCTGGTAACCACTCCCCACACATCACTACCTCTCATTAAGATTATAAAGGAGGAAGAATTGTTTTGAGACTTAGTTTTATTTTTAAAGGTGCCATCTATTTTTACAACACATACATTTCCAAATGTATCTCTAATCATTCTCCTACCTAACAAACCATCCTTTGTAACAACAGTTTAAAAGAAACAGGGAAAAAAAGTAGTTCAGCAAAATCGAACATCATACTCAACAGGTCTGAGAAGTATATGTAATATTCCACACCCATGATTCCTAAATCTTCAATGAACATGGAGTGGTATATTTTCTCAACATTCATCTAGGGCCAAACTTGGTAATTCTAAACGGTGTTAAGTTTCATTTTTAATACTCTTTCCACTTAACATTACTAGAATTATTCTACATATTATTTTCCTTACTCTCTTGAAATTCTTCATACTTATTACATCTAATGGCATAATAACATGTGTTATAATTTCTATAGCCATTCCCAATGGCTTAAAAACACTGACTTTGTTCTGAGTTCTGTATTACCACCAGAAATGTTGTTATGAATATTTTGACATATATGGGACCTTTAGTTTTTGATCCTTTGGAGTATATGACTAGCAGTGAGATTTCTGGTTCAAAGAACCTGGATATTTTATTCCAAATTTCTGGAAAAAACACAATTTCAAAATATATTGTACAAGTAAGGTATTATTATTATGCCACCTCACATCCACCCTTGAACTACCTTTCACAATTTCACTGATCTGGAGCTGAAAAAGATCTTGTAGTACATCTAGCTGGATCCTTTCCCCCTCATTTTTTTTTACAGATGAGGAAACTAAGGCCCAGAGAAGTTAAGTGATTTGCCCAAGGTCACACGTTAAGTGTCACGGGTCAAGATGTCCAAAATACTGTTGTGTTAGTTCGTGTTCTTTCCACTCAACATTACTAGAATTATTCTGCATATTATTTTCCTTACTCTTTTGATATTCTTCATACTTATTACATCCAATGGCATAGTAATGTGGATGGAACTAGAGTGCAGGAGACTAAATTTGACAACAGAAATCTGAGAGTCATTAAAATAACCTGGGAAATAATGAGATCACAAAATTAGGCAACATAAAGGGAAATGAAAAGAGAACCCAGAACACAGTCTTTGGAGATACCCAGAGCCTTGAAATGAAAGATCCAGCAAGAGGAAAGAGGGAGGAGTAGTTATAAAGGTGGAAGGGAAATCAGAACAGAAAAGTGTCATAAACACTCAAAGAAGAGAGATTATCCAGGAGAAAAATCCATATATATAGGTAATCAGCAACATAAATGTTAAATATGTAGAATAACATTACCTGTGTGTAAATTTATATCCAATATTTTGTATCATTTAATAAAAAAAGGTTCAGTCACTGTTAACTGATTAAACCATTCTTCTGGCTATATTGCAGGTACATAGATCACAAATTAGTCAAGGACAGGTGTAATTTATTTATGGGAACTGTAATTCACTTCATGTGAATGCACCCAGGAGAATACTTCTAATAAGTTAAGTGATAGAAAGTTTCCTTACATACCAAAAATAAACTGAGTAGCACTTTTTGTGAAAGAAAGCAGATGACAACTAAGTGGTTTAACAGTGGCTTAATGAAATAGTAGATAGCTTAGTGTACCTCGACTCAGGAAGACCTGAGTTCAAATACAGCCCCATAAATTTACTAGCCTTGCACCTTGGACAAGGCACCTAGGTCAGCCTTTAGTTTCCTCATCTGCAAAATTGGGATAATAATAACACCTACCCTCCTGGCTTGTTCTGAGGATAAAATGAAATAATATTTGTAAAATGTTTTCCAAAACTTAAAGTGCTATATAAATGTTATTATTAACAAACTTTTGTAGTAGTAGCAGTAGTGGTAGCAGTAGTAGTAGTAGTAGTAATAGATAATATTTATATAATGTTTACTATGTGCTAAGCACTTTACAATTATCTCATTTGATCCTCAAAACAACCCTAAGAAGCAGATGCTTTTATTCTCTTAATTTTGCTAATGGAGAAACCAAGACAGACTTAAGTGACTTGTCCAAGGTCACAGAGCTAGAAAGTTTCTAAGGCTATATTTAAACTTAGGTCTTCCTGATTAGAGCTCGGAGCTCTATCTACTACACCACCTCGCTAGCTCTATAACACGAAAGTAATGCAGTATCACTGTACTGTAATAAGCAATGAATATGAGAAATTCAGAGAAACAATGGAAGATAAATATGAGGCCATTTAGGACACAGAAATATGAGCCAGAAAAAATTATATATACAATGATTACAGTAATGTAAATGAAAACAATATTTAAAAGCAAATGAACTGAAATTAAAGGCCAACACACTAGTCACCAAGGATAAGTAATGAAACACATCTCTCTCCACAAATGGGGATTAAACTATCAGATGTAATTGCTCTGGTATATTTCATTTAACTAGTGTTCTTTTTGACAAAGGAAGGCATTATTGGTTGAAGACAGAGGGAGAGAGGTTGACATCAGGAAATGTCAGTGGTACTTAAAAAAATTAACAAAACCAAAAAAAAAATGAAGTCCTCATGTAGGTTTTGCCTAATTTCCAAGATTCTCCACTTTAACTATGAATAATGAATAGGAAAATTTTAGAATTAATTCAGAAGGGAGGACCAAAATTCATATCCAATTCATATCCAATCTTCAAATAAATTCCCTAATATATTCAATATCCAAGCAAAGTAGACAATTTTCATCAAAATAATTTAATTTATATCTGGCATCCAGTGAAATCTCCTATTTGCAATATTAAAAGATATCAATAGACTCAAGCTTCAGAAATAGGTCGTGGTGTATATTCTTACTGCTACATGAGGTATCAATCATTCTGTCAAGAGAAACTAAATTATTTGGCTAATACATAAATAGCATAGGATCTAAATTTTTGCACTCTGAATCATTTGTTTAATGAGTCAACAGAATATTTCTTGAGTTTTAGAATTAAAAGAAAATAATTGATGTTCAAAACTCTTCTAAACATCCTCCTTTGTTGTTTGATTATAGCCAGAAGGTGGCTGTGCCAGTAAAGTGCTAACTCTGAAAGTTCTTTGGAAAGTCTTCGTGTGTGGAGCAAATGGATAACATGTCATGGCTATTACCCAAGGTATGGTCTAGCTAAGTTCAGGAACTTAGCCACAGGTTCATGGCAGGATAATGAGTTTCGTGGTCATGGCAATTCTGTAAAGAGCTCCTATCTGAGTCTATGGAGGACTATCCATACCAGTAAAAATTACAGATCATTGAAATACAGTAGTTTAAAGGTCTTCAGCTTAGAAACTACAAATGTAGTGGAATGGCCCAGCATCGTCAGTCTTTTGGAGGAATGTGTACATGAGCATGCGTATGTGTACGTTCAATAATTTAACTCCTGGATTTCAGTTGTCAACATTTTTAAGAGGTCAAAACTACAAATTCACAATCATGGTTATATTGCAATAGATGACATATGACATATGTTTACTTGCCACTGGAAGATGGGCAAGTCTCTTAACCATTCTGAATCTGCTTCCTCCTTTATGGAATGTGAATAATACCATCATTATTTGCCTTACAAGGTTGTTGCAAAGATCAAATGAGATATGAGATAAAGCATGTTAATGAACTACCTTCGAAACCTTTAAATATTATGTAAACACAAGTTATTATTATTCATGAGGAATGCAAAGAATCTGTTACTTCTAAATGGATTTGTCTCTCACTGGTAGCACTAAAAATATGAAAGATAGCTTTAAGGCCACAATATGTTCAGAGCCAGCTGAATGGAAATGCATTTTAGCTGTCGTGTGTGGAGCACATGGGACACCAAAGAGGTTGTACTGTTTGCCAAATACAGAAAGAAAAAATTTTTTTTAATTTAAACCAAAGAAGCTTTCCATAGTTATCTGGCAATACAGCTTCTAAATAAACTATCTTAATTCAATTCACATGTGCAAGGGTGGATCATTTAAAGCAGGATGTGTTTTAAGAAAAAACATCAAGCCAATTCATTAGGTAGATAAAAAGTATAAACCAGTACCTAGTGGGGTGGGGGAAGAAGTAAATCACACAAACACAGATATCAAGATATCAAGAATAAGCAGCATGATATAATGGATAAAGAGGACAAAATTTGAAATCAAAAGATTGTATATTCCAAAAGCTGCAACCAACTTATGTAGTCATGGGCCTAACTTAACCTATACTAGCCTCATCTTTCTCATCTGTAAGATAGGGTAAAAATACTTGCACAAACAGTATAGAAAGCATTAATGTGGGGAAAGCACTTTGCAAACCTTAACTCTTTTAATGTGATTGTTTTGTATTATTGTTATTGTATGAGGAGTAGGAGGAGGTCAATTGAGTCAATTAATGAATTACCACATTCCACTTAAAGTAAATTCTATCCCAATAACAGGTTAGAATACTTCTCAACTAAAATAATTAATCATAGGTCTGAGGTTGTTAAATCATTCTGAGTGTCCAGGGAAGGCCTTTTCAGAATATTTTTAGACACATGAAAAGAAATAATTTAGGATTACAAAGGAATATATGGAAATATAGCTACCAAAATATTTTCAAAATAAATTCATAAATTCTAGGTTAAGAATCTCTGCTTTACACTGAATGTAAAAAAAGTCCTTGATTAATTTAAATGTCCCTGAAAGCCACAGGTTGAATGAGAGTGATGCTGCATAGGAAGTGTGTTCAGATTGACTGAGGAAGTCTGGTGGTCATGCCCTGTGGTACACAACATATTCAGAAATAAACTCATTATCTTAGCCTCAAGTCTTTTTCTCCTCCTAATTTTCCTATTACTGTTAGGGCACCACATCCTCACAGTCAAAAAGACTTACAACCAAGGTGTGACTCTCAACTTTTCACTCTCTCATCCCTCATATCCAACCAGTTAATAAGTAACAACTAATGTATACTGCCCCTTCTCTCCCTTGACTGTGCCACCCCTCCACCATGCCAGCTCTCATCCTCTCACATCCGGACTATTTTATTAGCTTGCTGGTTGGTCTCACTGCTTCAGTTCTTCTCACTTTAGTCCATCATACATTCAGTTGTCAAACTGACCCTCCCCCCCCAAATTGTACATCTATGACTGTCTCCAACTTTAGGTCAGAGTTTCTTAAGCCACTGTGGGGTTAGAAAAACAAGTTCTGAGTCAGGAGAAGGAATCAGTTTGGGGAGCAGGGGGTTCTTGGTTTCCTCCTTCCCCAACCACCTTGGCTAGAAGGGCTTCTTAAACTTTTCCGTGTTTTGGCAGCTTGTTAGTGTTGCATGGCCTGAGGGTATGCACAGTGCAAAGTGAACATGTTCTATGTACAGAACCATGGAGAAGCTGCTGATGCAAGCAGGCAAGCTCTGACTTACAAACACCTCGTTGTGAGTTCAGAAACCTTTTACTAGTGGCCAAATTTTTCACAACCCCATATGGGGTTGTGACCCACAATTTAAGAAGCACTGGGCTAGAGAAGACCTTTGGAAACGTCAAGAGGCAGGAAGGAGCTTTCTAGCAGTAGCCCCATAATACCTAACAGAATTTCCTAGGACAGACCGGCCTCAGTAAGGAAAGGTAGACTGAAGGTTCTAGAAGGGGCCCAGCAAAAGAACTGAACTGTATTTAAGGGTTACTTCATAAAAACCCACAGCAAAACAGACAAAAGGACTCTGAGCAACCAGCAGTGGTGTCTTATCCCTTTGCAACATATGGGCTTTAAATCTGAGTCCACTTTTCGCTAAACTATGTTTGCATCTGTGGGAGAATGTGGCACAGACTTAGGGGGAGGGTTATTTTGTACCACTTATTTTTATACCATTTTAGTCAAAGCCCCTAACTAAAAGCTAATTAATTCTGGCTAACTGATATCAACTCATTATCATGGAGGCAGGCTTACCTGCGACAGCTTTAGAGCATTAGAAAAGCACCCCCAGTCCCTCAAAAACACTGAGGAGAGATTGGTAGCCTAGCTCTGGGGAACCAAACTGCCAGTGCACGCAGAGGGTTGGGAAAGCAGTTTGTAGAATACTTGCAACAACTCATTCTTATGTAGAATAATTCCTTACACAAAACAAAGTCATTCATTCTGTCCTTTTACTGATGCAGACACAAATTTCAAGAACCTATATATATAAGAAGAAATGGAGTAGCTATGGGTAATCAGAAATACTACAAAATAAATTTCAGTGGATTTTCAAAACAAATGCAATGAAATATATTCTTTTTTTTAAATTTTATTTTAGTTTGCATCATTCATTTCCACAAGATTTTGAGTTACGTATTTTCTCCCCCTCTTTCCCCCCACCCACCACCCCAAAGCAGCCATCCCAGTGTGTCCCCCCTCCCCCAGTCTATTCTCTCCTATGTCACTTTTTGGTAGGGCAGGATGGATCTCCCAACCCCAGTGCCTGTATATCTCAAGTTCCAGTTGGATGTAGTCAATAATAACAATAATAAAAATAATTGCATAGATAGATAGATAGACAGATAGATAGATAGA
>CM053587.1:76621439-76637267 GCA_028646515.1 Pseudochirops corinnae
GCGGGCGGGAAGCTACAACGTGGAGGCGGGTGCAAAACCTCCACCTTTCGCTTTTCCGCTCTGGAGGCCTTTTGGCCGGACTGCTTATCTCCCCCTTTCACAATCCCCACTCGCACAGCTGGTGCTAATCCCTCACCTGAGAGCTTTCTCTGCACCTCCTGCCTGGCCGCCCCCAGGGCACAGCGGCTTCAGGCCAGGCTGGTTTCGGTTGGCAGTGCTGATATGGTTCCTCGTAGCCAAGCTGACTTTAGTGGGAAGTAACCTTGTGTGCGTTTTGGAGTTGTAGGTTTGGTTTAGAGTCCTATTTTATGGGTATTTTGGGGTGGCTATGTGAGAGCTGCGATGCGTTGCTGCTGCTACGCCGCCATCTTGGCTCCGCCCCCATAGGTGCTGTTTTTACCACCATTTTACAGATAAGGAAACTGAGACAGAAATTAAATGACTTATCCAGGGTCACATAGCTAGTAAATAGCTGAGGCTGGATTTGGACTCATTGAACCATTGATCCACCTGTTCAATTGTTCAGTCATGTCTGACTCTTCAGGACCCTGATTAGGTTTTTTTTTTTTCCTTTTCTTTCTTTTTTTTTTTGGCAAAGATATTGAACTGATTTGCCATTTCCTTTTCCAGCTCATTTTACAGATATGGAAACTGAGGCAAACAGGTGACTTGCTCAGGGTGGCACAGGTAGTATGTGAGGTTGGATTTGAGTCCAAGTCTTCCTGACTTCAGGCCTGGCCTCCCCTAGCTGCCCATTGAGTCACTTGCCCACTCCTAAATGTGACTGTTTGCGTGTGAACTCAACCAGTCTGCTACCATATAGCAGGTAGATTCTGACTTAACTATCTAAATGAGATGTCTGCTTAAGTTTTATCTGAGGAGCCCATTAACATTTAGAAAAATTAGTGTGAAGATCTCAAGGGCTGAATTTCAATGCATGCTAAGAATTATTTATCCTTTCCATTTCATTGAGACTTAGAGAGATAACTCTCCTTTTCTGGAGGAACCAGAGGTCTTGAGAAGGGTGGTGGCACTTTGCTTAGATGAAGGGCCATAGGAGGAAAGAAAGAAACAATTAGTTGTTAATTTATTATTTTCTTTAATTTTTAATTTTATTTTATTATTATTTCATTTAATTATGTGCCAGGCACTGTACTAAGTGCTTTACAATTTTCACTTTTGATCCTCACAACAACCCTGGGAGGTGGGTGCTATTATCATCCCCGTTTATAGTTGAGGAAGATGAGGCAATCAGGTAATGAGTGACTTGCCCACGGTCACACAGCTAGAAGTGTCTGAGGCCAGATTTAAGTCTAGGCCTTCCTTACTCAGGACCCATTACTCTATCTGTATAGTTCTGGGGAAGCAGAAGAGTAGAAGGAATGGGAAAGGATCCCAAAGAAATGAAGGAGGTCTCTGCCCTTGGGCTGGAGGTGTGGTGCCATTGACTTAAATCTGGAGCTTCAGCCACATATCAGAGGGTGGAATTTGACCTTGACAATGCATTTCCATGAGACATAGCCTTGACAGAAAGCTTCTGGAAGGCATCCTGCCTTGGAGCTGCCAAGATACAGGTTCCAAGTTGGCACAACTAGACTCTGACTAACTGGGAAAAATTAACCAATGAGAACGAAGTGACCTTACATCACCCATCAAAATTCCCTGCAGAACTTTTCATGCCCTAGAGAGAAACATTGTCCAGAGAGAAGGTGCTGGTTGGAACATGGCTGCTTGGTCACTGCTTATTGACCTTGAAAGAAGAAGCATCTTAATATTAATCAAAAGCTATGGATGACTTGTCTGAATCCTAATATTTCTAGGTGTTACTGTTGTTGAATACACTTAGCAACACACACACACACACACAAACACACACACACACACACACACGTACATTTTTTAAAGTGTGTCCTTTAGTGGACAAATTCAGAATTTTTGCTTTGGTCCGTGCATTCCCAGTACATCATAAAGGTTCTGGCACATAACAGGTATTCAGCCAATGAATAATCAATGGCAATGACTATTGCCAGTAGCCATACTATGTACTAGCAATACAAACAAAGGGCAAAAAGACAACCCCTACCCTCAAGGAGCTTACATTCTGATGAAGGAGACAACGCATGGGTTTAACTTTCACGTGTCAGGCACTTTACAATTATTATCTCTTTTGATTTTCACAAGAACCCTGGGAGGTGAATGCTATTATTTTCCTCATTTTACAGATGGGAAAACTGAGGCAAGTAGGGGTTAAGTGACTTGCCCAGGGTCACACAGCTAGTAGGTGTCTCAGGTCAGATTTGAATTCTGGTCTTCTTGACTCCAGGCCCAATGCTCTATCCACTGTACCACCAGCTGCCACATAAAGGATACATACAAAATATATATGGAAGTTGGAAGGTACCTTTAAGGGGGAAAGGACTAGCAGCTGTTGAATTCTATTGAGTTACAGTGAATTTGCCTTATTTAGGTTAAATCTGCACCAGATTTTCAGTTCAACAACTGGAGAGATGATATATACTGCAGGGTCCTCTAAAAATCTGGACTAAGAAAACCAGGACTAGTACAGTATCCCAAAAGAATAGTGTTGCTATTATCTCCTGATATGATCCCAGATAGATTCCAGAAAGAAAGGATTAACAATCGCTTAAAATGATGGCCCTTCTGTAAGAACACTTGACCTTAGGCAACATGTGTTCTATGACTTAGTGGTTAGACACCATTTCCTTTGAACTTGGAAATACCAATAGATTAGTTGGGCAAATTGAAATCTCTACATTCTGCAGGATTTGAAAAATGGCCCAGATAGGAGAGCATGGCAAGCTACATTGGTCTTAAATATTTCCGACATCTGGAGTCCGACATGGAGTAGAATAGTCTGGGGAATGGATCTGTCAGGCATGGATTACTTAGTCAATTTGTCTTATCTTCTTACAGTGTGTTGAATAGTTCTGTTTTTATACACTTGGTGCCATGTCTGCTCTTCTATGGGCACTTAGAAATATTAACAATGATAATAGCTAAGCAGACGTAAAAGTGGTTATGACGTCTTGATCCAGAAGTAGCCTAACCGCCACACATAATTATAGTGATGGGAATGCCAAGGCATCTATTTAACAATACCCTTTCACAATGTTATGGTGATGGAGGGGCTTTTATCTTGCATATTCCTCTGAAAGAAAGCTAATTAATTCCTGACTTGTGAGGTACATGTTCTTGCTTAAGTCCTCTGGAGAAATTTCCATAACTGGACTCAGTAACTTCATTCCACATAGCCTGCATATTGTAATATAACAATAGTTAGTATTTATATTAGAGCTTAAGTTTTATAAAACGCTTCATGAATATTATTGCATTGATTCCCCACAACAATCCTGAGAGGTAGGTCCTATTATTATCTCCATTTTACAAATGGGGAAACTGATGCTAAGGGGTTAAGTAACCTGTCCAAAGTCATCTATCTAGTAAATATCTGAGGTGGGATTTGATATCAGGTCTGCCTGCCTCTTAAGTCTAGCACTCTATATACTGTGCTGACTCGCTCAGCTATTCAGAATCATAGGATTTGAGAGCAACAAAGGACCTATCTATTCCAAGGGCTCTTGACTGGGTTCTGTGAACTTATTTATAAAATAGTCTGATAACTGTATCTCAATATAATTTTTTGTAATCCTATCTATTTTTATCTAATTCATTTAGCACATTATTTTGAGAAGGGTCCATAGACTTTCTTATTGTTCAGTCATTTAAGTCTTGTCTGACTCTTGGTGACCCCATTTGGGGTTTTCTTGGCAAAGGTACTGGAGTGGTTTGTCATTTCCTTATCCAACTCATTTCATAGATGAGGAAACTGAGGCAAAGAGGGTTAAGTAACTTGCTTAGAATCACACAGGTATAGTAAATGTTTGAGGCTGGATTTGAACTCAGGTCCCCCTGACTCCTGGGCAGGCAATCTATCTACTGTGCCACTGAGCTGCCCATAGGCTTTACCAGGCTGCTAAAAGGTTAGTAACACAAAATAAGGACTCCTTGATCTTAACCTCTTCATTAATTGACCTTTTAGGGAAAATGTGTTCTATATATTTCCAAACAATTTACAGTTAAAAATTTTCAAGATCCATATTCAAAAATTGACTGAGAAGTGTGGAGAATAGAAGATTCTTCTGTGTTTGTTGTTTGTTGTTGTTTAGGAAAAACCATTTGATTTGACAGAGCAAAATGCAGCTTTAAAAGATATTCTTCAACATTATGTCTCTTGTGAATGTTAAGATTATACGAGATTCCTTGTTGGATATAATAAGACATATCAAACAGATACTTGCCAAAGTTGTCTGTTACTGCTGTAGAGGGATTGCTGGCAGATGATGAGAGCCTCCACGTGCTCTACATCATGGGGAGCCTTGCACTGACCAAGTCAAGCCCCAGAAGAGTGACACCTCTTCAGTGAGACCCAAGAACACTCCAAAGAAATCAGCTTGACAGTTCGGGCAGGAAAAAGGAAACAGCAAGTGAATGTTTATTGTACAGAATATGATATGCAGTGGGGTGGGCAGCCTATTAAGGTCCCATCTTGGACTTCCACTGAAGACAGGCAATGAAATGGGCCCAGAAATGAACAGGAGGAAGAGAGAGGGTCAGCCAAACCCTACCAATGGGGATATTGTGTGTTTTTTTCAATGATATCATTCTGTGCCCTGCCACAAAAAATCATATTTCTCACAGCAATATTCTCATTAACAATTACTTTAACAATAATAATAACTTTACAAGCAATTTCAACCATAAGATTATGTTCACTTTAAAACAGATTTTACCTGTTAAGTATAAGAAAATTTGCTCTATTAAGTATAAGAAAATTAAGGCAACTCTGAGAGTCCAGGGCCAATAAAGACTCTTTCCTTACCTTCCTGGTCACCTTTCTACCTGAGTGTCCTCCGTAGACAATCTGATTGGATTCTTCTTTTGTAGGTGGTTCCTTTCATTAAAACACATGGGTTACATCAAGTTCCGCTTGGAGTAGACCATGGGATGAGTACCTATCATGGACCTGAAATTGTTAATGCCCAGGCATTTCTCCACTTCCTCTGTTCCTTAGAGCAGTGATATATGGACATAAATCATGAAACACTGCCATCTTCAAAGAATCATAAATGACCCAGAGGTCGATGGACAGATACATAGTGGTTGTAAATGGACTACAGTCTTCTACCAATGATGGCTAGCATGCCATAGATGATGTAAAACAGTGCTTTTCAAAGTGTGGTCCAAGGACCCTTGGAGGTCTCAGAAACCCCTTTATCAAGTCTACAAAGTCAAAACTATTTTCATAATAATACTAAAATCTTTAAATTTCTAATATGGTATATCCCATATGAAACTTTTAAGATAACTTTTAAGAATGTAAAGGGGATACTGAGACAAAAAAGCTTAAGCACCACCTGAGTAAAAGATACCCTATGGGAAATACACTATTGGAGAAAGTTGGGGGCCAGTTGCATAGTTAGATTAAGAAATAACATATAGAAAACCCTAGCACTGCATAGACATCTCCCCCAAAGCAAAAAGAACTAGAGGAAGGTCTTCAGTGCATTGAGTGTATCCTCTACAGAGTAGCTATGGGAAAACATGGCCACAAACTACAGAGAATGAGGAGGCATGGATGGGCTGTGACCTTTATGTTTAGACATGGGAAGTCATGAATTTATTGAATCGTGGAATCATAGAAGGTCAGAAAATTGGAAGAGAGATCCAATATCATCTAGTCCAGCCTGAACCTGAGGAAGAATCTCCTTTATATCACACTTCATTATTGGCTAAGGGACTTTGCCTCTGCTTTAGAAAGATAACTAGTAGCTATCACCACCTTAGTCTTAACTATCCATGCTTCTCTTAACGTAACTTGAGATTATGTTGCTTTTTTACTTCCCCAGTACAATATTAATTCATATTGAGCTTGCAGTCCAATAGAAGACCCTTCTATCTTATTCGTAGGAGCTACCTTCTAAACACATCTCCCTCATCTTGTTTGTGAAATTAACAACTGAAGAAATACCTTCCAGCTCATGGAGCTGAATCCCAGAGTATATATATTTGGAAGTATTTGTTGCCACATTTCTAAGTCGATTATACTCATCATGCCCACTTTTCTATCATTCTTGTTCTCTGCCTTGGCCCTGCCTACATGGTTTTCTGGGAAGCAAAGGAATAATGATTTCGAGATTTTAATTCATCCCACTTACAATAAATTTAGTTTCCTGTTGTCCAGCATGGTAGACTGGTTTATATTCCTTAGTCTGGAACTTCATATAATAGTGAGAGAAATATAGCAGAATGGTAACTATAGGGGAAAGAGTCGTGGCAGGGATTCACTCTGTCACTAACTGTATATCCTTGGGCAAATCACTTTTCTTTGGACTGTTTCCCAGCACCAAAGGGGCATGAATCTAAGAGATATTCTCTTCTTTCTAAGTTCATGCTCAACGTTAGACTAGTTCAGAGGGCAACTGAAATCTGCACACATTTTGCCAGTAGGAAGAAGATCAATGATATCCTGTCTGGGCAAAGACTTTCTGGCATCCTCCCTGACCTCTCACACATTCTAAATTCTATAAGACTTCTCCAAGGGTTCTCCAAGGAATTTCTGGAGGTCAGGAGGCCCAGGCTCTTTGCCCTTTGCTACTCTCTGAGTGAACAACTGTCCATACCCTGTTGCAATCTCTCCTCCTTGCCTGGGGTGGGGCACATATGTGAGGGGATTAGGAAGGGGAATATTGCAACTCCTCTGTGGAAGGGGGAAGGAACAGACAGGATGAGAAGGGGTCATCCCTACCCTTCCCCACTAGTGTAGCAAGAACATCAGTTATTTTGAAGGAAATTTCCAAGGGACCAGCCAATAGATTCTTTGATTAGTCTTTTGCTGTATTGTTCTGCTCTGAAGAGCAGTTTGTACATCAGCATCCATCAGGACTTCCACTAGTTTCCTCTGGTTTTGCCCTACCCTATCATAATTAGCCATTTTTCAGGACATGCTCCCCATCCCATGTGGAGCAGGAAAAACTCATGTGTAGGGATCCCATCTGCCTGTCACTGACTGGCCTTCACCTTCACTATGGCTTTAGTGAAGGCCCCAATTCAGGTGGGAGAGTTAGACTCTGCTTTTCATCAACCCAACACAACTCTGGAGATTTTGAGTGGTTTTATCAATGTTTCAGGTTTTCTTCTTAAAACAGTATAAGGATGGAGTTGATTTATTCAACCAAACCACTGCATCCCACTTAAAGCAATTGATAAGATGCCTAATCAATTAATTGCAATCATGACTTTGCAAGAAGATCAGCAAAGAAACTATATGCCTAAGGGGAAATTCTTGAGCACCCCACTAATGGGAGAAAAAGACTCCCAGAAATCAGGAGTTCTGAGTTAGCCCTTTGCCATTTGTCCTTGACAAGTTTGAGCACAGTTTCCCTTCTACTCTGTGCACTCATAGGAGAGTAAATCACAGACTAGAGAGGTAGGTGGGGGGACACATGTTTATACTGACTGTTACCTCTATCTGTTGTTGTTGTTTGTCCTTAGTTCTCCGAAGACGACCAACAATGTCAGGAAAGTGATGTCTTCACTTGCAAGTGAATTGGATTTAAGTGAGGCAGGGCTCTGTAAAGTTACCAGCCTTACTCTCTCCTCTGGAATCCAGTGGAAAGACATAGATCAGGACAGCTGGAGATGGCCCCTGATGAAGTGGGAGACCTTAGTCTTTTTAAGTTAAGGTCTTTCCTGGGTCTCAGTTTGTCTGAGACAAAGCCCATTCATTGATTAAGGTTAGGTAAGAAATGAGGCAAAAAAAATGTCTCTTTTACCTATTAAAAAAAAAAAAAAGGAAAAAAAAATCAATCTGGGAGGGGAAGACCCTCAGGGTTTCTGGCCAGAACAGAAACAAAAGCTATTTATACTCCACTTATATCTAAAACCTACTAAAAGATGGTCGATTAAAATGATTCTCAAATCGTAATCTTTGGAGCAATTTTACTAGTGGGGGCTTGGGCCAAGGGCATTAGAGAATCTCACTCAAATCCTCAGAGCTGACTCTCAAACCCAGAGGAGGAGTCTTGCTCTGGACTAGAGTCCCCTTTATGAGGAGAAGAATTGGGATAAAGGTCCTCACAGCTTACAGGGGCCAAGAAGTTGTGTTTTGCAAAAAGGAAGTCTTTGGGGGCTAATGAGTTCTTAGCTTGAAATAAGCATTTTTGAAGCATCCTAATAATTCAGTTTCACTTTTTTAGTTTGAAAATTAGTTTTCCTAATCCTACTGTCTTAGAACGTACAGAACAAGTTCCTAAGGGAGTCACTAAAAAACGTGCACACCTGCGTCTGTACTCCCAGGCAAGCTGCTAGAATTCTTTGCCGTACTCTTTAGGGCCAGAGTACTAGAATCAGGTCATTATAAAACTGGTCCCTTTTCTCCACTTAATGAGGCTTTCTTGAATTACAAGGCACATTTTTCAGGTTTTGTGTTTGGTAACAAAAGCTGAATCAGGGGTTTATAATTTTTGGAAAATGTTGAGAAAAGTTGCTCTTTGGAAGTTTTTCCCTTCAATTATTTCCTCACTTCCCTTCCACACATTAGAGAGACTCTTCTCCAGGGAGCTGTGAGAGCTCATGTCTTGATTGAATGAATGATTGATTGTATAGTGCAGTGGAGTATACTTGCATCTGTACCTGTTGTATCATCTTTGATAGAATGTAAACTTCCTGAGGACAGGGATGATTTTGTGTTTGTCTTTGCATCCTCAGAACTTAACACAATGTCTAATACTTAGAAGATGCCAAATAAATGCTTGTTGGTTGATATACACACTACATTTGGAGTCAGAGAACTTAGATTCAGATTATGACTTTTCTACTTACTATCAATGTGAACTTGGAAAGTTACTTGGCCCATCCTCATCTCCCAGGCTTCCTTTAAGTCCCAAGTAAAATCCCACCTCTCCAGGGAAGCCTTCCCCAACCCTTCTTAGTTCTAATGCTTTCCCTATTTCCTATTTATTTTGCATATAGCTTGCTTTCATTTATTTGTTTGCATGTTCTCTTCCCCCATTAGATTGTAAGTTCCTTGAGGGAAAGGACTATCTTTTCTTCTTTTTATATTCCCAACATTTAGCACAGAGCCTGGCGCATAGTAGGCACTTGATAAATGTTTATTGGTTTATTTGATTTTTTAATCTATAAAATAAGAGGGTTAGATGAAGTCTAACATCTTCCCTTCCAATTCTAACTCTATGAATCCTATGACTCAGTGGTACAATTGGTACCATTATTGGTAGATAATTGGTGCCAGTGGTACAATTATCTTAGAGTAATAGGACTTGAATCTAAACCTTGACTCTGCTATGATCTCTGTGATCTTGGGCAAGTCATTTTAGGTCTCAGTTTCCTCATATATAAAATGAGAGGGTTGGATTAGTTGACCACTGAAGCCATGTGTAGCTAGAGATCTATGATCTTATGAATTTTGAAGGAAATGTTGACTCAAATTCAAGCATTTGTATGTGTAAATCTTTGCTCAGTTTTATCCTTTATTACCATTTGCAGTACTGTTTGTGAACTCGGACTGTTTTATAAAATTATATTGGTATTTGTCCAAATGTTATATAAAAAGGAACACAGTGTCTCAAGGGAACTTGGATGAATGGTGAAATCATTTGAAATGGAACTTTCAAAAGGACTTTAAAGAATCATCAGACTGAGTTGAACAAAGTGGATAGTATGTAAAAAGAGAGTAACCAATAGCACTCAGCTGAACAAAAGAATTCAGCAGCTTTGGAAGGCAGAATGATGGAGCTGCTGCCATTTTCTGGTTGTATTATGCATTAGCTTTTTAGACACAATAAAAGTAGGTTCCTTCTAGTTCCTAGAAGCATATTTAAGATCTAAGCTGAGCAATGAGAATTCTAGAATGTCTTCAACAATGAACATAAAGACCAAAGAGTATTTGTGAAAATCATAGTGATTACTAGAAATTACTAACAGAAATTTCAGGAAGTCCAGAGGCTTTGGGGGTAATCTGTTCTTCTTGTTGTTGTCTGTCCTTCATTCTTAAAGAGGACTAATGACATCAGGAAAGTGATGTCTTGACTTGCAAGTGAGTTGGATTTCAGTGAGGTAGGGCTGTGCAAAGTCACCAGCCTCACTTTCTTCTCCAGAGCCATGGGTCTAGGGACCAGATATTCATCAGGATGATTGGAGATGGCTCCCAATGAAGTGGGAGAACTTGGCCTTTTTAAGCTCAGGTGTTTCCCAGCTCTAAGTCTGTCTGAGGCAACACCTATTCAGTAAATCAAGCAGAAAGCAGTTGACATTTGGATCAACTCATTTGAATGAAGGAGACAAAAAGAGCCCAACATGTTGAACTCTTTCCCTTCTTACCACTTTCTATTTCTCCCCTTAGCCCTTAGCACATCCTTCCTAGTTTGAGGATTATCTGATAATTCATTAATTTACTGAACAAAAATTGATTAAGCACTTACTATGGAGAGAACACTGTGATCTTAAGTATTGGGGGGATGTAAAATTTATATGATACCATCCCTGTTTTACAGTCTTATGGGGGAAGATTAAGACACAAATGCAAATAACTCAGATAGTATATGATAGAACTACACAAAAATACAATGTGAACACTAAGGGTAGACTTTTCTTACTTAACAAGGGAAGGTTTCATGAGAGAAGCAGCATTTGAGATGGACTAGAAAATGACAGGTAGGTGAAGAAGGAAGGTAAAGACATTTTAGGCCTAGCAAAGAATAAGCCAAAGAATGGAGGTGAGAAAAGACAGGCATATTCATGAGGCAGAGAGAAATACATTTTGGATGAACCACAGAGAGGTGAATATCATGAGGTGATTCACGAGAAGTGAATATCATGAGATAAGACTGGAAATCAGGATGGAGTCAGATTGTAGAAGTACTTGACCATTTAAGTCCAAGGACCAAGGACTAAGTTTATACTTTATGGGTAGGCAATAGAGAGCCTTTTTTTTAGGATAGCTAGTTGGCACGGTTCATAGAGTGTCAGGCCTAGAGTCAGGAAGAACTGAGTTCAAAAACTTATTAGCTGTGTCACCCTGGAAAGTTACTTAATCCTGTTTGTCTCAGTTTCCTCATCTGTAAAATTAACTGGAGAAATGACAGACCACTCCAGTATCTCTGCCAAGAAAGCCCCAAATAGGATCACAGAGAGTTGGACATGACTGAAAACAACTGAATAACAATAATAATAATAGAGAGCCAGTGAAGGTTTTTGAGCCTAGGAGGGACACAACTAAATATAGGTGTAATTAGGGAGAGCCTTTTCTGGTTATTCCTGATTAAAGGATACTCCATGGATCATACTAACACCTGGGCCCTTTCTAGTTGTATATCCACCTTGGTTCTTTCCATGGGCCACACATGCTGACTCAGTGCTGAAAGACTTGATACAACAATGTGCAGGGAGTCCTTTGGTACCTGTGGTGATGACAAGAGAGGGTCATTACTTCAGACAAGACTTCCCACTGAGGCAAGAAGAACTGCATACTAAAGAGACTTCAAAAGGGAGTTATTCTACTATCTAGACCTATCTTTCCCTAATGATAATAATAAGAGTAATAGCAACAATTAGAGAAGGAAATGACAAATCTCTCCAGTATCTTGGCCAAGAAAACTCCAAGTAGGGTCATGAAGAGTCAGACAGGGCTGCAAAATGATGGAACAACAACAGCAACAAAAATAATACTTGGTATTTCCATAGTATGTTAGGATTTGCAAAATATTTTACATATTGCCTCATTAGATCCTCTAAGGATCTGTTTTCCCATCAATTCAATATTCTCATCACCTGCCAAGAGTTTCAGGATTCTTTAAGCCCTTCCTAGAGATCAGAGAGGACACTACATCAGACTGCTCAAGCATGACAGCCAGTATATGCTCTGACCTAGAGTTTGACAGAAGATCATCAATCCCAGCTACCTCTCTTGCTTTGTACCTTTTTACTGAGCAAATGGTAACTCTGAGATGTGCAGTTCCAGTTTTGGAGGCAACTTTGAATTGGAAAGGCTAGAAACCCTTGGTCTCTTTATAGTTAAAGCTAACTGGCAGCTGGAGGAGTTCCTGCATCAAAGAAGAGTTCAACTCTTTCTTTAGCTTTCCAGCAAACATGGACTTTGAGGAAACAATGCAGAGCCAAGTCATAGGTGATATGATAATTTGGTAGTGCTAAGAGTTATAGTGGTAGAAATGGGGATGAAGGACTGGGGTTGAGATGTTCAGGGGATGAAGATGAGTTTCTATTATTTGCAAAGACTGTTAGGGTTTGCTTTTGAAGGTTTGATGCTTTTTTCAAATGTGATTTGTCTTCTTGGCTTTGAGCACCCTGCATTTCACATTCCGGCTGGTGTGTGCACATAGTTAAAATACCTGTGCTCTTATTTAATGAGGTTTCCTACTTCCACCAAGGACACGCTTAAAAAGGGAATTAAGCCAATCATTCTCAGAAGGTAACCGAGGCAGACAGAAATAGCTATGCATCTGGGCACATAGGCTATCATTGACCAGTTTCTTCATTCTTGATTCTCTCCCCATTTTATACACTGTCTGTAAGACTTGTTTAATAAAGAGACTATCTCCCCAAGATCCCAGGATTTGGTTGTGATGTCTTTTATTCTAATTTTGCCTTTGCTCTTGACTCTTTGATTGGCCTGTTCTTAGGGTTTGCTATTGAATGTTTGATGCTTTTTTCAAACTGAGTCTGTATTCTTGGTTTTGAGTGCCCTGCATTTCACATTCTGCTATTGTGAATACATAGTTAAAATACCTGTGTTGTTATTTAATGAGGTCCCTCATTTCTACCAAAGATACACCTTGAGAGAAAGGGAATTAGGACAATTATTCTCAAAAGGTAGTAGTAGGCAGTCAGAAATATCTACACATCTGGGCACATAGGTTCTTGTGTTTTCAAAACCCCTGGGCAGGCTGCTAACTTGTGGATATGGACACACATGACCCAACCAAGAGAATCAAGCCCCCTAGATGCTTCCTCCAGATAAGACATCCCAGTAGATCACACTGGTGGAGACAGAATAAAAGGCACCTTAGGACCCTATATCACCGCAGCCATACCTACACTAATGTTAAAAATTCTTTCCACTCTTTCTTCCCCGCTCCTTTTACTCCCTATTTAACTATTCTCTTGGTTTTGGCAGAATCATTGGCCCAATCTGAGAAGCAGCAGTAATGTTTCCTAACTCCTTATTCCTTTACCTAGACCCATTAATTAAATCCTGGAAGTACAAGTGAGTTTCCCTGATGAGTCTCTGCACTTAACCCCAGTCATGCTCCCTATACTGTTACACAAAATGTCAGTCTGCTATCAATAAAGAAGGGATCCGTGTAGCGATAGTGTGGTGTGATGGATGGCATACTGGCCCTAATATAAAAAGACCTGGGTTTGAATCTCAGCTCTGTTTCTCAGAATTATAACTAGGATAGGGCAGTTGGTGCTTTGTTCTTATTCATTTTTCAGTTGTGTCCCAATCTTCATGACATCATTTGGGGTTTTCTTGGCAGACTTCTGTAGTGGATTGCCATTTCCTTCTCCAGTTCATTTTACAAATGAGGAAACTGAAGCAAACAGGGTTAAGTGACTTGCCCAGGGTCACACAGCCAGTAAGTGTCTGGAGCCTGATTTGAACTTAAGATGAGTCTTCCTGACTTCAGGCATGGCATTCTCTTCAATGCACTACCTGGCTTTAGGCATTGACATCTGGGTGACATTCTTCCTCCTTTGGAGGGAAGGTACTTCTCATTGCAGCCCAGAGACTGCCTCCCCACACTTCATGGTACTTGGCTGGCCTGTAACACCCCTATCACCCTTCTTTCCAAGTCAAGCCTTAGGGAAGGTGTTGAGAACTGGGTCTCAGTCTATCAGAAGAAAGAGGGCAGTGATACTGAACTTCTGGGCCACCTCTCTGGGTCTCATTTCCTTCATAAATAAAATAAAGGGCTCTCACTAGATGATCTTTAGGTCTCTTGACTCTAAACTATGTAATTATAGCTGGAATTTGTATGATACTTTCAGGTTTACAAAGCATTTCACAAATATTATCTCATTTTATTTTCACAATCATCCTGGAAGATAGATGCTATTATTATTATTATTATTCCCATTTTACAGATGAGAAAACCAAGGCTGAAAGAAGCTAAGTGGCTTGTCTAGGATTACAGAGCTAGTGTGTCTGAGGCTGGGTTTAAATTTGGGTCTTTCTGACTCCAGGTCCATTGAGCTATCCATTGTGCCACCTAGCTGCCTACAAAGACAGAAATTGAATTAGAGGCTGTAGTGTGCCATAATAATAGAATGTCAGACTTCTAAAGTATCTCTACAGATACTTACTAGTTGTGTGAACTCAGTTTCTTTATCAGCTGAAAAAAGATAATAAAAGCACCTTGGGCAGCTAGGTAGCACCCAGATAGAGCATCAGGAGTCATGAAGACTCATCTTTATGAGTTCATACTTGGCTTCAGACATTCACTAGCTGTATGACCCTGGGTAAGTCACTTAATCCTGTTTGCCTCAGTTTCCTCATCTATAAAATGAGTTGGAGAAGAAAATGGCCAACCGCTCCAGTGTCATTGGCAACAAAACCTCAAAAAGGGTCATGAAGAATCAAACCACAATAATAATAGCACCTACCTCATAGGCTTGCTGAAAGATCAAGTGGGATAGGATATATAAAATGCTTTGCAAATCCCAAAGAACTAAAGCCAAATCAATGCCAAGAGTGGAGGACAGCTGGCCTCAGAGTCAGGGGATCTGGGGCCAAGTACTACCTCTCTCACATACTGACTGTGTCCTCTCAACTCTCTGATCAATTCTTCCCTACTCTGAGCTGGAGAGAAGCTGGAGGCAGCTTCCTCACCTGGGAGTCTCCTATGTCAATGAAATCCTTGCTCGATGCCCTATTTTGTTATTATTTATCTTGCAGGGTGGTTGTAAAGGTAGGTCAATGTTAGAAGGTCCTACAGGAGAGGTGGGTATAACAAGACCCAGTCTTAATCCACATCTCCCTGGTCTTCATTTTCTAGCAGATAGACCCCAACAAAATCACAGTTCTTCCTTCTGGACCCATTCTAAACCCATGCAGAAAGAGAGGGAGTAGAATTTTGAGTGGTGGCAGGAGGAGGAGGGGGGGTGGAAGGGTAGAAAAGGAGGGGATTTTACTGTCACCATGGCATTATTCTGGTTTCAAGAAAAGTTCAGGATTTCAACGACTTGACCTGAAGTGAGATTGAACCAATGAATCCATGCTAAACCATTGTTCCCCACTGTGACTAAGAACAGCTGCTGACAGAAAGTCTGGAGATATTGGCTTACAAGGGTGTGCTGTGTTTAACAGTAATAACAAGAGCTAACATTTATACAGAACTTGCTATGTTCCAGGCACTGTGCTAAACACTTTGCAAACATTATCTCATTTGACCCTTACAAAAACCTTAGGAGGTAGGTACTATTATAATCCCCATTTTGTTGTTCAGTCTTTTTTCAGTCGTGTCTGACTTTTCATGACCCCATTTGGGGTTTTCTCTCTCCTGGAGTGGTTTGCCATTTCCTTCTCTAGTTCATTTTATAGGAGAGGAAACTGAAGCAAACAGGGTGTATCAGCAATGCAGTATTCACGATGCCTACAGTAACTATAAATATGCTGATATAGTTATTAATCACAAAATAGAACAGGCTCTCTACATAAGAAATATAGATAGTGCATTCATTTAAATACCAGAAGACTGAGTCCCAAAACCA
>CM053587.1:76637767-76695310 GCA_028646515.1 Pseudochirops corinnae
AAAATATATATATGTATATTTGTTAGTATTGTTTACATGCAACTGGGAAATAAGATATACAGGCACTGGGATAGGGAGATCCATCTTGCTCTACCAGAAAGTCAGAAGGGTGGATGTAGGAAAGAGCAGATTGGGGGAGGGGGTATACAGTGGGATCGCTGTTTTGGGGGAGTGGGTAGGGGAAAGACGCGGAGAAAATTTGTAACTCAAAATCTTGTGGAAATCAATGATATAAACTAAAAATAAACAAAAGTTAATTAAAAAGAAAAAAAAGAAAAATTTGTCAATATGTAAACAAAATCTGAAAACATAGGTGTTGTTTCATACCCATGGTCCCCTTTTCTACAAAGAAGGAAAATGGTGCATTTTTTCTTTTCCTATTTGGTGACAACCCTGGTCATTATAATTATATAGTATGTAGTTTTTCTTCTTGTGCTTTTTCTGTTTTCATTTTCATAGTCATGGAGTATTTAGGATCATAGGAACCTTAAAGGCCACTGGGTCCAATTTTCTCATTTTACAGATGAGGAAACTGAGGCACAGAGATGTTAAGTAACTTATACGGGGTCACACAGCTAATAAATGTCTGTGGCAGAATGTGAACCTAGGTCTTCTTAATTCCAAGTCCAATGTTCTATCCACTACAACACATCTTGTTCTGTGTACTTCACTCTACAGAGTTTGTATACATTTTCCCGTACTTTGAATTATTCGTATGCATCATTTCTTTGTTGTTGTTGTTGTTGTTTCAGCTATGTCCGACTCTTCCTGACCCAATTTAGGGTTTTTTTAGAAAAGATACTGGAGGGGCTTGCTATTTCCTTCTCCAATTCATTTTACAGATGAGGAAACTGAGACAAACAGGGTTAAGTGACTTACCCAGAGTCACACAGCTAGTAACTGTCTGAGGCTAGATTTGAATTCAGGAAGATGAGTCTTTTTGACTCCAGGGCTGGCTCTCTCTCCACTGTACTGATTAGCTGCCCTCAGTAACAACAACAAAAACGTCTAGGAACAAAGAGGTGAGAGTTCCACCTCACGGTACTTTTGTTGGACTTTATTTGGAGCATTATACTCAGGTCTGGGTGCCATCATTGAATGAAGGCATTAATTATCTGAAAACTATCCAGAGAAGGGCAGTGAAGATGGGGACAGGCTTGGAATCCGTGCCTTGTAAGGATATGTTGAAGGAAGTAGGCATGTTTTGCTTGGGGTGGAGGAGAGTCTGGAGATGTGTTAACTGCACTGAAGTGTTTTAAGGGCCAGTCTGTCAGGGAGAGATTTGAGTTATTCTGTTTGATCCTCATGGGTCATAACCATCAGCAGCAGGTAGAAATTGTAAAGCAGAAAATGTTGGCTTTGTGTTTGGAAAAACAAAAAATCTTCCCCCCCAAAAAAAACAAAAACCCCTCAACTTCCTACTTATTAGACATCCTCAGAAATTGAATGGGTCGTCTCCAGGGCTTCTCCCTCCTTAGAGGCCCTTGAGTAGAGGCTAGATGACCATTTATTTGATACAGTGAGGGAGGGGTGGCTAGGTGGCACCATAGTGAATAGAGTGTTGGGCCTGGAGTCGGGAAGACTCATCTCTCTGAGTCCAATCTGGTCACAGACATTTACTAGCTGTGTGATCCTGGCAAAGTCACTTAACCCTGCTTGCCTCAGTTTCCTCATCTGTAAAATGAGCTGGAGAAGGAAATGGCAAACCACTCTAGAACATTTGCTAAGAAGACCCCAAATGGGATCTTCGAAGACTCAAAGAGTCAGAAATGACTAAGCAACAGAAGTTTTACCTATCTTAATGCAGCCCAAGATCACATTAGCCTCTTTGTCACATCATATGTTGGAGGCAGGCTGAATTTACAGCATAATGATCATGATAATTCATATTGCACTTTAGGGTTGTGGAGCACTGTGCATATGCTATCTCACTAGACTCTCAACTGCCTAAGAAGTAGGTGCTATTATTATTATTCCCATTTTACAGATAAGGAAAGTAAGGCTGGAAGGAGTCAGGTGACTCCCCCAGGGTTACATAACTAGTGAATCTACTAATGTCCCCAGGTCTTTTTCAAACCAACTCTACCCTTTACCATAATTAATGGATTTGAAGAGATCAGACTTCTAAATAGATAATGTCTCCGATCTCTTTCTCCCTTTAATCTATGGTCCTATAACTTCTACTGTCATTTGATATAATAAGTTGCTGTTGTTCAGTTGTTTCAGTAGTGACTGACTCTTCATGACCCCAATTGGGGTTTTCTTGACAAAGATACTGGAGTGGTTTGCCATTTTTTCTCTAGTTCATTTTATAGATGAGGAAACTGAGGCAAACAGGGTTAAGTGACTTGTCCAGGGTCACACAGCTAGTAAGTGAGGTCAGATTTGACCTGAGGAAGTCTTCCTGACTCCAAGCCCAGTGCTCTGTGCACTATGGCACCACCTAGCTGCCCTGATATTATAATGTAGGTATCTCCATTTAAGAAATGACACAAAGGCACACAGAGCTTTAACAACTTGGCTAAAGTCATGGAGAGGTTCCACAAGAAAGTAAAATGCTAGACTACAATCTCTGCTGCCGTTCAGAGACTCTCTTTAGAATGAAGAAGTACAGTGGAAAGAACGCTGGCTCTAGTGTCAGAGAAGACCTGAGTTCAAATCCAGCATCTGACTCTCTTCTGTTTGTCCTTCATTTTCGAAGAGGACCATGACATCAGGGAATGATGACATGACTTAGCAGTTGACTTTGATTTGAATGAGGGAGGGATGTGCAAGGTCACCAGCCTCACTTTCTCCTCCAGAGCCATCTGGGTCCAGGGACCAGATATTCATCAGGATGACTGGAGACGGCCCAGGATGCAATAGAAGACTCTGGCCCTTTTAGGCAAAGTCTTTTCAGGTTACCTTACTTAGAGTGAGGTAACACTTATTCAGTGAATAGGCTTCTTTAAGAAGTGAGTCAAGCGATGCCCCCTTTAATTAGGAAAAAAAAAATCCAATCATGCTGGAAGGGGAAGATCTTCAGGGTTGCTGTTCCAAAGAGAAAGTTACCATTGACATTCATTCAAAGCCAGGAGGGCCCAAAACATAGCCATTAAATAGAGTTTGGGCAGGGACTTATTGTGGTCCAATCTATGAACTTCAAAGTGAACTGGTTTTAAGGTTTTGCAAAAGAAGACAGAAAGACAGAAAGAAAGAAAGACAGAAAGATAGACAGAAAGAAAGAAAGAAAGAAAGAAAGAAAGAAAGAAAGAAAGAAAGAAAGAGGAAGGAAAGAAGAAAGGAAGGAAGGAAGGAAGGGAGGGAGAGAGGAAGGAAGGAATCTAGCCAGTAAACCCCAAGTTAAGTGGGCAGCTCTGGCCATCAAAATTTACCTTGCTGAAAAGAAGGAGAGGGAGAAGGAGCGGGAGAGGACAAGCTGAGTTACCTAACTAGCTGGGTCAGGCAACTCAGTCTACTCACAGTTTCATTTGATACTTACTATCTGTATGAACTTAAGCCATTACTTAACCTCCCTGGCCCTCAGTCTCCTCATCTGTAAAATGAAGGTTCCAACCTTGATGGTCTCTGAGAACCCTTCCAGATCTAGGTCCATAATACAATGTCCAGTTTTATATCAGTTATCATTCACAAGAGTGAGGCCAAGAGTGGGGAGAAGGCTCATAAGATGGCATTTTACTATCACCTTCCCAGTTGTGTTTTGTTAAATAGACTTATTCTCCCAGCCTACACACATACTAGCATATCATGTCCGCAGAGAGCACCTATCTAGACCCCTTAGATTCTAGGATTGCCCTCAAAGGGTTGGGGTATCCTTTCCAATGCTATTTTTGAGCCCCCATCTGGTGTATTCCCCTAATATCATTTAACCTGCTGATATCCAAGCAATTGACATCAACTCGTTTTTATAAGGGGCAGCTAGGTGATACAGTGGATAGAGCGCCAGGCCTAGACTCAGGAAGACTCCTCTTCCTGAGTTCAAATCCAGCCTCAGACATTTACTAGCTGTGTGACCCAGGGCAAGTCATTCAACCCTGTTTACCTCAGTTCCTCCTTGGTAAAATGAGCTGGAGAAAAAAAAATGGCAAACCACTCCAGTATCTTTGCAAAAAAAAAAAAACCCTAAATGGGGTCATGAAGAGTCAGACATAACTCAAACAAAAAAACAAGTTTTCATAAAGGGATGTTTAATGAAAAGATATATTAGGAACCAAAGTACAGAAATATTCCCCCAAATCAGGGCACACTTTTCCCTCTATCATTCTTCAAAGAAAGAGTGGGTTGAAACTTAAAGTGACTGTTCCAATGGTTGTCTCACCAAGTTTCCTTCCCCACCCCAGTTCTATAGTACATGGTGTTTGGTGTCTCTGTTGCCTATTAGGTCAGCTCCTGGCTGAATCCCACAGTTTTTTCTCTGTTCTTCTCTCCAGGTTTGGCTACCAGAAAACTCAGTTATAGACTCCAGCTTCTGGACCTTGTTCAGATAGTTCTTTTGCTGCTGAAAAAAAGATGTCAGTTTTGTCTCCTACACTCGTTCTCCTAAGAGCAGGAAAGATGGAAATACCACAGAAACAAAAACGGACAGACATTTACCAAGCCCATACTGGGGTCCTAGCTGGAAGGTCCCAAGACCTCTATCCCCATCTGGAGGATTAGAGCATTTTTTTCTCCTCGATCATCATCATCAGAAAAAAGAATGAGATTTGGCCTATTTGTGCTCTTTTCTATACACACTCAGTTCCGTTTCATCAAACAATTAAAAGGTTGTTTTTAACAGGCAATAAACAGACAAGAAAGTCATCCCCTCCAGGACAAGGCCCCTCCATTACATGCCATTATTCACTTTCGGAAATAGGTTTACCAACCATTCAACAAAGGGTAATTGCAGTCAAGGACCCCTGCACATAATCCCAGACCTGAGCCCCAATTAGCCAGTCCTTCCCCATATTTTCACACCCAATTTTAAAATTTTACTTTCATAGGCAAATCAACTGGGGTGCATTTTGAATACATTGCTCATCATGCTCATTTAACTCAGTCCTCTGGGTCATAAGACAGAATCATTGTCCTTTTTCTTATTTCCCTATTGCAATATAGGAACTGGTCTCAGAATGGTCAACGTGGCACCAACGTTATCCTGATCCACATGCAGATACGAGTCACAATCATACAAAGTCCTGTTGCGAATGTCTGAAGGAAAGTTTGCTCGAGTTTACGTAAAGTGGTGAATGGGCTTTATGAAGTACGCTTCCATTAGCTGAATTTAGCTAAACTGAGCTTCAGGGATTGGATGTCACCATTATCAACATGCATCATTGGCTGGCCATGCCTGACGGGTAAGATCAGAGGCAGATGTAATTAGAACTCATTCAGTGCACAGTGCTGTCTCATCTCAGGTTGCACGCTTGAGCATCAAATACTGAAGCATGGGAACACTGTGGGGAGAAGGGAATCTTTAAGTGACATTAAAACGATTAACCTTGGATAGTGTCAAGTGTTAGTGCTCAAAGACAAATTTATTACTATTCTTATGGAAGTGGAAACATCTCTTGCTATTCTGGAAATGTCCACTGTCTCCTGGAATCTGCCTGGATCCACAAAATCCAACCAGAGAGGCTGTACAGTGTGAACTGGTCCTTGAGGGGAGGCCATATCCCAGTTATGAAAGATGTGCCAGATCTAGAGTGAGAGGCCCTGGGTTCACGGTCTGGCATTGCCTCAGTTTCCTTATCTGTAAAAATATAGATAATACCTATGGTCCCTCCCTATCTCACAGTTGTGGGGATCAAATGAGATAAGGGTCAAGGGATAGGGATTGGATTTGTGATTTCATTGATATTAGGAACTCACAATGAGGAAGTTTTCTCTATCAATGCAAGTCAGCACCTTCTGTCCAGATTGTATATTTAGAATTGCACAAAGCACTGAGATTTACTGAGGATGCCACAGACTGTGGGGGGTTAGAGGCATGACTCGAATCCAGATCTTCCTGACTTTGAGGCCAATTCTCCATCCAAACAAGCCAGGCTGCCTCTTTTTAAAAGCACCATATAAATATCAGTTAGCATCACACACAACTTAAAGCTGAACTTTTCCTTCTTTAGACTTGCATTAACAACAGAAGAGGTTTATTTTTTTCCCTCATGCTCAAAGATTTACACAAAGCTGAGGTTGGCTTCATCCTGCCCTAAAATCTCCTTAAGAACCCAAATACACTTAACTTAAAAGGTTTAGGCAAATGGAGTGGCTGTTAAATGTGGGGAAATTACCTCTTTGTTTGTTTTCATCTCCTCAGTTTCCCCCAGGAACCAGACTGAAAAATCTCTCCTGAGCCTTGAAACAGTCTGAGAAGTGCACAGTTGTTGACCCAGAAGGAGCCGACCACACAATGGAAAGGAAGCTGCATTGTCCCGGCTTCTGTTTACTATCAAGGCTCAGTGGGTAAAATGATACACTTGGAGCTGTGGAACTTGTGCCCCTCTCATTAGAAATCTCTGAGAAATCCTCCTAAGTTAGAGCAAATCCAGCTCCTTTCTGTTTTTCCTCTGGTTGAGTATAGGTTTCGGTGATTATATATAATTTCCCAAGTCTGTCTTTATGAATCAAGGAGCTAACCAATTTCCACTAAAAGTCTCCACCAAATCAGATGAATACAGGGTCAGCCGAAAGCCAGCAACCTGAAAATATGCAGTTAAGATCTCCATACTCTCATTTCAGTCAAATGATGATCCGATTGCCTCTGGAAAAAAAAAAAACCCATGCTCTGACAAGGCAGTGATAGGAAACCAAGGCATCTTATGGCTCTTTTGAAAATGAAACCATTTCAAAAAAGAGTAGAGCAATTGAATTCAACTGCTTTTCAAACAGGTAACGTAAAAAGCATATTGTGCTAAGTTGGGACATCAGTTTGACCTTGTGAGGTTTATGTTTCAAACCAAGCTGAAACTTGTTGGTACACTTTTTAGTTGGCATGAAATATACATATATATAATATATATAAACATATGTTTATCTTTTAAAATATTTAAATAAATGTATTATAAATATTATACATATAGATATTTATAAGAAAAAGAAATTTATTCATTTGGAAAATAACTTTTAAAAAGAGTCTCCAAAGGCTTTTTGGATGTCAGCCGGTTCTTACAACACTATGCTAACAAGCTAAGTGTAAATGAATCAGAAACATACGGATTCTGTTTCCCTTTAAATAAATGGGTATTTGGAAACCAGAGGAAAAAGTACTAGGGAATATGCATTGCGTGTAGGATCTAAGCCACAGAGCCATGGGAGTTGAAGAAACATCTGTTGAGTTACAAATGGGCCAAAGTTCCCAACACTTGACCTAGAGGGACATCCCCTCAGACGTTTTACCCAAGAACCTATTTTACCCATCAAAAACCTGTACTTAGTGTGCTGCTAGTCTGCTATATAAAGGAAAAATCTTCATGACCTTACTGGAAATGATTTACTTTGAGAAGTTTATGAGAAAAAAGAAAAAAACCTTATCAGCAGAATATAAGCTCCTTGGAGCCAGGACAGTCTTGCTCTTTGTCTTTGATTTTCTGGACATCTCATACAGCACCTGGTGGAAAATGGAAGTTTAATAAATATTTGCTAGTTGGTTGATCAGGATGGAATCCAGGGGCAGGTGTAATATAATAATAGACTTATCAGATCAGAATTTTATAGTATGAAATACAATCAGGGAGAGGAAAATCAGGATTTGATCTACAGTCTGTCTGAATACGTGTAACAACCAGCTATATATTGCAAGGGTTACAGATGGATAGCAATGTCATTCTTGGCTTGCAGTGAGTAAAAATAAAAGAAAAAACCAAACAGGTTGGTGTCTACCCATAAATAGACCTAAATACAAAGACAATGAAGGTATGTGCTTTCCTGCTTGTGAATGAGTGTATCAATCCTAGGGATCTGCCTAAGTCACAGAGGTGAGTTGTGACTTGCTCAAGGGGCAGGATGGGGGGTGAGTGAGGATATCTTTATTCAGTATGTGTGGGTAATGGGATTATGAGCAACGAGCCTTCCTGACTCCAATCCCAGAACTCTATCCATTGGACCACACTGCCTCTGTAGCTAAACTGAAGAGAAAATATGTCACCGAAACGTTATAGATACAAATCTGTCGTTCAGTTGTTTCAGTCATGTCTGACTCTTCATGATCCTATTTGAGGCTTTCTTAGGAATGGGGTAATTTGCCATTAAGTCCTTCCCCAACCCCATTTTACAAACGAGGAAACCAAGGCAAACAGGACTAAGTGACTTGCCCACGGTCACATGGCCAGCAAGTATCTGAGACCTGATTTGAACTCAGGTCTTCTTGCCTCCAGGCCTAGATTTCTATCTGCTATACCACCTAAGTCTTCCAGTACAAGTTTAAGGAGATTCTCTTCCCCAGGAGAACTGGCCTTCCCTGCTTAAATGGGAATGAGAATGTCAAAGCATACTTCTACATATTCATTTAAGCAGTTAGTCATAAAAAAACATGTTATGCGTAAGACATGGAGGAGGGGAATATAAAACTAAATAAGGTGTAGTCCTTGCCCTAAAGGAACTCACAATATATTGAATGAATGAATGACAGGCAAAACACTTGTTAAGCTCCTATCGTACACTAAGTACTCTACAGTCTATACTGGAGTAGGGAGCCTGTAGCCGGTAAGGCCACATGTAGCCCTCTAGGTCCTCAAGTATGGCCTTTTGACTGAGTCCAAGTTTTATAGAGCAAATCCTTTTATTACAGGGATTTGTTCTGTAAAACTTGGACTCAGTCAAAAGGCTGTACCCGAGGACTTAGAAGGCCACATGTGGCCTCAAGGTCACAGGTTCCCCACCCTTGGTCTATCACATACCACCAGATATTTATTTAGTTAAGGGTTTTTTTTTTTTAAGTTTTCTGCTACTCTTTATCTTTTCAGCTGTATTGGCTATTTACTATTGCCCTAGTGATAAACATCTTCCCTCTCTCTTACCCCCCCAAAAACAGGTTAACTTCTCTGAAATACAAAGGAAGAAATAGGACCCTCCTGATCCATTCTTTCACAAAACTGAAGAAATGACAAGGCCTCAGAGAGACTGGTTAGTCCAATTCCCTCATTCTACAAAACAGCAAAGAAATAGTGAAGCAAAACAGAAAGGACTTGCTTACTGTCCAGCAATTGAAAGATCTGCAATTAGAACCAGGTCTCCTGCTACGCTGTGCCTCTCTCCTGAGAAAAGAGTCCGAGGAGGATAAAATGTGGGTTGGAGGTCAAATTAATCAACCCAATAGCCTACTGGCAAAATGGTGACAAGGCACAGCTTATCAAGAAAGTCACCTAAGAGCCTCCTGGTTGCCACTGGGTACTCTTCCCTGTCCCAGGATGTCCCTAAACCAGTTCAGTCTCTTGTTTACCATCTGTCCTTGCTCCTTCAAGTATCCCCTGTCTCCAGGCCCTTCCTCTGAATCTCTCTGTTCTTTGAATGGAATCCCAATTCAGATTTGACATCAGCAAGCTTGGCTCTCACTTCAACCAAAGTACATGCTAGACTATCCTCCCTTGTCTCTTCAAGGGAAATTTTAAAAAGCAATAAAGCATAAAACAAAGAAACCCAACTTGGTATTTGACCCCTCCCAGCCATGGCCCAGTAAAATTTCACAGGCCCCAGGAGACTACCCCCTAGAATCTCCCCCCTTCCCCAATTCAGCTAAACAAATACTCTTCCTCCAAGTCTTAGGAATGCAATTGGACAGGGAGTTTCTCTTGTGGACTCCTTTGAAAATCTGTCCCGAGCTCCTGGAGTGGAAAAGCAGATGAAAGGGAAAAAAAATTATGAATGACCCAATGAGGCAGTCACCCCCGAAGGCCTGCTCTTACCTCCTCAGTCAGCAGGCTCCAAGGACTGATGAGAACCATGAGTTCACAAGGAAGTACTTATCACACAATTTGTCACCACAATTTCCTAATGGCTTAAGACCAATGTGGAATCTTTCATCTTAGCAGAGCTAAGGAAACACTCTCAAGTTCCTTAATTGGTGGGGGCCAGTATGTTTAGAATTCACCCTTTCCAGGTTTTCCAATATGGGCCAATTTAACCTTCAGGTCAGAAAGGTAGAGTCTAGAAAATAAACAAACAAAAACTAGAAAGATACTTGGAGGAGGGGAGATGAGAAAGGGATAGAATTCTCTTCTTTCAAAGAAAAAAAATAAGGGCCATTTAATCTCTGGAAATGTATTTGTTTTCCTTAGCAGCAAGCTTAGTGATTCTCTTCCAACTCATTAGTATTAATTCCACTCAGACAACGGCTTGACCTAGGAAAAAATCATGGCCCAAAGAATTTGAGGAAAGGAAGGCTAAGTTGATTTTGCCCTCCAACCTTTACCAGTTGGCATTATTTCCAGGAAGCCATGTCTAGACTGTTAAGAAAAGCAATGTTAATATCCTCCCCAATCAGTTGTGTTCTGATCATTGGGAGCCTGGGGAATGCTTGTGTATGTATAAGCTCTTAAAACCCCAAACTCGAAGCAAATATGGGGCCAATATAAAATCTAACAACCCTGCTTTCTCTCCAGGGGTTCCTGGAGGTCCCCTAGGCTTCCACAGAACAGTTAACAAACCACAATTCTGGGTCTCCCCCTTCCTAATCTTCTCCTGTGGGCCTCTGGGTATTTCATTGAACTCCTTCTGAAAGGGTGAATTTTTGCAGGTAGGAGGTGGGTGTGGTCACCAAACAACATCTCTCATCTTGAGGAAATGATCTTTTACTTATCTATAAATAGACCTCCTACATTTCTATCCCCATGGACCTTATACCCCACAAGCGAAGAAGAGAAGACCCCAATAGGCACTATATCTGAAAGAAAAACAAAGATGGCCACAGAAGACCTTTTTTTTTTTTTTACATGTTTTTATTAACAGCCTTTAAACTCACCCCACCCCACCCTCCACCATCACTAATTTCCCACTGGCTTCCTCAGTGCTAATAGAATTCTGTCTTGCAACCAAGTCGTACACTTAAGCAAAACAAATCAGCATATGTCTACCAATGTATGTCGCATTCTGCATCAACAGTTTACCACCTCTCTTCTAAGAAGTGAGAGAAGTGATTATCTGATTACTATGTTAATAACCAATTATTAAATTAGGATTAAGGATTTTTCTATTTCCTTATTCAGGGACCAGCCCCTGAAAGTCAGTCATTCTCTGAGGGACATTGTTGATAGAGAAGATTGTCCAAATCCTCTAGGAACATGCTTGTTGATCCTGAACAGGACCCCACTCAATTAGAAGACCTTACTTCTATTTAGAGTAATCTACAGAATATAATCTAGGTGAATTCTTGCCCTTCGGAAAGCCTATGTTATTGTACCCCTCCATTGGAGTCCAAGGGAATCCAGTTTATGAGGGAAAAAACCAGCAAGACCGTCTAGGTAGAGGTAGATTCTTTTGTCCAGATTGCTGGAGGCAGCAGAATCTCATGATTAAGTCATGTTCTCAGCAGGAGGAGATGAAGACTTTCAGTCCACCTTCTCATTAACATGTCTACCCCCGCATCAATTGTTCACCAATTAGGGTTGATTTTCACCTGTCAGGGGCACCTCCTTTTCCAAAAGGCATTCAAGCTGTCAGGGATCTCCATGGTTTTGTCTTTGGTTACCAAGTCACTGACCATCAATTTATTGATTATCAGCTAGCCTAATCAATACATTGATTATTAATTAATAAGAAATTTTGTATCTCAGGCTTTTCATTCATTTCAGAGGCAAGATGCATGCTTCATTATTAGTCATAGAACTTGAAAGTAGTATATCCTTGGATCATAGCAGCATGATAGGATTTGTTCATTTGTTTTTGTTTATTTGTTCTTCGTTTTGGAAGAGGACCAAAATGATATCATGGGTCATGTTTTGACTTGTGGGTGAACTGGATTTACGTGAGGCAGAGTTGCACAAAATCATCAGCTTCACTCTCTTCCAAGGTCATCAAAATCCAGTGGCAAGATGAAAGTCAGAATGACTGGCAATGACCAGAGACACAGTGGATGACCTTGGTGTCTTCAATGTGTGACTAAGCTTTAAAGGCTCCATAGTGACTGCTTCATCCACCTTTGTGGGCATTGGAAAAAACTTCTCATCTGACCATTCCATCAAGGGAAGTCTTCACATGCTTGGGGTAGATACCCACCTAATTCACTAAAGAGTTTGAGGTCCATTGGTTACCCTCATCCTGGATTAGCCCATCTTAAAGATCATAATCCCATGCCCTTCAGAGGCTCAGAGCAGGGGAAGATGTAGCCCATGAGAGGCAGTTTGTTATAATGGAAAGAGGTAACTTGGAAAGAATAGACTTGGAGTCAGGAGGCATGTGGGTTCAAATACATCCTCTGACACCTACTGCTTAAGTACAACCACAGGTGAATTTTTTAATTTGATCTTCAGTTTTCTCATCTGTAAAGTGAGCATAATATCTGCAGTGCTGGAATGTTGTGAAAAACAAATAATATAATATATGTAAAATGCCTTGCAAACCTAAAAGTGCTATTTCAACATCAGCTATCATTGCTGCCCAACATCACACAAGTAATAAGTGACAGCATTAAGACTTGAACCTTCTTCATATTCAGGGTTCTTTCTATAATACCAACATGTTTGACATGACTTGTAGTCTGTGCCATACATTGAAGAATAAGTAACCAGTCTCTCAAGTTAAATGATATTGATAAACCTAAACTGATGACCAAATGGAGGCCTATAGTCAGTCAGTCAAGAATTGATTCAGGGCTTACAAGATGCCAGACCCTGTGCTAAATTCTGGTTATATAAAGATAAAAGCACAGTCCCTGACCTCAAAGGACTGAGAGAAGTTATTAATCTATTATATTAATAATTAATTATTAAATTAGGATTGAGGGTTTTTTTTTCCTTTCTATTTCTTCTTTCAGGGACCAGCTCCTACAGACCATTCAGCCAATCTCTGAAGGACAAGACAGATAGATGAGATTGGTCTAATTCTCAGAGTACATGCTCCAAGATCTTGAACAGGACCCCATACAACTAGGAGACCTTACTTTTGCTTATAGTTTAAACAGAATCTGATCTAGGTGAATTCCAGCCCCAAAGCATCAAGTCTATGCCTCTGTACCTCTCCATTATTTTGGAGGGTAACGCAACTAATGAAAGAGAAAACCAATCTGAGTGGCTTGGGTAGAGATGAATCCCTTTGTCCAGAATGCTGGAGGCAACTAAATCTCATGATCAAGCCATATTCTCAGCAGAAGAGGATGAGGGGCTTTCAGCCCACCTCCTCATTAATATGTTCACCATAACATTCAGGGCTTATTTTCACCTGTCAGGAGCATACACACCCCTTTTTTCTAAAGGTATTTAGATATTCAGGGATCTCCATGGTTGGTTTTTTTTGGTTACCAAGAGAATCTACTAACCATCAATTTATTCCTAATTAATAAATTGATTATTAATTACCCTAAAACTTTCAGGTTTTTCATTCATCTCAGGGTTCACATTCTAATGGGGTAGAAAACATGTGAATACTATTGATTAGAGAAATTAAAATTAAAACAGCTCTGAGGTATCACCTCACACCTATCAGATTGGCTAAAATAACAGAAAAGGAAAATGATAAATGTTGGAAGGGATGTGGGAAAATTGAAACACTGATGCACTGTTGGTGGAGTTGTGAACTGATCCAACTGTTTTGGAGAGCAATTTGGAGAGCAATTTTGGAGAGCATACCCTTTGATCTAGTAATACTACCATTATGCCGATAATCTGAAGAGATTTTTAAAAGGCAGGGTGGGGTAGAAGAGAGGGCCTATTTGTACAAAAAAATATTTATAGCAGCTCTTTTTGCAGTGGCTAAGAATTAAAAATCAAGAGGATGGCTGACCAGGTCGTAGTATATAATTGTAATGTAATATTATTGTGCTATAGGAAATGATGAGCAGGCTGATTTCAGAAAAACCTAGAAAGACTTACATGAACTGATGGAGAATGAAGTGAGCAAAACCAGGAGAACATTGTACACAGTAACAGCAATAATGTACAATAAAAAACTGTGAATAACTTAGCTATTCCCAGCAATACAATGATCCAAGACAATCTCAAAGGACTCATGATGAAAAATACTACCTACCTTTAGAGAAAGAACTAATAATATCTGAATACAGACTAAAGCATACTATTTTTTACTTTCTTTTTTAGTTCAAGTTTTCTCCTACAAAATAGTAATATGGAAACATGTTTTACATGATTGTCCATGTATAACCTATATCAGATTTCTTACCATCTCAGGGAGGAGGGGGAGATAGAATTGAAACTCAAAACTTTTTTTAAAAAGTTAAAAATTGTTTTTACATGTAATTTGATTATAAAAATGTGAATAATTTTGTTCATAAACTATAAATATCTATGTAATATATGCATGTACAAAATACACACATTATATATTTACATATGTATGTGTATATATGTATGTGTGTATATCTCATAAATGGAACATTATCTCAGAGGGAAGGCACTAGCTTGAGGGACAGGAAGGCAGGGGGGTAGGGAAGAGACCAGAACCTACTCAGAAGCATTAGCCTTGTCAAGGATCTTGGTACTAATTTACTATCCATTCCTTATGTTTTAGGAGGTTCTAAAACCAAAACAAAAGGAAATAATTTTGACCTACATTTAATCTTTGATCATGATATTTGCTATATAAGACCTATACTGAGTACATAGAGTACATACATTCTATGTACTCAAAAGCAAACACTATTTCATTTTTGACTTTGTACCCCTTATACATAGCACAGTGCCTGACACAGAGTAGGCCCTTGCTAAGGAAGCATCATGGTAAAATGGGAGGGAAAAAAACCCAACATTGGATTAGGTTAGACTCTTCTGCATTCCTCCATCTTACCTTAGAAACCTCTTCAGCCTAGAAAATCACTTCAGTCCTGGAACTCCCACACTGGAAGTAGTCTGCCCCTGGGGCCCCTATCTCTGACTGAAAGGTGAAGAGTTCTTCCTGGACCTCCATTTAAGGAGGGCTCACGACCAGCCATCTCTTCTTTTTCCACCAGGCTGCACATCTTTGGACTTCTCCATCATATAACCACTTCAATTACCTCCCCCACCACTTTTCAGCTTCCTTTTAGTGTTGACCTTCCTCATTAGAATGTAACCCCTTTGAGGGCAGGAACTGTTTCATTCTTGTCTTGCTAACACCATTGCTTAGCACTTTGGGATAGCAACTGGACCTGTTAGTTCATTATTGTACAATAGAGAAATCCCCAGGGGGAAACTCGCTCCACCTGTGCAAGTGAACACCTTCTCTATAACGTATAACCTTAAGAGTTACCTGGAGCTTATACAGCTTTCCCCTGGTTAGACAGCCAGGATATATCAGAAGCACAACTTAAATCCAGATCTTCTTAGCTTTGGGGCCAATTCTTTACCCACTATGCTTTTCTATGTCACAAAGCAGGCACTTAATTTAACTGGTTAAATAATTGAGTTAGGTTGTATTTTTTTGTTTCTTCAGAACCCTACCAGATCCCAACACTGGTGAATAGGCAAACAAGCCCAGAACAAGCATAGAGAACACTATAAAATTGTCAAGGTAGATGAGGCTGAGCAGACCTTAGGAGTCTGTTTTCTAAAACTCAAGTGATTGATATGAAGAATACATTTTTATTTTTTAAGAAAATTTATTTGTTTTTTTATTTTTTAAGAAATATTATTTATTAGTTATTATTATTTCAGAAGAACAAGTGATTCCTTCAAATGGATGGGAAGAATGCTCCCTTGTGAGTCATGTGAGAATTGGAACAGCAAACATCTCAAAAGTTAGTCAGAAAATATGTAAACCTAGATGTATTCACTGAGCATTCAAGAAGCATTTCTTAAGTACCTCCTACCCTGTGCTAGGTACTAAGGAATCAAAGACAAAAAAAGCAAGCTTAATCCTTGCCTTTCTGGAGCTTACCTTCCCCTTACTTTTGTAGCTGGATCATCATTAGCTTGCCTACAAGTACACAGTTAACTTTCAAAGTTTTAAAAATTTATTATTTACTTATGACTTTCTTTTTTTTTATTTTCAATTCCAAATTCTCTCTCTCTCTCTAGCCTTCCCATCCATTAAGAAAGTAAGCAACTTTATATCAATCATACATATGAAATACTGTAAAACACATTCCCATATTAGCCTTGTGTCCAAAAAAAAGGCAAGAAAAATAAAGAATGTGAAAAAAATTATACTTCATTGCGTGCTCAGAGTTCATCAGTTCTGTTTCTGGTGGTAGATGGCATTTTTTCATCATGAATCTTTCAGAACTGTTTTGGATCACTGTCTTGATCTAAGAGTAATTAAGTCTTTCACAGCTGATCATAGTTGCACTATTGCCGTGAGTACAAGGTTCTCCTGGTTCTACTTTCACTTAGCAACAGTTCATATAAGACTTCCCAGGCTTTTCAGGGGAAAAACAATACTCTAGTCATTTCCTATAGCACAACAGTATTCCATTACATTCATATACTGCAACTTGTTCAGCCATTCCCCAATTGATGGGCATCCCCTCAATTTCCATTTCTTTGCCCCACAAAAAGAACTGCTACAAATAATTTTGTACATGTAGGTGCTTCTCCATTTTCTCAGATCTCACTTTCAAAATTTTGTGAAAGAGAAAAAGTCAAACCTTTTCTTCTGCATGTCAGAATACATAGCCATATGACACACAGAGAGATATAATACTAACAATCAGGGCAGTTGGGGACAATGGAAACATTTTGCTCCATTTCCCACATAAGTTCAAAACTAGGTTATTCTTCTATGAACAGGACAATTCTTAAAGGCACAGTTGGCCTTTGCATTCCATACACATAGACCCTGATGGGCCTATAGGCTAAGATCTGGACACATTAGCCAACAGAGGTCTTGTTGACACACTGTAAGAAGTTGGACTAAAAATTGAAAGCCCTAAAGCAAAATCTGATGGAAACAACAAATAAAAGTTTGAGTGAGCCAGAAAAAAAAATTGTCTATCTCCAAGTTTAGCTAAAATATCCAATATTTCTTAATCACAAATGACATTCAAGCCGTTAATGACAGAAACTCCATAGAGTTCAATAGTCCCATCCCCATTTTTCTAGATCAAAAGGTGAGGACAACAGACAAATCAAACATCCACCAGTCAGTCAGGGAGAGCCAGGGTTAGAGCTCAGCCTCCACCTCTCACTCCTAGAAGATGATGTGGCCCACAAGCAGTGTTTGTGCTATTCAGGAAGTTGCTTTAGTCCTGGCTGGCATCATTTCCCCCTTGTTTCTCCTTCATCACAAGAATTTATCATTTTCTCTTCTGCTAATTACAATTCTCGTGATAGACAGAATGTCTAGTGCTTCCAGATTCTCCAAAAGACTCCTGAAGTATTCCAAAATTCTCCTTTCTGCCAGACAAAACTAGTTTTGTTTTGTTTTGTTTTCTATGACATTGGAGAAGGGAGATGCCATATCTGTCCTGCCGGGGGGAAAGGAACAATGTGGTTTCTTCACTCCCTTCTCTTTTTCCTCTCCTCTCCTTTCACACTCTAAGCAAAAATATAAGAATAGTAAAATTCTCTCCTCTCTCTATAGTACTTTGCACCCACAGGTTGGTAAAGTCTCCCCAAAGTAGAATTATAGTAACAACTCTCATTTATATAAGATTGTATGGTATACAAAACATTGTCCTTCCAAGAATCCTATATGGTGGGTAATACAAATTACATTTCCATTTTGTAGATAAATTGAGGCTCAGAGAGATTGTGACTTTCCCACTATAACAAGGCTAATGAGTTGGAACTAATATTGGAACGCAAGTATTCTTATTCTCTCTTTGGGATCATTCTCCCAACCTACAGTGGCAGTGGCAGATTGAATCCTCAGAAAGGCAGCTGCTACTCCTCTCAGAGTTCTAAAGGTATCCCCAAGGGATCTTCTTAACCTTTTGCTCACAAGTCCCTATTGGCGTGCTTTCTCCTTAACAATCAGCCAGTAGATTGTTAGTTCTTTAGTAAAGGTATTTAGTCATAATAAAGTTATAGTATATTTTAAAATGTAAGAAACATTGTTAGCTCAAGGGCTGTATATCTCTCAGTGCTTTACCAGCATCTGTACTTTTCCAAGCTGAAGCTAGAGCAGTAAATTACAATGTCCTTTTGGACTAGAGGGCCACTATGCTCTTTCAACAAGGGTCATGACCATTAGCCTAAGGTTGGTCTCTCTGTTTTGATGATCTATGGTTTGTCATCTCTAGGCAGGGGAAGGGAAAGGTCTGGCCTCTCCTGTTCAATAATCATCTTTGGGTTCAAACAAATTCCCTCAATAATGGACACTTATCTTTTCTTCCAGTGATCAAGTCCTATCAACTATCTCTTATTGAAATCTTATACAGATGAGTATGAATAAGTCTGTGCCCTCGAGTCAAATCTATCATTTCATTTTTATTGTTGTTGTTCAGTCATTTTCAGTCCTATCCAATTCTTTGATTTGAGATTTTCTTGGCAAAGATATTAGAGTAGTTTGCCAACTTCCTTCTCTAGCTAATTTTATAAATAAGGAAAGTGAGACAAACAGAGTTAAGTGACATGCCCCAGATCTCGCTGTTAGCAGGTGTCTGAGGCCACATTTGAACTCAGGAAGATAAGTCTGCCTGACTCCAGACTCTATCCATTGTACCACCTAGCCACCTAGTTTCCTAGCTACCCCATCATTTCATTACATTTTTCATATGCCATTGAGCTATTCAAACCCAAGACCCATTTTTTTTTGCCTTTTTTTTTTTGTGAAGGGCAATTGGGGTTAATCGACTTGCCCAAGGTCACATGGCTAGTTTTTTTGTGTTAAGTGTCTGAGGCCATATTTGAACTCAGGTCCTCCTGACTCCAGGGCCAGTACTCTATTCACTGCACCACCTAGCCACCCCTCAAGATCCTTTTTAAAGTATGAAATGCTTTTCTTGCATCTGAAAGATCTTCCCCATAACATGTCAGTGATTGTTTTTGCCACTTCTGACATTTAACTTTACTAAGTCTTGATGGGGCAGACTATTACAATTGTTTCTTACCTTTAACAAATGGAATATAAGATCCTTGAAGTCAAGGGCCATTTTAATTTTGTCCATGCATAACCAATGTCTAGTACTGTACCTGGCATATTGTAAGCACTTAAACAATGCTTGCTGATTGATTTCCACTTCAGCAAACTGCATACCTTTCCCCTCGTGTTTGTGCCCCAATTTCCATCCTTTTAGGAATAAGCTTATATATGTTAGGCAAGGGATGAAAGGGGGAAAAAATTTGCCTTAGCAAGATTCAGGACCTGAATACCCTGCCATCGCTTTGAACTGACTACATCCCAAACTGAACTTTTAAGACTCTACATCTGCCTACCAATTTCTGATGGAGATGCCACTGTCCTCCCAGTCACCCAGGCCTGACATGTTAGAGTCATCTTTGATTCTTGCCAGTTCCTGATCCCCAAATCTAATCCTCTTTGAAGTCCTCTCAACTCTCCCTCTGTTATATATCTCTCATCTGTCCCTCCTTTTTTTTCATATCACCACCACCTTAGCCCAGGCCCTCATGTCCTTTCCCCTGGACTAATGTAATAGTCTCCTAACTAATATCTATGACTACAGTTCCTTCTCATTTCCAATTTGCTCTTCACATAAGCAATTTTCCCAATGCAATTCTCTCTTTAAAAAAACCTTCCTTGACTCGATGTCATATATCAAATAAAATGTCTTCCAGTCTGAATTCTGTAATTCCACAATCTGTAACCTGGGGTTCAAGGCCCTCTGCAATTTGTCTTCAACCTCTCTGTTCAGCCTTATTTTACGGTATTCCCCTGTATACATCCTACAAGCCATCCTGTAATACTTACCTCTCTCTCCAGCCTTTATACCTTCTGTCTTCCATGCCAAGGATGGCCTTCTTTAACATCTCCACCTGTTGAAACCCCTCCCTTCTTTCAAATCCCAAATCAGGCGCCATTTCTTTCACGGGATTTTCAATAATACCTCTCTAATCATCTGTGCCAACTAGGAATGTTCACTGCCTTTTCAAATTTCCCATACCCCTCTATTTGAATATCTCATATATATTTGTCATATTATAACTTGTATTATAGATATTTGCTATTTATCTTAACAACCCTCCTCCCAACTATAGGATCATAGACTTTATCATTGCAAGGAACCTTAGAGACCATTCTAGTCTAAGTCTTTCATTTTACAGATGAGGAATCTGAGCTCCATAGTGGTTGAATAATGTGTTCAATGTCACACAGGTACTAGATTGTAAGTTCCTTGTGTGTCGATACCCTATTATTCATCTTTGTAGCCTTAGCACCTTGAACAGTGTTTTGGGCATAGCAGGCTTTTCATAAATGTTAGCTAGGTTGGATTGCATTGGATTGGATTGGGTTGGGTTGGGTTGGGTTGGGTTGGGCCGAGTTGGGTTGGATTGGATTGACTAGACCTGACTAGACCATTCATTTTACAATTTGAAAGTATAGTAAGTTCTGCTATGATGTTTGTTTTGAGAACACAGATTTGTTCCAATTCGATTGTTATACTTGAGAACAATTTGAGCATGACTTGAATTTCATGTTTGCTTATGTGAGAGTTCTTCCTCAAGAAACAATGAGAACACAGAAAACTACAACTTCACAATAACTCCCAAGCTGCCACCCTTCCAACACTCACTTCCACAAGCAAATTTCAGGTCTTTTTCAAGGTAAAGTGCCATATTTACTGTATATCTCCTGATGCAGTAGGCCAAGGAGGGCTGCTCCACACACCCTGCCACCACCATCTTTCTCCAGAACTTCAGACCCAAAGGTCCCCGAGTTGCCTCCTGCCCAACGTGTGGGAGACTCTGCTAGCCCAGGCCTATGGGAACTGGGGAGCAGGCCAAAGAGCAGCCTGAGGCTGCAAAGCTGCCTCTATTTGTTGTAGTATGTAGACATTTCTTAACTATTTAACAGGCATAAAAACTGCTACTGTTTTTATTAGGTTTCCATCTTGTTTTTAACATGTCAGTGACAACGCTTTTGAGTGTTGTGCTCCAACCCCTTGTCTTCCATAAGCCCTCTAGTTTTTATTGAGTGATTTTACATAGTGTGGTGCTTTGGAGGAACACATATATAGAGCTAGAATAGAACTGTCCCTAGCTCACAAAGGGGGATAAGATTGGGTAAGACTGGTAAGCTCACATGATCTTCTTGGGAGGCTAGGAGACTTAATGTGGGTGACCACATTTGGCTTTTGTGTAAATTGAGTGAACTTGCATTTATCAAGTGTGCCCAGAAGCACACAGTGTATGTTGTTTATTTAGCGTGACACATGTGGTTGAGTTTGCTCTCTCCAGTAATTCTGCTTGGGAAAAGGGTGCATATTCAGTTGCAGGCTTTGTTAAAAGTTAATGAAGTCTCGGAAAAGGAATACAATACTCTTCCCGGCTCTCCAGGGCAGGGTCTTTGTAAACAACATGGCAATGCTGCCCAGTTGCTGTGAGAATTATAGGAATTGGCAACTGGCAGCACAAACGTTTGCTTCTGCTCTGACCCCGTGAAGCTGAGTTGATAGTTCTGTTGCGCTCATAAAAAAAAAAGTTACAGAAAACAGTGAAGGAATTTAAAATTGTTTCTTTTTGGTGATAGACTGTCATCTTGATGTAATTTCTAAGCAAGAATGAAAAAGAGATGATTTACCTCTACATGCATTTGATTCTAGGACAAGGATAAACTTCTATGAGCCTCAGTTTCCCCATTTGTAAAACAAGGATGATGATATTGCTTTATATATGTCTGAAAAAGGAAATTATTTTTGAAGACTTTAGAGCATTGTGAAAGTGTGAGTTGCTCTGAAGGTCTTTATTCTTATACATGAGACAGTTCTAGCCCTAATCTGTAAAGTATGCCATTTGGGATGATTTTTCCAGTAGAGCAGATAAAGGTGCCCTGTCCATCCACATTCTATCATCGCTTTTCCTTTGTGACCCAGGGTCTTCACAGAGCAATGGAATGGAAAGGGGAGGTGGGGCAGTCTGTGACCATAGAACAAAGTTTTCCTTCTATTCTAAGCTAGCTGGCTAGCAAAGAAATGAAATCCATGACCTTGGCCTCATTAGAAAGCTGCTCTAACCAACTAAGTTGACCAAAGTGGTGAGAGCCAGGCTTAGTGACTGAAGAAAATACAGAGGATTGTTAAAGGCTTTTTTCTTTCATAAATTCTTTTTTGCCAAATAAAGTGTATCACTAACAAAACAAGAAAACGGGGTCAGTGAGGTCTGAAAACTTAGATTGGGCCTTGAGGAGAAGACACAATAGATAGTGGTTTCAGGGGTCAAAACATTGTGGTGTTCGTGTCATTTAACATCCTGGGAATGGAGGTAAGTAATTAAACATACTTAAATATAACAACAGGCACTACCCAGAACTTAAGCAATTGTCCCATAGCTAGTCATCAGACCACATTATTTCCCATTTCATGGGAAAAAGAAGGGAGAAAAAGATGGCTAGAGGTATGTGGCCACTGAGAACCCACTACTCATTCATCAGCTGATCAACCAGCAAACATTTAAATGCCTGCAATATGCCAGCCACTATGCAAGGCCTGGAAGCACAAAAAGAAAAATCAAACCATCCCTACCCTCAAGGAGTTTATACTATATCTAGAGAGATGTATACAGAACATAAAATTATTTGCAAAGTAAGTACAAAGTAATTTGGAGGTGAGACAGCACTAGAAATTGGGGTAGTAATGAAAGGCTTTATATGGAAGCTTGAGCTTCACCTTGAAGGAAATCGGATGTCCTAAGAGGCAAATGTGAGGAGGGAGTATATTTCAGGAAACAGGAATGGTTTAATGCAAAGGTAAGGGGGCAGGACATCAAGTGTTGTGCATGAATACCAGTAAGAAGGCTGGACCATAGAGTGTACAAAGGAAATCATGTATAATAGGGATAAAAAGGTAGGTTGAAGCTAGGTTGGGGGCTTTAATGCCAATTGAGCGGTTTGTATACTATATAACCCTCAAGACAATGGGGAGTCACTTGGTTTATTGAGCCGGAGAGTCAGAGCTTCAGGAGACAGCTATGGAGCTCCTTCAGGTTAACTCCCACCTGTCTTGGGTTCTCCTGTTGTACAGTCCTTGGCACATGTAAATCTCCAAATCAGTTTATAGGGTTGAAGGTACAGCGTGAAGGATTGATCTTTTTTAGCCAGGCTAGCAGTGGATTGACCTGGAAGCTGTCCCTGAAAGCAACTCATCAGAGACTTTGCCGTACCCAGAAGTGAATTAGTGGCATTTTCAGATTTAGTCTGCCCTCCACCAGACCTAGGTGGTAGAGAGGAGAGTAAGTCCCAGGTTCAGGAAATGTGATTGTATTTCTATTCTTCCTGTATCTTCTCAGCAGATATTCCTTTGTAAAAGCTGATGAATGTTTACTGTTTCTCAATGAAGTTGAGGAACTAACAACTGGTTAGATGATACTTGGGAGTTATTGATAACAGAAAATTATATTGGAACAGGAATCACTGATGACTGGTATTGGGGAATAGTTCAAGGCAATAGCCTTAGAAGAACCCCATAGCTCCTCAGGGGTACTCCTAGAATATAGAGGAAAAATGGAATAGTAGCATGGTTCAAGGGACTTATCAATAGAATTTTGGTTGGAAGAGTGAAGCCAAAGCTTATAGGTGTGTTTATGAGTGTGTGGGCACCTATGTACGTACATGCTACACTTCAGTAGATCTCACCAATTTATGTACTCTTTCCTACAATGCAAATTATACCTGTCTATGCTATACTGATGCATTTCATTCATTCTCTGCTAAGGAGGTCCTCCCAAAATACCTATGACTTTGCTCCATGAGCCGTACAAATATATAAAAGATTTCTTCCTTAAGGATCTTTCAATCTAGAAAAGTATACGATATAAGTAATTATGCCTTAGTAAAAATTTACAATTTATTTAATTTGAGGGTATTTTAATTGAATACCTTATTCCTAATAATATAAGAAAATACTTTGTCTCTTTTAGTTAAATTAATTTTAAAAAATTTTTATTAATTGATTTCTTTATTTACTTTTAGTTTTCAAGATTCAGTTCCACAATCCCTTGAGTTTCAAATTTTCTCCCCTCTCTCCCCCCACCGCTCCATGGCAGCGTACAACCAAGTATAGAATCTACAAATACTTTCACATTGAACATTAGTCTAGTTGTATAGAAGGGTTGTAACCAGTTATATTAATTTTAAGCATCAAGGAAAGAGGATCAGAAACATTCCTCCTGAGATTCCAATGTCATACCATGAAGACTGATGCCTATTCAGCCTACCTGTTTAATTGTACTTGTTGTATCTTGTATTTCCTTTATCCAAAAATTAAAAGACAACCTTTTGTGTCACTAGAAAGAAAGGAAATACTCAACCAAATCTGAAAAATGAACTCTTTATTATAGCTTATAAAGCATGAGTTCAACTGTAGAAACTGATCATGATAGAAATCAATATACTCTGCAATGATGAGTCTCATGCCAACGTTTTGTAAGCATAACTAATTTATGGAGAACATATATTTTTATCCATGCAGGCCCATCCCCACCTCACCTGTGAGGAGACCTTCTTTAGTGGATCAATCAATAAGCCAACCAATCAGCAAGCATTTATTGAGTAGCAGGCTCAGGGCACCCAAAGACATGAAACAGTCTCTGCCCAGAAGTCAACATGAATATATGTAGGTGCATATGAAATACAAACAAAGTCCCAGGTAATTTGGTATGAAAGAAACACTGACATCTGGGAGGTAATGAAACGCTTCCTGTCTAAGGAGCACGGGAGCTGTGTTTGAAGGAAACGAGGTCTCCTTGGGCCTCACAGAGGAGCAATAGAGCAGAGAGTTGTTTCTGTGATCAGAATACTGTGGTGTCTTTGTCATTTAATATCCTAGGGCTGGAGGTAAGTAATTCAACAGACCTAAATTTAACAACCAACACTCCCTGGGACTGAAATGGTGACCCATTCTGGTCTAATCCTTCGACTTTACCCATGGGCACTCCATATATGCTGATTTCCTAACAGGGCTTGTCTAAAAAGAAAAATGTTAAGCTTATAAGCCTATAGATTTGGCTTGGGTATTTAGATGAGTATAAAGGCCTCTTGAGTGTGTCTGCTTCAATGGAATCATGTTTTCTTTAAAAGCTTGAGGGGGTTGGCAGGGGCCTTTGGGGAGACTTTAGAAGTAATCTGATGACTTGAAAGGTTTGTACAGTCTTTTAGTAAAAAGAAATTATGAAAGGCCTTCTGAACAATTGTACAGGTAAAGCTAAAAATATTTCAGAAGAAAAGTGATTACAGGGTGATAGTTCAACTGATGATAAGATTGGAAAGAATGGGAAGAAAAGGAGATGACACTCACCAGGAACAGGATTTTGTTTGAAGTAATTAATGAGGCAGCCTGCTAGTCTTAGAATCGAGAAGACTTGAGTTCAAGACCTGACCCGATATATAATGGCTTCATGATTATGGACAAGTGTTTAAGCCTCACATTGCCCCACCTAGGCAACTCTTTGAGACTCAAAATTGGTCATGTATAATTTTTCTACTGGAAGTTCCTGTAGCAAGGGACCAAAAAAAAAAAAAAACCAGAAAGAGGAGGGGATGGAGAGGAATCAACATTTTGTCAAACTGGTCATTTTTCTCACCACTAAAAACTGAAATCTAGAATCTTTCCACCTGGATCTTATTCATTTGCCCCATCTACATTCCTTCCAAGACAGTGAGGTGGTGCAGTGGATAGAGCCCTGGACTTGGAATCAGGAGGACTCATCTTCATGAGTTCACATCCAGTCTCAGACACTTACTAGCTTTGTGACCCTGGGCAAGTCACTTAATCCTGTTTGTCTCGGTTTCCTCATCTTTAAAATGAACTCGATAAGCAAATGACAAACCTCTCCAATATCTTTGCCAAGAAAATCCCAAATGAGGTCATGAAGAGTCAGATACTACTAAACAACAACAAAATATCTTTCCCGCTGTGCTGAAACCAACAGGCTAAGCCAATAATTTATCACCAATGTGATCCGTTCTATTCTATTCTGTTCAAATTATACAGTAGAGAATTTTGCTGAATGAAAGAGTTTGTGTTTTGAGTGTTCCCACCCCAACCCACAACCCCAACACAAACCCAGTTGGATTTTTTTTTTTTAATTTAAAGCTGATGATTTGTCTCCTTACCCTGTCAGTGTTACAAATGATTATCCTGTAACCGTGTTGGGTAAATGTCAAGCTCTGGACAGGGGGAAGAAAAGCTTCTGAATTATTCATCTAAATGTATTCTCCATACAAAAGGACTCCAGTGCAGACTTGTTAGAGTTAGGTTCCAAGGGCCAAATGTTGGCCCTCATCATCCTCAGGACAAAAGCAAGCATACATTACTCTAGCAAAAGCCCCTTGCATAGCCCCCATCAGGCAGACCATTCATACCAAGACCATGGAATTTTCCTGTCATGTAAAGCCATTTGGGGGTCAAGATACAGATATACTAACAAAGTAACATATAGAGCCCTTGGATGGCTCCACCATCCCTTCAAAGTTAAGGGAAATTGAACTGGTATGTCTTACAGATTTTAATAGGATGTAAAATCAAGGCTGATTAGCTCTACTCCATCTAGTGCCTTCACTCTTCTCCAAAAGAACAATTGATCAACAAATTCAGATTTATTGAATGTATATTCTGGGCTAGGCAAGACACCCTCTGCCAGCCAAATAGGGCTTCTCAACCCACCCTGTGCTCTCCATAATCGTTCCTCATGCCCCAGGGTGTGCTGATGCCAGGTCAAACTGGTCAATGTGAGCATTCCCACCTTGATCTTGGCAAATAGACTTGATAACTGGCACCTGAGCTGGGTTTTGAAAGAACAGAGGCATTTCAGCAAGACCTGGAAGCAGGGCATAGCTTTTTTATGAACTCATCTCACAACTTGGCATTTTATCTATTTCTGTTTTATTTCTGCTATTTAGATCATAACCTTCTCAAAGGCAGGCATTGTAGCTTATCTGTCTCCATATTCCCCTTATTCCCTTGCACATACTAGTCACTCAATAACTGAGGAAGACTGGCAGAAAAGTAAAGAAGAAAATAGAAAGATAGTAATAGTCCTGCCCTCGAGAAGCTTACAGTCTTGTTGGAGTGATAAGATATACACTCACAAAAAATAATTAACACTATGATATGGTAATTTAAATACACATAAGATCTCACACTCTTGCTCTAGAGATCAAGAAAATAAATTTTAATTTGGTACCTATTAAGCTTTGTAAATTGCCTAATGAATAATATAGACAATAAATGTTAAAGTCATTCTGAAATCTCCTTTAATTCGTAGTCAAGAAATGGAGAGTCTGTAGAGCTGGAGGGCATTCCATGGAGGGAAGAAGACCCAAGGGATATTAGTGGGGTACAGGTAGATAGGTTTGACTGAAATAGGGTTTGTGTTAAGATTAGGATTAGAAGGCATCGTATCCTAGAATGTTGGTGGAAGGAGCAGATGATCTAGCCCAATCCAGCCATTTTTACAGGTAAAGGAACTGAGGTTCAGAGAGCTGGAAAGATGTAACTAAATTTAAATCCAAGTCTCCTGATTCCTGGTATCCAACTCATCTTTGAGCAAGCTTCAAGCATGGAGGTTGTCATTTACTTCAATGTGTTTGTCATCCTGATTGTAGGAAATTGAAACCACCTAATCCCAGCTGTTAGTTGCAGGATTAAAGGTATTGAAGGGGGAAAGGGGGAAGTTCCTTTATGTCTTCAAAACACTAAACAAAAACAGTGACAACTATGACAACACCGGGGTATTTGGACAGAGAGATGAAACCAAAAGAAGTTTTCTCCATATTCATTATATTGCGGCCAAATTATGTGGGGCCTCAAATAGCAGGCTAAGATATACTTATCACATAGGCAAATGGGAGGCATTAAAGGGTTTTGATGAGGGGAGTCATCTGCTGAAAGTGCTGTTTTAGGAAGATTAATTTAGAGACATCTTGGAAGGTGGATTGGACTGGATGAGACCAGAGCCAGAAAGTCTAGTATTAGCTATTACAAATGCACAGGAATGAAACTCCCCTTCTAAACTACTGAAGTTCTCATCCCAAAGCCAAGGAATGAAAAGAACTAACCACAATGTATCTGCTGTAACCCACAATACCTCTGCCTAGTTGAGAAGAGAGGATTAGCAAAATTCCCCTCCAAATTCTACTACCCTGGTCATCTAAACAGTCTACAAGCAACAGATATTGATTAAGCACCTACTACACATTAAACCCTGTGCTAAGTATAAAACTTTAAAAAAAAAAAACCCTTGCCTCTAAGGAGCTTATATTTTAATAAACAGGGAAGTTAAGAAGGAAATGAATAATTTGTTTACCCAGCAAAGAAAGTATTTACACTGCAATGAAAGTGAAGAACCAATGAATCATTCTCTAGTTTATCTAGCAGAGGATCATACAAACAGTTCCACTAGAAGTTAAATATCTAGGTGAATAATGTCAGCCAGACTCAGGGCCCAGGAGAAGATAGGACACATTTGATGTACTTGAGACTTCTGCTTACTATTGCCAGAACTCCAGAAGAAGTTGCCTATGTCTGCCACCTCTAAGAACAAGCATTATTCCAGAAAATATCACAGGAATACAGGATAATGAGCATTCCAAATCAGGCAAATTTAAGTGACTTGACTTAGAGTGCTGCCATTTTGGATTTTATCAATGGTGGAAGCCAGCAGAAAGTGGTGGTAAATCATGGACCCACTTGAAATTTTCACTTTCTTTGGCATACTGCACAGTCTGCTTTGTCAAACACTGAAAAATACCCCACAATCACAGAATGGGAGATTTGGAAATATACATAGTCATATAGTGCAACCCATACCAGAAAAGACTCTCTAGTACAGTAAGACTGAAAAGCACCGGATTAAAGACTTTTCTATGAAGAGGAACCCAGCATTCCTTAAGGCAACCCATTAAACTTATGGACAATTCTAAAGATTAGGAAGACTTCTTTTATTTGTTTGTTTTTACCTCAACAATGATCTAGATCTTTCTTCTTTGTAACTTTGTAACTTTCATTCAATTTCTTTGTAACTTTCATTCCATTTCTCTTGTTCATCCCTCTGAGGGCAATCGAGACAAGCCTGAATACCTCCTTCAGATATTTGAAGACAACTATCACATCCTCTCAAAGTCTCCTCTTCTTTAGGCTAGACACATCCCCAGATTCTTCAACTGATCCTAACGTGACCCAACTCCAAACAAGACACTTTACAAAACTTCTCACTCAGGTCTTCTTCCCTGCCCATGATTCATACTACTCAGACCACCATGAAAAGAAGCAGCTATGTGATTGGCACCCACAAGAAGACCAAAGTGAGTCTGTGGAATAAGACAGCATTATAACTCCCATATCTACCAGTCATTTCCAAAGTAATAAACCTTAGTTTGTCGGTAGAAAAATGCTCTAAGTCACGGCTCAGCTGTTCTCCTTCCTCTTCTAACTCTTCTTAAAGACACATTAATTTGTATGAAATGCCAAAATTCTGTGTGTGTGTTTAACACTAGGCTTTCACCAGTTGAGTATTTTACCAAGACACACAATTAATTTACTACTATGTACGTTTTCTCTAATACAATCCACTGATCAGTATAGATCATGTTTTTCAGATAGTATTCATGCATACTTTGCAAAAAATCTTCACAATAAGTGCTATATAAATGCCATTATTATTAATATTCAATTCTTAGAAATGCAGTCAATTTTCAAAATCCATGCCAATGGAAATAAGCATAGTTCCAAATTAACTAGTACCTTTAAAATACTTTATTTTTGACTTTGAAATACATTCTTTGGCTTTTATTTATTTTAAAGATTTATTGTGTCTTTCTTAGACTTAAAGCAGAATTAATTTACATTTTTTAAATATTTGCCAAATGAAAGTAAGAAAAGGTAGCCTGGAAACCTGGTAAGTAGCAGGGAGAAAGGTCTGATGCAATATGAAATATTTGCTAAATATAACCCACAAAGCAGAAAGTCTCCACATTTGAACACACAGTGACTAACTTCAGAAAGAGTGAAGAAATTGTCCAACCATGACCCTCAGAAGTAATAGTCCCTTTATGCAGGGTGTTGTTTGATGGGGGGGGGGGGGGGGGCGTGGCCTGGGGTTAGTCTGGACCTTTCATCACTTCAGGGAAATTCATAGTGAAGAAACTCCTTGCAATCCTATTCAGCTATTGTGCCTTACCACCCTTAGTCAGTGTTTCCTGGGGCATCGAGTCAGGGTCACATAGCCAGTATGTGTCAGAGGTGGGACATAAACCCAGGTTTTCCTGTCTCAAAGGACATCTCTCTAGAACCTTAACATTCTGTCTCCCATAACAGAAAGTAAAAGGCAGACAAACTTGTGCTGCCCCCCTGGTAAGAGTATTATAAAAAGGAAAGAAGCATTTTTAAGCACCTATATGTTAGGTACTATACTAAGCATTTTACAATTATGTCATTTAATCCTCACAACAATATTGGGAGATATATGCTGTTATTATCGCCTCTATTTTACTCTTGAGGAAACTGAGGCAGACAGATGAAGTGGTTTGCCCATGGCCGTACAAGCAGGAAGTATCTAATCCACATTCGCACTTGGGTCTTTCTGACTTCAGGTCCAACACTCTATCCATCAAGCCACCTAGCTGCCATCTAAGAAGTAGTAAAGAAGGTTACTTCTTATGGAAATAAAGGGCACCACTGCTATTGAAACTTAACATTTAAAATGTTCAGGCAGAATTAAATTTCAATTCAATAAAACCAACTTGGTTTAAAAATATTTTAAATAGGATTTTATTAACTGCCCCCAGGGCTCACATTGATTGGGAAATATAATTCCTTTGGTTAAATTATTCCAGTGTGGAAAATAGTTCAAAAAATGCAAAGATCTTATACCAGTGATTCACTGGTTGACTCTTTCATGTGCCTACCAATGAATGCAGCTGAGAAATCTACAAATGTTAAACTGTTTCCACAATGATGACTGTGAGGAAAGGGGTAAGATGAAAAGAGGCCTAAAAATAGGAGAGAAAATAAATGGGGAAAAAAGTTTGCTTATAATATGTGGATACAGGGGTGGCTAGATGTCACAGTGAATAGAGCACCAGCCCTGCAGTCAGGAGGACCTGAGTTCAAATCAGCCTCAGACACTTAACACTTACTAGCCATGTGAACTTGGGCAAGTCACTTAACCCCAACTGCCTAGCCTTCCCCCCTCCAAAAAAAAAAAGCAAAAAAAAAAAAATGTGGATTCTAAGTTAATTCTATATTCACTTAAGAGTCTGATGACATTTTTTAAAAAAATAACCCAATATTCTTTTCATAGACTTTAAGAGCTATGACTCTAACCTCTTTAATGAGGAAACTGAGGCCTGGACATGGGAGTAACTTTCATAAGTTTATACAGTTACTCAGCAGCATAACCAAAGCTACTATGAGATCGTATAATTCCATGCACTGCCTTCTTTCCACTGCCTCCTGCCCTTAGCAGAAAGCTTATATCCCTTAGAGAATTTTCGACAAGATGTTATTTTGACAGTGGGGAAATCCCTCTTAGATACTGATTGAAAGCATGAGGTACAAACCCAGTTACCAAAAACACTATGATCCACCACTGATGTTGAAAACCAATGCTACACAAAATGGTTGGTTGTTTTTCTAATGTATAATTTTGGAAATATATGATTTTGCAAATAATTTAGGCTCTTCTACTTACAATTAGAGCAGGTTCACTTCTTTTTTCATTAAACTGAGTTTTGTTAAGGCTGTATCCCATTATCATCAATGAATAGTCTTCCTTTGCACAGAGCTCATCTGTCTTCACTAGGAATTCCACACTTGGAATGATGGGAGTATTGCCCCACTATGATGTTAGAAACAGTTGATACCAGCTTGGTAAGCTAAGCCCACCCCTAGGAGAAGTATCAGGGTTCACCTGTGCTGGTTGTTTCATCCTTTGACTCTCTATTTTCCGTGAAAGACCGAGGAGCTCTAGTCCCGATACTCATCTTACTATAGAATTATAGAATATTAGAGCTGGAAGACACCTGCGAGACGGCCTAGAAAAGTTTCATTCCCTTGTTTTAACAGATGAGGGAAGTGGATATGTATGGTTTCAGAGACTTGCCCAAGATTACACAGACAGATAGGATCTCCTGAATTTCAGCCTGTTATGCCTTTCTCGCTGTCACTCTGATTAAGACATAAGTATTTGTGGATTCTTGCAATGTACTCAGCCCTGTGCCAACATAGAGTGGGAAGAGTTGGAGGGTTCAGGAGTCCCAATCTCAAGGACTTTAGATTGGCATATCAAATAGTTAGTGACAATGCAAAGAGCTCTGATTTTGGAGTCAAAGGACCCAGGCTGGAAACCTAATTTTCTGCCACCTACTCCCTATGTGACCTTGGGAAATGTCACTTCATTTGTCTAGGCCTTAGTTTCTTGACCTGTTAAATGGAAGGGTTGTACTAGATAACCTCTAAATTCTCTTCCAATCCTAAATCTATGATCTGGTGATTAGAAGAAAATGCACAAACTGATATAAGAACAATTATACAGCATGTCCCAAAAGCCTTAGGGCAGTTGTCAAATTAAAACTGCTCTCTTCTTCTCTGAATACGTGTTTTTCTTGTTTTTGAATCATTTCAGTTGTGTCAGACTCTTTCATGACCTCATTTATAGTTTTCTTGGCAAATTTATGGGGGTAGTTTGACATTTCCTTCTCCAGCTCATTTTACAGATGAGGAAACTGAGGCAAACAGGGTTATGTGACTTGCCCAGGGTCACACAGCTAGTAAATGTCTGAGACCAGATTTGAACTCAATTTCTCCTGATGCCAGGGCTGATACTCTAGTCACAGTACTACCTAGATGTTGCAATGGATAGAGCACTGGGCATAGGGTCAGGAAGACTCATTTTCATGAGTTCGAATCCTGCATCAGATATAACTGGGTGACCCTGGGCAAGTCAGTTACATGTGTTTGCCTCAGTTTCTCATCTGTAAAATGAGCTGGAGAAGAAAATGGTAAGCCACTGCACTCTACCAAGAAAATCTCAAAATGGGAGCAGATATGACTGAAATCCTGACAGCAATCCTTAGAGTAAGGAATATACAGGGTGACTTTTGGGGTACCTTATATACTCCTGAATCAAAGGGTCACTATAGGGATTTAGTGAAGGGGAGATCAGTGTGGGCTAGAATAGTTGAAGAAGGCTTTTTGTAAGACATAAGATAAACTGAGATTTAACGTAACTAAAAATAACCAATTTTACGTAGTTAGCACATCGAAGTTCATAAAATGCATTAAATATGTTGACTCTTTTGATCCTCACAACAACCCTGTCAGCTAGAGACTATTATTATTCCATTTGACAGATGGGGAAACTGAGGCCAAGAGAGGTTAAGTGACTTACTCAATGTCACAAAGGGTCTGAGACAGGGCTCAAACACCATGTTTCCTGACTTTGCGGCCAGTGTTCTTTCCAGTGAATTACTTCTCTAATATTTCTTTCCAAGATATAGATTTAGCCAAATAGCCTAAACATTGGTTTCAGTAGTTTGGAGCTTTAGAAGGATTTATGCTCTTCAATATGTAAACTCCCACTAACCATGCAGATTTCAACTCATCCATTTTTAGCTTCTGATTTGCTTATCAAATTTTAGCTTTTTAGCTTTGGTTTACTTATGAGAAAATTCTCTGCTTATTTACCTTTATATAGAACTGGTCTGCAAACCCTTTACTTCTCTCTCTCATCTTCTGTTAGGTTTAATCTCAACATGAACTGAAGCCAGAACTACATAGGACTTTGCTATCCTAGAACAAGTGTGGTACAAAAGAAGGAGCCCTAGACTTGAGCCCTGTGTTCCAATCCCACCTCCACCTTTTACTTATTATCTGTGCCACCTTAATCAAGTCACTTGAGTTCTCTGTGACTCCATTTCTTCCATCTATAAAATGAGAGGGTTAGACTATATGACCCCTGGAGTCCTTTCCAGCTAGAAATCTATGGCTCTGTGACTAGGCTTCTTGTTGTGATAGACTAGACATGATTGAGGGGATACTCACATGCCCATGTGAATATCAAAAATCGGTTCTTCCAAAACTAAGTGAAATATATTACTTAGCAAATTTTAAGAAAAGAAATCATGACCTGCTTGGCTTAGAATGGAGGAGGGTGGCAGCTGGATCCAATTAACTTTGCACAAAAGACCCCTAGTAAGATTTTGGCCTCTGAAGTGATAAGTATTACCTGTACTACCCAGATTATTTAATTTTCGGAAATCTTATTCTTTGGTCCTGTTCAGATACAGCTCCCTCATCTTGGAAGCTCCTACCTCTCAGGATTCACAGCCTTGAAAATCTAAAACACATGCCTCAGAAATTCTTCATCGAACTCAACAAGAAATCTGTTTATTCAAAATTACGCGTCATTTCCAATGATTCCCCCCTGTCTACAATAAGTGGAGCAAATTCAAAGCCTGTGAAGTTTAGATGTTGTTTACTCAAGCAGCTCACTGAAATGTCGGGCCAAGCAAGAAAAATGTCGAAGCTCCCTGCTCCTGTAACTGTACACTGCCCTCGCTCACAGACTGGAACCAGCTTTTGCTATTCAATATTACCACAGGGCCCTGGGAAAGTTCTTAAATAACCCTGCTTTGCTGTAAGAGTGTACAAGGAGAGGAGGGGGCTGTAAGGGAGGAGGAGTCATTTGCACATCCCCAAGAATGCTAATTGGGTCACTCACAAAGGTGGGTCACTTTCAAGGATGTGAAACATCCCTTCCATTAGAAACAAAGAGACAAGGAACTTGGAGCCCATGGGTGAGAAAGTCAGACCAAGCAACTGTCTGGGAAACACAAGGAAGAAGATAACCTTTGATTCTAAGAGAAGGCCAGATTCCTTCTTTGTGTCTACCCAAGAAAATGTGAACCAAGTTAAGGTTTTACACATTAGCTGTTCCATCAGATCTGGTTATTTCAGAGGCCTTGAAGCAACACACATCTGTTGTTTCTGGGTTGTAACGATAAGGCAAGCTGGCCGGTACCAGGTAAGAGGCCGACCCATTTTCTTCTATGTTGAATTTATTTCCTGCCAGCTTAGAGGAGCTCCCATGTGATGAAGCCTTCATTCTGAACTGATTATCTATGTTGGGTGTGCTGTTGGAAAAAAAAAACAACATGAAAATGAGGAAATCAAAATTCAATGCAGGTGCAGCAGAAGCAGCTTCTAGGGCTGATCCCTGATCCCAAGTGTCTGCCACGGAATGAGAAATTGAATTAGGCAGCTTCCTGGAAGAGGCAGGTGACTGGCTCCATTAAGCTGGCTGATGGCTTATTGTCCTGTTTGACTGATGAGCTCTTCGTGGTATCCTCCTTTTTCATTTAGGTTTTACTCACTTAAAAATCCTATTATGCACCATGTGATCGGCCCACATGAAGACAACATGACTTGATTCCCTTTGTATGAAAGAAGATAATTTTTGCTGAAATTGATTATATCAGTAACCAGCCTCTAAGTGCACACTGAGTTCAGAATATTGATCACCTACTTCTGAGGGCTTATGTTTGCAAAGTGGCTTTTTTTTCCTCAATCATTTGATTATATATTCCTCGCAGTATTTGAAATGTGTTTGCATGAAGGGAAGGGAAAGAGATGATGACCAAGTTTCTACTGTGGGACTTCTAGGGCAGCTATTACCTGTGTAAGCTAAGTAGAATCAGCTAGTAGAATCAGTTTGGGGTCTAAAATGCTCAGAGAGATAGAGGATATCCAGGGTCACAGAGCTAGAATATGTCAGAAATTGGATTTGAACTTAGAACTTTGTGACTCCAACTGAAGCATTCTTTCCTCCAGGCCATGCTGCCCCCTTTTCTAAAGCAAATTGTAGAAAGGTAATGGCTTTCTACTACTAGCAATAATAGTATAGGAAAAAGGGATATTGACTGGGCCCTCTATGAGGCTGGTAGAACTTAAATTGTGGCCGAGATGAGTGCTCCCAAGAACACTGAAAATTTACTCAATGTCACATCAATGCATGCAGCAAAATAAAGTGTCAACTGAGCACCTCTCTGTGCTCAGTCACTGGAGCTTTTTGGTATGGAGAATAGAAGAAGTATCAGGGAAGGTCCCTAGTATCCAGTCACCACAATAGGGAAGAAAAGGAAAACAAACCATCTTCAGTGGCTTTTCCTTCCATAAAGGTCTGCCTGTCTATCATGGGCAAGAACAGGCTCATCTTTTCTAGAAGGAGCTTCCTCACCCCAGGTCACAAGTTCTTTAGAGCTCTAAGTAGTCCCTAGAAGCTGGGGCCCTTAGGCCTAAATGGGTTACTGGAACTCTGTTTAAATTTTAGTCTGATGGGATCAGAAAATCCACCTAATCCCATGCTTAACTTCTGTTTGCTCATTTTACTCTGTCAAAATGTATTTAGATAGCACCCTTTCAGTAATCCATCAAGAGTTCTTAAGGTTTAGTCCCACCTCTCCCAGCTTTTCAACAATTTGCCACTTCTTGCTTCTACACTTTTACTTCTCCTGTGCAAATGAGTGGGGAGGGAAAAAACCCAGGAACGGCTAAATTTAGGGGACAAGGTCATTTTCACTGCCACGTTTAGCCACATTCTGAGCCTCTCCTACGTGGGTAGGATAGACAAAACCTTCCCATACTTTGAGCCTTCCCTTTACCCTAAAAATGTCTGCATTGTGTGATGGGGAGTCAAGACATAGTCAAGCCTCATCTAGAGAACTCCAAGCTGCTAAGACCTATCCATTCAAGCAATTTCTGGATTTCTACTTTTTCCATGAAGTTTTCCTCAAACAATAGAAAGAGAAGTAGAAAATTCCTCCTGGACTAACCTTTTAAAAACATGGACAGAGCATAAACATTTAAAAACTCTTGTAGAATAAGAACTATTTCTCATCGATGTAGACATCGCTCTTCAGTCTTAGAATGGACTTGGGAGACCAATCAGTCCAACCTACACCTGAAGAGAAATTCCCCCTACAATTTGCCAATTAAATGCTCATCTAGTCTCTGCCTGAAGACCTCAAGTGAGAGGGTTTGAGTTATCTCTAAAGATCACCTAGAATTCATCTGCAAATCTCTCTTAGAATGTAGAACAATACCCCACACAGAGCAGGTGTACCCCACGAGTTTACTGATTTGAATGGTCTAATTGAATTAAAGAAGTTCTATGACTCTACCATTTAGCACTGCATAATATTAAATACAATTCGTCACTAGCCTTATATAGGATATAAATATAGTAAGAATATAAAGATGTTTCAGAGAAAAAGAAATAGGGAAGTCATAAAATGTGGATTGATATTTAATCTAGAAAATAGAGTGACACATTGTATGTCTCTAGTGCCATGGAGACATAAACACTCCAGTCTATTTGGCAGATCCATCCTCTATAATGGAGGAAAGTGACTCACAAGGCTTACTCAGGTAGATGTAAATATCCCTTGAGGCCATCCAAATTCTTCTCATCTGAGTCTCTGTTCACCAAACTACCTTGTGGTCTTAACTAGATTTTTCAAGTGGGTTTCCATTTTGTAAAGAAAATTGGCTAGCTAGCCAACATGAGAATCCATTTTATACAGTAATATTTCTCTTTCCATATTATTATTTTGACTTTCACATAAGGTGAACAAGTCTTCCTAGAACCTTATCACTAAGGTCCTATATATGATAGGCTCAGAAACTATTTCCTGAGTAGGTGACCACCTCTCAAGAATAATGATAGTTTACAAGGTTCTTTCCTTGTTGGAGCTTTCTAGGATTCCCAGTTGTTAAGACTGATGTGATTTTCAAGATCTTCTTATAGTAAATGACCAAACTGAAATCCCAGGAGGTTGTCATATCTTGGCAAATGAAGGGGGAGCAAAATTAGAATTCCTAGGGCCTCACAAAAATGCATCTAGACATGCACATAGCTATAAAGAATTCAAGTCCATATTGTCAGAAGGACATTTTATCATAGATCTAAAATTGGAAGTGGTCTTAGAGGCCATCTAACCTAACCCCCTATTTTTACAGACAAGGAAACTGAGAAGTAAAGAGATTAAGTTAATTTTCCAGAAGCATAAAAGTAGTAGGAGTAAGGGCAGGTAGGTGGCACAGTGGATAGAGTGCTGGATCTGAAATCAGAAAGACTCCTCTTCCTGATTTCAAATGTGACCCCAGACACTTATTAGCTGTGTGACCCTAGATAAGTCGTTTAATCCTGTTTGCCTCAAGTTTCCTCATCTGTAAAATGAGCTACAGAAGGAAATGGCAAACCACTCCAGTATATTTACTAAGAAAACCCCAAATGTGGTCAGAAAGAGTAGTATATGACTGAAATGACTGAACAACAACAACATGAAAGTAGTGTGAAAAGTGGAGTATAAACCCAGGTCTTATGGCTCTAGAAGTCAATGTTCCCCTGGACCTCGAGTGTAGTCTGCAGCTTCAAGGCCACATGTGGCCAACAGTGTCAGAACCACTGCCTAGATGTAGCAATCTTAGACCACTTTGGAAATAACCCAATGAATTGAAGTACAATTCCCACAACTATTAACAACATACAGAGTATAGACTTTAAGCAATGCGTTTCTCAATGCCTCCAGAACATTCTACCATTCTGCCCCTCTCTCCACAGCTCATTCTCATGTGCTAATCCCTTCTCCAGGTAGATACTTATTATCAAATATTACAATAAATCATCATGCCCTGCCTTTGACCCTCCCCTTGTGGGCTATGTACAGAATGGGGATACAATTGAGACATTCCTTAGCTCTCCATCCTTAGTTCACTTTTCCCTACATATTAAGCCGGCACTCAAGTCAGAGATAACTTTCAGGTAAATGCTTTCCTTTTATTTAGGGTAAAAACCCAGACAATCATCCCAAGAGAGTCTCTTCTCTTTCATACAATCTTCTTGTATCACAAGGTTGGTGGTGGGGGTTTCTCCAAAGGAGGTTTCTCCAAGGAGGCATTAAGAGTATTTTTATCTATTCTTACACATTCTTCTTCATTTATCGTAGATCTCCAGCCAGAGCTACCATAGTAGAATTGAGGAATGGTGTCAAAAGCTCTGGGTTTCCTTCTCACATTCTGTCACTCTTTGAATCTGGGCAAATCATTTAATCTCTCTGAATTTTTTTGTTCATCTGTAAAGTGAAAATTTTACTGGGATTGTTGGAAAGAACAAAGGAATTAATGTTTGTAAGAGATTTTTTTTTTTTAACCTTAAATATGATTAAATATATTGTTATTCTCACAGAATGCACTAAGATGGAATCCTGGCATCCTTTGGGGATTTTACCATTTATAGAACCTTGTCAGAGTCCAGTTAGAGAGTGAAGAGGAAAGGAGAAGAGGTAAGAAATAAATGCTGAGAGCAGTGAAGAATTCCTATTCTCTCTGTCAAACAAGAAAAGCTGCACACACACACACACACACACACACACACATACACACACATATATCATATGCAAAAGCACATATATACCATCCACATATATCATGACACTGGACTTGGAACACACCCAACTTGCCCAGCTGCAGTAATTAAGCACAAATCTCCAGGCAGTCACTTATGGTGGCCATGAAATATGATCAGAGAGGAGTCAAATTCCTTACCTGTTAGACATTGAAACTGACATCTCCAAGAAACAAATGGATTTTATCCCCTCATTGCCCATTCAAAGAACAGGTCATTCCAAAGCAGTGCACTCTTACACCGTCTGTGTAGGTTCATAAGCCAAGTCAAACCTAAGTTAACTGGAGTCTTTCAGGGATCTATATATTGGGCAGGGGGACCATTAAAATTCAATTTAACTGCTGGTGACATTTCTTAAATGTTTCAGCATTTTCTAGTAAAACAGACCACTTTGCGCACTGTAGACACTTGGTCTCTTGAATTGACTAGGAAGACATTGAAAAGAATAAACCTACTATGGAGGGCAAAGTGAGCTCTCATAACTAGAGGACAGAATTATGGAATTTCTGAAATGGAAGGAATCGAATCCAACTTTTTTTTTTAAAGCAGATTTGGTTTTGATTGCATCTACATAGGAAGCTTTTGGTGAGAAACTTCCTCTACCAACACAACTCTTCACCTTCAGTGCAATTTACAGACTTAGAGAATTGCCTAAGCATGTCAGTGCCTTAAGGTTAAGTGACTTTACCAAGGTCACCTGGCAAATAGGTGTCAGAGGCAGAACTCATTGGGGCAAGCTCTCTTTCCTCTATGTGACACTGCCTGTCCAACTGAGGAAACAAAAATCCACTTGACAATGAGTCTACCTTCCATCCTTCAACTAACATCTCAAGTGAGGGAAACCCATTATTTCTAATCCCAGACCCTGCAGGCAGCCCATTCTACTCTTGGCCAGCTCTAATGCTTAAGAAGTTTCTCTTTACATTGATCCTAATTCAGTCTCCCCTTGACTTCTACCTATTACTTCTAACTCTGCCTTCTGGGACCAACAAGAAATCTAACCCCTTCTCCCCAAGATTTTACCTAAAATATTCAAAGACAGTAATCACACCCCCATCCCCCAATGTTCATTTCTCCATATTAAGCTTAACCATTGCTTCAAACTTATCTTCATATGAAGAGGCACTTCACTGTACTGGCTGCCTCCTCTGGACACTTCAGTTTTTTAATATCCTTCCTGATGATGGTCCCAAGAACTGAGTACAGTACACACTCCATTTGTGATCAGGAGCTTTGCTTAGCTTGTTTTGACTTCCTTAGTCCTAGACACTCTGTAAAAAAAATTATTTATTTACTTTTAGTTTATAACATTCAGTTCCATAATCACTTGAATTCCAAATTTTCTCCCCCTTCCTCTCCCCGCCTCATACTATTTTGAAGGAGGCCAGACCTGTTATTCATTGATATAAAGATCTTCCAATGAGGAAGCACCCTTTGCTAATGCTTATCAATGCCTGGTCTACAGTTTATAGTCTCAGAGAGCTGGGATCACTGCAAGTTTAAGTCCTAGACACAATATCTCTTTTCATGCAAGAGAATATGACATTCTCTTTCTTGGCTGCCAAATCATACCACTGGCTCATATTGACCCCACAGTTTACTGTTAAACTTATTGGTTTGTGCTTACAACACACACACACATACACACACACACACAGCAGTGGTTCAATTCAACTTAATAAGTATATATTGTACACTCCCTTTGTGCCTCATTGGACACAAGAAGGGGACTACAGAAGGAATATTAGACATAGTCCCCTGCTCTCAGTAACAAAAGATAATTTATGATCAGTGCCAAAGTGGACAGAAGGATAGGACGAGAAGGATAAAAGGAAGAGCTTGATTTGGGCTGCAAGAATCCAGAATAACTCACCAAAGGAATCAGGACTTGAGCTAGACCTTGAAAGAAGAGCAGGATTGTCTTTTAGGTTTGTCTTACTAGAGTTCCAAATGAGCTGGGGCCAAAAAGCCTCTAAACCTCACAGTCTACAGGACTCAACTCCTCTCTGCTTATTTGAAGGGCTCTCTTTTAGATACTGAAAAATATGGGAAGAGAGGTCACTCTACTACCAGCCACAAGGATGTAGCTGGTACTTTGGCTCTCCTATTAATCAATCAGTCAATCAGTAAAGATTTCTTTCTTTCTCTTCTTCTTTGGCACTCTGCTGGAAACTGACAACACAACTATGAAAGGAAGATAACCCCTGACCGTAAGGACCCCAGTCCTTAAGGTGACTGTAGTAGCATAATATATTTGCAGAGAAGTAAATATAGGCTAAGCACAAAATGATTTGGGGTGTAGAGACTTACACTTGGGAGAATTGAGGAATGTCTCTTGAAAAAGGTGCCATTGAGCTGAAGCTTAAAGGGAATGTTAATGAGAATTAAAAATGAGAAAGGAGATGGCTCCAGGTCTGGAGGCTAGTCTGTGAAAAGGCAAAGTCTCAGTAAAAAGAACCAATGTGGTTAGAACACAGTCTATGAGAGAGGGAAGGAATACATTAAAAGTCTAGAAGGATAGGCCAGAGCCAGACTGTAAAAAGTTTTAAATGCTAAGACAAGTTGTTTGATTTTTTTCCCAGAGACCTTGGAGAGCCACTTGAGGAAAAAAGAAGTCCATGTTCAGAGCTCTGCTTTACGAATGTCCATTTGGCAACTTGTGTGAAGGATGGTCAGAGAATAGAGAGGCTACATGTGAAGACTCATTAAGTGATATTGTGATAGCCCAGGTGAATGGCAATGAGGGCAGGGACCAGGGAGCTCTGGGGATAATAGTCCCATTAAATCTCTAAAACTGGATCACAGAAAATCTTGGAAAGACAGGAGTAAGGACAGGGGTAAAAAAAAAAAAAAGAGAGAGAGAGAGAGAGATTTGTAGCCACAAAAAATCAAAAGATTCCAGTCTTTCCTCAACTCCTAGGAATATCTTTCTCTGACAGTTCTCTTTTCTCTGGAAAGGATCTAATTGATCAGAATAAGTATTACAATTTTGTTTTCCCTTAGCTATCATCTCCCAAGAAATGACAACTCCTCTCACAACCAGGTTTTAACCAGTTAATAACTAACGTATGTTATAAAAACATACAATCTCATGTTTTACCTTCAGTGAACATTTCACGTGTGCAACTGAAACTTCAATTTCCTCCCCCGACCCTTCCTTCACAGCTCTTGGCCCTCACCCAAGGAAGATGGAAAAAGAGACCTCAGATTTACCCTCACAGTCTAATTTCTCAGGCATCACTAAATTCTCTTCCCACTGAAATGGCCAGGGATGCTCAGGCGGCCCTCTGTTTTAGAGGTCAAAGTGAGTGGCATGCCAAGGTTGAGGCACCTGTAACCCAGAGAGCCCTCCATCAGTATAGCAGTTCAAAGATGTCATCTCCAAGGTGACCCAATTAATGAAGGAGACATACCAAAGAATCCTGACATTTTTCATGGGTTATTTAAAGGAAAAACTAGGGTATACTAGAAGGTTACTCAGGGATACCCATGTATTTAACCGGAACTCATATTTTAAATAGGATGTACATTAAATCCATCCAATTTTTGGAATGTTACTACTCTCTCAGGAGCCCAAGAGAAGTTTCTGATGTTTGCCCATAAATCTCTCAGACCTAAAATACCCAAAATTAGTTTCTGCTCCATGGGAACATAAAAATGATATGGCTTTCTTCTTTGACATGTCAGTTAATAAAACGTAGGAAGCTGAGCATGGAGATTGCCTCTGCCATATTTCCAAAGAGACCTCTCATTAGAAATGGGAAGCATTTTAATTACCTGTTTGGGTTTTTGTTTTATGTGTATATGTTGTAAGTCTGAAAAAAAAAGTTACTGTGAACACTCAGGAAATTATATCATTAATCATGCCCTTCTGGACACTACACAGACTGACCCCAAGTAACACTATAATTTTTAGAGTCTTGTTACTTTCAAGTTTCTAGAGAAAATTTAATATTATTTAATTTAATATTATTTCTATAATTTTTAGTGGATTAAACTATCAATTTTTGATTCATAGAGAACTATGGCATGAAAAGTCCAATCTACTCATTTTATAGATGAGGAACTGGGATATAAAGAACTAATGTCATTTACTCAAGATCACATAGTAAGTGGCAGAGTACAAATTTGAACCCAGGACCTCTGACTAGAATCTAGCACTCCTTCCACTTTACCAATCACTTTGCTTATATTGAGCTCAGTTCCCGCATTTATGCAATATAGTGGTTGAATGTGATGCTCCCTCAGGTCCCCTTCTAGATCTGAAGCTCTATGATACCATGATACAGGAGAGCATCTCTCTGGAAGATAAGATCCTTCCACCAAGGCCCAGGGGAGAGAGGATCTCTTACCCCCCACCCAATCATAGGTTAGTTTTGAAAAGGATACTTTACTTAGGGCTGTTAAGTTCATAGATATTCTCATCTGCTTCAGCACTAGAGTGCTCCTATAAGGTAAAAAAAAAAAAAAAAAAAAAGATGAGTCCTGAGGGAAAAAGGAGGGAAATCAGGTTAACTGAGTCTAAGCCCTGGAGATTCTTCTAAGAGCTTTCTAGGAATCATAGAGGAAAAATCATCTTCATATCTCAATGGTCTGCTATCCGCCAGCACTCTTGTTCTTGTTTCAAAGTATCTGTTCTGTGTGGTCCTATATTCAATGAGTTCTCCCTTCACAGATGTGTGGGCTAGACAATAGCCCAGTTGCATTCAAAACTGGTTGAAGAGCCAGACTCAAAGAGTAGCCAGTAATGGTTTGATGTCAGCTTGTCTGGGCTCCAGAAGAGTACCCCAGGGGTCTGTACTTTGCCCTGTGCTGTTTAACATTTTTAATAATTACTTGGATAAAAGCACAGACAGTATCATTATCAAATCTGCAGATGACACAAAGTTGGGAGGGATAGCTAAGCATGTTGGATGACAGAACTGGGATCCAAAAAAGATCTTGGCAAATTAGAACATTGGGCTGAGACTGTTAAGATGAAATCTACTAGGGATAAATATAAAATCGTACACTTGGGTTCAAGAAATTGATTTCACAGATGCAAGATGGGGCATACATAGTTAGAAATCAGGGAGAGGGAGGGTTGTAAGAGACTGCAAGCACAACAGTTGTGATATGGCAACCAGAAAAGCTAATGGTATCTTGAGCTACATTGAGAGATACTTAGGTTCAAGGAAAAAGTAGGTTAGAGTCCTACTTAACGCCCTCCTTTTTCTGCTCTTATCTGGAATATTGGGTTCAGTGCTGGCCACTCCATTTTAGAAATGACATCAATAAGCTGTATGGTATTCAAAGGCAGACAACCAGCATGATGAAGGATGTCAAGGACATGCTATCTGAAAAGAGGCTGAAGAAAATAAAGAAGTTTAGCTTGGAAAGAAAAGACTGGAATTTGTGTGGAGGAGATGGGAATTATCTTCAAGTATTTGAAGGATCATTGTATGGAAGAGAGATTACATTTGTTCTAGTTGACCCCAGAAAAGAAATGAGCAGCAATGGGTGGAAGTTACAAAGAGGCAAATTTAGTTAAGTTTGAAGTCAGGAAAAGCTTCCAATTAGAGCTAACCAAAAAGAGGAATGGGCTGCCTTGGGAGATCGTGGGGTTCCCCTCACTTGAGATCTTCCAGCAAAGTTAGATGACCACTTGTTGGGTCTATCAAGTATTGGGTGTATCATAGTAAGGCTTCCTCTCTGGGCTTGTGTTGGAGTGTAGAGCCTCTCTAACTTGAAGATTCTGGGAGTCTATATCAAGAAAACAAAAACAAGGCTGACACCCTGTAATATACTAATGGCTTGAAAGCAATGTGACTTAACTGCCTAACTTTCAACCACATCCTTCTGGGAATCCAGCTTTGTTCTACATTACTCAACAATGGATCAAAGAATCTTTCCACATGTCATACATGGGAGAAAGAATGGTGTATCATTGAGATTACTATTTCAGATGCAGTTGACAGTTCTGCCTTTTCTTTTGACCATTTCCACAGGGAAAACAGACTTTGGAAATCCCAAACCCCAACAGGCAAACGTGAGCCATAGCCTAGGCTGTTGGATAGCCTTGGGCCTGGGCAGCCAAGTTCAAGGGAGCTCATTTTTACTTCAGTTTCCTTTAAGTGTTAGTCTAGCCAGAGTCCTGCAAATCTTGGTAGTGGCCTTGGGCGGAAAGGGCAAGGACACTACTCATTAGGCTCGAGCCAGCTAAGCAACGACGCCACAGGCACCCAGAACACTTGTCGCCAGCGTAATTGGTGTTTCATTTTCCCAGGCCTTCATTCCAGTAAAAATTGTTTGGTTAGGTTTGGGATTTTTGCAAACCACAGTGACCCTCTGAAGACAGTCTAGATCCTTCTTCCTTTTAGTAAACTCAGTCAGAGATAATAAGATTATAGATTTAGGACTGGAAGGTACCTGAGAGGTCATCTTATTCACCTTTATCCTTTTACAGATGAAGAAATTGAGTCCCAGAAAGTTAAGCAACCTAAAGCCAAATGTATACTATCTTTGCAGCAGAGCCTGGGTTTTGAACTCAGATCATCTGATTCCAATATACTAATCACAGAATCATAGCTATAGAAGTGGAAGAGATACCACAAGCCATCCAGTTCAATACATCATTTTATAACTAAGGAGACTGAAACCCAGAGAGGTTAAGTGATCATGCCAGGTCATGCAGGCAATAAGTGACAAAGGTAGTCAGCAAGGTACTCCGGCTGGAAATCCAAAACCCTTTTCCCTAGACCATATTGCCTTGCAAAAGGATGATTTGAAAGGTGTCTTCCGACACTTAATCTTATGATCCTATTAACTTCATTTTAGTTGATTGTTAAGCATTTTAAAGAAGTTACTATGTGGCCAGTCCTGTGCTAGACACTGTGGATCTAAAGACAAAAATGAAGCAATTCTACCCTTAAGGAGCTTGTATCTCATTTCTGTTACCTGTTGCCCTCTGTACTTATATCAGGTATGTGTCCATCATGCCATGAAAGGACAAGTGGGAGGAAATCAACCTTCTCAAATCTGAAAAAGCATTCTCTTCAGCTAAATCCCAGAAACTCTTGGCCAAACCCTTTTCTAGTTGTTTTCAAGTCTACAAGCATTTGAATGGGAAATTTAATCCACATGTTTCTTCTTCTCATATACACTTAACGCATCAAAATACTATCCCTTTGAAGTCCAAATGGCCTATTTATAAGCCTTTTCCCTGGAAATGGAAAGTCATATTTGGCCAAGAATTAATGATCATGAACCTTCAAAAGCTCAAATTCTTTTCAAGAGACTTGACTGGGTTTGAATGGATTGTACTCTCCCACCTCCAAAGACATCCTATATGTTTGCAAAATGTAAGAGACCCTTCCATGCTGTCATCCATGCCTTGATTACATATATTTATATCTGAGCCAAGGCTGTAGCAGCTATCTTGCTGCTAAATCATCACAACAGCTCTGTTGTTAAGGAATATAGGGGAAGTAGGGAGAGTTGTCTACTTTGACCATAAACCTGCACAAGACAGATATGCAATTACTCACAGAGAGGGACAGTGAGCATTCGTGGAGAGCCAAGAAGTAAATCTGGATTCCTGACTGGTGCTGGGAATGGAAGCGACTTTCCCAGGAAACCCTGAAAGAACAGTTTTTCTGTTCAATCATTTGGATTCAGATTTCCCACAATTGTCTTTTCACATGTTCTCAGTTCCACTGCCTCCCTGGTGCTCAAGCTGAATCATGGTACCTTGAGTTCATTCATCTTCATCAATGTCCCCTTCTAGTTCTAAATCTAAGGTTCTTATATTCCTCTTCTCGGAGTAGGATTCAACACTCAATTAAGGACAGTCAAAAGTCAAGTTATCCAAAGAGAGTTATCCCTTTGGTGGACTGTTTCAGACATGTTCAAGACCCCCTCCTTGGGCTGCCAATAGTGGGTCCAAGCTATGTGAGGGTAGGAGTTACCATTTAGGCAGGTGAATTTAGGAATGTCAACAAATAACTAACATATGTCCATGGCCCTGACTTCTTTCCAAAGTCAAATAGGAAGGATTTTTGACTGTTCCTTTAAACAGTTTACTCTAGGACTCCTCTTCCTTCCAGTTCACTTAGACTCACTACAGCTGCCTGAGAAATTATCAGTGTCACCTTCCCACTAGAGGTTTTCTTAAACATTTATTTAGTGAAATAAATGAAACCCACAGCCTAGACAACTGGCCCAGCATAAATCATTATTTACTTTAAGTGGGCAGATAATAATAACTTACATTTATAGAGTCTTTCACAGTTTACCAACAACTTTGCACACAACCCAGTTAGGTACTGTCAGACTATTATATTCATTTGACAAATGTGGATACTGAGACTCAGAAAAGTCAAGTGACTTGTCCACAGTAATACAGCTGACATAAAGGAGGCAGACATAAAATCACATCTTAATCTTGTAAATACTAGCAATTTTTCCTTTACTCCACTAGTGACTAGTTAATTGCAAAATATAGCTAAAACCCAGTAAGCTAATATTTCCCATGGATTCAGTTAAGCTTCGCATCTCAGAAGAATCCTGGTAAATGCATTTCATCTTTAGTTAGTTAGCAAGCATTTATGAAATTTATGAAACACTAAGCATTGGGGATATAAAAAAATGTCAAAAAACAATCTCTGGTCTCAAGGAGTTCACATTCTAATTGGGGAAACAATGGGTGAATACTAAACACATACAAAATATATACCGAATAGATGGAAGGTAATCTCAGACAAGAGTTTCTCACAGCTGGGAGGATCAGACAAGGCCTCTTATAGTAGGTAGGGCTTGAGCTGGAAATGAAGACTAAAAACCAGCAGGAAGCTTACACATACATCCCCAGCCCAGGCTGGGAATAAGGCAGACCTATAGCTTGTTTACTAGAATTTCTGGATTTCACAGAACAGCCCCAGATGTAGCAATAATTACCAGCCCCTTATTGCCCCAAATGAAAACTGGGTTCCAACATTCCAATGGCCGTGCTGAACATTAGCAAAATTCTGTTCCAGCCTTCAGGGAACAAAGTATGCTGACCCTTACCTTTAGGTACCTTGGCAAAAATCACAGTATGTGAGGTTTCTCTAAACCAAAAACCAGCAGTAGAAAAACCAGACCCTCATTTATTTTTGAAATAGCCAACACAGCTATAAACTCCATGTGGTCCACAGAGCCAGAGCACATGCTGCTCCTTCTCTTATCCAAAGGGTAAAAATGGAGACAGGTGGGGATTATATCATTTGCCAAAGCCATTGGCAGAGCTGGTATTCAGATGTTCAGAAGCTTATTTCACCTCCCAGATGTATCCTTTTCCAAAGACCACACCCTTTATCTTGGGATCAATAAAGCTCAGTCAGGAGGGACCTTAGAAATTGTCTGACTCAATGTTCCAACCCCTCTGTGAGATAGAATGTCAGGCCTGTGACCATGAGAACTGGATTTGAATCTTGCCTCAGACACTGTGCATGACCCTGGGCAAGTCACTTAATTTCCCCTAGCCTCATAGTCTCTTCACCTCTAAAATGAAGATAAAATAGCACCTATATCATGGGGTTGTTGTGAGATAAACTGGGATAACACGTGTAAAATGCTTTGTAAGCTATGAGGCACTATGTTATTCTGAATGTTAGTATCATCATTGATCTGTAAAATGGGGATAATACTACTGGTATTGCTAAATAGATGTGGAAAAAATCCTTTGCAAACTCTAAAATACTATTTATTTAGGAATTACTTAATAGGGGGAAATCCTGATATGGAAATTCCCTCCAGAAGAAATGTAGCCCAGCAGTATCCCATTTCAAACTATATTACAAAGCAGCAGTCAGCAAAACAATCAAATACTGGTTAAGAAAGAGAGTGGTAGATAAGTAGAAAAGATTAGGTACACAATAAGGTAAATAACCATAGTAATCTAGTGTTTGATAAATCCAAAGATTCTAGCTTTGGGGGCAAGAACTCATCATTTGGCAAAAATTGTTGGGAAAACTGGAAGGCAGTTTGGCAGAAACTAGGCATAGGCTAGTATTTCATACCATATACCAAAAAAAAGAAAAAAGTCAAAAGGGGTGAGTGATCAGACATATAGGGTAATATCATAAGTAAATTAGAGGAGCATGGAAAATTTACCTGTCATAGATCTATATATAAGGAAACAGTTTATGTTCAAACAAGAGATAGAGAGGATCATGAGAAGTAAAATTAGTATTTTGATTATGTGAAATTTAATTTTTTTTCACAAACAAAACCAATGCAGCCAAAACTAAGATCAGGAAACTGGGGTGGAGGAGGGATTTATAGCAAGTTTCTCTGACAAAAGCCTCATTTCTCAAATATATAGGGATCTGAGCCAAATTTATAAAAATCAGAGCCATTCCCCAATTGATAAATGGGCAAAGCATGTGTAATGGTAATGGTAATTTGAAGATCTTCCCTGCCCCTTAATAGCCTAAGAGAATTTGAAGTCCTTCCCTGCTTTGAAGATCTTCCCTGCTCCCTAATAGGCTGAATGTAATCACATGGAGCCTGTGGTGGGAAGAACTTGCTGAAGGAGCAGAGCCCACAGGAAGCTGGGAGTCAGAACACCTAAATGGTGGGAGGAGAATGGATGGCAGGCAAGCAGACGGACTTGTGAGTAAATGTTTATTTGTGGGAAGGCTAAAGGATGGTGTGGTTCTCTGTTGCTATGATGGATTCAGTTTCCTGGTGTTGGGATTTGGTTTTCTGGTGTCTGAATAAATGTTTTGCTTCTGTCTTCTATATGGAGAGTCTGGGGTTTTTTTCTGTTTGTTTGTTTGTTTTGCTCTTGAGCACTATACCAGCATATTTACAGTTGCTGTCAGGGCTGTGAACATTGCATTGGCGCTATAGCATGTGAATAGGCAGTTTGCAAAAGAAGAAATCAAAGCTACCAATAGCCATACAAAAAATGCTTTAAATCACAATTGATTCTCGAGAAAGGCACATTTAAACAACTCTAAGATACCACCTCACACCTATCAGATTGGCTAACATGATAGAAAAAGAAAATGATAAATGCTGGAGGGGATGTGAAAAATAGATACACTAATGCAGTGTTGGTGGAATTGTGAACTGGTCCAACCATTCTGAAGAACATTTTGGAACTATGTATGAAAGGCTATCCTTTGATGCAGTAATATCACTACTAAGTCTGTATCCCATATCCCAAAGAGGTCAGAAGAAAAAAGGAAAAGGACCTATTTGTAGAAAAATATTTATAGTAGCTCTTTTTATGGTGGCAAAGAATTGGAAATTGAGGTGATGTCCATCAGTTGAAGAATGGCTGAACAAGTTATGTTACATGATTTATGAGGAAATACTATCACTTTAAGAAATGACAAGCAGGATGATTTCAGAAAGACCTGGAAAGACTTATGTGAACTAATGCAAAATGAAATAGGCAGGACCAGAAGACCATTGAACATGGGAAAAGCAATATTGTAATGATGATTAATTGTGAAGGACTTAGCTACTCTGACCAAGACAACGATCCAAGACAATTCCAAAGAACCCATGATGAAAAATGCTATTCACCTGCTAAGAGAGAACTGATGAACTGTTAAGTACAAATTAAAGCATACTTTTTTTCACTTTATTTTTCTTTTTTGCAACATAGCTAATATGGAAATGTTTTTCATGACATCATATTTACAACTGATATTGTTTGACTTGTCAGTGGATAGGGGAGGGGTGGGAGGGAAGGAGACAATTTGGAACTCAAAATTTTTGAAAATGAATGTTAAAAATGAAACTCCTTCCACAGGGACACTGAAAGTTTAATTGTAAATTTAGGAGTGACTAATATATTTATCCAAGCTAATATATATCCAAGATAGGATTTAAACTCCCTAATTCCAATGCACAAAGACCTATAATTTGCTCACTTACCAACCTACTACAGAATGCTGCCACTCAATGAAACCTTGTGGTACATTACTTGAAGCATAGTTTCCACAATAAGAAAGGCATGTAGAAGTATTCCTAAGAGACAGCTAGGTGGGCTAGGGCTAGAGCATTGGACTTGGGGTCAAGAAGACCTGAGTTTGAAATGCTCCAATACTTCAAATACTTACTGGGTGAACCTGGGCAAGTTATTTAACTTCGATATACCTCAGTTTTCTCATCTCTGAAATGGAAATGATAATAATAGCATCTAATTCACAGTGTCACTGTATCAACTTGTGTAAAGCACTTACCAAAACTTGGAGTGCTATATAAATGCTAACTTTGCTACTTGTACTATGCGGAAATTGAGGCCCAATGATACTAAATGACTTGACAAGTTCACACAGCTGGTCCATGGATGACACCGCCCCCCCCCCCCCAAAAAAAAGTGAAGCCCTGGAATTCTGACTTCTAGGGTACAACTCTCTACTACAGCAAGTTAAGTACTCATGAGTAGCAGGAGAGCCAGACAATGGTCCTTTAAACCAGCTACCTTGCACCCCAATTGCCACACAATCTTTTTATTCAGTACTCATAATAAAAGTAACCAGATTTATAAAACACTTTACATAGACTTCTAAAGCACTTTTTCCTCATATATACTGTGACGAACGAATGATTGTCTTAAGTGATTGTTCAAGGTCATTCAGGGACTAAGTATTTAAGCCTACTTCTTTTGATCCTTCCTGGAGCACCCCTATACCTCAGTGCCTCAAGCTTGCCTCCCCTTATATAATAAGTAGTATCCTGTAGCAGGAGGAGCACTACTAGCTTTAGATCTCGATGAATGCAGGTTCAAGTCTCACCCAGCTCTATTGCTTACTTCTTCTGGGATCTTGGACAAAGCACATGGGGCTCAGTTTCAACCCCTGTAATTTTATGAAGTTGGGCTAGATGAGGGATTCTTAACTTTGGGTCCATTAACTTGGTTATATACATATATATGTATTATATATTATATATGTGTTATCTGTGTATTATATATGTATTATACATATATATATACATAAAGAGAGACAGAGACAGAGGTAGAGAGAGACAGAGAGATACAGACAGAGACAGAGTGACACAGAGAGACAGAGACAGAGACAGAGAGACAGACACAGAGACAGACAGCGAGAGAGACAGAGAGAGAGAGACAGACAGAGACAGAGAGAGAAAGGGAGAGGGAGAGAGAGTACTGTTTGCCTCAGTTTCCTCAATTATAAATTGGAAATAATAACAGCAACTGCTTCTTAGGGTTGTTGTGAAGATGAAATCAGATAACTTTTATAAAGTGCTTTGTCTAGTACCTGGCACATAGAAGTAACTGAATAAGTTCCTATTTCCTCCTCTCCTTTCCTCTGTATTTTGCAGAGTTGTTTATAGGGATTGAAGAGATAACATCCATAAAGCACTTTGCAGACCTTAAAGTACTTATATAAATGTTTGCTATGATGATAAAGTAAGGAATTCCTGATTTAGGAACTTCTTCTGCCGAGGCAAAACACCAACTTGTATGCAGCTTATATTTCACTTGAAGGCGACTTATAGTTATACTATATGTAATATGTCTACTATATATGATATATAATATGTATATATGTGTATATGTATATATGTGTGTATATGTATGCATGTGTTTATGTGAGCATACACACACACACATATGCACACACATCATTGTCCCAAGTAATTTCTCAGAAGAATTAGCCTAAAAAAGAATATTAAGTATTTGGTTTGTCTAGAACTTGGCAGTATATACTCTTGTACAAGGCCCTGCAATGTACAGATGAGATGATGAGAATCCTTGAATCTAAAGGAGTGTTCTTTGTAGAATCTGGACCTTTAAAATGTACATTCAATGAAGGGAATTTCTGTACCCAAACATGTTAAGTGCAGCTCTTGGCTGGCAAGATCTCAAATGAAATATCTGCCATTCATCTGTATCTGTTGGAAATAAGAAAAATGATAAACATCGTTATGTGAGAATTAAAGCATAAGCTCTCCCCAAGACAGGTTACCGCTGCACAATCTCAAGAACTGGCACATTATTTCAACCTGAAGAGATAATTGCTCTTAATAAGCCAGTTATCATGGAAGGATCAGACTTGGGAAAGCCAAGCTGCTCTCATCTAAGATGCAGGGCATACAAGTGCGATTTGTTTGGGGTTGAAGAAGCCACAGAGAACCCAAATAACCATATTTTCCATGAAATATTGCAACTCAGATGGAAGAATTTAGGGGCCATGACCTGAGTCCATCAAAGTGCATATGATGTCTGGCATATTAGAAAAAAAATGTAATGGATTCATTTTGCTCAGGTTTTTTCCCATTCTTTTAGAGTATGCTTCTGTATGTAATCCTAAAATGGAGATTTGACAGTTATCTGGTTAATCTAATCCATGGAGACAGATATCTCAAAACTGATTCAAGTCAAAAAACCCACTTCACCATCTGAATATTCATTGGTTCATCCAAGTTGGAAACTCGCCAAAGAGACATCAAGTCTCCACTTCCCTCTGTGATGCCCTGGCACCGTCTCAGGCTTGGGTTCCAGTCTGTGCTTGGACAAAATGTGTTTCCCAACCTAAAAAGACAAGATAGTCTACTCCAGTCTTGTAAACAAAACTCCCCCCTCAAAAAAATCCTCACAAACCTGGGAAAAAATTCTTTCCAGCCTATCCTCCCTTCCCAAGTAACCCAGATGGTAAAGTAAATGACACTGGAGACAAATAAATTCCTTTTAATTTGCCCAGCCAAAATATTTACTCAGTCCAAAGTGCATAAGTGACTAATGACAACAAGTTTGATCTGTGAAGTTGATTTTCTGAACATTTGATGATTTTTATATGCAAGAATTTGAATTGACTATAAATCTGGTCTTAATTGTATTTGAGATAAGGAAGGGTGCTGTGTATTATTTCAAGTTAACATACTACTTATCAACATTACCAGACACTTCAGTAGCATTTGGGGAGGGGAGAGGGCAGGGCGGGAATGGATTAGAAAATCTACCCATTTGATTGAATTCAAACATCTTGGGCTGGGAAGAGGCATGAGTTTCTCTGAATTAAGCCAGTCTGCTTAGAGTGGGCCTCAGTTGCATGTTAAAATTGCAATGAAGAAAAAAAAAAGAAAACATTAATTAAATAATTTAGTTTCAGCAAAATCTGTCTATATCCAGCCCTGAATTAAAGAAATCAATGAGGGGCAGCTAGGTGACACAGTGGATAGTGCTCAAGAGCAAGTACACACACACACACACACACACACACACACACACACACACACACATATACACACACAAATAAAGAAAGCAATGAGCTTCACAAAAAGTGAAAGCAAAGACCCTCCACCCTCCCTTTTGCCTCTAGGGCTTTTCCTCCTGTTCTCCAAATATACAATCCCTCCTCCCCTTTCCCTTTCCCTCATAAGTTCTTGTCCATCCTTGACTAGCTCACTCAAATGTACTTTCTCTATGAGACATAGTATAGAATAACATGAAGGGCCCTGGGTTTGCCATAAGAAGCCTTGGTCTCAATTCCCATCTTCCCTATTAACTACTTGTGTGACCTGAGACCAGTGGCTTCCCTGCTAGGCCTTTAACATTCCCATCTTTGAAATGAGAGTGTTAAGCTAAATGACCTCTAAGGTTCCTCCCTGTTTTAACATTCCAAATTTCCTAATTCCCTTCAAGCTCCATATACCATTTACTTTTGCGAATCTTGAATTCACTTAACATGTATTATTGCGTGTTAAAATTGTTGTGATTGTTCTTCCTTCATTCTGGAAGAGGACCAATAACATCAGAAGGGAGGTATCTTGACTTACTTAAATCCAACTCACTTGCGAGGCAGAGATATGCAGTCATCAGCCTCATTCTCTCCTCCCTAGCCATCTGGGTCCAGTGACAAGACATAGGTGAGAACAACTTGGAGATGGCCCAGGATGCATTCAGACACCTTTTTAAGCTAAGATCTTTAATAGGTCTCAATTTGTCTGAGGCAATGCCCATTCAGTGATTAAGGCTAGGTAAGAAATGAGGCAAAAAAAGACCTAGTTTGCCTTCACAAAAGAATCACTCTAGGAGAGGAAGACCTCAGAGTTTTTGCACAGAACAGAAACAATTGCTTTTTATCTGTTTTATGAGATCATTCCCTCACCTTCGCTGAGGATAGGGATTCTGCCAATGCAGGGCTTCTGGCATGGGCTCAAGGGGCAGGGCCCACGTGGCTCAAGCAAGTCTCTGTGTAGCTGCAGCTACAGCCTGGGCCTGAGGAGCAGACATTATGGTGGATCCCAAATGGATCTGCAAGGTATCTTGGCTGCTGGGGACCTTCAGCAACCCAAAACCTAAATCCCAGGAGATAGTATTAGACTAGAAATCTCAGCTTCTGTTGTGAAGATTTTTAATGCTACCAAAACACCCATTCAGTAAGAGGAGAGGAATGTCTCTGCCATTAAAGGACTTGGAGAAAAATAGATGATTCCTCCCAAAGCCAAAGAATCCATGGACAAAAACGAAGTGTGACTGAAAGGTCCCTTAAAGACACCAATAGCAGCTGGACATCCTTTTTTGAATCTATTGCTTCACAAAACTTTTGACCTTCATATAAATGTGCATTCTTGTGTCTCCATCGAAGGCTAGGAAACCCACAGATGTAAATATTGTCACAATTTGGGAGAACACCAAAGGTGTGTACAGCAGAATTGAGCATGTGATTGTTGTTAGTGTTCTACAGACTATCAAACTCATCACTGAAGGAGCAAGCAAATGCACTGCCACATTTGTCTTTGAGTACGCCAAGAACAATAACCAAAGCCATGTAACTGCAGGGCATAAAGCAAACAGTATGAAAATGTCTGCATTTTCTCCAAAAGTGCAGAGAAGTTCCAAAAAAACTACAAAGACATTAAATTTAATGATATGTACTATGATATGGTATATTTGAATATGGTACCAAGGTCTGTCCCAGTCTGATGTTCTTGTGATGGCAAACTTGTACGGAGATATCCTAAGTGATTAATGTGCTGGCCCTATAGGGAGGGAGTCTTCGAATCACACCAATTGAAAACATTGGCACCAAGGGAATCACAAATCTTTGACTCCATTCATGAAACAGCCCCAGACATTGTTGGTAAGGACGTGAGCAATCCCACTGCCCTGCTTTTGAGGGCTGTGGTGATGCTGCAGCACATGGGGATGTGTGACCACATGGCAAAGATGGAGAAGGCTTGCTTTGCAACAATTAAAGACAGAAAGAGCATGACAAAAGATTTGGGAGGAAACACCAAGTGCTCAAACTTCACAGATGAAATCTGCTGCTGAGTAAAAGACCTAAACAAATGAAAGCTTCTCGCATTTGGCACTTTGCAGCAGTCATTCCCAATGCACACAATAGGAAAACCTATTGTAGACTATTTACCATTCATACACACTGGGGTTGCATATTTCTTGACAGAGCAAACATTCTAAATCAGGTCTTTTCTTAACATAATCTGTGGCCGGTTCCATAAGTGCCCTCCAACACCTGTTGCCAACAGACTTTGTTCAAATGCTTTGTCTTATTTATTAAATGTCTCTCTCCACTGAAAATGTTTTGTATTTTGTAAGGATAGATTCCAGTCCTGTCATTTTCTGCCATTAATTATTTTACACTTCAGTCAGAACAGGCTTTCCCCTCCCCCCTCACAACTGGAAGACTTGATGTAAATATCAAGATACTGAATTAACAGGAGAAATAGCTAATTTTAAAAGAAAACCCATATTTTCTATGGAGTGTGTATATATGTGTGTATGTGTGTGTGTGTGTGTGCGTGTGTATAGATATATATGAATAAAACAAGATACCAACACAGAGCAAAATGACATTCTTATTAAAAATAAACAGATATAAAAGGAATTTCCAGGGAGAGTCACATCAAAGAGGGTACAAATGATATATTTTAAATTTGTTTA
>CM053587.1:76704463-76735315 GCA_028646515.1 Pseudochirops corinnae
CTAGTAAGTGTTAAGTGTCTGAGGCCTGACTTGAACTCAGGTCCTCCTGACTTCAGGGCGGGTGCTCTATTCATTGCACCACGTAGCCACCCCTTACTCCTTCTATTCTTTGTCCTTTTTTCTTTCATTCTCCCTTTTTTCAGTGACTTCTTGATATTCCAACAAATTGTTTGCAAGTCTTGTATATAGTCAGTATTTACTTATCTGTGTATATGGTTTTCCCCCTAGTAGAATATAAGGTCCCAGAGGGACGAGCCCACTTTTAGTGCTGTATTTCTATCCCCAGGACATAGCATAGTGCCTTTTATACAGAAGGCATTTAATAAATACTTTGTTCAATTGAAGCAAATCAAACCATTGTCCTTCATTTCTTTCTCCCACCCTCCCTCTCATTGTTCAGCTGTCAAACTGATCTTCCTAAAATGAGGATGTGATTGTGAACTCCAGCAGTTCCCCATCACCTCAAGGATCAAATCTGAAACCCTCTGACTTTTAAAGCCTTTTTTATAACCTGCTCCTCCTCTTTCTTATCTTCTCACACCTTACACTCCTCCACATACTCTGAAACTGACCTTCCTGACAGCGCCTCAAACAAGACACTCCATCTTCCAGCTCCCAGCATTTTCACCAGCTTGCCCCCAGGCCTAAATTCCCTGCTTCTTCATCTCTATCTCCAATTTCCTTCAAGTCCCAGCTAAAATCCCATCTTCCTCAAGAAGCCTTTCCCAGAGGCAACTAGGTGGTGCAGTGAATAGGGCACCAGCCTTGAAGTCAGGAGGATCTGAGTTTAAATTTGGCCTCAGACACTTAACACTTACTAGCTGTGTGTGATTTCGGGCAAGTCATTTAACCCCAATTGCCCTGCCTTCCTCCCTCCAGAAAGGCAAAAAAAGTAAAAATTTAGAAAAAATAAACCTTTCCCAGTGCCTATTAAATGATGAGGTTAAAAGGGTTGTCCCTCTGTTGATTATCTACAAATTATCCTGTATATAGTTTGTCTCTATATAGATGTTGGCATATTATCTGGCCCATTATACTGTGAACTCCTTGAGAGCAGAAGAGTCTGTCTTTTGTTCTTCTTTGTATCCCCAGCACGGTGCCTGGCCCAGAATAGCTACCTAATAAATGCCAATTGACTGACTAGTGGAGGAAATTTTTGCACTGATCAAGACACAGATCCTTCAGGTATTTATCATTAATTATTATTTCTATTTATTATTATTAATTATTAATGCTATTTATTATTGCTATTAAATACAAGCGTAATAATAGATTATATAGTTTTCTCATCACAAAGCCCTTCTTATGTATATACCATCTGTTATATAACAAGCTATCTCTAATTATAAGTATATGTATAAGTATCCAAGGAGTGTTACATGTTTCAAACATCTTCATTTCTGTTCATTGACTGGGGACAGGCTTAATCCCAGGAAAAATTATAAAGTAGCAAGTCATTTTCAGCATTCTTCTTGTGTTTCTCAATCTCTTTTTCTCTTTGGGGGAACTTCAAACCACACAGTGTCCAGTGTCTTCAGGCTTCCCTCTGTCTATCTACCTACCCAAAGCCCCCGCTGCAACGAACCATGCTTTGAACCTATCTATCCTTTCCTCCCATCAAAACTTACTCATTTTATTGTTCCTAGAGCCCTGAGAGGATGGGTGCCATGCTTAGCTTCACACAACCATAAGCAGGACTGGAAGTTCGTCCTTTCTAACATCAAGGCCAGCGCTCTATCCACTCCATGACAGAGCAGAAGTGGGCTAGGTGGGGAGGGACACCAAAGAACTAAGAAAAAGAGAATGAACATGTCTTCTTACTCAATTTGTCCTGCCTTATCTTGAATCATTCTGTCCAGTCTATTCTTAACTCATCGCCTTATTGATTCAGTTTGATAAGTATTTATCAAATACCACATTCCAGACCTTGTGATAGTAGCTGGGGCTACAAAGAAAAAAGAAATGAAACAGTCCCTACCCTCAAGGACTCCCATGACTTGGGGCTCTGTTAAGCACCACAAAGACCAGGGTGGCCCTAATCAAGAGCATAGCCCTGAGATTTTGCTTGGGGCTAAAAATGGAAGTTTGTTGTTATTCTCCAGTATCTATAAAGAAGCTAAGAACTCCAAATGAAGTCTAAGTATCCCCAGTTACTGTTCCATCTGATATTTTTAAAAATAATTTTCTTCTTTTAACATTTTAATTTACTAATTTTTAACATTCTTTTTAAATTTTGAGTTCCATATTCTCTCCCTCTCTCACCTCTTCCCCCACCTACTGAAAAAGCAAGAAATATGATATTAGCTATACATGTGATATTATGCAAAACGTATTTCCATGTTAGTTATATTTTTTTAAAGCAAGAAAAAATAAAAAGTGAGAAAACTACACCTCAATTTCCATTCAGAGTTCTCTTTCTGGATAGCATTTTTCATCATTTGATCATCAGGACATCATGAGTCCTCTGGAACTATCTTGGGTCATTAAATCCATCAGAGTAGTCAGGTCTCTCACAATTGATCATCTTAACATTAATATTGTTACATACAATGATTTCCCCATTCTTGCCATTTCACTTTGCCTCAGTTCATATAGGTCTTACCCTTACCTATATGAAACATATAGGTGTTTCAAAAACACCTCCCTTGACATTTCTTTCTTTTAATTTTTATTTTTTCCTTTTTGGAGTGGGGAGGGCAGGGTAATTGGAGTTAAGTGACTTGCCCAAGGTCACACAGCTAGTAAGTGTTAAGTATCTGAGGCCAAACCCTTGTCATTTCTTACAGCACAATAGTATCACATCACAATCATGCGCTACACCTTCTTCAATCATTCCCCAGTTGATGGGCATCCCCTTGATTTTCAATTCTTTGCCACCACAAAAGGAATTGCTACAAATATTTTTGTATGCATAGATTCTTTTCCTTTTTCTCTGATCTCTTTGGAATGCAGACCTAGTAGTGGTATTGCTGGGTCAAAATTTTATAACCCTTTGGGCATTGCTCCAAATTGTTCTCCAGAATGGTCACTGTTTTCCTGCTCTGTACTTGTCTTTTCTCAGGAAGGGCCCCTGCTCCCCTGCAGCCACAAGCACTAGTCCTCTCTTTGTCTTCAAACGTGACTGAGGCCTATATTCCTTGTGTCCAGACTCCAGCACTCCTCTCCATCTGGCAATTATGACCCAGAATTGCATATGAGCAGTAAAGTTACTAAGAAGTACCAGCTATACCCAGCACCAGCAAAGGGTCCCCTGGAACCTCTTTGTGTCCAGCTGTCTGACCCTCTTGCTGTCTGGGTTGTGAACTCCCAAAGCTGCACTGCTCCTGTGTGTAGGCTCTAGACAGGCTTCCACCCCAGTGACACAGACTTCTGCCAACCTCTTAAGTTTTCTTAGGCTGGAAAAAACGTCTCATCCAACCTTTTGTTGGCTCTGCTGCTCCAGAATTTTATTTGAGGCACTATTTTAAAGTTGTTAGCAGGGAAATGTTGAGAGAGTCCAGCTGGGTTTGCTTCTCCTAATATACCATCTCAGCTCCTACTATTTATTCCATTTGGACTTGCCCACAAGTGGCAACCAATTGGGGAAAGTCAGTGCCACTGTTTGACCTGCTATTTCTCCATGGTTTTTCCATAGTGAATGAAGGTCTTTGGATCCAAGTCTGGGATCCAAGTCTTGATGGCACCAGATTCCAAGTCTATTTGACTCCTGCTGGCTGTCCCAAGTATCTACCCAAGTCCTCCTAACTCTTCACATCAGTCTGAATCCAAGAACAAGAGTTACAATACATGACCTAAAGCCAAGAGTCAATGCAACTTCTTCTCAAATTTAGAATCAACTGTTAAAATGATGGAAAACAAGTGAGGCCTAGATTCCAAAGATCAAAATTACAATCTGCTTTTTACCATTGGATAAAAGTATCTTTGGAAAATAAAATCTTTCCATGCTTTTATAGATTTTTTTTTTTCTATATAAGGGTTCTGGCCAAATATTTGTGTCCCCCAAAAGTGTTATATTATAATATACATAGTACATGCATGAACACACACAGAAACAGACACACAAACACACACACACACACACACACAATCATCTGGGAAAACACTGTTTTCTTCTCTAGCAAACGTCAGATGTAAAAAATAAGAAAGCACCAGCCTCATTCCATTTAAGTAAATGCGGTGCAGGGGAGGGAGACAGTGGGAGACTAGGTGAGGGGAAGCTCAGAAGCAGCCAACAGAGCAAAGATAAAATTGACCCTTTTTAGTCCATTACTCTAATGTGAGAGATGAGAACCTTTAGCAAAAAGCATTTCATTGATGGAATACATTGAAGTCTTCAAATAAGCCTTTTTCAACCAATTTTTTACAGCTAAGAAACAAGTGGTTCATAGAAGGCTAAATGTTTATATTAGGGATTCCTTTTTATTTCTGAGGAGACAGGCGAATGAACTTGCAGGGGCAGGGATAGATTTCAGGTTTTGCTAAATGTGCAAGGCCCTTAAAAAATTCGCTTTTGGAACGAGAGAAGAGAAGAAGAATATTCTACAGAAATAACATTTAGGACTTAACGTTCAAAAGATTTTAACTGGGCCTCCCTTTTATGAGCATACATGGATCCTGGCAGGGTTAAACTGTAACCCAAATATTTCAGGTTATAGGGAAATTGCAATATATTTACCCTGGTTGCCAGAATACAATACAGCTGTGAGAAAAAAAATATCCCTCCCTCTGTCTATGTAACAAAATGAGTATATCTTAATACCAATGGAGTGAACCAGTAGTGGTCTAAATGGGAAAAGCCCAGGAACTGGATTTGGAAGAGCTGGATTTGTGCCGCCTTGGTCAAGTCACTTAAACTTGCTAAGTCTCAGTCCCCTCCCTGTAAAGTGGGCTTAACACTTGCCACATCTTATAGACAATGTCAGTACCATACTATCACATTTAAAGCCTGCAACCTCCCTTCCTATTAATCACCAGGAAACTATGAAAGGAAGAATTAAAATGAGATCAATCATAATCACCCCATTAGAAACTGCTTTCAACTGGTTTTCGGCCAAAATGTACTTTGTGCAGGGGATTTTTTGAGCATTTGTTGGGAAGTATCCAGTGTTGCATCCAAGCAACATTTATCAAGGACACAGGGAAAGCATTTTGTAAACAAAAAAGCATTACAAGAAAGACAGTGCCAAGTAGTGACTAGATGTCTGTCCTTAGAGTTAGGAAAACTCGAGTTCAAGTCCTGCCTTTGACACAACAGCTGAGTGACTTTGGGCAAGTCACTTAACTTTTCAATGCCCAGGCAACTGTCTAATACTATAAATTGCCAACAGTTGCTCCTTTGCTTTGGTAGAGGGAGAGCATCCCTTTATATCAATTAAATCCTGTCAGGACCAAATTTGTTTTTAAACGGTTATACAAATGTAACCTATTGTTCCACTATCAGAAGCCCAGAGATTTCTTTCATTTACAACATCACAAAAAATGAGGGATATTTTAGTGCCTGTAAAATGGCTTCCATTAATGGTTCTTTCTCCCCTTTTTCTTTCTTCTTAGTAGACGGGACCATATTTTTTCTGTAATAGGAGAAAGTTTTCTGTGGAGGTCTTGAATCTCATACTGCTTTGAAAAATGTTTCATGGATTTATTAGCATAATCCACGTAGTCTCTGCCCTTTCAGACAACAGACTAATATCATTTCCTTCCATTTGACATGAAGTTCTGCCTTTCCCTGTTGCCACTGTGGTTCCTGCTTTGTTTTGTCTTTCCCTTCAGTAAACTCTGCACCCAGGTAATTGAATCTCCTTCTCAATGTCACGGTTGAATCAAATCTCTGTCACTCAAAATCTAACCCTAAGTTTGCCCCATAGCACGGTCGAGTGATCAGTGCAAATATCCACAAATCTGGAATTCCTGTGTTCTTGGAATGTCTCTGCCGCTGAGCTGCTAAATGGCTTTGGAAAATATCTTGCCATTCCCTCTGGAGAACAAGTCAAGTCCTGTTTGAACTGGGATTTTATTGTATCAAGAATTGCCCAAAAGTGGAGGAGCATTGGAACCTTAGAAACCTCTTTGTTACACAGGGAATTTGTTGTAATGGGATTTGTGCTATCAAAGTTGATGCCTTAACTGATCAGCTTTGGGAATTGGCAAACTACAAAAACAATTGCCAAACAGTTAGTTAAACTTGAGAGTGGAAAATGTAGGAGACTTAAGGAAATTTCAGGGAGATGGGATGGTACAGTGGGCTTAGAGTTAAAGGAGTCCCATGCAAATCCCAGCCCTGCCCCTGGTACCTATATGATTTGGGCCAAATCACTGAATATCTCTAGGCCACAATCTCTTCATCTGTAAAATGCAGGAGTTGGACTGAATAACCCCTGGGGTTGCTTCCAGGATTAAATCTACAATCTTATGTAAATAAGCAGGGTTCCAAGAGTAAATAATTTCCATTTCCATGGCTAGACATTCTTAAACAAGACCAAACGCTAATAAAAATTTACTATCTGGTCTTAGTCATTAGGGTTAGAGAAACTAAGGAAGTTTGATGGATCTTCCTTAAGTTTATAAATTTAAGAAGAAATTTCTAGGATTGGAAAAAGTGACAAATTATATTGATTTTAAAAGAAAAAAAAAATCCAAGACACAAACCAGGACCAAACATATTTAACATCTGTTATTAAGGAGACCTTGGAAAGTAGGTTAAGGTCTGTGGTGGGAGAACACCTGGAATAGCATAGCTTAATTATAGCAAGAAAGTATGGTTATAAACACACACACACACACACACACACACACACACATGCCTCTGGTTATCTAACCTACTGGCCCTATTACTGAGCACCACAAGGGGAGTGTTGAAAGGAACTCAGTGCGGTCAAATTTGATATTGGAATATTTTACAAGATTTCCCAGTCAAAATTCACTGCTATGGTCAAAAAGCTAAGGGAAAAGGTTGGGGGTGGGGGGGGAGTATGGGGGTGACATTTGACTCCAGAGAAGAAGACTTGAAAGCAAAGTTCATACAGCACACATGCAAATCCTAATTTGGTATCAGACTTAATAAATATTTGTTAAATTTGAAATTTAGAAATGAACCATTTCCAAAGAGAATAACTTGGATTTTTTCAGATAAGGTGCATCACCCACATAATAGAGAGATCATTTGAAGTGGTCTGGACATGGAGAATAAAATCATCTCATTTACAGATGATAGTAAAATTAGAGGAGAGGCAAATCATAAGAGAACACATAACTAAAATCAAATTGGTTTAGATCATTTAAGTAATTGGACCAAAGGACGGTAGAAAAACACGACTCAATCTAGCAAAATGTAAAATAAATTACCCCAAGAAGTAATCTAGGGAATACAGGTTAAATGGAACAACCATGTAGGCGATTGATCAGAATGTCTCCATAAAGAAAATCGTTGAAACCAACAATCAGTACATGACTAGCATTAGTGGAAAAGGCCAAGTAGACACTAACAACTAAAATGCAAACAACTCCACGCTTACATGCACACCAGCTGTCCCTGTTCAAGAGCTGTTCTCTGCTCCCTATGCTCTAGTGAAAGGCTAAACGTTTTCCATTCTATCCCTCCAAATCCAATGTATTTCAAAATTGTTAAAGGCTTTCCCTAATATCTCTCCAAATATCCTTATTAGCTTTCAAGAGTTGGCAGCTACACTCACAGATAAAAATGAACATGTTGCAAATGTTCCTATCCATTTGTCAAATTTCAGCTAGTAATATGAGGGACCATGCTGTCACACTGAGATAGTGAGAATATCCTTGCCTTGGAGAAGATGCAGCATGTAATTAAAATGATGCAAAGCCTACAGGTAGGAGCAAAGACCAAAAATAAACCAAGTTCCTTTTCCCCCTAGGAACAAGAGAGAGTTGGAAATACCTTAATTGGCATTTTTATAATTAAAGTTGAATTTGTCTTCAGTTAAGGGCATCAAACACCAAGGGACCAAGACAAAGAATGCTCCAGCTGATTATAAAATGGTCACACACTGTACTCTGTACATCTGGCCCAGGCATACTCTGGGAACAAGTTTTGTGAATCCCAGAAAGAAGAAAAAATATAAATGCTTTCTTGATTCCTTTAAAGGAACCAAGTACAAGTATAAAATAGTGACTGCTGTTGTTCAATCATCAGTCATGTCTGACTCTTTGTGACCCCATTTTGAGTTTTCTTGGCAAGTATACTGGAGTGATTTTCCATTTCCTTCTCTAGCTCACTTCACAGATGAGAAAAGTGAGGCAAATATGGTTAAGTGACTTGCACAGGGTCACACAGTTAGTAAATATCCAGGGCTTGATTTGAATTCAGGTCTTCCTAACTCCAAACCCAGTGCTCTATCCACTGCATCACCTAGTTGCCCAAAATAATGGCCACCCATTTCAACAACAGGTTGACTTTATATATCAACCCACAATGATAAGAGGGTTACAGCTAAATGTTTCCCTCTTAATTCACATCTTTTCTACCTCATCTGGTCCTAGAATCTTTTTCTCCCTACTTTTGGAGGAATCCATTATTTGAGACATGATCTTAGACTTCTTTTTTAAAAATATGTTGATTTTTAAATATCCCTGACCTTCCAATTATTCAGCCCCCAAACCTCTCACTAGAACTCTTCCTTGTAACAAAGAAATAGACCTACATAAAACAGATCAACACATTGACCATGTCTGACAATGGATGTCTCTTTTATGAGAAGAGGTGGGCATACCTCATTGTTGGTCCTCTGAAGTCATGCTTGCTATGACATTCTCAAGGAATTCAGGTGCCAATGCAATTATCTTAATCCACTAACTCTAAGTAGATTTCACAGTTTCTCAAGAGAGGTTTTAGTCTTGATTTTTCCAAAATCTGGGAAAAATGTTTTCTCATGTTCCATTTGACATTGTTTTTGGAAAATAGTAAACAAGGAGAAAGGCTTCATTTATAGTTGAGTTTCATGAAAGAGAGATGAAGGACTGAAAAATAGCACCAAGCCTGTCTTGCAATTAGTCTTTCCTGAGCCAACATTCTCAAATTGGCCATCTTGTCTTAGGATGTACATTTTTGTGGGTTTGTGGTTTGATTCAGCTGGTGACTGAGTCAGAATCTTTCTCCTATTATGAAGGCTGTGTGATGTCCTGGAAAGTGTATTGGACTTGACTGACCTAAGAGACCTGAGTTCAAGTCATAGCTTTGACAACTTGCCAGCTATAGGATGCTGGGAAATATATTGATTTCACAACTTCTTTACCTGTAAAATGTGGATAATAACACCTATGCTACCTACCTCACAGAATTATGGTCCAAAAAATGCTTTAAAAATGCAACACTAATGGGAGCCAACATTGTGCTGTAGTTATCTGTTGGCAACAACTAGAAGTGAGGGAAGAGGGGAAGCACATGGTAAAGAGGGAAAGGTTAATATCATTATTATTCTTGTTTTTCCAGTGATGAAACTGTCAACACAAAAAGATTAAATAATTTGTCTAAAAACACACAAATTCAAGGATAGAGCTCACTTTTGGCACATAAAGGAAATTTTTTTTTTCTGGTTTCACAGTTTGCCTGATGCTGACTAACTATTAGCATTCCATTCTCCAAACTGACTCTCCAACTAGGACACTCTCCAACATGATTCAAACTTACAACATCATCTAGCAAGGAAAGCACAGAAATGGAAAGTCGGGACTGGAGATGCCAGACAGTCGAGCACATGTGCTTCCTGTTCCTTCCTACCTTTCCAAAAGGAGTGATTAATGGGGTAGTGCAGGAAGATCCTGATTCTTGCTGAAATGACTGATTGATTTAGAGGATCCCTAAGCCAAATAATAATCAGGTCCGTGCCCCGATTCACTGCCCAAGATCCAGAATTGGATGCTGAATATTATTCTGTATGCTGTTAGAATATAGAACGCTGTAGCCAAAATCACTTTTCTCACACTTCTAATCCTTTTCTGAGCTCATGAATCAGGGGACCCCAATTTCCCTTTGCTTCTGATGCGGGTAGAGTTCTGCTTTAATATATTTTTATTCTCCATCATTGTTAACATTTTACCTTTGCCTGGGGTGTCCTCCTTCCTTTTTTTGCCTGCTGAAGTCCTGACCATCTTTTAAAATCGAAATCAAATGCCTCCTCCTGCAGGAAAGTTTCTATGTTTCCAGGTGGTAACAGCCTCCCACAGAACCCTACCTCTAGAACTCACATCGCACTTTGTTTTCCAATATCTAATATTTCTTTATAGAATGTTGTGTATTAGACTTGGCAAAGTGGTGTAGTCAACATGGAGTCAGGAAGGCCTAGATACAAATTCTGCCTTAGATGCTTACTAACTTTGTGACACTGGACAAATCATTTGACCTCTCTGTGCCTTTGTTTTCTCATTTTTTTAAAAAATAAAAAAGGGTAGGGGATGGGCTTGGACATAGCCTCTGGGGTCCCTCCTAGCTTGGAGTCTGTAATAACCACAATTTCTTCCAACTCTAAATCTCTGATCCCATCTGGCTGTGTTCTATACTCCTATTAGACTGTAAAATGAATAAAGGAAAAAAATGTCTTATCTATACTTTATGTCATTCTCCTCCATCTTCTCACCTTCAGCACCTTGCAAGAATTTTGCAAAAAGAGAGTGTTTACTTTATTGTTTAATGAAGGGCTAGATTGATTCATCTTTAGAGTTCCTAAAGAACTATGGATCTGGAGTCAGGAGTCCTAGTGAGAAAACTTTCTCTGCTACTTGCTTAGAGTGAAATCAAAGTCAAGTCATATATCCACTGATGGGACCTCAATTTCTCAATGTGTAAAATAATAGAGCTGGACTAAAATCTTCTCTGACAGTCCTCCTGGTTCAAAATTCTATAAACCTATGACTTCTATCTTTTGGAGATTAGAGATTCCTCCCTCTCTCTGTTTTCCATACTTGGAGAAAATTTATCTGTCTTTATTCTTTCCCAAGATGCCTCCAAATTGCTCCTGGGCTCTCAATATCCAAATCTGGTTTTTTTCTGTCATTGAGAGGAAGGATATTATTTCTGCTGCCTTTATAATCTCACATATGAAGAAAATTAACTGAAGAAGGGAATATTTTGGGAGCTACATTGAACAAGCATTAAGTATTTCTTATCACCATTCTGTATAAAACTAGGCATTGATTATCTGAGAAGAGTATGAAAACCATGACATATGAGGACCAGCTGAGACAAGAGGAGGTATTTAGCCAAGAGAGACTTTGGAAGGGACATAATAGCTATCTTCAGGTACTGAAAGGGTTATCATATGACAGAGAAATTGAATTTGCTCCACTTGACCTCAGAGAATAGAATTAGGAGTAAGAGCATGAACTTAAGGTAAGAGCTTGGCATGGTAGCATTCCCATAGTATCCCTGTTCCTAGGGAAGCAGAGGCTAGGGGAATGTTTGAGCCCATTGAGAACTCTGAGCTGAATTAAGACTAAACCAACTTGGTACCCATGGAATTGGACCAATTCCAATAACCAGGAGAGGGGGATGGGGATGGGGATGGGGAAAGAGGTTGACCAGGCTGCCTAAGGAGAGATGAACTGGTCCAGATCAGAAACAGAGATCAAAGCTTCCATGTCAATCAGTCAGTGGTGTGTTTGGGCCCAGAAGTGACCAATGTACTTCCAGTCTGAGGGAGTTAGGGAGCCCCAGTCTTCACAAATAAATAAATAATGGAAATAAACTTGACGGTAAAGAAAAACTCTTTAAAAGGTAGAACTATTCAAAGGTAGAATGGGATGCCTTGAGAAATAATGGATTCCCTCTCACTGGAGGGTTTCAAGCAAAAGTTGGATGACCCTTGTGTCTAATATGTTGCAGTGAGGATTTTTGTTTAGGTACTAGTTGGCCTAGATCAGTGGTTCTCAACCTTCCTAATGCCACAGCCCTTTAATACTACTATGTAGGTGTATCTGCATGTGGGCGGACTAGCCTGGAGAGGGACAGAGAAGCCATGTCTCAGTTCCTAAGACCATCGGAAATATGTGTTTTCCAATGGTCTTAGATGACCCCTGTGAGCCCCATGAAAGGGTTGTTTGACCCCCAAAAGGGTCACGACCCACAGGTTGAGAACTGCTGGCCTAGATGGTCACTGAAGCCACTTGCAACTCTGAGATTTTTTTATTTGAATTTTTATCAGAATGTTCATTAATGAACAACTTCATGATCTCTGACTAGATTGATAGTTCTGGTCTCAACTTAGTGTTTTGTTTCCTAAGGTATAATACAAAGAACAGGGGACTTGGAATCAGGATGGCTTAATCAGCATTCTCAAATTGCCTGTTACTTGAATAGTGGATAAGTTCCATATGGATTCTACTCCTGATCGTGCTAATGATCAACTGAGCTGTTCACTTATTACAGAGGCACTATAGAGTGACTGAAGGAACGTTAGACCTGAAGGTAGAAGACCTGGATGGGAATTCTTATGGGAGAGATGCCTTTTCAGCTAGGACTTGGACTAGATGACCGCTGAGGTCCCTTCTAATTATGGAATTCTGTGATTCCAGCTATGGGCCTGTGGGAAAATCACTCCACCTCTCAAGTCTCCGTTTTTCATTTGAAAATAGGAGTAGTAATCTTAGTATGTTGCAGAGTGTTTATGAGGGAAGTACTTTGCAGAATACCTCTAGAAATATGGCATTATTTATTTAATTGATGAGGCCTCTTGATATTAAGGACAGAACATTATATATTGAACCTGGCAAGGTAGTAAGAAGCTGGACTCAGTTATCCTTTCTTCCTCAAGGTAAACTTGTTTTTTCTTAACAAAATTTTGGTGTGCCAAAACTTCCTGACAAGGGCAGTTGAATACATGAAAAAGTCTTATTGATTTGTGATGATATTTTCTCCTCGCTTAGTCCTATAATCTTATAATGTCAATACATTGGTAAAAAGAAAAAAGAAAAAAAGGATAGAGACTGAGGACAAGAAGTCATTGCTGCTATTGAGGGGAAAAGAAGGGTCATTTATTACATGGCATGACTGTGAAGTAATGAGACTGACCTCCGTGTATACATTGTAGAATCACGACTGCCACAAAATCAGAGATAGAAAGGACCCCAAAGGCCATCCAATCCAACCAATACCAAATCAAACCTTCCCTCAACAATTGTTCATCTATTATTATCTAGTTGAAGGCCTTCAATAATTGTGAATAAATGAATAAAAGAATAAAATAAATAAATTTAAAAGCATTTATTTTAGTACTCATTGTGTGGTAGGCACTATACTAAACACTAAGGTTACAAACACAAAAAGCAAACATAATAAGTATGTTCTGGTTCATTTTTTCAGAGCAAGGTTACTTCTTCTCAGTACCCCTAGGGTACCATGAGGAGTTGGGGGGGAGGGGCATGCCTCATCTTTACTACATAAGACCCCACTGGTTGCTTTCCCCTCAATCAATGAACGGTGCCCTAAATCCATTTAGCCACCTAACATCAATCCAATTTTACAAAGGAACATTTGCTTCAAAGACATAACAAGAAAAAGACACAGATATTTCTTCACAACACCTGGGAAGCATTCTCCTAGCCCAGTTCCCATATAACACTGATCCCACTCAATTCACATCTAAATGTAGGATTAATGCTAGATGAATCCTTGTCTTGGCTACACCTGGAATGATCCCTGAAAATCAGTCTAGAAAATCACTCCTTGATGCTGAAATGACTGAAAAACCCTCTGTGTTTTCTTCGAGCTAAAGAACAATCACAGAGGCCAAGGACCCTTTTCATCAGGCCATGTGGTCTCAAGGAGAATGTCCCAGGATTCTTTCTTGACACCACCATTTTTTCACCAGTCAGCAAAGAAGCTAAACCATCAGCAGACAGCTGAAGATTAAATGTCCAAGGAGCCTAAACTGAGGCTGATTCAGGCCTTTTTGAAGGCATCTCTTTCCTAATCCTATGGTTAGCAGACTGGAACCAGTCATAGAATATCTACACGTGTTCCATATTCTCATCATGACTCAACATATAAAGGGGAGTGGTGACTAGGGTGTGGGTTTTGGTCTGGGAAGTCACAGAGGATTGAGACAGCCCAATTCACTTCTGGATATGCCTCGGGGGAGAGTTTTTCCCAGTCAAAATCTGCTCCTGTGCAACACCTACTCCTTGTTACCAGTTCTGAGGCTATGGAAAACACATAGAACTCTTCTTCCACAGTCTAGCCCTTTCACACTACTGGTATTCCTAATGGCCTGTTGGGATCATGCTGGGCCCTATGGCCTATTCTCCAAGTAAGAAGTCTATGAGTCAGGTTCTCAACAAAAACCATTGGAAACTCACTCAATGGTATATAGAACCCTCCAGGTGTATGAAAAAGGCCAGGTGGATGTGAATCAAACAAATTCACATCCTGGCACATATGAAATGCTGAATGTACAGGAAGCTTGCATTCATGAAAGCTTTATGTCCCCTCAGGGTCTAAGAATTGCTACCTCAGCAGAAGTATAACTTCTCTTCAAGTAAGCCCAATGTTTCGTGGGAAATAAGAAAAGGTGGGCTGGGATGCTAAACACTGGAGACATATTTGTTTTACACTCTTAGATCTCAGATCATCATACCATATTTCACATACGATCAAGCCATCTACTTAAGTCAGTTTCATTCCTTCCTACCCACTCACCACCCCCACTCCTCAACCAATTTTCACTTTTTCCTCCGAGAACTGTAATCAAATTGATACTGTCTTTATTTTCAGAAAGGGTATGTCAAAAGAGATAAAGAGAAATTGGTGGTGGGGCTGTAGAAAGACAATAATTCTAATAAACTAGTGGTGGAGCCATAAATTGATCAAACCATCCTACAAAGCAATTTAGGATTATGCCCCCAAAGTCACCAAGTTGAGCATAGGATACCCATCAGTACCACCACTCCACATATGCCCCCAAAAGGTTGAAGACAGATGAAAAGAACCCACATGTGCAAAAATACATGCAGCAACACTCTTTGTTATATCAAAGAATTGGAAACAAAGTATGTACTCAAGAATTGGAGAAGAGTTGAAAGAATTATGCTATATGAATATGTATGTGTTATATGAATGTAATGGAAAATTATTGTGCTATAAGAATTGATTAATATTATGGATTCAGAAAATCCTGAGATTTGTATGAACTAGTGTAAAGTGAACATAACCAGAAAATAAATTTATTCAATGACTGTAATGTAAAGGACAACAACTTGGAAGAATTCTAGTTGATTCATGACTTCAGGAGACTGATAATGAAGCATGTTTCCTGCCTCTTAGGAAAGAGGTTTGGAATGAGATGTCCATTTTCAGAGATTGCCAATGTACTATTTTCTTTTGCTTGACTATACTTATTTGTTACAAGGAAGGACATTTGTGGAGGGGGAAAAAATGTATAATTTATAAGTAATGATGGGATGTAAAAGAAGAAAAATAGCTGTGAAACATTTTAAAATAACAAGAAAAAAGCAGGAGAAATTTCAGAAAGGGACATAAACAAGTAGGGAATTTCTGTTACAATTGTGTTCATTTTAATATGTTCTTTTTTTAAAACAAACTTTATGTAAAAGAAGTTCACACGCGTTTCTGTTCTAAGTATATTGAAATGTTTTTTTATGATGTTTGTTAAGTTCATAATAAAAAAAGGAAAAGGTATATCAATTAACTTTCTTATGACTCCACCTGCCATCCTTGCCACCCTTATTTATTTAAATTTCAGAAAACATGACTTTTACCTCCTCAAAACGCTATGCTTTCTTGGAAGGAATGTGTACTTAGGAACATCTCTAGTCAGTGAGGAATAGAGGTAGTAAATTTGTCATCATTGGAGGTGTTCAAGTAGAAATTGAATCAGTCCCTTTTCATGAGTTGAATATGATGACATCTAAGGTCCCTTTAATTTGAAGATTCTGATTATAGAGATTTTGTATCTTGATTAGGGTACCCTAATTCTTTAATGAGCTATGGTTTTATAAGTATGGGTGCACTATCCCATGACAGCACAATCTTCCATATTTTGATAAATAGTCTTTTTGACTTGCATGGCCCATAAAGGGGGGGGGGGGGGAGGAGAGAGAGAGAGAGACAGAGAGGGACAGAGAGACACAGAGAGAGAGAGAGACAGAGAGAGAGAGAGACAGAGAGAGAGAGACAGAGACAGAGAGAGAGAGAGAAAAAAAAAGGGAGTAAGTATTAGAGCTAGCTATTTTCTGGTGATGAATAGCTCTAAACTAAACTCATTTAGTTCTTGAACAACATACACATAGCCTTTTGTCTAGCCTGTGCTTCAATCAACAAAGTTTTATTAAATATCCTACGTATAATGAACTAGGAACATTCCACGTATGAGGGGGCAACATGTTCGAAGTAATGTTCTCATAGGGAAAGCCTGTCAATTCTCAGATCCTTGGCTATAAGAGGTTTTTACTATTCAAAACAAAAACCACTTCCACACATGTAGAGGCCGACCTCTTTTGGAATATGAACTATTCTGCCAGCTAAGTAACAACTGTAGACATTATGGCTAATCAGGAACAGAGTCTCTGTTCTGAGCTTCTATTTGACTTAAGGTTAGAAAATCTTTATAATTCCTACTTATTCTCTTAGGGGAATGCTATGTCTCTAATTCCATCTCAGAAGTGGGGGTAGGGCTCCCCTCAATAAAACCCACAGAACTATTTGGGTCTGACCCACAGAAAAATTTTCCCAGTCCTCCAAATCCTTGGAGTTTTGCCATTTGAATGAATGTGAGCAAGCATGAAAACTAAGCCCAGAGTGCCAACTCATTGCCTTTCTCCTGTCTGGCCACACTTCTGCCTTTATTTTCCACGTGCCACCAGCAACAACACTAGAGAGGATGGGTAGAGAATCAGACTGTTCCAAGACCAGTTTTCTTTGTCCTATGCCATGCTCCCTGATCCAACTAGATTAGCAACAATTAAGGAGATTTTTTCTTTTTTTTTTTTTTTGAAGGATTATAACTCAGCTTTTATTCTTTTTTGTTTGTTTTTGTTTTTTTTAATAAATTAATTTATTTTCTTGTTTACATCATTCATTTCCACGAGATTTTGAGTTACAAATTTTCTCCCCATCTTAGGAAATTTTTTCTAAAATTTTATATGGATCTTCATAATTTAAGGCTATACCACCATGTCCCAAGCAGCCTGAAGCCGCATCCACCATTTTCTGATGATGTCAATCAATTGACAATATGTAAAGGAAAACAATTTCTCTCATAGGCTAGATTTTCTTTGATCAATGTTAGCACCAGTTGCAAGTTGATTACTTTTACTTCTTTTGTCACTCAGTCAATAAGCTTTTCCCAGAGCATATTTAGCAAAGAGGAATTCTTTCTGGATCAGAAACATGAGAAATGGATTTTTTGTTGCTAGCCCATCTCTTTCTCTCTCTCTCTCACTCACTCTCTCTCTTTTTCTCTCTCTGTCTCTTCTGTCTTCCTCTCCCTCTCCCTCCCTGTCTCATTTCTCTCTTTAATCTTCAATCTGCTTCTCTCTCCATCTCATTCCCCTCCATCTCCAAGCATATTTAGTTCTCATGTATCCTTTTAAAAATACTACTACTACTACTACTACTACTACTACTACTACTACTACTACTACTACTCTCTCAAGCTCTTTTTCTCTCTTGCTCTTCTCTGCCAAAACTATACTTTCTCCACTTCCTTGACACCCATTCATTTCTAAATCCCCTCTGCAATTTGGCTTCCAATCTCACAATTCTGCTGAAATGATCTTCTCTTAACGATACTGATGATCCCATAATGGCCAAATCTCATGATTTTTTCCCCTCAGTCCTCATCTTTTTTTAACTTTATGCAACATTTAACAATCTTTTTTTGATATTATTTTCTCTCTTGGCTTCTATGACACTGTTCTCCCTTGTTTTCCTTCTATCTGTTGACTGTACTTTCTCACCCTTCTTCAAGGGTTCATTTTCTTCTCTCACCATTGAGGTTTAGATATCTTCCAAGGCTCTGGCTTCATCATTCTTCCAGCTGAATGCGCTTTCTCTATCTCTTCCAATTTTTTATAGAACTTCATCAAGTTCTTTCCTTTGCCTTTATCACATCTACCTTCTACCTGTTTATAGCCTCTAGCACCCCTATTACATGTGGACCCACTGAAAAAAGGGTTCAAAATATTCTGTGGTAGAGATCAACAGCCACTCGTTGCCACAACTAACAGGCCCCTGGGTTGATATTTCTTTAACCAATCAACCAGAAGACATAATAATTGAAAGTAAAAGGCATTTAGTTGTTCACTGCCCCGTCCTCCTTGTCATAGTATTATTATGTGACCATAAGATGCAAAAAGATCTATTTGCTTTCAGCTACCTTGTCTATTTCTTCCCAGAATTCTATTTAAGGTCAATGGAAAGTCCAGTGGAACTTTACCAGTTCTAAATTCACCCACAAAAAGACCTTTCTCTATCTCATGTTACTGTGGCAACTGTAAAAATAATGAATTGGAGGGTTACATTCAAAGTCATAGGAAGAGTAATGGCAAGGCAATTCCCCAGGTATCTATGGGTATGCTTTCCATGAGTAGAGAGCAGGATATACCCAAGAAGGTGAAAGGACGTCCTCAAAGGGAATACATGTGGCTCAACACTGCAAAGCTGCATGTTAATGTCCATAGATAATGTCAGGTGAGCATCATTCTCTACAGAGCAGGTATCCCTGGATCTTCTGCTCTCCATATTAGGCTTCTCCGAACTAGGCATCAGTGCTAAGCTTCTCTTTGCTCAGTGTCTTTGATAACTGCTTCTTCTTGGACTTCTCAACCACTGCTATTCTCTGCCAACACTTACTCTTCTTTGACTATAATGTGACCTCATCTCTGATCAGGGGATCTTCAGCATCTATTTTGAAGTCTTTTCTCATGCTGTTGCTTGGGCTCCTTCAGTTTGAACTCTTATTTGAGTCATGGTCCAAAATTCTTTTTATGCTACATCATCTTCGGATTTTTTGCTCCAAGTATTCATCATGGCACGAAGCTTCAGCAGAATCTACAGGTCTCTCTCGTTCCTTATTCTCACTCCATATTTTCCAACACATTTTTCTCATCCTTGCATTGAAAAGTATCATGTATCAAAGAATTGCTGATTGAATTTGGAGGGGCTTACTTTCTCCATACTTTCACCGTCTCTTCATCCTCTGCAGCATATGCTGGTCCATAAATTGCAAATGCTTTCAGGGTGTCCTTCTGCAAATACTCGCCATGAATGCTGCAATAAAAAATGACCAAATACCCCATGAAGTGATGTTTCTTGTTGTCTTTCACAGCTCGGGTAAGACAGGTAAACACACAGTGAAGACACAATGTCTTACACATAGCTTGTGTAAGACAGGGCTGCTTGCACAGGTTCACTGTGGATCTGGTCAGACAGGAAGGACAGGAAGATAACTTCAGAGGAGTTAATAATCTGACTTTATTCTAGTCTATTCTTCTCAAAGAAAGTTTGCTGATAATGGGAGCACCAATGGGGCTGGCATGGCAGAAGGCTGTTCTAGGGTGCTTAGAACAACTTTAGCTGCAACTCTCTCCTATATTTTGGCTTCATAGTGGCGAGAATGTCAAGACTGATATGATCAATCATATCAATAATTTCAGTAGTAAGTCCACTGATTGGTCATTGGACAAGGAACTCACACTTAGAGTACCAAAAGCTAAATGAATGCTAATAAACCATTCTTAGCACCCCCTTTTTGCCACTTGCCACCACCATCACTGCAGAAGCAGAAGAGGACCACACAGGACTGAGTGTCATTTTGTATTTTTCTTTATCTCGTGGACCTCCCTGGCCAAAGAATCCATCACTAAGTTGTAAGTCTCTGGTGATGGGCTCGGCTCCTCTCCTTTCCTCTCCTCTCCTTTCCTCTTTCTCTCTTTCTCTCTCCCCCCATAAATTGGTCCTTGAAGAATGGGAAAAAATCTGTTTTCAGAACCATCTGCAAGCCTTTCCAAGATGACTGAATCTGTCAGAGTCTGTATTCTACTGGCACTGCCTTTGAGAGTGGACCCAGTACCACCCCTAAGTTGTGATGAAGCATCAGGGCACTATGGAGATTGCACACAGTGGTAACCAATAGTGTGGGGTTTTTTATTTTATTGTTATATCATCACATATGATATAATATATTGTATCACTATATATGACACATGTAATATAATATTGTGTAGGACATATAATATTATAATATACTATATAAACAGAATCTACTTATATAACATTTAATATTATGTATTTAATTTTATATAATAACAAATTGTCTATTCTATTATTATAGATTATGTCTTTTATTCATTTTTTCCATTTGGACATTGGCTTACTTTATTTGCCACCATTCGTAAATTATTTCACATCTGAGCCTCTGATTTCTCCTTAGTGAATACGGAAAACAGCATATTGGAGTCAAAGGTCCTGAGGCTAAGCTGGCATCACTGCCAACCCCTTCCAAGTGGTCTCAATGCTCAAAACTAGAGTAGGACATCCATATAACCCTTTCTCACCTAGAGCATAATGCTGAAGGATAATTCTGTCAGCACCAGGCAGGACTCAGTTCTTTAGCCGAGATGTCAGCCTGAGTCAATCTATGTTGGTTCAGCTGATCCTGACCCTCCAAGTGTTCTTTGACTTCAGACTTAATAAGGATATGGAGCCAACCTGTGATTTCATTAGTATAGAGAAATACTGGGTTAGGAAATTTCCCCTGACAAAGCAGAACATCACCCTCTCTATAAACTACAGTCTTGATAGTTATCAAGATGGCTGAGAGATCAAGTGACTGTCCAGTCCCACACAAATATATGTCAGGGGTAGGATGTGAACCCAGATCTCCCTAGTTCTGAAGTTATCTGTCTTTCTACTCTGCCATGTTGTTTTAATAGCTGTTGCTATTAAGGGTAATAGTGAGAGGACAGCAGATTCCTTTATTTGAGAAGCAGCACAGCATAGTGGGAAGAGTGACTGACCGAGAAGCAGAAGAAACTTGGAATTAACTCTTGCCTCTGGTGCTCACTAGCACATGTGATGATTAATGAGTCATGACTTGTCTGAATGTCAATTTTCTCATCTGTAAAATGGATAGAATACTCACAGTGCCTACCTCAAAGTGTTGTTACAAAGATGAACTGACCATATAAATAAATAAATAAATGCTAAATAAATGCCATCTGTCATTATTTAAGCCATGCCATAAATTGGTATAATCTGTAAGAAAACATGGGTCCCCATCTTTTCTAACTATCCATGCATGTTAGACCAGCCTCAGGATGCTGAGGCTTATTTCAGAGTTTGTAACTTAATTTGGAGAAGAGGCTGTTGCAAGAATTAGTGTCCTTAGAAAATCTGCTTACTCATTTCCCTCTGGAGAAGGGTGGTGGTGGTGGTGTGAGATGTATATGGCCCACCCCTCACAGGTATATCTTCTGTGTAGCCGGGATCATGGATCTCTCTGGTGTTCAGTTGCTCCATGTATAATATCAGGGAATGGAGATGACCAGAAACTAGTTCTGGCTTTTAAGTTTCTAGCAGACCAGAGAGTGGTCTAGAATAATAGTTGGCTAGATGTCCAAATGAACTGCGTTCTGAGGTTTACACTGTCCCTCAGTAGAGGGAGGAAATGGAATAAGCGGACAGGTAAGGAGAAGATACCAATCACAATATGTGACCTCTAAGAACAGCATTGTCGGGGGGGTGAGAGGGAAGGTAGAACATGGGAAGGGGAAATAAACATTTAAACAGCACCTACTATGTGCCAACACTGTACTAAGTGCTTTAAAAATATTATCACTGAGAGGCAGTCGCTAAGATTATCCCCATTTTACAGTTGACAAAACTAAGGCAACCAGAGGTTAAGCGGCCTACCCAGAACCACATAGCTAGGAAGTATCTGAGATCAAATTTGAACTCAGATCTTCCTGGCTCCAGGGCCAAAGAGTAGAAATAGCTAATACCTGTAAAGTGACCTAAGCTCTCAGTAGCTCCACTCCTAACTATATTATCAACTAATGGGACCCAGTGCCTGGCACATGGTAAACACTTACCAAATGCTTATTGACTGACTTGTTGACAACACCATCTGAAGAAAAATGTTTGTTTCTGGAAGAAGCTCATGAATATACTCTCTGACAAAGCCAGCTTCACTGAGGCTCCAGTTTGGGCTGTTCTGGTCTGATCTATCATGCTGGTCCATTGACACAGGATGGCAGAGCACATTTCCTGGGTAAATCCATCTGATTTCTCCAAAGAAGCAAAGGCAGCACTTTTCCAGCTAATGTACGGAGCATCCTTCCCTTCTCCTTTGTTCTCTGATTGTGAGCAGATGTTAGACATTCTTCTCATTATCTCAGGATACTGTATAATATTATTATGGTGTCAGGCTATTAGAGGCAGTGAATGCTACACAGTAACAGCCTTAATTGAGGCTTAGAGCTGTGCTGTAAGCATGTAACCTTACTTAAGGGTGTTTGCAAATGCTTTCTGGAAACAGTTAAAGATGTTTTCAATTGTATGAGCAGCAACTTGCCCAGCCAAGATCACATAAAAGTCACTAGAGATATGGGCACAATCAACATATTTCTTGAGATTTCAGTATTTTTTTTTCAGCCAGAGCACAGGGTCAGTATGTGAGCCAGAAAGCTACATGTATTCCACCTTCCATATTGTTCCAATGCTGCTAAGTTGTACTCACATCTACCGTGATCTCACAGTCCCAGAATTTCATTCTCTCTTTGAAGTCACTTTACTATGCTAATAATTATCTGTCCAAGAGCCCATATTTGCTGCACACAAACAGCTGACTGCAGATTCCTTCCACCCTGCTCAGAAAGACAAAAAACACTCAGCCAGCCCCTCAGGAAGTCCTCAGTCAATCCAAGGAAGGAGACACTCGCCACCTTGCAAATGGAATTACTGGTCTTACTCCCCCTTAGATCAGAGCAGCTCTCCAAACATTTGGTGCAGGCACGTGGACTAATTCTGATGCTAGCAATACAGGACAGTAACGAAAATCTAGTTTAGGAGAGATTGGTTCCAGGCATAAACTATTAAAAGCCTGACTACTCTGAAAGTTTGGACTGAGGAAAGGAAAACTGAAATCAGACACTTTGAAAAGTACATACAGACCACTCTCCATTATTCAAAGAAATATTCATTCAGTCTGCAGATTCTCTAGACCTCCCGTTTCTCCCTACACTTCCCACAGCCTACTCAGAGAGTGCAGTAGTTTGAAAATATTACAAAAGATCATTCCTTTGGACTCCACTAATCCAGAATTTGTGATAATTCTCCCAGGCTGGGCTGGAGCTGACCACTGCTTTATCTGGGGGAAAGGATTTGCTAAGCAAATTAACAGTATAAACAATTTTTCAGGGCCAGCTTAAGCTTCTATAAAAGGATAAAATTTCCTAGTTCTTCAGCAGCATGTGTTTGCATACCAAAAAAAAAAAAAAAATCAGTGTACTAATGTTAGTGAATATTTTTCATTCACTAAAGCAAGACTGGAAGGACCTCTACATGACATATTTACTTAAAAGTAATTTAAAATATTTTATGTTGTATTTCTTTGAAAAAGATTTTCAGACTTTTACAAAGTAATTCTACTCTTCAGTTGGAGTTAATGATAGTCACATTTTGTGGACCAAAATGAGATTGGGGAGGTGGGGGTGGGTGGTGAGTAGCAGTTGCTTTTTCCTTACTCTTCATGGTGCAAAGGAGCACAGGTAATCCGAACTTAATTGTAGAGAAACTGGAGACTGGCAATTTAGAGGACAACCAGGTGGTACAGTGGATAGAGTTCTGGGCCTGGAGTCAGGAAGACTCATCTTCCCAAATTTGAATCTGCCCTCAGACACTACCTGTGTGACCCTGAGCAAGTCATTTAACCCTGTTTGCCTCAGTTTTCTCATCTGTAAAAATGAGCTGGAGAAGGAAATGGTAAATCACTATCTTTGCCAAGAAAACCCCAAATGGGCTCATGGAGAGTCTGACATGACTGCATAACTATTTAGAGGACTTGAAATTAACAACCAGAATACACATTAACTGTTATATTCTCTCCTATTTCACTGCTGGTTTTTGTTGTGGTTGTTGTTGTTGTTGTTGGGGTTTTGTTTGTTTGTTTGTTTTTTACTGTTCAAGCTAAGAAATCCTTCTATGGGATAATGTCACTAAATAAATTTGTTCTGACTAAATCATCCTACTTGTCCCTTCCCATATGCAACATTCCATTTCCTCTCCCTGTGCCTGTGTACAGGCTGTCCCCCATGCTGGGAAGTATCCCCTCCTTTCCCCTTTTCGTCTGCCTCTTAAAATTCCTCTCTTGCTTCAAGGCTCAGCTCAAATGCCTCCTCTTACAAAAGGTCTAATGTTGCTAGTGTCCTCTTTCCTTATATTACTCTGTGTGTGTGTGTGTGTGTGTGTGTGTGTATAATTTATTAACTTTATGCCTTTTCTTTCTACTGTGCCATCGCAATAGAATATATGCTTCTTTTTTAATAGTATTTTGTTTTTTTCTAATTTACATGTAAAGAAAAATTTTAATATTCATTTAAAAAATTTGAGTACCAAATATTCTTCCTCCCTCTCTTCCCCCCTCCCTAAGACAATAAGTAATTTGTTGTAGGTTATATATACGCAATCATGTAAATCATAATTCCATATTGGTATGTTGTGAAAGAAGAAACTGACCAAAAGAAAAAAAAACACAAAAAAAAATAAAGTGAAAATAGTATGCTTCGATTTACATTCAGATTCCATCAATTCTTTCTCTGGATGTGAATAGCATTTTTTCTTCATGAGTCCTTTGGAATTTTCAATCATTATATTGCTGGGAATAGCTAAGTCATTCATAGTTCATCATACACTCTTGCTGTTACTGTGTACAATGCTCTGGTTCTGCTCATTTCACTTTGTGTACATTCATGTAAGTCTTTCCAGGTTTTTCCAAAATTTCACCTGCTCATCATTTCTTATAGTGCAAGCATTCCATTGCCTTCATGTACCACAATCTGTTCAGCCACTCTCCAGTTGATGGGCATTCCCTCAATTTGTAATTCTTTACTACCACAAAAAAAAGAGCTGCTATAAATATTTTTGTACAAGGAGGCACTTTTTCCTTGTTTTAAAATCTCTTTGAATTCAGCCTCAGACACTTGACACTTAACTAGCTGTGTGATCTTGGGCAGGTCACTTAACCCCCTCCTAAAAAAAAAAACTCTTTGGGATACAGACCTAGTAGTGTTATTGCTGGATCAAGGGTATGCACAGTTTGATTGCCTTTTGGGCATAGTACCAAATTGCTCTCTAGAATGATTGGATCAGTTCATAACTCTACGAACTGCATTAGTGTCTCAACTTTCTCACATCTCCTCAAACAGAATATATCCTTCTTGAGGGTAGGAGCTATTTCCTCACTATCATTGTATCCCTTGAGATTAGTCCAGCTCCTGACTCTAATAGAATATAACTATTCTATAAGAAATGATACACAAGATAAATACAGAGAAGCTTGGAATGATTTACATGAATTGATACAAAGTAAACAAAACAGAGCCAGACAAACAATATAAACAGGGATTACAACAATGTAAATAACAACCCAAAACAATAGAAAATTAATGTTGCAAAATTATGAAGAAAAATCTTGACCCCAAAAAAAGTTGTGAGAAGACATCTCTCCCAATTAGTTTTTAGGGGTGGGGGCTCAGTTGTGAAACACTGAATATTTCATTAGATTTTTTCAATGTACTGGTTAGTTTTGTTGAATTTTTTTCTCTCCTTCCTTTTTGTCTTTTAAAAAATTCTTTGTTATAAGGAATGGTTTTCTGGGAGGGGGTAGGGAAGGCTATAATAAGAAATAAAGTAATGTTAAAACAAAAAATATTCCTTCAAAAAATTCTTTTAAAAATAGATAGTAGTATTGGCAATTAAAAGTTTGGAAATTCACTCATTTCATCCAAGTATAAGAAGAATGTTCCATTGAATCAGAGGCATCATTTAGTTATACACAAGTACCAGACAAGGCCTACTGAATCAACCAATCTATCAACCAACCTACCAAAGCAATCGACCAACAAATTAATGATATTAAACTAAGTATGAACAACCTAGTTAATCAAGTTGTGAAAGGATGAGAGCCATTGGATAAAGTGGAAAAACATTGTTGAGTTAGGAAGTGATTTAAGGTTAGCAATTGACTGAAGAGACTGTCTCATCTTGTGGATTTTGTATATCTGGCAGCCTAGAGAAGAAAATCAGTTTCACTCAAGCTCCTAAGAAGGAATTTCTGGGAGAAGTTCTCCTTCAGCTCCTATACACCCTTAAACCAGAGTAAACCTCATGAGTTTTTTTTTAGACTTAGATTTCTCATCCATTTTTAGGATTTGTACTTCTCATCGATATACTGACAATAATATCCAGAACAACAATTTATTCAGAACCAAGGATAGCTAGACAAGCTGAGTAAAGGTGACTTCAGGATTCTATAAGGAGCCCAGTAGAAATCTACACCAGTGGTTCTCAACCTTCCTAATGCCATGACCCTTTAATACAGTTCCTCATGTTGTGGTGACCCCCAACCATAAAATTAGTTTTGTTGCTGCTTCATAACTGTAATTTTGCTACTGTTATGAATTGTAATGTAAATATCTAATATGCAGGATGTATTTTCATTGTTACAAATTGAACATAACCCACAGATTGAGAACCGCTGATCTACACCATGGTCAAAGGGAACTTTACGAGGATCCCACAAAGGGGAAATAAGGAATTTCAGGGGAAAAAAAAAGACTTCTAGCAGCAATTGGTTATATTTGAGTCTATTTTCCCCAGTCTCTATATGTATTTGTGAAAGAGTATGCTCCTGGTTTGGGAGGGGAGGAAAGGGAGAACAGTGTTTTATATTAACTGATAATAATAGATCACCTTACAAAACACTTGTTTCTAGAAGCTAATTAAGTCTGGCTGGCTAACTGATATCCCCTGGAAAACATCGGGGGAGGCACAGTAGTGGAAACCTGTGAGCTAGAGTACTAGAAAATCACCTTCTTCAAGGTCCCTTAGCATCCTGAGGGAACAAGTAGTAAGCCACCTTTTGGGACCCAGCCTACCAATGCTAATGGGGGTTGGGAGAGGGAGCCGAGAGCCTATAGTACTACAAGAAATGTCTCCTGAGGGCCTACTATGTGTAATGTACTTTGGGGGATACAAAGATTCCTAAGACATAGTCCCTGCCATCCAGGAGCTACAATTTGGCTGAGAAGATGAAATGTGAGGACAAATAATTGCCATACCAACAACTCACCTTTGTTGGCCATTATCTCTTGGTATGATTCTTTTTTCATCTTAGTCTTTCAATACATATAGGGCCAGCTTCCTGTTTCATCTAACATTCATCAAGCTAGTGATACCTGGTAAACCTCCCATTAAGAAAGACTATCTTGGCCACAAAAGAGATTGATCCCAATGACTAGAGTAAAATTAAGGTCTACTTCAAATGAAATTCAAAATTTTAAATGCCAGTTTGGAATAAAAATCTAGAGGAAATATCCCTGGTTCCAAAAACAAGATATTTTTGTAATGCTGAGCTAGGCCCTGGTTCTTTGGGCCATTAAATTTAATAATCCTGGGATTATTAAATTCCTTGACTAGTATTACCTCTAAATAAGGCAGTCAGTCACTTTGCAAGGGTTTATGGCATTTTAATAATTACATTAAGACAGTTAGGTGGTACAGTAGATCAAGCTCTGGCCCTGGAGTCAGGAAGACCCGAGTTCAAATCCAGTCTCAGATACTAGCTGTGTGGTCCTAGGCCAGTCACTTAACCTTGCTTGCCTGCATTTTCTCATCTGTAAAATGAGTTAGAGAATGAAATGGCAAACTACTCCAGTATCTTTGCCAAGAAAACCCCAAAGGGAGCTTTAATGAGTCAGACATTACTGAAATGACTCAACAACAACAATAGTTACATCAATTAATCTGTGACTTCATCAACATGGGCACTCACTTCAATGACACAGATTGCAGGTCATTTACATCTGTCCCATCCCTGCTCATTCCCTTTTCCCTCCCCCTTTTTGTCCTCTCCTCCCTCCATAGAGGGTCCATTTAGTATAGTGGGAAACTTCCTCTTGAATTGCATAGATGCCAATGAAGCATGTAGGTGGTTCATCGGTTCATCAGTCCCTCATTCTTACAATATAAATATATTGGGGGTTTTTTTAATTCAGTCATACATTTCTTGAATGATATCCCTTACACTGTTTATCCTGTATAATCCCTTACTAGAATGTTATAAAATGTATACTCATTAGGCCCAGCCTAGAAATAAATGGATCAATCCACAGCACATAAAAGTTCTCTGAGCAAACTTGAATGGAAATGCCTTCTAAAAGGCTCTATCTTAATCAGATGGCTAGCCGCCCACCATGAGCCTCTCTTTTGCCTACGGGGTGACCTTCAATTCATTTCTTAGGAAACTGAGCTATTGCATGACTTGCAGCCATAAAACAGCACCAGGAGAATACTGGTATTAAAAAGATGGGCCTTTGTTTCAGGGAGAAGCATGGGTTCACGGAAAGGACTGCATAATTTCCCAAAGGCGATCTACCCCACTCTTCCCCTTCCTGTCCATTTGCAATGTGTGCCCAAGATGTATGTGCTGATGGAGAAGCTTTATGAGCTGTCTGTCCAGCTGTATGTCACAGCCCCAAAAAGGGAATTCTTTATCTACTGAGTTGTTGGGGTTTTTTCCCTGGATGGAGAGTTAGATGATTTCTTATATTTCTGATTCCTAATAAATAAATCTAGATATGGATATAAAGAGAGAGAAATATGTATTTCCTTCATTAAACTTAAAATGTAGAATTTGAAGTAACAGAAGTGACAAAGAGAAGAATATTAATTTTACTTGACATGTTGTGGCTTTGATATAATGAACTATCAAGCTAAGAGCAACAACAACAAGAACCAGTATTCATAAAGTGTCTCCTGTGTTCCAGGCATTGCACTAAGCATTTCACAAATATTTCATTTGCTCCTCAGGACAACCCTGGGAGGTACAGTTGAGGGAAATGAGGCAAAGAGGTGAAGTGACTTACCCAAAGTAAGTGTCTGAGGCAGGATTGGAATTTGGGTCTTCTTGACTCTATCCACTGCACCCTATCTGCTACATCACCCCAGCTGCCCCTGTGTAGTGCATCAAGCACCAGAGAGTGACAGCTACTACTGATGAATATTCTACTCTTGCTCTTTGTTGTTGTTCAGTCATTTTAGTCGTGCCTAACTCTATGACCCTGTTTGGGGGTTTCTTGGCAAAGATACTGGGGTCATTTGTCATTTCCTTCTCTGGCTCATCTTACAAGATGAGGAAATTGAGGTAAAGAGGGTTAAGTGAGTTGCCCAGGGTCATACAGCTAGTAAGTGTCAGAGGCCAAATATGAACTCAGATCTTCCTGACTACAGTCCTGGTGCTCTAGCCACTGCACTGCCCAGCGGCTCCTCTTGCCCTAAGAACTAAGTACAGGATCCAAATCATCAGAACAGTGAATATCGAATCAAGAAATCTCTGGTTGTGGGATAAATGCCTGAGATGTAAAAGAGGATAAGAAAAAAAAAATCAATGGTGAAAAAATGTAAAAGTAGGAGTATTTTTGTACTACAAAGGGCAAGTGAACTTCTGGGGGTGGAGGCAAGGAAAACACTCTGTAATTTAGGCAGAGGACTCAGATGTGTGTGTGATCTGGCTCTGGAACTTGCTAGCTGTGTGACCTAGGACAAGGGACAGCCCTTCAGCATTCCAGTGTCCAAGGAGAGGAATTGGACTTAGATTATATCTAAGTTTCCTCCGCCTTCCCAATCCAGATTTGATGATTATAGGTACTACCAAGAACAATGCTCCTCTGCAGGAGTGTGACGGTAAATGATTAATAGTCAGCTTCGGGTGGTGGGGAGATGTAGGCAGCCCACACTTTTAAGTTTAATGTGCATTATTAACATTTTCTACATCACTTTCTTAAGCCTAGACAATTAACAAAACAAATCAAGCCCTGAATTATGTTTGATGATTTCTGATGTGTAAGAGCTTGCAATGAAAATTTAACAATCCACTCTCAGTAGCCACTAGGAGTAGTCTCCAGCATCCCACTTCTGTTAGGCCAGGGTAGAGCACCATTTCAATACCTTCCTTGCCAATTTTTTTTTTCAACTCATTCTATTGATGGATTCATTCCATGGGAACACAAAAAGAAGCCAATTTGTTTTTGTCAAGTGAGATGTACCTGTTATCAAGAGGCTCCATGTTCCCATAGATGCTCAGAAGGACTCAGATGCTACGAGGGTTCCTTTCTCAGAGAGCATTACAACCAATAGCTGGAAAGGACCCTAGAGGCTGTCTGGCTGCACCCCCTCATGTGACTAATGTGGGAACTGAAGCCTACAGAGGCTAAGTCTCTTAACTAAGCCTCATGCCTCGTAAGTGACAGAGCTGGACTTCCACCCTAGGCCCTTCTGACCTGCATCTACCCGCCATTGCACTGCTCCAAGTTATACAGTCACCATGTGATGGTGAAAGTCAGTATGGTTACCAGTTGTTTAAATCAGAGTAGTAAACATGTCAGCAAGCAATTAAGAGAAAGTGTTACTGAAATGCCATTTGTCTCTGAACAGTGGCTCTCACATGAAAAGCACCCCAAAGGAAAACTAGAACCTTCCAAGTTGTTTCTATTAGAGCACTGGATCTGTAGTCAGAGAACCTGGTTCAAATCCTGCCTCTGACTCTTATTAACTGTGTGACCTTGGGCAAATCACTTAATCTTTCCCCATCTCCATTC
>CM053587.1:76735415-76780893 GCA_028646515.1 Pseudochirops corinnae
GGGCTCATAGTTTCTGAGCTGGAAAGGAACACTGAAGCCATCTAGTCTAATCCTTTCATTAGAAACTGAGACCAGCACAAAGCTAAATGACTTTCCTGAGGTCATACGGAAGGTGGGGATGGAGCAAGTGAAGACATCCGTTGGTCTCTTTAATTCATATCAGCCAGGGAGAGGAAGAAGGGAGACTGACCTAAATCAGTGACATCTGAAATAGAGATTGTTGCTGTTTGTCCTTCATTTTGGAAGAGGACCAATGACATCATGGGGTGATGTCTTGACTCTCTCTCCTCCAGAGTCATTAAAGTCCAGTGGTAGGATTTATTCTTAAAGGAACACAGTTATCCAAGCTTTCCTAAATAGAAACTTTGACACATCTAATCATTCTAACCATTTGTACAGTTTTATAGCCACTAAGTGCTCTCCTTATAATGCTCTTGTGCTATAGGGCAGGGTAAATACCCCCATTTTATAGACAAGGATACGGAGACTCAGAGTGTTTAAATGACTTGCCCACAGTGACACAGCTAATTAAGTATCTCCTGATCCTAGTTATGACTAGCAATTCTAGCACCCAGGGCAACCTTCACAAAGTATGAGTAACATGGAATGGGCTTGCATCAACTAAGACACGTTTTGTTGAGGTTTTGTAGACACTCCAGGATGTAGAATCTTGGAGGGAGAGAGACCCTAGGATACCACCTCATGGAAGGAAGACAGAGATACTGCCTCATGGGCAGAATGAAATCAATTCAGGGAAGGCTACAGGGGAGAGGAGAAAGGTCAGAGAGGAGGAGGCTGGCAAAAGCTTTGTTGAGCTAGAACGGGAATAGCAGGAAAGGAAGTGGGCCCCTCAGTAGCTTCCTATTTTAATGAATTATTCTTCATAACTAAAAGCTTTGCTCAGTTATTTCTAACTATAGGTGGGATGTAACGGCCGCCTGCCCTCTCTAAATTTCATTGTCCTGAAACAAAGCTATGTCATCCCACCCTGGACACATCTTTATTCCCGTCTCCAAGTCCAGTGTTCTTTCCAGTACATCAAGCAGCCTCTTAAAACTGGGTGGACAACTCATTATTGTGCTTAAGTAAGTCATTTATAATTATTTTCATGAAAAGGAAGGCTTCTGTGGTAATTTTAAGCATGCTGGAGACAGTTTGTTCTCTTAAGCAGGCTAACATGGTCTTATTTTTATTCTCACTTGTTTAGTGAACCTTTTCCCTCCCCACACATGAGAGTAAAAGTAATCCTCAGCTGAGACCTGGTCTGAATTTTGAGTTCTGGATCAGTGGGATTTGTACAAATAAGGCATTTTACTATATATTCAGCACAAGTGTTAGCTAATCACCACTGACCTCCAGGAATAATCTCACACGGAGGCAAACCCAGCCTCAGGTGTAGTTCCAGATGGAGCCAGTTCTCTAGCAGGAGCAGGAGCAGGAGAGAAAAGAGGCAGAAAGGAAGGAGAGAGAGCCATCCAGCTCAGCACTGGCCTGGTTGACCTGACCTGGGACTGGGTCATTCTGTGTACAAGAAGCCCATGGATGGCTGATACAGAGACTGTCCCAAGACTGAGAGGCTGACCCAAGTAGACTCCACACCTCATAGACACAGACAACCAAGGACAGAAGCAAATCTCCCTAATGGTTGGTGTAAAGGCCTCTACCTAGTCTCAGATGAAGTAGTCACTGTGCCAGAGGAGTAATAATTTAACAGCTCACTGAATAGACTTATTTTTGTATTTGCTTGTGGCTAAAACATTGGGTGTACATTTGTTTACTGCAGGATTTGGCAGCAGGCCAGGACTGGAAATCAGATGCTATAGGTTTGCTGTTACACTCTGCTGACGTCCTTGCTTTGTGGCCACTTAGCTTACAAACCTAGAAATTCATTTCCTTTTTTTCCTTTGAGAGGAATGAAGCTGGGAGAAGTGGAGGCAGGGAGATTCCCAAAATAAACTCCAGTCAGATTTTATAAGAAGCCCTGTGTGGTCCCCTTGTATACATGAGAAATTGACCCGAAAAGATAGGGAGCTTGTCTAGTCCATGTAAATATATGCCACATGCTTTCCCACTAGTTTACTCTCTTGCTTTTTCTGGAGATGTGTTTTTCCTTATTTCCATTCTTTATTGTACTGTTTTTGGTCCTGTTTTCTCCCTCACCACAAAAAAAAATATCCTATTTCCATCTGAACTGTCAAAGGGCAGGCTGTGTTTTCCAGTGGTATTCTGAACATGGTACAATCTTATCTTTGTTTAGCCCCTAAAAATCAAAGTGGCCATTTGAACCCAAATCCAGCAGTAGCACTTGGGGAATAGCTCATCAGAGCACACCTGCCCAGGCCATAATACCACAGTGAGGGTAGGAACACAAAATAAACAAATCTTCCTGCAGAAATGGATTTCCTGCTGTCAGACAAGCCATTGATTCCAAGTAGTGAGTCAGAACACTTTGTGATACCACATATGTGCCTTACGATGGCTGGGGCTCTTGACTTTCTTTGTCAGTTTTCCATGGATGAGGTGGAAGGTAAGGAGGAATCCATGCAGCAGAGAGAATGACCTCTTAATTGTATAGATGATTAAATTCTTGAAAAGCTGAAAATCCCTTGCCAAAATTCATAAGTGGGGCGGAAGGTAGAGGTAGTTGCAAACATGATGGGAAAGGGAAGGAACCTGACAAATATAAGGGGTAGGTGGGAAGTAGGAGTCAGAGGAGTCAGTGAATGGTGAAGAAGGTTGGTCAAACCCTTTATTGGAATTCTTATCTCCTTTCTTCTTCCTTATCATTACCTAGGTATATATTAGCAAGTTGACAGGTGGGTCACTTTATATAAGATTAAAGGGATCTGAAAAACAGAGACTCTACATAATTCCTCTGACTCTAGATATGCCTGCATCAAACCGCAAGTGGCAAAAATCAGTCTGACCAATTATTTAGCAGTTGGGAAAGAGGGGTATTGAGAATGTACTGATATTTTAATATACCCATGAATTATTTTTAATTATAATAAAAACATGTAGGTTTCAGGATCTACCCATCCAATGGAATAGGAACCGAGTAGGCTGAATGTTATAGTGGAAAGAACACTGACTCTGGAGTCAAAGGACCAGAATTCAAACCTTGTCTCTGACATTTATTACCTGTGTAATCTTTGACAACTAATTTAACCTCCCCAGACCTCGATCTCCTCATAAATGAGGAAGTTGACCTAGATGTCCTCTGAAGTTCCTTCCAGTTCCTACAATTCTATGACCCTGAGAGAGGAAAGAAAGGAAGGGAAAGGGAAGGGAAAGAAAAAGGAAGGGAAAGAAAAGGGAAGGGAAAGGGAAAGAAGGGGAAAGGGAAAAAAAGGAAAAAGGGAAGGAAGGAAGGAAGGCAGGAAGGAAGGAAGGGTTTTCTTTCAGACAAAAATCTGCTCCCACTTTTATTAATGGATGGAATTTCATATCTACTACCCGAAGATGAGAATGCCAGTGAATCCTCCAAATAGAGGTCAATTACAGTGAATTCTGCTATAACATTACATATACACTCCCCAAAAGCACTGAGCTATGGAAAATCACACAATAAAAACCACAGCACTTATAGGGAAAATGGGATTAGGAGCACAATGTTCAAAAATTCCATCAGTGATACATTAAAAAAAAAAAGATAGGAGCCTAATAAAAACAGTAGACAGTTTTATGTACATTAAATGATTAAGAAATATATAAATTCTACAATAAATAAATGAGGCAGTCCAAGACCTCAGGCTGCTGCTTGGGTGGGCAGACAAAGTCTTCTGAAAGTTGGACAGGATAAAACTCTGGGCCTGGGGCCAGAGGTCATGGAGAAAGGGACTGGGAATGGTTTAATCCAGCCCTCCCCTGACCATATCCCCTACTTTACCAGAAGATATGCAATAAATATGGCACTTTACCTTGAAAAAGACCTGGAGTTTGCCTGTGGAAGTGGGAGTCAGGAGTTTAGCTTGTGAGTTATTGTGAAGTGGTTCAATTTCCTGCATTCTCACTATTTCTTATAGAAAAAAAAAAATCTCACATAAGCAAACTCAAAATCCTAGTTATGCTCAAATTGTTCCCTAATATATCATTCAAGTTGGAACAAATTCTCATTTTCAAAACAAATATTATAGCAAAACTGACTTGTATCATTCCTCTCTTTTATACAAAGCATTCAGAGCTTACATCAATGAAAAAACATATAAACACAAAAATACAGTAGCTAAGGAGTAAAAAAAAGAAAGGAAGGAAGAAAAAAAGGGGACCACCAAAGGGTCCCGGGGCATAAGAAGCAACTTTTTGTCAATCCAATCATTACTGAACAAGCCACCAGAAAGTCCCATAATCTTTATTCTGCCTTTATCAATTATTGCAAAGCCTTTGCCTCAGATCTGCATTCATGATTTATTCATACACTGCAAATATATACAACAGACTTGAGTTAAAACTCTCTAGTATTTGATGTCCCCATGAAAAACTGTTCTCTTTTGAAAATATACCACCACACGATATCAAGAACAATTTATTTCAGAGGGAAATTTTAAGCCCTATATGATTCTACCTAGCTTTAAATCTATTATTATTTCTCCTAAATAGAATTAAGCCTTGGCTTCCCAATTAAAAAGGAAGTTATATCAAAACATTTTATTAATCCTTCAGTGTACATAAATGAAATCAAATCATATGGTACCAGCAAAAAACACATTAAGCAGCTTGTTCATTTCATGAAATCTTTTTCTCATGGTATCAAAATGTCGTCTAAACTCAATGAGTATAAAATTCTTAAAGTTTGCCAAGAAAGTATAGACACTGAAGGTTTCAAGCTTTAATTTGGTGATCAAATTAAACCAAAGGATGAAGGCAGTGCTTATAAATGCCACCTCTACGCAAGGCACACTGAGCATTAAGTTATCCAGGTGAAAGTTGTAGCTAAAGATGTCAAGAGACTTACTGGCACACTAAAATCAAAATTCAGTGGTAAGTACATGTTTAAAACAATTCAAATCCACACTATATCAGTCTTTAAAAAAAATTATTCAGCCATGTTCCAACTGATAGGAACCCTCTTTATTTCCCATTCTTTGCTATAATAAAAAGTGCTACTGGAAATGTTTTTGTACTTATGACTCCTTTCCTTCCTTGTTCTCTTTGGGGTCTAAGTCTCATAATAGTATCTCAGAGCCAAAAGTATGAACACTTATGTCACTTTTTTAGTTTAGTTCCAATTGTCTTCCATAGTGGTTGTACCAATTCACAGTTCCATCAACAGTGCATTAGTGGGTCAGTCTGTCCACAGCCTCTCCAACAATTGTCATTTTCAATTCTGGTCACGTTTTAAATATTACATTACATTTTCATTTATCTTGTTAAACATTTCCCAATTACGTTTTTAAAAAATTTTCTTTTTAGTTCCAAATTCTCTTGAATATTAATGAAATACAGTGCCCATTATCCAAAAATAACAATTGAAAAATTAATGTTTCTGCAATAAAAATGCCAAAGACAATTAATAGGCATTCTCAGGGCATGTGAGAAAGGTAAAAAACCTACAGAAATACTTTTGAAATGACCACTCATTTCATAAGCAATAGTAAAAACTGAAAACAAACAAGCATCAATAGATTTGCCAAATATAGCCGTAAATAGTTTACTTCTGCCTTGTAAGGACTGAACTTGCTTCTAATTCCAGGGGGTATGCTTACAGTTACTCTTCTTGGTTCCAGTCAACCACATGGGAGATCTGAATCCTGCTTCCAGCCATGTAGTGGTCCAACACTGAAAGGATTTTGTGTTTTGGTATGACACAGCAAACCCTGAATGGTCTCTTGGTCTGCCTCTGTCCTGGAAGGGATTGTGGAGTATTGCAACGGTTAAAAGAAGAGAGAGGTTATAACTTGGGATCTCTTTCTTATACACTCCCAATGGCATCCTGTAACTCTGACACTTACAGTGAGGGGTGGGAAAGGGCTAACTTCTCTCTATACCAGCATTATGGTGATCCTGGCCATCAGGCAGTTAGTGCAGGTATACTCAATTAGGCAAGCATCCACAGGGGCTTTTCCACCTTTGTGTTTATCCTTTCCTGATCTAAGGTGAATTATTAACTATTCTGAGACAAATGTGTCCAAGATTGGGTGTGACCTTATGAGTTCATGATGCTTGGAGACCCTGGGTCCCATCTAGTTGGTGGCAAGGTATAAGAGCCAAAATGAAATGTAAAATGCTCAATTAGCAGTTCCACAAAGTGCTTTCTACTCTGACTAGCTTTGAGTATCAGCCTCTCAGCAGATTGTAACTGCAGTTATAAGTTGTTACTGAATTCTGTTTTAAATTGTCCTGTTAATGTGAGCTGAGTCTTTTATGCTTAGCATTTCTTTTGGATAGAAGAACAAATTATCTTCTGTTGCCAGATTTATACTGTACTTTTTACTCCTCCTTTTTAAGGAAACCTTAGATTTGACAATAACAAAAGCTATAAGTATATATTTTCCCCAGGGTGCTGGAATTGGGGTTTAACAAGTCAAACAGTCTGAGAAAGGAGATTCTAGCCCCAGTCACTAAAGGCAAAACTCCCACAGGACTGAAACCAGACTAAATTCATGCCTGAGTCCATAGCAGAGGGCCCCTATTGGAAAAGGAAATGACATAGTATCCCATTCCCTGTGGATCCAGAATTACTTAACGTTAGATCTGGCTAGTGCTTGCAAAAAGGTTAAGATCTGAAAGTGGAATCAAAAGGTCTTCCATAAGCAATACCCACATGAGCCCAAGCAATGATATACTTAGACAAAGAAACATTCAACAAATGGTAAGTTATGTGTATTTAATAACAATGATAACAAGAATTTCTGTAGTATCTACTATGCAGCAGGTGCTGGGCTAAGCACTTTACATTTGATCTTCACAATTCTGAGAGGCAGGTGGTATTATTATCCCTGTTTTGCATTTGAAAAAATTGAGAGAAACAGAGGCTAAATGACTTACCCAAAGTCATACAACTAGTAAATATCTGGGACAAGATTTGAACTCAGATCTTTTTGACTACAGGTCTAGAATTCTATCTACTGAACCATCTAGCTGCCTCCATTTCTTTTTTTTTTTTAATTTGATTTGTTTTAGTTTACAAGATTTGGTTCCAGAGTCCCTTGAGTTTCAAATTTTCTCCCCTCTCCCCCCCTCCCCCGCCCACCATCCATGGCAGCATGCAGTCAAGTATAGAATCTGCAAATACTTTCATGTTGGACATTAGTCTGGTTGTATAGAAGGGTTGTAACCAATGGAGTGAACGATGGGAAAAAGGAAACAAAACCAAACATGGAAAAGAGCAACAGCATGTAGGTTGCTTCAGTCTCCATTTAAACTCTGTTCTTTCTAGATCTTTCTCTGAATGTAGGTATCTCTGTCCATCCTGAGACTTGGAGAGTTGTCTTCTAGCTGTGCATTGCTGAGAAGAGTCCAGTTCATCAAGGTTGGTCATCATACCTATGATGTGTCTGTGATTGTGTACACATTTCTCTTGCTTCTGCTCTTCTCACTTAGCATGAGTTTATATAAGCCTCTCCAGGTAAATATGAAATCCATCCCATCTTCATTTCTTATAGCACAATAGTATTCCATTACATTCATATACCACAACCTGTTTAGCCATTCCCCAGTTGATGGGCATCCCTTTAATTTCCAGTTTTTTTACCACCACAAAGAGAGCTACAATAATTATTTTTGTACACATTGGTCTTCCTCCTGCTTCTATGATCTCTTTGGGATACAATCCCAGAAGTAGCTGCCTCTATTTCAATAGGGAAAGACAGGAAATTCTTATAGCAATTCAGGACCTGGTCACTGCCACCAGAACTTACAGAAAGATTATCCTTAAGGCACCTAGAACTATGATTAATCAATTTAAATAATGAGGGGAGAAACAGTAGAAATGTTGCCATACATCACTGCTAGCTATAAAAATTTAACACCTACAAATGCCTAGTAAGACATGAGCTATCACCAGAATCCTTTGTCCAAAGCTCAGTACCTTCATAGACTATCAGATGATAAATCCCTATACCATAAACACATGTTTCAAAGTAGAGAACTGAACCAGTAAACTGTATGAAACCTGATCATTATTACAATCTGAACTATTGCCCATGGTTGGCCAGATATAACATTGATCTATCAAAGCTTAAGAGGAATGTTTTACAAGATAGATCTCTTATAGGAAATCTTTTCCAACCTTTTTTAATTCTGATGCCTTTCTTTTGTTAGTTATTTCCCATTTATCCTGTATATAGCTTACTGTGTGTGTGTGTGTATAAACACACATATAAGTATGCATATATTTCATATTGGCTCTGCCATTAGATTGTAGGCTCCCTGGAGGCAGAGACTGTCTTTTGCCTCTTTGTGTATACACAGATCTTAGCACAGTACCTGCCAATTGTAGTATTTATTAATACTGATTAACCTTGTCATTCTAAATACTCATAATATCTAAATTGTATAGAATGAAAAGCTTTCAAAATCTAGACCAAATAGAAGAAATTAAAACCATGGGAAAAAAAAAAACCAAGACGAGGCACACCTCAAAGCCCATCATCTAATCTGCTACAATAATTGTATTGAAAATGCTTTCAATCAGCCTAGAGAAACTGAGTTTACATTCTACAACTTTTATTCAACTACAAAAAGCATTTATTTCATCCACTGGCAAAATAGCCCATGAAATATTACATATGAAAGGGTAATGGGAAGAGTGGAGCCAAGATGGTAGAGTATAAGTTGGCAGTACAATGAGCCCCCACTCTTTCCACCACTCTCCCCCCCCAAAAAAAAACCCTCCTCCAAACAGATCTAGAAAATGTGCGAAGGGGCAGCTAGTTGGCACAATGAATAGAGCACCGGCTCTGGAGTCAGGAGGACCTGAGTTCAAATTCAGTCTCAGACGCTTGATAACACTTACTAGCCATGTGACTTTGGATGAGTCACTTAACCCTAATTGCCCTCCAAAAAGTGAAAGAAAAGAAAGGAAAAAGAAAATACACCAGACCGAATTCTTTTATTTTTTTCAGACTAAATTCTAATGCAGAAATCCTAGGCAAAGCCAGAGTGAGTCAGTTTTCCAGCTCAGGTCCACACAGACAGACAGAGAAGTGACTGGCTCTGGCTAGGAATGCTGCACATTCCAGCACAGGAAGATGTTCACTGGAACTTGCAGAGGTCCCAGACCCTTATCAGGCATCTCCAGACTGATACTCTAGTACCTCAATGGGAACAGAGGCTAACTGGCAGCTTCACCTACTGTTTACTTTGGGGTCACCAATACAAGATGTTCTGAGGAGGGAACCTGTTCTCAGGAAAAGGGTTCCAGGGCAGAGAGGACATGGGTGGTGTACTAAGAAAGAAACTTTTAAAATCAAGCAGCATCAGTGTGGCTCTGAAGCCTGAAGAATAACCAAACCCAGACTCAGATCAGGAACTTGCAGAACTCAGAACAGAGTAGCAGCAAACAGACTTTACCCTGTCAGACCACTCTGACTGAAAGCTTTCATGTCCCTAATCTGAGCTGTCCCTGAAACTCTAAAACAACACAATAGTTGATACCCCAAGAAAGGAGCAACAAGACCATCCCAAATATTCCCTACAGAAGTACACAGGGCCTGACTTTTACATGAAGGAAGGAAGGAAGGAAGAAAGGAATAAACGAATGAACGAACGAGGAAAAAGAACGCCAACATAAAAGTTATTATGATAATAGTGATGTTCAAGACACAAACTCAGAAGAGGAGAATGACTCCCAAACATCTACAGATAAAACTTAAAAACATAGTATGGATACAAATCCAATTTGAATTTCTGGAAGATATGAAGCAAGAGTTTTTAAAAGTTCAAAAATGAGTTTTGTTTTTTGTCAATGAAATGAGAATACTAGAGGGAAAATGGAAAAGAAATTATAGCTGTTTAAGAAAGAATTGAAAGAGGAATTAACAGCTTGGCACAAGAGGAACAAAAAAAATTTCCCAAGAAACAACCTCCTTGAAATTCAGAATGGACCAAATAGAAACCAATGATTCCATGAGAAAATGAGAATATTAAAAACAAAGTAAAAAGACTGAAAAATAGAAGAAAATGTAAAGTGTCTCATAGCTAAAACAACTAACTTGGGAAAAAATGAGGATAAAAAAATGTAAGAATCCTAAAATTGCCTAAATATTCTAACTAAAACAAGAGCTTTGATATCATATTTCAAGAAATCTTAAAAGAAAACTTCCTAGAGCTTTTAGAATCAGAGGGCAAGGTAGAAGTAGAAAAATCCACCAATTGCCTTCTCAAAGAAAAGCCCCATGTCACTTCTGAAATGAAAATACTCCCAGGAATATTATAGTGAAAATCCTGAGTTTCCAGGTCAAAGGAAAAATATTGTGAGTAGCCAGAAAGCAAAAATTCAAATACTGCAAAACCACAGTCAGGATCACACACAATTTAGCAACCACTACTATCAAGAGGTGAAAAGCTTAGAATACCATATTCTGGAAGCAAAGGGATATAAATGTATAGACAAGAATAACTAACCCAGAAAAAAATGAATACAACCCCAAAGAGGAAAAAAATGATCTTTAATGAGCTAGGAGGTTTTCAAACATTCCCAATAAAAAGACAAGAGCTGTGGAAAATTAGAAGGGCAAGCACAGGAGTTAAGAGAAACAGATGGGTAAACACAAATGAACAATGACAAAAGGTTAAACTGCTTACATTCTCTTCTGGATAGATCTTACATGTGTCCCCCCTGAACTGTCATCATCATGAGGGCTCAGAACTTTGCAGGTAACTCTCCATTATCCATCAGCATCTCTGCTTGATTTCTACTCCATGAAGCATCAGGCTTCTCCCAGCATAAGCTGATTACCTGAATTCTCAGTACCATGACAATTGACTCTGGTTTTGGATACTCAACAGCTTCCCAACTTCCCCAGTTGCCTCTCCACTCTGACTGGTGGGTTGAAGGATAGTACAATAAACTCTAATGACTTACTTTATAGAGGGCTCAGAACTTTGGAAGTAACTCTCCATTTTCCATCAGCAGTTCTGCTTGGTTTCCACTCAAAGGAGCATCATGCCCCTATGCTGGTCTCCCCTTCTGTCCCAGGGCCCCACTATGCCACTTTTTATCTTCCTTTTATGTGTTGTCTTCCCCCATCATATTGTAAGCTCCTTAAGGGCAGGAACTGTCTTTCTTTTTATTTGCATTCCCAGTGCTTGTCACAGTGCCAGGAACATGGTATGTACTTAACAAATATTTATTGAATTGAATTAAAAATAACCGGGAGTCATAAAGAAAGTCTAATTGGATAGAAGGCTTAAAGGTGATTCTGTTATGTTTCATGACGATCATAAAGGAGGAATGGGAAGAGAGAGGAGGAGAAATACATTAGAAGGAGAAGGGAAAAGAAGGTTAGGTGGAATTAATCTATCATAAGAATCCTATCATAATCTACAAATAGAAGACATCTACACAAAGAGGAAGGCATGGGAAGACAGGTTGACAATTGAAACTCAATCTCATCTGAACTGGTCAAAGGAGGCGAAAATACATATACACAGAGTTAGTTACAAAAACCACTTACTCACTCAACCAGGAAATGGGAGAAAGAAAGAAGAGGAAATGAGTGAAAGAATAGTTTAAGGATTAATCTTAAATAAAATAAGCTCTAAGGATATGCAAATATATTTGTAGTTCTTTTTTGAGGTGTCAAAGAGTGGTTATGTGAGGTGGTGCCCATAAATTAGGAAATAGCTAAACAAATTATGATATATAAGTATGATGGAATATTATCATGCTGTAAGAAATAATGAACATAGTTTCAGAGAAACCTAGGAAAATTTATACAAGCTGATGCAGAGTACCTTGAACAGAACCACGAGAACAATTTATACAATGACTGAAATATGGCAACAAAAAAAAAACAATTTGAAAAAATCAAGAACTTTGATCAATGTAATCACCAACTGTGATTCCAGAGGACTAATGACAAAACATGCTACCCACCTTCATATAGAGAAGTAAAGAACAGAATGTAGAACAAGACATATTTTTTGGACATGGCCAATGTGAATTTTTTTTTTCACTTGACAATACATGTTTATAATAGCAATTTTGTTTTTCTTTTGTTCCCATTGAGGGGAGGGAGGTGTTAGAGTGGAAGGGAGAAAAGGAAAATTTTTGCTGATTTAAAAAATATGTATACATAATTTTAAAAAATAAAGGAGAAACATAAGGATCAAAATTTTTTCCAGGACTATTTCTAACTGAATAATATCTAACAAGATGAGAATGATATTCTTATCATAAAAAACAAAAATAGCAAAAGAAATTAAAACCATCTGGAACTAGGATGAGGTACATATCACTCCTGTCATCCCCTTTATTACTGGAACTGCCCAAAAGATTCTGTCAGTGAGTATAAGACATGAGCTTATACCCCTAAATTCTAATTCAGTTACAAAAAAAGTAGCTACTTTTCCACCTTTGCAATAGTCCACAAGACATCAAATACAAAAAGAAAAATTGCAGGATAGTGACTTGCCCTAGGACCATATCTTTCTGAATGTCATAAAAAAAAGAATAAGATTGATGATGTTGATTATTGGTGGTGATGGTGATGGTGATGAGGCAGAGAATCAAGAAGATGGACTCATGTTTCATCTCTGACATGCCTTGGTTGTATAAACCTGAACAAGTCACTTTATCTTTCCAAGTCACTTGTTCCTCCCATGCCCGTTAACTAACATCTCACATCTCTCCTACCCTTTTCACCTAGACTCCCTAAAAAAAAAAATACAATCTGTATTAGCTGCTTCCACTTCCTCTCCTCTCACTCTCTTCTGAAAACTTCTATGCATATTCATTGACCATTTATCAATTAGAGAATGGCTATTTTTACAAATTTGAATCAGTCCATATTTATCCATCTATGTAGATATGTGAACTGATATGTAAATATATATGAACTTAAATATATATTACCTGAAACTTTCATTAAAAAAAACTTGCTGCCAAAATTTTTCCCATTTACCTGCTTCTCTAATTTTCGTTGCATTGATTTTGTTTGTGCAAAAACTTTTAAATTTTATGTAATCAAAATTGTCCATTTCCTGTTCTGTGAGCCTGTATATCTCTTGTTTGGTCACAAACTCATCCTCTGTACATAAATCTGAAAGGTAATTTCTTCACTGCTCCTCTAATTTTTTTATGTTGTTACCCTCATATCCAAGTCATGTTCCTATTTCAATATTGCTTTTGTAACAGTGGGAGATATCCATCTATGCCTAGTTTCTCCTAGACTGCTTTCCAGTGCCCCCAAAGTTTTTGTTTGTTTTATTTTTTTAATAATGAGTTCTTGCTCCATTTGCTGGGATCTTTGAATTTATTGAACTCTAGACTATGGTGCTCGTTTGCTTCTGTATATGGTATACCTATTCTGTTCCACTGATCAACTTATTTCTTAACCTGTAAGAAGTTATTTTGATGTTCATTGCTTTGAAGTATAGCTTGCAATACGGTACTGCTAGGATCCCTTCCTTCCCTTTTTTTTTTTTTGCAAGGGGTAAGGCAGGGCAATTGGGGTTAAGTGACTTGCCCAAGGTCACATGGCTAGTAAGTGTTAAGTGTCTGAAGCTGCATTTGAACTCAGGTCCTCCTGACTCCAGGGCTGGTGCTCTTTTCACTGCTCCACATAGCTACCCTCCTCATTTTTTAAAAAGAATTCCCTTGAGACTCTTTACCCTTTGTTCCTCCAGATGCATTTTGTTACTTTTTTTTCTTGTTCTATAAAGTAATATTCTGGTAGTTTTTTGCTATGGCACTGAGTAAGTAAATTAATTTAGGTAGTTTTGTCATTTTTATTATATTGACTCAGCCTACCAATGAAAATTTCCCCAATTATTTAGATCTGTCTATATTTGAACAAAGAATGTTCTGTGTGTTCATATAGTTCCTGTGTGTGTCTTGGCAGATAGGCTCCCAAGTATTTTATGTTACCTATAATTATTTTAAATGTAATTTCTTTTTCTATCTCTTCCTGTGGATTCTGTTGGTAATAAATTTTAAAAATCTGAAAACTTATGTGGAATTTTTATATTTTGCAATCTTGCCAAAGTTGTTAATTGTCTCAATTATATTTAGTTGATTCGCTATGGTTCTCTAAGTAAACTGCTATATCATCACAAAAAGTGATGATCTTGTTTCCTCTTTGTCTATACTGAACTCCTTTGACTTCTTTTTCTTGTCTTTTTGCTATAGGTAGAGATTCTAGCACTACTTTGAATAGTCACGGTGATTCTGTATATCTTTCATTCATTCCTCATCTTATAGGAAAGGCTTCAGGCTTGCTCCATTACAAATGATGATGGCACTTTTTTTTTTTGGATAGATATAGTTTACTTTGTTAAGGAAATATGTCTTTGTTTTTATGTTTTCTAGTGTTTTCTTTTAAACAAGAATGAGTATTATATCTTGTCAACAGCTTTTTCTCCAGACATTGATATACTCATGTGATTTTTGTTGTTCATATTTTTAACATGGTCAGTTATGTTTATAGTTTTCCAAAGACTGAACCAGCCATGAATTCCTGGTATACAAATCCAGCCTGGTTATAAAGCATAATATTTGTGAACTGTTACTACAGTCTCCTTGCTATTGTTTATTTAAAGTTTTTGCATCTAAGCTCATTAGGATTGTTGATTTATCATTTCTTTTCTCTATTTTGACTCTCCATGATTTAGGTATCAAGATCAACTTTGTATTAGAAAGAATATGAAAGGACCTCTTCTTTTCCTATTTTTTCAAACAGTTTATGTAGTATTATAATTAATTGTTCGTTAAACGTTTGACAGAATTCACTTGTAAATGTATCTGATCCTGGGATTTTTTTTTTCCACTTTGGAGAGTTCATTTATGACTTCTCCAATTTCTTTTTCTAAAATTAGATTAAGTCCTTTATTTCTTATTCTGTTAATCTGGGCATTTTATATTTTTGTAAATGTTCATTCATTTAATTTAGATTGTTAGTTTTATTAGCATATATTTGGACCAAACTGGTCCTAATAATTTCTTCTATTTCTTCTTCATTGGTTATAAATTCACTTTTCATTGCTAATACTGGAAATTTCATTTTCTTCTTTCTTATTTATCAAGTTAGCTAATAGTTTATTATATTCATTTTTTTGTTTGTTTTGTTTTGTTTGCTTTTTGGAGGGGGGAAGGCAGGGCAATTGGGATTAAGTGACTTGCCCAAGGTCACATGGCTAGTTTTGTGTTAATTGTCTGAGGTCACATTTGAACTCAGGTCCTTCTGACTCCAGGGCTGGTATTCTATTCACTGTGCCAACTAGCCGCCCCATGTTCTTCCTTTTTTTGTTAATAAAACTGTTCAAACATATAAATTTTCTTCTAAACACTGTTTTGTCTACATTGCAAAAGTTTTGGTATGTTGCCTCATTGTTGTCATTATCAATAATGAAATCATTGTTTCTATGATTTGTTCCTTGACCCACTCATTATTTATAATTGTTAGTCTCCAATTAATTTTAATTAACTAATCAACTGCCATTTACTGAACGTGATTTTTCTTGAAATGTGGTCCATAAAACATGTATTTAATATTTCTGATGTTCTGCATTTGTGAGGTTTTTTGTTCCCTAATAAATGCTCAATTTTTGTGAAGGTGCTATGCATAGCTGAGAAATAGATATACTCTTTTCTATTCTCATTCAATAATTTGAAGTTGAGCTTTCTTCCCCTAGAATCCTTCTGCTCCTTTCTTAGGGTATTGAGTGCTATATTATTCTAAGATCTCAGGGACAGTTCAGACTGAGTAACTGCAACCTTTCTGTGCTCCCAAAGTAGTCTGATCTGGGGCAAAATTTAATCACTGCCTGTTTGATCTGAACTCAGCAAGGTTTCTGATCTGTGGTTGGATCTTTCCAACACTTCTATTGTCTTGCCCCTGGTTGAAAGATCCATTAAGTTGCTGGACTCTGCCACTATCAACCTGCAAGTTCTGGTATCTACCAGACCCCTTTGGTCTCAAACAAACTTATTTGGCCTACCATCTTGCATCAGCAAGCACCCTAGCATGCCCAGGCTGCTAGCACAGGTTCTTAGATCTGCTTTTCTAAAGGAAAGCAACTCAAAATGGGTTAACAATCTTATCTTAATCAATCAAACATGTATCATTTACCTAGTTCAGGGGAAAAAGTCAGCACCCTGAACTTCAGAGAATACAAACAGTTACAAGCAGAAGTTACAAGCAGACAAAGAAACAGATCAGCAAACAGGCTACCAACCGTCGGACCACCACATCCATACCTAGTCAGTTACCAGAGAGGGAAGCACCAACATCTGGGTTTTCCAAAACCGGGGGGCTCAACAGCTTCCCAGAGTCTCGTCTGGCCAAATCACACAATTCTTCTCAAAGTGAGCCCCAAAGCAAAACCTCCTGGATCAGAGAATATCACAGCCCTCTTGACTCACTGCCCAATCACAAAGTAATAAGGTGTGGGCATTCCTGAAGAACAAGCCTCCCGCCACAGGCTCCACGTGACCACATTCAGCCTGTTAGGGGGCACAGCATACTTTCAAATCAGGAAGGTTCTCAGAGCCATTTAAGCCTATCAAAGGGCCTAGGGGCAGGGAAGATCTTCAGATTCCCATAACACATTCCCTTTTCAAAAAAAAAAAATTACTCGGCACTCCCCTAAAAATTTACTTTCCTTAACCCTTTAACAGTTTTTTGAAAATTTGCATCAACAAAAAAATTTAAATATTTTTAAGTGACGTATTTTAAATTTAATAATTCATTGTATATTTGTAGACTTTTTCCTGCTTTGAAATTTTGATGGCACGATATTGCATCTTGTAACTGTGTAGTATCATATTGTAAACAAATCATCACACACACATATTCCTACTGATGCATGCTGGACTTCCCAACATAGACTTTCATACTTCCACTACATTAGGGACAGTTATTGGTGCATTCAAAGTTGAAATATGGGAACCTTGTACACAGAAAAAATAGTGGGGAATAGTTGTCACTTCTCCATGTAAAATAAAGCATCATTTATTTGGCATCACTGGAGAATAAGGATTTCACATGAGTTAATAATTTTCTAAATAACTGAAGTTAGACACTTCAAACATTTTAACTAATTTTATCCAGTCAGAAGTTAGGTAATTTAGGATAGAAATATTTCTTAAAATAGGTCACATATTCCTCTGCCTTCTTGAACTGAATAACACTAAACACATGTATTATGACTCAGGGTCATGATGATTAATAAACTATTTAGCTTGTTAGAGATGGAAGGGCATGTCAAAAGACAGAATCAGTATCCTAAAAACCAATAGAATCCAATAAAATGAAACTGGATAAGAATAAATATTGTATTACAGTAGAGTTTTAAAAAATCAATTTCACATTTACAAAATGGGAGAGCTGTGGCTCAACAGAAATTCATTTGATAAAGGTCTTAAGATTTTAGTGGATTGAAAGTTTGATGAATCAAAAACATGGTTTGGTAGCCAGTAAAATTAATGTAATCTTAGCTTGCATTGAGAAGCACAGGATGGGAAGGGATAGTCTTGCTGTTCTCTGTCCTGATTGGAACATATCTGGACTATTGTGAATAGTTTTAAGTACCATGTTTTAGGAAGGATATTGAGAAGCTGGAGAATGTTCAGAGGACAACACTGGGACAGTGAAAGGTCTCAAGATGATGCCATATGAGAACTGGAGTAAAAATCTGGGAACATTTAATACAAAGACAAAAAGATTGGGTGTGGGGTATGGGGGTAGTGGGGATATTAGAGTTGTTTTCAAATATTTGAAAGAGGGATTAGACTTTTTTCCTTTTGACTCCATAGGCAATAAATAGGAGTAATGCACATACACTGTAAAGACATAAACTTGGGTTTATCATAAAGAAATACAGGCTAATAATTAGAATGAGCCACTTGAAGACGCAGTGGGGTCCTTCTTATTTAAGGACCACTTGTCAGAGATGCTGTAGGTAGAATCCTCCTTCAGGTGTGGGTTGGATTACATGACCTCCAAGTCCCTTCCAATCTGAGAGCCGATGATTATGAACCTAAAGATCATTGGGTCCAACCTGCTTATTTTACAGACAAGGGAACCAAAAAAGAGGTCAGACAACTTCCTTTAGTTCCCACAATGAGGCAATAATGCAAGAGACAAAAGAATCCAGGCAATCCAAGTCCCAGCCTAGGGCTCTTGCCTCCCCACCAATGTTCTTACCTCAGTTATTATACTACACTATAATATATTGGGACAACTGGCTGGCTCAGGGGATAGAGTGCTGGGCTTGGAATCAGGATAGCTGAGTTCAAATAAGTACTCGAACATTTACTATCTATGTGACCCTGAGCAAGTCACTTAACCCTGTTTGCCTCAGTTTCCTCATCTGTAAAATGAGCTAGAAAAGAAAATGACAAACCATCCCAACATCTTTGCCAAGGAAATCCCAAATGGGATCACAAAGAATGAGACACAAATAAACAACAGATAATATATTCACATCTTTGGAAGCTAGTTAGGTGTATGGGACTGTTTATCCTTACACGAAAGAGCTATACTTTTAAAATCTTGTCTTTGTTTTTATAGTTCTTCTGCCTCCTCCCTCACTGTCAGCTGTCACTTTTTGCTACTTTCAATGAAGCTTCCTCTAACATCCTCACCCCCTTCCAATTTGGAACTTTTACTTTGCTTTTTCAACAACACTGGGCTGAGAAACCAGATAACCAAGCTTGATTTAGCATCCAAAGTGAAAATAGGATCCAGCTGAGAGAAAGTCTGAGAGGCTCTTCTATAAATAAAGCACATGGTCTTCACAGTGTTAATTTCAACTTTTTGATCCTTTCTGGTATCTCTGCAATGTTCTGGATAATTGAGGTTGTCAAGGAATTGAGGTGTTATACTGTCATTCACCAAGCATTTATTTTATTTAATAAACACCTTCTTTGGTTGCCTAATGGATAGAGAAAGTGGCCTCAGAGTGAGGGAGAGAGACCAAGGTGCTTCCAATCTTGCTTTGCCACATAGTGACTGTGTAATGGTGGCCAAGTGATCTAACCTCTTAGTACCTTAGTATCTAAAGGCTACTCTGTAAGACTAGACTGAGAATTATTAACTTGGGGTCGATAGACCCCTCCAGGGTGTCAGTGGATAGATTCTATGAGCTTGGATAGAATATACACACACACACACACACACACACACACACACACACACACACACGTCTTTATTTTCACTGACTTCTAACTGAAAATTAACACTTATTCACTTATTTCAACACATAATTTTGAGAAGGGAGCTGTAGGTTTTACTAAACGGCCAAAAGGTACGATGTTACAAAAAAAAAAAAAAAAGATGGAGAAGCCCTGGGCTAGGCTGATGTGCTTTAGAAGAGGAACTGCCCTACCAGGAGCTCATACGCTGATGAAATCAAGGGTTCAATCATTTAAAATGCCAGTCACTGAGATATCAAAGAGAAGAGTTGAATATGAAGGAAGCTGGATTTCCAAGTGTTCTTAGATTAAGGGTGAGAAGGGTCAGAACTTGACAGAAATGGATATTACTGAGAAGAGACATGAACATCCAGGCCAAACTGTCAATCACAACAATTAAACCCAAAGGACCCAAATTTCCTAGAGTAACCACCGAAGTCTGACCCATGGCTCTGGCATTGACTTTCCCACCTATTCTAGGTCTTGTTTCAGTCATCCTGACCCCCCTGATGCAGCCCTTACCTCCATTGCCACCCTAAGGTCCATTCCTCTTCCCCCACTCCCACCCACTTCTCCAGCTTCTGCCTTGTCTCTCTAACAATCCTTTACTCTTCCATTATTGATCAGCTTGTGTCTTAGACGTAGTATCTACCTCTTTCCAGGCCCACAAAGGACGTGCACAGATAAGCTAGGATTGAAAGAGCTGGAATTAGGTAAGTGAGGTATCCTGGGCAGTCTCTATCGCTGTTTTTCTTGCACAGGTCCAGACCCTCCGTCTCTCCTTGTACAGCTCCCACCATCATGAAATTTTTGCTCTCACCGTGTCCTACTCCCCATCCTTCAACCTAAAACTCACCTAGAAACAAAGAATTTTAGAGCTGACAAGACACTTAGGGATGTTCTCTGAGATCTCCTACAGAATATATGTTCTTTGAGGGAAAGGTTTGTTTTGTTTAGATCTGTGTATCCACAACTGAAGAGGTAATTTGGAGTAGTGAACAGAGAGTTGACCTTGGAACCAGGAAGACTTCTAAGGTATTTTCAACTGTGTGACCCTGGGCAAGTCATTTAACATCTCAGTGGCCCCAAGCAACTCTCTAAAACATGAATTGCAGAGAAGGTTTAAACCTTTCATGGTGTAAAGGGAATTTACTCATCTGGGAAGTCCCTATACAAATGATTCCATAGATCCAGGCCTAATCTCTGCCCCTAGTTCCTAGTAAACAGTAGGTGCTTAATAAATGTTTGATTGTTTGATTGACTTAATCCATTTTATAGGTAAGGTCACTGAATTCTCTCTAAGAAAGTCACATATCTAGTAAGCCTAGGTCTACAGATTCCAAAGTCAATGTTCTTCCCTCTATATCACACTTCTTGGAGATGAGAGGGTGAGAGGGAAAGACCTCAAATTTAAACTTATCTTGGTTTATTTCAAGTAGTAAATCATCTCTTTCTTGACACCAAGAGAAACTTTGAAAAGTCTTTTCCACTAACAATTAAGATTGGGGCATTAAAACCTGTCTGTGATCCCTAGCTAAGAGTTGATAACTAATGATGCATGGACCCAACCACCATGAAATAGTAACAGCTCCTTCTGAAATACAAGGCCCATCTGATCAAAACAGCTGAAGAGAGAACAATATTAGCAAGAAAAAATGCTAATGAAAAGAGCATGGCTGTTAAGAGACACTTGCCAAACCAGCCACGTTCATGAAAGCACATTTTGGACTTAAAGAATAGCCCTTATGCTGGAAGGGCAAAGAATGTGAATTATTGAGCTGAGCTAAACAGCTGAAGTTTGGAACTCTGCTTCTTAAAAAAAGAAATTAAAACCAGACAACCAATTTTTCTTTTCTGATCATTCTTTCCCCAAGAAAAGCTCAGGACTGATTTGTCAAATTTTAAAAATTCTATGTCAACCAATGGCCAAATTCTATTCCCCAGAGTCTAGAATTCCCATTATAGAAATGAGGAAGCTGTCCTAACAGTAGCTGCCTGAAGTTTAAAAACATATGTCCCTTCAGGTAAGTGCCCATGGCATGTGCAACGAGGCTTGCCAATCCTGATTGAAAAAGAGCACAATCAGGGCCTACAGTCCAGGGAAGAAAAGGCAGAGCAGGGCAAGCAGTGGAACCCAGAGGATGCCCAAGCTTGGAGGTTTCAGAAGTGATTACAACAAAATACTCTAATTGCTTGTGTGTTTTATTAAGTGGATCCCATTTGTGCTAAGGCCCACATGTGATGTTTAAATGTTATTTCTCCAAATTACACAAAACTGTAATTTTCTAGCAGGAAAAATATACTTTCAAAGAAGAAGAGATATAAAATGAGGCCTGATCCCGTATTCATGAGAGACAGATGTTATTTTTGGCGCAGTGTAATGCATACCATATTATGCTCTTTTTAAACCAAACACTAGAAATAACACACTCTAGTCTTCCGTGAACTAAAGTTATCATCATCTGAAAAAGTTTTGTTTTGTTTTAATTAACACTGTGGGCTTCCTTGGTCCCCATGGCAAGAATTCTGGTCTGTCAGCTACAAAAAGATACAATCATGCCAAGGTGGTTGCTTCTTTACTTCATTAAACAGTCATCTAATACCTGAGCATTTGGGTACTATCTTTGCCTGCCTTCCCTCAGCTTTCCTTTTCAACTCTGGAGTCCAGAGGAACAGGATTCAAATCCTAGGCCTGTCACCTGTGTGGCCTCAGCCACGTCACTCTGCCTCCAGGACCCTGAGGACTACATGGCCTCTAAGGACCCTCTCTGCTCTAAGTGTATTCTCTAGGATAATCTATGACAGGCAGATTCAAGGGTTGAGGATATTTTTTCCCACTTTCTTTAATTTTTTTTAAGAGAATCAATGTGGAAAATTCTGAAGGAAAATGAAGAGAGACCACCCCCCTAATCCCACTATTCCCACCATTCGCAACTAGGCCTTTCACTTGTATTCTTTGTCAATGGTTCCAAGGCCCAGCTGCCAGCAAAGATCAGCTGAAACTCATTAACATCAGGACAAAATCTCCACGGTGAACTGGGATGACAAAAATGCAACCAGAAAATGAAGAAAATGTATTTTCTGGAAGCAGACGGGCCTTTTTGCCAACCAGTATGTGCAGGGGGAAGAAAACACACACAAATGGTTATTGTTAGCCTGATCTAATTTTCATTTGGATATCCTCCTTTGCCAAGGCAAAGCTGTAGTTCATTTAAATGACTTGACCGTAGCCAACTGCTGAAGCTTTGGGGATTGGAGGACGCGTTTCTTTTATTTCAGCAGACTTTTAAGATGGTGCGGTGCCCTTGAGCAGCCCTAGGGCCCTCATGGGCTGAGGTAGGGAGCTAATTAAAATTCTTCAAGAGCAGGTTGTCTGGTGTCTCCTCCAGAGGGAAAGGGTGGTGGAAGTTCTTCTTTTCACAAAGTTTGCCGTTTCTTACTGCCACCGAGGGAGGAGTAAGAAAGGCCTTCCAGTGACCACTTTTAGAGAATCATTCAGAGCAATGGGCTTCCTATTTTGAAGAGGGACTTCACCACAATTGGGAGCAGTCCTGGATGAGAATAATTTGAATGAATACCCAAGGTAGTTAGGGATTGAGGGAGGGGGAGCGCTAAGACAGAGGAGAAGGGGGGAGCCCATTGCAGAAAAACAGAGTACCCCTTCCATCCCCTTTCAGTCTTAGTAGGTATCAATGTCAATGTACGATCATCGGAAAGAAAGAGACTGTGTAGGTAAGGAATGGGGCAACTCTTTTCCAACACAAGGTCAGTCACCATGAATGAGAGTAGGGAATGAGGAGTTGACCTCCCATACATACCCTAGAACATGACAATGGTGGAAGCAGAGCATCCACAGGGCCACCCAGGGTGGGAACAACATCACCCAAGCAGCAAGCTGGGAAAGCACAGTGGTCCAGGTGCAAGTTCACCCCCACAGAATGCTGGGCGCTGCTCCATCTAACCAAGTATTTGGGCCACAACACAAACTCCATTAATGGCAAATCCATCCCATGACCACTCATGAAGGTTTAGGAGTGGTGAAGGAAGGGAAAGCCTATCAACAGGGGTCAGTTTCTTTTGTTCTATTCCAATTTTCCATGGGAAAATTCTCCAACGGTTACATAGGATGAGAAGCTGAGGCCCAGTTCATATCCAGCCAAGCTGTAGTAATGACCCCAAATCATTTCCATGTGAGAGCTGTTTGATGGCCCATAATAGGCCAAGGGGATGGTTCTAATCCAAGTCCAGATCCTAATGGACTCAGGATTATAGGCCAGACATACCACCCTGCTCTCCCTGTAGCCTGGAGAGAAAGGCCAATGGCAGAGATCCTGAAGAAAGCCCAGACTTTACCCCTAGAGGCTCTCCCAGTACCATAGCCACTTCAGGCTCAGTGTGGGAGCTTGGGATGTGTCTCCTGACCAAGGAAATCTCACCATTTCTCAAGACTATCAATTTGGGACTCATGACAAAAATATGTATATGTATGTGTATTTGTTATTATATACAATAGACATGTGTCTAGATACAGATATCAATATCTTGATACAGACGTTTGAAGATAAACAGTTTGTCCCCTAGAGCCATCTGGGAGATATCAGTTCTAGACCTTAGAAAGACAATGTGTTTTTCTTCCTTATGTTCTCCCCACACCCAACTTTTCTAGTTTCTTATCAGGGGATCTTGGGGTTTAGAACTGGAAGAGACCTCTGTCCAACCCAGTTATTTTACAGATGAGGAACCCCAGAGAAGCGAAGGGGTTTGCCCCAGCTCTCATTGACAGTACACAGCAGGGTAAGGATTCAACCACTCTATCCCATTGCCTCTTATTTCAGCTGAAGCTTGGTCTGAAGTTTCTTTCCCAGATTCATGAGCAGCTATGAAGCAATGTTCTGCACGTGTACAGAGGCCACTTATCGGTGGGTAGTCATTTACTTCAATTGCTACAGATGAGCTCACCTTCCACTTGACAGAGTGAAAGGAATCTTCCTTTTGTGCCTTAAAACACAACCACAAGAAAAAATACATTGATCTTCCATAGACAAGATTTCCCTCACAGCTGTTCTGTCCCCGGAAATACTTACAGGCCCTCTGGAGGATCATCTTAATGAAGAACAAGATAGGAATCTCAGTCTGTGTTAATCATCAGCCTGGGGGACTGAGACAAAATTGATGCTGACATCCTTGCCAAAGGATAACATACAAATCAACATACTTCTTCTGAAAGGTTACAGAGCTCATGCTGCACGGACACTTCCCAATGGTCTTTCCTGGTGGTTTACTCAGGTCCAGCAGCTGCCTTGCATTACCCAAGTCTCTTGGGGTGAGGCAGGGAGGGAATGGTTGTCAGTAGGTTAGCACCTCCTTCCCAAAGACTTCACAGGAGAGTAGAAGAATCAAGTTACCAGGGGCAGCCCCAGGAATTGTTGACACTGAACTAAACAGTTCTCCGACTTTTCATAGGTTTAGAACTGGAAGGTACCTCAGAAGTCATCTATTCCAATCCTCTCAATTTACAGATGAGGAAACTGAGGTCCAGTGAGGTTTAGTGACTCTTCCAAAGTCACACAGGTCATAAGATAAAGATGAGAACTCACATTCTCTAACTCTAAATCCTGTGTTCTTTCCACGGTGCCACACCATTACCTCTAGCTGGTATAAAGCCAGGAAGGCCTGAAAGGAAAGAAGACCTCACTTAAGGCATCCAAAGTGGAGAAGCCCACAACCCAAATATCCCTTCAGTCTCCCTCCTCTAGAGGCCCCAGAATGTGAGCCAAGAAGGGTAGTGTGAGAAGCCTGCATGCTTATCCATATCCGTGTTCAGCAATATGATAATATGCCACATCTGGTTCCAACCTACTTTTCCAAGCTTATTACTCATTGCTCCCCTTCACGAACACTACAGTCCAGCCAAATTGCTGCTCGTCAAACTCACTGTGCCATCCTCCATTTCTCTTCCTTTGCCCTGACGTCTTCATGCCCGGAACACCCACCCTGGGCAGCCTCCTCTTAAAGGGCTTCATTTCCATCCCAGCTCAGCTGAGGCACCACCTCCTACATAGGGTATTTCCTAATCCCCCCAGCTTCCACTGACTTCCCTCAAAATTACACTGTATTTATTTCTTTACCATACACTTTGTTTTTAGTTTGGGAGTTTTTCTGACTGTTGTGAGTTGTTTCTCTCAGCTGAATGTAAGTTGCCTGAAGGCAAAGAAGATGCATTTTGTTCTTTGGATCCCCCAGTGCCTAGCACAGTGCCTAGTAAGTATATGGTGTGTATTTAATAAATCCTTATTGATCAATTGCCTTCCTTGGAATTTCCCCTAGTAAAGAACTTGGATGGGGCGGCTAGGTGGCACAGTGAATAGAGCACTGGCCCCGGAGTCAGGAGGACCTGAGTTCAAATCCAGCCTCAGACACTTAACACTTACTAGTCATGTGACCTTGGGCAAGTCACTTAACCCCAACTGCTCTCCAAAAAAAGGCAAAAATTAAAAAAAAAATAACTTGGAATGTAGAAAGGACTTTCTGTTCTCCAGCCTTTTCCCCATTCTGCCACCTGGCTCCCTAGAAGTGAGCTATAAAGAGGCTAATAACATAGGGAAAGGTCATAATTTGGACTGTCTTATTTGTGACCTGCCTGTGCTGCAAGTAGTGAGAAGACTATGGGAAGGGAAAGAGAGAAAGAGAACTAAAGGGAGAAAGGGAAGGAAAGAGGAGAGCTGGTGAAAAGGGAGAGAGAGATAGAATGAGAGGGGGAGTAGAGGGAGAGGGGGAGAAGAGAGACAGACAGACAGATCGACGCAGACACAGATGCAGACATAACACAGACACAAAGACTTCCTTTCTCTCCCTGCCAGACTAGCAGCCAGAACAAGTCACATTTCTGTTGGGTGTTGGGCAAGAAAAGTGAATCTCTGTTTCTTTTCTTCTTTCCCCAAAACTTCAAGTCAGGTGTCTGTGTAATCCACTTTCTTCCATACCTTCCTGAGTGCTGTAGCCCTTAACCTTCTCTTCCCTTCTGACCTCAGTCAAGGCTGATCAAACCCTTCTATTCTAAGTGGTCTTTTAGCTCCCCCTGCCCTTCTCCCTCTCCCCTGTCTCCCTCTCCTCTCCCTCTCCCCCTTCTTCCCTCCCTCTCCTCTCCCCCTTCTTCCCTCCCTCTCCTCTCCCCCTTCTTTCCTCCCTCTCCTCTCCCCCTTCTTCCCTCCCTCTCCTCTCACTCTCTTCTCTCTCTCTGCTCACCAGCTCCCCTTTCTCCTTCCCTTTTCCCTTTCTCCTTCCCTTCATCTCCTTCCCTTCCTCCTTCCACTATCCACATTCCTTTGCCCCTTATCTTTGCCATCTCCCGTTTCTACCCCTACTCACTCTCTTCTCTTTCCTAGCAGGGTAGCACGTCATACTGTACAGAGTGATACAACTGAGTCAGGAATGCCTGAGTTCAAATGCTGCCTCTACTATTTCCTTTGTGAACGGGGGCAAGTCTTTCAGTTCTCTGAGCCTCAATCTCCTCATCTGTAAAATGGGAATGATATCTTTTTAGTGCCTATGCCAGAGGTTTAGCTGTCAAGCTCAAATGAAAGAATGAATGTGAAATATAGTGAACACACAGAAAACCTTGTAATTCTTTGTAGATGTCACTTATATATTATTCCCTGCTGGCTACAGAAGAGCTCATCTCCCCATATTTGAACCCCTCTCACTTGCTGCTGCCTATCCCTATATCCTGCGTCCCTTTTCTTGCTGGAACCCCAGGAGCAGTAGTCTACACACACTGCCCTCCCTTCCTCACTCTCCACTCACTCCTCCGATCTTCCTTGCTCTGACTTCTGACTTCACGTCTCCATCGATACCTTCCTCTCAAAAATCATCAATGACCTCTTAACTGTTGTTAGATAGACTTTTTCCTTGACCTGTGGGTGACACTCACCATCACTGACCACCACCTTCTCCTGGATGAGACAGCATATTGTAGCACAGAGCACTGGACTTAGATTCAGGAAGACCTGAGTTTGACCCCACCTCAGATTAGCACCGTGATATCCTGGGCAAGTCACTTAACGTTTTCTGGCTTCAGGTACCTTATTTGTAAAATGAGGGGGCTGGACCCCATGCCCCCTAAGCTGCCTTCCAGCTCTCAAGCTATGATCCTGTGAAGCTGCCAAATGGTGCAGTGTATAGAGCACCGGGCTCAGATCCAACCTCGGATACCCACTAACTGTATGACCCTGGGCAAGTCACTTAACCACTCTTTGCCTCAGTTCCCTCAACTGTAAAATAGGGTTAATAACATCACCTACTTCCCAGGGCTGTTGTGAAACCCAAATGAGATATTTATATAAAGTGCTTAGTATCTGGCACTTAGCAGATGCTATGCAAATGTTTATTCCCTTGTCTATGACACTCTCTTTTCCTCTGGCTTCTGTTATTCATACTTATTCATGATTTCCCTCTTTCCTGTCTAACTTAACCCTTTTCTGTCTCCTTTACTCCTCCTATACACCCCCAAATGCAGATCTGGCCTAGGGCCCTCTTCACTTCTCCCACTATATTCCTTGGTGAAATCATCCAGTCCTAGGAGCTCACTAATCATTTCTCCAAAACTGACTCTTTATAATGAGCTCTAATCCCTCCCCTGATGGTCAGTCCCACATCTTCATCTTCCTGACTGACATCTCCACCTTGATGTTCTACCAATATCTCATACTCATCCTGTCCAAAATAGAACCCCTCATCTCCCCCACACACCTGCATATTTCCCTGTTTTTGTTGATGGCTTCGCCATCTTAAAACTTCAGTCATCTTTGGCTCTTTGCTCTCCTCACCTCCCACACCCAAATGATTTCCAAGTCCTATCAATTCTACCTTTACAACGGCATTCCTTTCTTTCCCCTTTTTTTCATTTGCATTGCCACCCCTGCAGTTCAGAAGGGTATTGTGTCTTTCCTGGATCACTGTTATAGCCTCTTAATAGATCTCCCTTCCTCAAATCTCTCCATTCCATCCACCACTGCCAAAATAATCTTTTAACATGCAGATCTGACCATGTTACTATGGTGCTCAAAAAACTTCTGTGGTTCCCTATTGCCTCTGGGGGGAAAAGTGCATGCTCATTAGCCTGGTGTTTAAGATCCTCCCCAATCTAATTCTAATCTACCTTTCCAACCTCATTTCACAGTACTCTCTTTCACTTGCTTTGTGATGTTATAGTTAGCCTAGACTATCAGTTATTTCTCAAATTCTCTTATCTCTGTAAACATACAGAATCAGAGAAATTGAGAGTTGGAAGGGACTCCAATAGCCACCTAGTCCAACCCATACACAAGAGGAATCCCTACTACGACAAGTGACAAGTAGTCCTTGGACAGCAAGAAGATCAAATCAGTCAATTCTTAAAAACATTAATTCAGGATGTTCCCTGGAAGATCAAATACTGAAGCTGAAGCTGAAATACTTTGGCCACATCATGAGAATGAAGAGGTCAGGGTTAGGGTAGGGGTGCTTGAGACCCCAAAGTACCAACACATCAAGTCCTGCAGAATGAATTCAACTCAAGTTTTCTCTCAGCCAAAGAAAAGCAAAGTTTATTAAAAGTTTGCTTGTATAGGACATAGAGCAAGACTGTGCTAGAAAATTCTATGGCGCTCTTACCCACATGGGGGCAAGATGGGGTCTTATATACAGAAAAGTTGTGAGAAGAATCTAGGAGTGGTCTAGAGGAGGAGTTTGGGGAGGATCTTCAGGAGGAGTCAATGAGGTCAGGCAAAGGTTGATTTGGGTACAGATATTTTGATAGGCTCAAGGGTGGAAAGCAGATGGACAATGGAGGGCCAAGCTAGTAACAAAGGTTTGAGCACAGCCACAATGACAAGCTTATGGCTTCATGCAAATGCCTCATCAAATGGGAAGATTCAATCAGAGTTCAAAGTTGGTTCCCAGAGCCTGCACCTCATCAGGAAGACTGGACTCATTGGAAAAGTTCCTGGTGTTAGGAAAGATTGAAAGGAAAAGAAAAAGGAACAGCAGAGGATGAGGTGGGTAGATACTATCATGGAAGCAACAAAAGTGAGCTTGGACAGACTTTGGGAGATAGTGGAGGACAGAAGGGCCTGGAGTGCTGTGGTGCAAGGGGATCACGAAGAGTTGGACATGACTGAACAGCAAGGGTTATTTGGCCTTTGCTTGAAGACCTCCAAGGAGATGGAAGTTATCAATTCCTGAAATGACTTGCTCTACTTTTATATGACTCTAATGAGTAAGAAGAGGGAGTTTTGTTTTGCTTTCTCCCTGATACCAAACCTCAATTAGCTTCTTTGCAACTTCCAACTATTGTTCCTGTTCTTCCCTTGGAGCCCAAACAAAACCAGAACTAGTCACCTCTCCAGCTTCCTTTGAGCTCCAATTAAAATGCCACCTTTTGGGGCAGCTAGGTGGTACAGTGAATAGAGCCTGGCCCTGGAGTCAGGAGGACTCAAGTTCAAATCCGGCCTCAGACACTTAACACAAAACTAGCTGTGTGACCTTGGGCAAGTCACTTAACCCCAATTGCCCTACCTTCCCCCTCCAAAAAAAGAAGCAAAAAAATAAAATAAAATCCCACCTTCTACAGGAAAATTTCCCAAACCTCTCTTTAACTTCAGTGCAATCTTTCTGTTAATTATCTCCTGTTTATTTATATATAGCTTGCTTTGTATATATTTATTTTTTTCACTGTCTCTCTCATTAGATTGTAAGATCCTTGAGGGCCAAGACTATCTTTTGCCTCTTTTTTATTCCCAGGGTTTAAGGTGGTACCTGGTACATTTGCTATCATTTTAAAATTATGTTTGACTCGTTGTGACCCCATTTGGGGTTTTCTTGGTAGAGATATTAGAGTGGTTTGCCATTTCCTCCTCCCACTCATTTTACAAATGAGGAAATTGAGTCAAACAGGGTTAAGCGACTTGCCCAGGGTCACACAACTAATAAGTGTCTGAGGCCAGATTTGAACTCAGAAAGATGAGTCTTCCTGACTCCAGGCCCAGCACTGTACCACCTAGCTTCCCTTTCACTAGCTGCCTGGCACATAGTAGGCATTTAATAAAATGTTGAGTGATTGGTTGAACGTATTTCTCCTTAAACATTATAGCCCTTCAAATACTTTAACAGAGCTATCATGCCTCCTTTAAGTATTCTCTTTGTCTTTGACATGGGCTCAAGGCCCTTCACCTGTTGTCCTTCTCTCCACTTTCCAGCACCCTTCTTAAACTACGGTTCCCAGAAATGACTGTTATTCCTCATACAGGTTCTGATAAGGGCAGAATACAGCAGAACTCTCACCTCCTTATTCTTGGAAGATCTATCTCTTTTAGTGCAGCCCAAGATCACATAAGTGCTTTGTTTTGGTTTTTGCCACATCATATGAATGATTCATATTCAACTTGCATTCCACTAAAACCCTGCAACAAACTGCTAACTAACCATGGAGTTATAATTCCATGTTAGTTAGTTAGTAGCTATGATTCCACGTACCATAATGCTCTATTGGCTAATTACAAGAGAGGAGCCCTGGGAAGAGAAATCAAAATGAGCTCATACACCCTTCATACTCAGTAGACTATCTCCATTAGTTACTCTGCCCCCACCCCCAGAATTTACCACCCTCTACACGATGAGCCTTTGTGATAATGAAAGACAAACAGACCATCATCAAGCGATACCTCAAACTTTTCCAGCTTATTAAGCCCTGCAAAAGTCAAAATCCACAGTCACCATCACACCACCAAGGATAGATTCAAGTAGAAATTCAGTGGAGGAGTGAGTGTAAAAATACATCAAATAAATTGATTGGTTCAAATCACCACTCTAGTATTCAAGTCCAGTATTCAGGACTATTGGAAGAGGTAGAAGAAGAGGGTAGAGAAGTAGAATGTTATGGTAGAAAAGATCACTGTCTCTATAGTTAGAGGAGATGGGTTCAAATCCTGCCTCTGCCCTTTACTGCCGTGGTGATTTTGGGCAAGTCACAACTTCTGTGGGCCTCAAATTCCTTAACCATAAAACAATGGGGCTGGATTCATGGCCTCTGAGGTCCTTTCCAGCTCTAGAACTATGATGATATTACTTCAAAGCACCACCATAGTATTCAAGTTGAGCATTCAAGAACACTGGAAAAGGTAGAAGCTTAGAAGGATTTGCAGCGGATTTGGGCTCAAAGGAACAAAGAGACCTCTTCAGATATTAGCTCTGTCATTTCTCTCCCCATGTGACCATGGACAATCACTTATCCTCTTAGAGCCTCAATTTCTTCTTCTGTAAAATGAAGGCATCAGAATAAAATAAGCTTTAAGATTTTTTCTAGCTTGAGGTGGCTAGGTGGCACAGTGAATAGAGTGCCGAGCCTGGAGGCAGGAGGACCTGGGTTCAAATCCAGCCTCAGACACTTAACACTTACTAGGCACATGACCTTGGGCAAGTCACTTAACCCCAATTACACTGCCCTCCTCCCTCCAAAAAAGAAAAAAAAAATTTTAAGATTCCTTCTAGCTCTAAATCCATAATCCTTAAATAGGACCTCTGAACAGGAAGGGTAGAGGGTCAGTTCCCCAAGTTGCTGCCTAAGGTTGGGGCAGTCCCAGGCGGGCAGTAAAGAGACTCAGCCCTTGAAGAAAGGATACCCTGGTGGAGAAGGTGGAAAAGATGCCAAGATAAATAATCATCTGTCCAAGCTCTGAGCTATAAGGTTAAGACTAAGAGGCATTTGATTTTTGTGATGTTTAAAAAGTTCAAAAGACATAATTTCTGGGTAATTAATTATTTTGTTAATAATGCTAGCATATTACCAATAAAATGGATCAGTGACACTCTTGAATGCCAAAGATGAATCGTGGTGGTGGGCTCACAGTTTATATGCCTTTGGAAGAGTGGGTATTTCTGAAGGTGGGAATCAACTCTGGCTAACAATTAATGAGAGAAAATGAATGTTACAATGACAGGGTGACCTATCCCAATGAGATACTTGGGGGGAGAAAGGGCAAGGGATATAACTTTGATTCTGTCTTTTATTTCTAAATTGACTAGTCTTGGGCAATCTAATCAATGAATTTATCCCCAACTCAAACTGGTGTAGAGCACAATAGGCTTCCTTCCCCTTAGATTAAATTCCTTGTAAGGTTGGGTGGGGTCTGAACAAGATGGAGGAAAAAATTAATCCAATCTCATTATCAACAATGCCCTTCAGAGACTGAACAATTTACAGGCTTCTGAAAAAATCCTGGTCCCAATTCAATAATTGATTATTAATATAAGGGAGAAATAATCATTTCTCTTATTTTCTTTCCCTTCAAACACTGTGCTGAGACTCTCTTCACTTTTTGGTTTGTGCATCCATTCGTACAACTGTAACTTCAGCAAGCATTCTTCTTCCAGAGATAGGAGGCTTTGGAAAGGAATGTGAATACAAAGAAATCGGATTCTCTGTCCCCTTCCCCCCACCCTTTATTTCTCCTCAGATGGAATTTGCCAAATTCCTTGGATCTTGTTTTTCTCCTGGGTTGCAACCCTGTGTGCCAAGGCTCAGCCAAGAGAGCATCCTGTGATTGAGGAGAAAATGGAAAAATAACAGAGACAGGCTTATGGATGCACAACTGCCAGACTCAAAAAGGAGACATTCTGGTACAAATAGGTTTTTTGGTTTTTTTTACTCTTATGGATGGCAGTTCAACTAAATAAAATAAGTTAAAATACCAGTTCCCCACCTCTCCTATCCCCACCCAAGTATCTACCCCTAAGAGTGGTGCTGTGCATACTGGGAATTGAGTAAGATCTGGTTTCCAGTCCTGGCTCTTCCATTAATAAGCCAGAGACTCAGTTTTCTGATCTGCAGAAAACTGGGAGATGGGGGTGTTAGAATTAGAAACCTCACATCCTATATAATCAGAATTCATATAGGTTCAGAAGGACTGAACCTATACAATATTTCCTCCAGGGTTTTTGTGATATTACTCTCTCCCGGTTCTCCTTCTCTCTCTCTGATGGGCTCCTTCTCAGTCTCTGTTGCTGATTCTTCAGCCAGGCCATACCTGCTAACCGTGAGTCTCCCACAGAGCTCTGTCTTGGCCCTTCCCCTCCCCTCCCCTCCCCTCCCTTGTCTTCCCTTCCCCTCCTCTCCTCTTCCTTCCCCTTCCTTCCCTTCCCTTCCCTCCCCTCCCCTCCTCTCTTTTCTCTTCTCTTCTCTTCTCTCTTCTCTCTATACTACTTCACTCATAAGCTCCCATAGATTGAATTATCATCTCTATACGGATGATTCTCAAATCTACCTATCCAGTCCTAACCTCTCTGCTAACCCTCCAGCCTACATCTACAAATGCTTTTTGGACATCTTGAACTGGACATCCCACAGGTATCTTAAATTCTACATGTCCAAAACTGAATTCAATATTTTCCTTACTGGTGCACATGTAGACAGGTGCACTTTTCATTATGTTCTCATCCTCCCAGTCACTCAGGCCAGCAACCTGGATGTTGTCTGGCAACCACCATATCCAATCTGTTGCCTGTCAATATTACCTCTGTTATATCTCTCTTATATTACCCCTTCTCTCCTCTGATGTTGCCACCACCCTATCACCTCACCCCTGACTATTTCGGTAGCCTACAGACGGGTCTGCCTGCCACATATAGGTTGCCTGCCACAAGTCTCTCCCATTCCAATGTATCTTTCACTCAATTGTTGAAGTTGTCATCTCTGGTAACAAATGACCGAAGAGTCACAGGGTTTTTACAGCACTGTTAACTCCAAAAATATCAAAGAGCTCACACAGGTTATAAGCAGAAAGTTTTCTTTATTCCACTGGGGCAGAGAAATTAGATGCACGTGTCAGAGCTTCCTCTAGTAGGAGATCCGAGGCAGAGGGGCTAAACCTTCATTTATATATTTGTGGCTAGATAAAGAATCAAACAGTGTCATGCAGCAACGGTGGTAAGCCACGATAGAAACAGTGAGACAAGGTTGTCTAGTGACACAAAGTCTGTTCACTGCAGGGCTTCACGTCTGGGCATCTCGGTGCTTGCCTGAGCTCAGGGACCACTAGTTCATTCACAGTGCAAAGGATTGTTGTTATGCCAAGTTCTTACTGGGTCTTAGCTCTGGAAAAAAAAAAGTATCTAAAAAGAAAGAGATGGTCTTGGATCCTGATAAAGTGATCAGTCCGACCACATCACTCCTGATCCCCAATCAAACTCCAACGGCTCTTTTTCTCCCTCATCATCATGTACAGAACCTCTGACATCCACAGATTTTGTAACATGCTCCTCCTCTAATTTAATGTCCAAGGTCACACAACCAGCAAGTTTGTGAGGTAGACTTTCTTTTTTTTGGTGGCAGAGACAATCGGGGTTAAGTGACTTGCCCAGAGTCACACAACCAGTAAGTGTGTGAGGTCACATTTGAATTCAGGTCCTCCTGACTCCAGGGCAGGTGCTCTAAGCCACTGTGTTACCTACTTGCCCCTTTGAGGTAAGATTAGAATTCAGATATTCGTGATTCTAAATCCTGGCATTTTACCCACCTAACTGCATCCAGTGACTTGTGATTTACACTGAGTCCCTTAGAGTTTGGTAGAGAGAGAATCGTAGACAGCCTGTATATGAACACATACTGTCATGACTCATCTATTATAAAATGTGTGCAATATTAAAATGGAGGATTTTCTGAAAGTTGTAGTAGTATCTTCTAATGCATCTTCCAAGTCATAAGAGATAAAAATGGCATTTACTCCTCAAGCACAACAGAGTCTTGCTAGGTAACACTAAAAATAACAGCTTGGAATTTGTGATAAGCTAAATCCCAATTTATAAACATTCCTCAGGAGTTATTGCTGAAGGTATCAGAAGGATCTTAGAGGAGCACATGCGACTGTAACATGGTCCTGCCACACATATCCCAGGGATAGGGTTACTGGGAGGCTTTGGTGTATTTCCTAAGGATCCAATCCCTAAATAAATTCAATTCCTAGCCTAATGCTAGAGGAATAATGCTGGCCCTAACCCAAATAGCTTGAAAGTTAATATAAAAGTTCAAGTTACTTTTAATCCACTTTTTTTTTTGCTATTGTGATATTACTATCATCACGTTATATTTAGCTTTGTAGTTCTGACAGTGAGGTTATTTATGTCCCCCTCAGTCTCCTGCCTGCAATTTGGTCGAGTAATTGGTTATGGCTTCATAATATGAACAGTCAAAGTGATAGTCTGGTTAACTGAGAATAAGAGACTAACATGCTTTCAGAAATCCTTTTAGAGCACACAGATGCATATGCACATACCCATGCACACATGTAGAAATAGATTCTTTATACATGTAGAACACCATACTCTAAGAAGGAACACCATACTCTAAGGAACATACATTAAGGAATACTGCAATAAGTTCACACAGAACAAGATTTTAAAGCTCTAAGATGAAATATGGTACCTTTTTCACTAATCCTGACTACTTAGTCTAGACTTGGTTTTATGAACAGGCCTGAGATCAACACTTCCAAATTACTCTGAATCCTAATATGGTGTTTACATACCTCTTTAAGGTTTACAAAGTACTTCACAGACATTATTTCATCTCAGTCTCAAAAAACCCTCCCAAAAAAAACCTCAAAAAACCCTACCACCTTATTCCCTATTATCCACCTTTTACAGATTAGGAAACTGAGTCTCATAAAGGTTCAGTGACTTGCTCAGGGTCACACAGCTGAGTGTTAGAAGTGAGATTTAATTCCAGGTCTTTCAGAATCCAAGTGAAACAAACCCTCCACCCACTAGACCATGCTGCTTCTATCAGACCCCTCTAGGGTAGTTCTGGAATATTTAGGGCAATTTAAGGACAGAATCCCTTTCACTAGTTTCTCCTCAATTTTTAGATGCAAAAAGCATTTCTCTATCTCAAGTGCAAGCACGTTGTTGCCTGACTAAATTAAATAGGAGCCTAAAGAGAGTTAGAAATAAAAGGATCCTCCTTTTGTCTTTCTAATTCCCTTTTTATCTAGAAAAGTCTGCTATTCCCTCTGACTTCCCTGCTATCACCCACTGCATTGGGGGTCATCTCCAGTCCTCCAGATCTGTAGCTTGCCACTGGACCCAGGTGATTCTGGAGGAGAAAGTGAGGCTGGTGACTTTGCACAACCCTGCCTCACTTAGATCCAATTTACTTCCTAATGTCATTGGTCCTCATCAAGAATGAAGGACAAACAATAATCCATCACTCTATATGGCAGAAGCAAGAAAAGGAAAATCACAGGTAGATGCAAACGTGTCTCAGAGATATTACGGGTTCAGTTCCAGACTACAACAATAAAGTGAATATTACAATACAGTGATTCACATGAATTTTTTGGTTTCCCAGAATATATAAAAGTAATGTTTACAATATGTGGTAAACTATTAAGTATGCAATGGTATTATGTCTAAAATGTACATACTTCAATTAAAAATACTTTATTGCTTAAAACTGCTAACCATCATCTGAGTTGTCAGCAAGTTGTAATCTGGTTAATTGTTGCAAGCTGGTGGAAGGTCCTGCCTCAATGTTGATTGCTGCTGACTGATCAGGTAATGGCTGCTGAAGTCTGGGGTGAGTATGGCAAATTTTTTTTGTCTTTTTTTTTTTAGAGGGGCGAAGGCAGGGCAATTGGGGTTAAGTGACTTGCCCAAGGTCACACAGCTAGTAAGTGTTAAGTGTGTGAGGCTAGATTTGAACTCAGGTCCTTCTGACTCTAGGGCCAGTGCTCTAATCACTGCACCACCTAGCTGCCCCTGTAGTAATTTCTTAAAATTAGACAACAATAATGTTTGAGTCTTCCTTTCACTTGATCACTTAGAGGTCACTGTAAGCTTACTAATTGCCCTAATTTAATATTGTTATATCTCAGATGATAGGGAAGCCCAAGGAGATGGAGAGACATGGGGGAATGATTGGCTGGAGGAGCAGGCAGGACACATACAACATTTATGGATTAAGTTTGCAGTCTTACATGGGTGTGGTTTGTAGCACCCGAAAACAATTACAATAGTGACAGTAAAGATCACTGATCACCATAACAGATATGATAATGATGAAAAGGTTTGAAATATTACGAGAGTTACCCAAATGTGACACAGAGACGTAGTATGAGCACAAGCTGATCGGAAAATAGCACCGATACACTTGCTTGATACTGGTTGCCACAAATCTTTGATTTCTAAAACAAAACAACAAAAAACCTCAATATCTAAAAAAGCCAATAAAGTGAAGCATGAGGAAATGAGGTTTACCTGGCGTGTGTCACTAATAGCATGAATTGCTAGGACGGTCTCTTTCCAGTCAGAAGTTTTCTTGTCTACCTTCATTTTGCTGATGACCACTTTTGTGCCCTCCCCTCATATAGCTGACTTATATCTACATAAGATCATTAGATTTAATATTGGAAGGAGCTCACCTCCTTCCAAAGGGTTAGAAGGCCCAACCCCTTCATTTTACAGAAAACTGAGGACCAATAAAGCATAATCACTTGCCTAAAGTCACGTAGCTATTACGTAACTGAACTGGGTCTAGAGCCCCATATTTTGATTCCAATACTCTTTCCAATACACTCCAGTTAGCTTCTGCTTAGCTGAAGTTCCCCATAGCAACCAGAAATTTTACAATAAGATTTCTGATAAGGGACATTTAGAAATAGCATTTATCTTTTTCATTTTTTAACAATTTACCCTAAGCGCTCATAAAGTTTTCAAACAGATTTAAAATGGTTTCATCATGGACATAATCCAGACACAAATGCTAGGATAAATTGGGGAGGGGTTTAGGGAGGTAGAGTTCAGTTCAATATAGGGAAAGACTCACCAGAGAACAGAATGTCATGTGAGTGAATGTGCTTCCCATCACAGCAAAATCTGGCTGTTACCTGAGGGAATTATCTATTAAGCATAATGCTATACTTGATGATCCATGAGATCCCTTCCAAATTTGAAGTTCTATGATTTTAGGCATGTAGAAATAATTGTATCATACATTTATATAGCACTTGAAGGCTCACAAAGTACTTTATATCAGTTTTCTTATTTGATTTTCATAGCATCCCTGTATAAGGTAGGTATTGTAAATACCATTAATAGAGCCATTCCCTAACAGATAAATCATCAAAAGATATGAAAAGACAGTTTTCAAAGAGAGACATCTAAGACATCAATGATCAGATGGGCCAAGCCTGATAGAGAATGCCTATAATCCTTGCTTCTAGGGAAGACTGAGCCTGGTAGGTCTCTTGAGTTTGGGATTTCTGGGCTGTAGTAGAGCTAAAGCTGATCTGGCATCCATACTAAGTCTGGTACTAATATGATGTGCCCCTGGGAGTGAAAGGCCATCGGGCTGCCTAAGCATGTACAAATTAGCCCAGGTCAGAAAAATGGAATAGGCTAAATCTTCTGCACTGATTAGTAAATTGGCCTATAAACGGCCAATTCACTTTCACCCAGGGTAAGTTAAGGAGACTCACCCTCAAAAAAAAAAATCATAAGAAAAATCTTTAAATCACTAATGATTAGAAAAATGCAAATAAGAGCAATTTTCAGGTTCTACTTCACACCTGCTAGACTGGCAAACATGATAAAAAGAGGGGAATGACAGGTACCTTAGTGCATTTTTGGTAGAGCTATGAATTGGTCCAACCATTCTGGGAAGTAATTTGGAACAATGCTGCTAAAGTGATCAAACTGTGCAAGCCTTTTACTGAGCTATAGCACTACTATGCGCATACCACAAAGAAAGAAAGGATCTATATGAGCAAAGACATGGCAATTCTTTTCATAGTAGTTAAAAATAGGAAACTAAAGAGGTATCCTCCTATAGAGAAATGGCTCAACAAATTGTGGTATATGATGGTAATAGGAAATCATTGTGCCATAAGAAATTATGAAATAGCTTTAAAGGAAAGCAGGAAGACCTCTGAATCAATGCAAAGTGAGCTGAACTAGGAGAAGGATTTATACAGTGATGGCAACATTATCAAGAAAAAAAAACACTATGAAAGAGAATTCTGATCAGTATCAATTAATAAACCATGAGTCTAAAACAAGGAAGATGAAACATGCTATTGACCTCCTAACAGAAAGCTGATGAACTTAAAATGCAGAAAGAGACATACCTTACAGAAATGGCTAACATGAGAATTTGTTTGGTTAGATTCTATAGAGAAATGTATTGATAACTTTTTGGGCATAGTTCCAAATTGCCTTCAGAATGATTGAACCAATTCACAGCTCTACCAATAAGGCACTAATGTACCTGCTTTCTCACAGCTACTCCAATATCTGTCATTTCCTTCGTTTGATATCTTTGCCAGTCTGATAGGTGTGAAATAGATAGACAGACATTATGTGTACATAAATGTGTGTGTGTATTCGAGTTTGTTTGGATCTTTCTTTTTTTAATTTGCTTAACTAGTAAAAGGAATTATTTAATTATTCAATTTCACTTTTAATTATTCATTAAAAGACAAATACTATTTATCTTTTTTCAACAGATGAGGAAACCAATGCTTTGAACTAACCAATACTTACTATGTACCAGAAACAATTAGATAGCACTTTGTCTGAAAAGATCTGGAGGTTAAAGTGAACTAAAATCTCAAAAGTGTCATCATGATGGTCAAAAAGATTACTAAGGCAGATAGGTTTATATAGTGTAATTCCCAAGGCTACTACTATCAGGAGTTTCAACTAATATAGACTATTGTTGACATCACTGTATCTACAGAGAAACACTCACTTGGGACAAAAGCCTTCAAGAGAACCAAAGAACACAGAAACCCAAGTAAAACCATTATTAGCTCAGTAAAAGTTGCTAAGTTATCTGCAATCAGTTAAGAGCAGGTAGCCCAGTCCTAGATGCCGACAGACTGTCTTCTTTTATTTTTCCCATTTTGAAGTCATCGCTTTCAACCCATTGTTAAATCTAAAGTAGATGAAATATAATCAGAATAAATTCCATGCTTTATGCTTGTATTTAAGAAATTGCCTGCATAAATACAGGATGTAGAAGGTGTAGAAAACAATAGTTTGTCTGCATAAAGAACGGGGTGGGGGGAGGGAAGTTTAGTGAACTATAGGCTAATTGTGAGTTGACAGTGTGATGTAGTCAAAGTCAAACTGTGACACTGACCTGCATGGACAGATATGGCTTCAAGGAGTGACAAGGTGATAATCCTGCTGTGCTCTCTCCTAAGAAGACCACATCTACACTATTGCATTTCACTCTGGACAACATCTTTTAGGAAGGGAATTGATAAGCTAGAGAGGGTACAGGTGGAGGTAAACAGGATGGGAAGAGGTCTCCAGTACATGTCATATGACAGAATTGGGGGTAATTAGCCTGGATAAGAGAAGATCCTAAAGAATCCTTATATGGCAAATCACTCCAGGGTCTTTGCCAGGAAAACCTCAAATAGGGTCACGATGAGTCAGAACCTGACTGAAAAATGACTGGACGACAAAAAGAGAAGATTCACAGATAGCATGATACAGGAGATGCCTTCTATTTAGTCCCAGATGGCAGACCTAGGAGCATGGGTGAGAGAGGATTGGATCAGACTGCCACTAAATTCACTTCCACCTGGAAGATTCTATGACGTTAATCACTACCTCTATAGAAAAGTTGAGCTAGTACTCCAGGGCCAAAGCATCATCCCCAAGGTAGGTACTATGTGCTTCTAATAAAGCTTTAACATTTATATGTCAAATATATTTTATAGGCATTAAAACTGTCTTGTAAGGTCACTGGATACTATCATGTTGAGGAAAGCAAGACCCGGAGGGACAAAGTGATATTTCCAAGCCCACCCAAGGAGCTGTCAGTGGATATATGGGATCAAAACTCAAGAGTTTCTGACCCTTAGAGGCATAACATGGTATGGTAGCTAAAGGATTCAGAGGATGGTGTTCTGAGCCCAGAGGAATACCTGAGTTCAAATCCTGTTTGATTCACTAGCTGTGTCACTCCAAGCACATCATGGATCCATTGTCTGCCTCAGTTTCCTCAACTATAAAATGCACCTACCTCCCAGATGTAGGTATTGTGAGGATCAAATGGGATTATATTTGTAATGCATTTTGCACACCATATATAAATGCTAACTAATATAACTTTGGGTGACCCTCCCACCCAGACTGGAACTTCCAAAGTGTGTGTGTGTGTGTGTGTGTGTGTGTGTGTGTGTGTGTGTGTATTAAGGAGGGGAGAAGATGTGTGCAAGAGAAAGAGGTCTTCATGTGTGTATAGTTGATTATCTGTAGAATCCGAAATAAATTGTTGAAAGCAGAAAAGCAGCAAGAAAATTTAGATGCATTGATGTTCTCTAGGGTAGTGCATGTATTCCTTTCTCACCACTCTGTTCCTTTCGCCACTTTTCAGTTTTGAACTTGACATAAATTAGCCATGAAACTTATTTCCTTTTCCAAAAGAAACATTGCATCCCAGTAGGGCATGTGTGGCTGGTCTTCCAAGCAACACCATGCATTCCTGGTGATACTGATTGGAAGCATGAGGCTAATAAGAACTACACCAGCCCAAGAACCTGAAACATCTGGCTCCAAAGCAGGTAGAGATGGCACCCAGCAAACCTCAGGCACAAACCAGGACTGTCAACTGCCACTGAGGACAGCCTATTCTCCTCCCCCACTCAGGACTCTCAGGAGACCAAGGTTACAGAAATAGTGACTAAACCAAGAACATATATTCAGAATTAATTCTGACAGCAATCCATAAGCACAGCTATCCTCTTTCCTAGTCTCAGGAAAAGGTGCTGAGAGGTCCCTTCAAAAGCAGATAACAATTTGTTGATTGTTTCCTCATCTGGTTGATCTATTGGGAAATAAGTTGAGAACAAGGAACCCCAATAAAGGACACAGAATTATTTGATCAGAGAGAAGTAGTGTGGAACAGAGACAAGGATCAGAGGACTTGGGTTTGAATCACAAACCTGTCACTTACTAACCATGTGGCCTTAGACAAGTTACCAAATTCACCAAGGTCAGATATGAACTCAGGTCTTCCTGACTCTGGGCAGCTAGGTGCCTCAGTGGATAGATCATTTGGCCTGAAGTCAGGAAGACCTGAGTGCAACTTCAACCTCAGACACTAACTATCCATGTGACCCTGGGCAAGTCACTTAACCCTGTTTACCTCAGCTCCTCATCCGTAAAATGAGCTAGAGAAGGAAATGGCAAACCACTCCAGTATCTCTGCCAAGAAAACCCCAAATGGGTCATGGAGAGTTGGACATGACTGAAAAATGACTCAACAACAACCACCACCTGACTCCAGGTCCAGCACCCTACCCACTTAGCCACCCAGATGCCCTGGAAGGGGCCTCTCATTTTAGAGATGAGAAACTTGGACAGGTAAAATGCCTCATGGCACAAAAGTGAAACACCAGAGCAAGGTTTGAACCCAGAGCCTGTGCCTACAAGTCCAGCACTCTTTAATAGCACAGAGCTTTAACTTCTGATACAAACTTAACCTTGCGGTGACTCACTTCTACAACCTATGACCCTGATCATCACCTGCTCACTCCTGCACAGGAGATTGGCAACCCAGGTTTTCAACCAGAACCTCAGGATAGGGAGATAACCCTGCCACAAATTCACTAGTCAAAATACAGCACCAAGTCATGAGGGTTTGCTGCTGACAGATACAATAAAGGCTGGAATATAACTTAAGTATGTGGAAAACAATGTCCTTGCCTCTTCAACTTACTTTTTAGCTTGGCTCAATTTCCTCTACAAAATGTAGCTTGGAGATATCTCTTACTGAGATGGTAGTCTGGCATTCTGCCTTTATTTTGTTATCTGGGTGTGGTGGCTGTGACTAAAAGAGCTGTCAATTTTGAGCTGTCAATTTAACCTTATCACAGGATCTAACTACTGTCTCCTAGTTGACTGGAGTTGAAATTTTGTGTAGGCTGCCCAGAAGTAATGCAGCTCAAAAAGCTGACTTAAGGACTACCTTAGTTTAGTCTTCTCCAGGTTTCATCCACAGACTCCAAGACTTCAAACCAATTTAACACTGACAGGCCTGGAAGCTTCCCTCACTGGCTGCCTATGAGCTCCCTAAAGAGCTGTGACTGTTGCCAGGCTTTCTTATTTGACTAGAGTTGTGTCTTTGGAGTTTGATTAGTTGGTTGGTTGTTTAGCTAAGATCTGATGGTGGCCATTTCTCAAAAATCTTTCATATAACCAACAAACAAACAAAGCAATTGCCAGAAGGAAGAGACCTAATATTCAACCTAACACAGTTGTTAGGTGCCTTAGTGGATACATCATCTGGCCTGAAGTCAGGAAGACCTGAGTGCAAATTCAACCTCAGACACTAACTATCTGTGTGACCCTTAGTGTGTTAAGTGACTCCTATGGACTTCCCTACATCTATCTTTTCCAGTCGCCCTTCTCATACCTACAATGACTCTCAAAGCATGAAACCCACAGGATTTTTCCCCAGTCTTAATGGAGTCATCTTCCATTCACTTTTAAAGACAAAAAAAAGATACTCTTTATTGAAAGGGAATTTCTAATAGCACCCTATGCTGTTCTGCACCCCCTCACTTAAATCCAATTTACTTGCAAGTCATGGTATCACCTTCCTGACATCATGGTCCTCTTCAAGAATGAAGGATGAACAATAACAACCATATTCTGTCACCTGACTTGGTTATCATATTAAATTTATGGATACTCAGTATGTGGGGGAGGAAGGAATGTTACCTAAAAGTCTGTCAAATGGAGGAAAACCCCATTTATTCTGATTTGTACTATATATATTCTCCCTCTTTTATCTCCTTTTCTCTTTCCCTCTTCCCTTTCTCCCACCTCTAGAGCAGTGAAGATTACATGTGGATCCAAGTTGGTAAACTGAGGAGAGTGGACTGGACTGGGGTGAGAAGGCTGAACTGAGGGATGCTCAAGTCTGTATGTGCCCTTCTAAACAATCTAGCTAGCTTAACTGAGTATTATATAAATATGAGTTATTTATACCATGTGTGTGGTTTCATTTGACCAGTCAGGACCTCAAGGTCATCAATGTGAACATCAATTGTCTTTAACATGTACAATGAAAAAATATCTACTTGGTTCTTCCTGTCTCCAGGTTCAGCACTCCCTCCAGTGTGTGATGCTGCTCCTTCTCAGTCTCCTTTGCTGGACCATCATCAATATCCTCCCTCCTAAACTTGGGGTTATCTCCCAAGGCTCTACCCTGGACTTTGCTTCTTTCTCTCTACACCCTTTCTTCTGGTGATCTCAGCACCAGTCATGGATTTAGTTCCTCCCAATTCTATATACTGAACCATAATTTCTTCCTTGAATTTTAGCACCACATCACCTACTGGATATAGGAAAATACCCAGGCCAATCATGTTAGGTTCCTTTCCAGGCTCTCTCACCAACTTTCTGGACCTTCCCTACCATGCCACAGAAGGTACCTCATTCCTGGAAGTTTATTCTACTTCTAGACTTCTCTCACTACAAGTATACTCTGCCACTGCAGCCTTTTCCTAGTTCCTCATTCTTTCTAGAACTGCCATTTTTTGAGGAAGGACCCCAGGCCAGTCATGTCTTCATTACTCTCCTGGTTCCACTCCTGACTCTCTGGATTTTCTCTCCCATTCTATCCCGTGAGTACCTTCACTCCCTTCCCCCATGTTTTTCAGCGTTCTTTTATTCATTTTGTTTTTTGGAGGGGGGAAGGCTGGGCAATTGGGGTTAAGTGACTTATCCAAGGTCACAAGGCTAGTAAGTGTTAAATGTCTGAGGTCCAATTTGAACTCAGGTCCTCCTGACTCCAAGGCCAGTGCTCTATTCACTGTACCACCTAGCCACCCCCAACATTCTTTTAAATATCATCTTCCCCTATGCCCAAAGGGCTATAAATAATTGCATACCCTTTGACCCAGCAATACCACTGTTGGGATTATATCCCAAAGAGATTACAGAAGTGGGAAAAGGTCCCATATGTGCAAAAATATTTATTGCAGCTCTCTTTGTGGTTGCAAAAAACTGGAAATAAAGGGGATGCCCATCAATTGGGGAATGGCTGAACAAGCTATGGTATATGAATGTAATGGAATACTATTGTGCTATAAGAAATGGGAAGGAGATGGACTTCATAATTACCTGGAGAGG